>RSEF01000003.1:96748522-96791451 GCA_003993805.1 Himantopus leucocephalus | reverse complement strand
TTTTTTAAATGTGCCATCTGTAAAATAACTTGAGAAACAGCACGATAGACTTTCAGAAGCACAGTATGAAACTAGTTTTATGTATTACACAAGAAAGCATGATTCTTTAAAGTGCTTTGGTGGTTTTATATAAATATATAAAACCATAATAAAAAAAAAAATCTTTAAAAGCTTCAGTAGATTTATTGTATCATTAAAATAGCAATTAAACTCTGTATGAATTAATACTGGAATTTACTATCATTGTTACTGTGTTGCACTTCCAGTGGTCCAATGCTGATTTCAAGGTCTTATTAAATCTGTGGGTTCTGGTTTGTTTATAAAGGTAAGTATTAACCAAGTTGAATTCAGTAAATAATGATTTCGCAAAAGGCTCCTAAAGATTGATTTTGGTGTCTCTGGGTTCTCTGTGTGCTAGGCACTAACAAAGACCGCTGACTTGTCAAGCGCAGGGACTTGAGCAGTCTGACTACAGAGCAAGAATTTGACATATTTAGTGTGAGCTAATGTGATGAACCCAAATTCCAACAAAACTAAAGACCTGGCACTTCACGTACAGCTAACCACGTCCCTTCTTCTGCTGAACGTTTCTTACAGTGTTGGTGGTATGAGGGTTTCTGGGAGAAGATGGGAAAGGAGGAGATCAGGGTAGTCATAATAACTTCTGTGTTAAAATTAATAACTGCAATCTGTGATAATTTTTGTAATTTAACTTTCGCAATTTTGACTTGAAGCTTTTAAAAAAAAGGCACTGCTTTCTTTTTGATATTGGACAAGTAGGTATGGCAAGCCATCTCCAAATACTCAAATCTGTCATGGCAAAATACATTCATTTTTATGATTTCTTCTCATCTCAAAGATCCTCATTTAAGCTTTGAGGCATGGCCTCCTCTTTGCAGGAGCTGCTGCAGCTTGATAGGTGTTAGGTTAGTTCTGGGGTAGGGCGATTTCATTCTTCCCAAGGCAGAGCTCTGCCTGTTGTTCCTGGCAAACTGCTCTTAAAATAAAACCAGAAAGAAAATGAGGCTTTGGTACAATTGACTCCAACCTTGGGCAGAATTTTCTCTTTAAAGTTCTTTCTGGGATTGACATAACAAAAGTTTAAAAATGTAGGAGACTGTACCCAGAGTCCAAACAAACCTCAGCAAACCCATTTGAGATGGAAATGAGTTCCTAAAAAAGACAGACCAAAGCCAAAGGCAGCAAGAGTCTGAGCTCTGTGATGACAGCTTTTCATTTGGAGGCTGTGGTTTGGTTAGTTGGCCTTTTTTTCTGTTGGGTTTGTTGTTTTGTGTTTTTTTTTCTTCCCAGCATCTGCTCCAGACATAAATAGGAGAGCTCCATCAGCTAGATGAAATGAACGTGTAAAGCCTGGATTTGGGCTTTGCCTAACATGCAACCAGATGAAAATCATTAACTGCCTGTGTGCACCGACTCCCTCCTGCTGAAGTCAGAACAAGACGTAAATCTTGTATAGCTCTGCGATAGGTGCTTTGTCACTAGGCAGTTGCTTTTTGTACGCTCCAGCAAGCCCATGGAGACTGCACCGCAGCCCAAAAACTAGCCAGAATACAGGCGCTACTTACTGCCTCAGCTTTGACATGAAATAACTGCTCAGCAATCAATCTATTTATTTATTTATTAATAGTGGAATGAATATTTGTCTTGGTTTCTCTGGCTATGGAGAAATGGGTGATCCAAGCTTGTTGCCTTCATTTGAAGCAGTTTCACGTTCCTACACCCTAGTATTATCTCCTTGTGGTCATCTTAGCCAAAGGCAGGTTGTATGAATTTCTTATTGAAGGCGTTTGCCTCCATTCATTTGTAAAAGAAAATAAATTGAGCTCAGAATGGAACCCGACAGTTCCTTGACAAGAGGTTGGAGGAGCTGAAGTCCGTCATCAGCCCATCCCGCTCCCCAAAGGAGCGTTGATGCTCCTTGCCTTTCACTGCCATCTGTCTTCACTTTGTGAATCTGTCTGCTGAAAGTCTGGATTTTCATTATGTTTTCCAGTGAGTATCTGCGGAGATCTGAAAGAGGAGGTGTATTTTTCGACCTTCTACACCAACACTGTGTAGCGCTGTATCTCATTGATGTCTTTTGTTTATGCTCTGTGGGTGAGCCAATTTGAGGTCCTGCTCTGCTGCAGGGAGTTCAGCAGTATATACACTTTAGTGTAGGGTGCTTGAATCTGGCAATAAGTGCATTTTTTCAGGCTAGGAAAAACTTGAGGTGTGACAACAGCTACTGGTAGCATGGAATAACTGCAGTTGAAGTGTCATTTGTTTTCAGGGCTGAAAAGATGCTCGGATACTCCCTGTGCAAACAATGACAAGCGGGTACCCTCTCTCTCCCCCAAATGCTACATGTCTGGTTCACATCACTTTTTATTACGAAAGAGTGACTTGCATGTCTTCCCACCTGATCAAACCTCCAGCAGCCTATGCTCCAGTGGTCCTTCATCTCTGGAATGGTCCATATGTGTGCCATTTTATAAAGTGGTTTACATACAGTTTTCCTCCCAACAGCGTCGATAAAGTTCCAGGCACTTTTAACTGTATTTTATAACCCGGAAAAGCCGATGATATTTGTTATGCTGAAGCAGCGTGTGCCCTTGAAAGCATCAGCCCTCCCTTCCCAGACTCTGGTTCTTTTCTCTTGCTGATGCTTTCAGGAGCCTGAGTAATGAGTATAATTTTATAAGCATAACTTTTTTTTTTTATATATAAACTTCTACTTTTTCAATTGCTTAGTAAGTCTTTTGGGAGGTGGGTTTAATGCAAGGAAAGAAATGCAGCAATACTTGCACGCTGCTTTATTCGCTATAAACAGGTAACCAGGGAAAACCAATTGACCATAATGGTGAAATGGATTTAATATTAACCTGTCAGTTAGTTACTGCATGCAAATTCTCTTTATTGAAAGTCACAATTCAGTAGTCTTACAAGAACAGGGAAAAAAAAAAGCAGTCTTGCTGCCCTTGTTAGTGTAGTCAGTGTAGCAACAGATTTTTCCATCCCCTGTGTGTTGCTCCAGGCTTTTTCCACAGCTTCCATATAAATTGTGTGTGGACATTATTTTTCTGGCTTACATGCCGTATTTTTGATAATCAGCGTATTGTGGGGAAGTGCACACTGGAAACTTGCATACAGCTGTCCTTTCCAGAAAACGACTTGTTTGTGTCCGGGACGCACTGATCAGCCTGCTGCTTCTCTAATATTAGTACTTTACTAGTGCTGGGTGAACCATTTTTAGCTGATTAGCTACTTAACAGGTTTCACTACTTGCTGCTCACAAATTCAGCTTCTGAGAGGAGAGTAGTGACACCAGGAATTTAATTTTTTTAAAGTATATTCTTTAGTATAGCAGTTGATCCTATCCTGGTTTGCTGTAAATGTCTACCTCCCCACTGGGACTATTTATCAGGAATGTCTAGACCTTTTGTTAATGGAGAATTCATTGCCGTTCTCTGCCTTGGCTCCGGAAAATAAAATTACTTTAGTTTTTCAATTGACTTGATAAGAATGTTCCCCATCTTCAGTTTCCATCAAACACACAAAATCTGTTTCTGTGTGTAGGTTGCTGTCAGGGAAGATGACAAAAGCTGGCTGGTCTTGGCTACCAATAGATGTTTTGAGTGCTCCCTTCCTCCTGAACCAATTATGACATTTTCAGAGGGACATGCCTTCCTCTTTCATTCTGAAGTCGGGAATATAATCGGTATTCAACCAGCTTCATGAAAAACGTGAGATTTTTCAAAGTGGAAGAGCAGATACCTGGTTTGAGGCCAGCTTTGTGAGCTGCTTTGCAGAAGCCCTCTTACCTCCTCTTCTGGTGGATGTTGGAGGCACTCTGAGTTTTATTGCCTCTTGTACGGTTCTTGTGGCAACAGGATGGCCAGTCCTGCGTTCTGCCAGAGCNTGGCAGGGGAGTTGGACTAGATGATCTCTAGAGGTCCCTTCCAACTCTGAAAATTCCGTGATTCCGTGATTCCGTAACTTCAGTCGCAAAGGGTCATGGCAGTCTGGTTTTGAATTTGTGACTTGTTCAGGGTGTGCCTCTGACGTTGTTAGTCTATTAACACTGAGATCTTAAGAAACAACTTATCTTTATTNCTGAGATCTTAAGAAGCAACTTATCTTTATTCAGGAGAAGTCCTCTCCTGAAAAGTACAGCGTCTGTATTGTCCATGGGAAGAACTCTTTGGCTCCTCAGTGATGTTTCGGAGAAAGGATTTAGCAAATCTCCCTTGGTGTTAATACTGGGAAGTTGACACCTGATGCCCAATAACCTTTGACGCTTTTTTGCTTCGAGCTCGTCTGTTGCTGGAGAATGTTGTCTTGACTGAAGTCTCCGGCTGTGCGGCTGGAGGCATGGTAACAGCCATACCCAAAATGTTAGCGACGCTCACTGCAGTAGATGAGTGTTGACTGTGATAACTTTCCTCCGAATCCACAGATGCACGCACAGCTTACAAATACCACCAAAGCATCAGCAGCTTGAATTGCAGTTTGTAAGCATCCCCTGAATAATGCAGAGACACCACTTTACTCTTCAAAGTTAGTTTTGTGTTGGACTAAAACTGTCTTCTTTTGGTCCGGAAGCAAACTAGAGCAAATTCTGAGGCTGTGCCACTGATGTAAGCAGTTTGATTCTCTGATCTCTCCCCGTAATTTGCCAGTTTTACCCAAACCCCAAATAAATGGGTTGCGTTAAACCATTTTGAAGTTGCTCATAGGAGATGTGATTGTCCTGTGTTTCTAAAGATTAAACAGTGCACTACATGATTGTAACCAGGAGTGAATTTCTCTGTAGTTTGTTGATGACTTCATGGACTTCCACTAAGCAACTTCAAACCAAACCAAAATCTAAATGAAATAACAAAAAGAGTGATTATTTGAATATTGCTGATTTTTTTTCCATTCAAAAGGGGAGAAAACTGCAAGTCTGAAGAGCATTTGCATAGTAGGTGTTTTTAGGATAACCTACAACAATTTATTTTTTTTTTTAAAGCGTGTCTTCAGAAAATGCAAAGATTTTATCTGGCTAGTTAATACTTGAACATCTAAGTTTAAAATTGTCATGTATTTGCTGCTAGCAAAGTTTCCCTGTGGAAGGGTCGCTTCAGTGTTCTGTTCAGGCAGCTTTTATGCTGCCTCTTCTACAGTGAGAGCACAGTCAAGGATGCCTTTGTTTTCAGCGGCATTTTGGTTAGCTTTCATTCGTATTTCATGCGAATCACACAAAGCTCTTTCAGAGACAGCCTTTTGTACTTTAAAAAGGGAACGAGTCTGAAATAGTTTTCAATTAGTGGAATACTGTATGTTACGTGTAGTTGTACTTAAAAGGAAGAGAATGTTTATATTCTAGGAAATACGTCTTTAAAGACATTTTCTTTCCCATATTTACTAATCAAGCTATTTAAGCAAATCTTTTTTTAAGTAGAAAAATAGGTGAGAATGTGCGTTTGGGGTTTTGAGTGTAATGTTAGTAGCAAGCGTATTACCATTGAATTATTCTAGGTAAGTGAAAGCACTGGCTTCTATTTTCTCATGGTGACCGGTTTGTTGCTGTAAGTAGGGTGTTCCGTTGTCACTATGGTCTCCGTATGGTACTTCAGAAATGTGGGTGGTTTTCGTGTCTTGGCTTTCAATGTTAGTGTGGTTTGGATTCTTTTTCATTTGCCAGAGTGATTTAGGGTGATACATAGCATTTGCACACCTCTGTTGCCTGGAGGAAATTCATTCTCTGGAGGATTTATTAGCGAGATCTTATCGGAATAGACACCTTGTACTTTATGAGAACAATTTGTCCTCTTAACGTACCGGGGAATGATACAGAAGGAGTATTTATGTTCTGAAGAGACTGCCTCTGAAAATGCGAAAAACATGTTGAAAGCAGGTAAAAAGGGAGCCCACCTAACTTGCTGGTGAAATATTGAAGGAAAACGATCTGTTACCAATCAGTTAGGATCATTACTATCGAAGGGAGATGAAAAATGTATTTCCATGGAACGTAACAACTGCTGAGGCCAATAAATAGTTCCCCCTTCCCCGCCCCCCCCCNCCCCTCCCCCCCCCCCCCCCCCCAACATTTCTTCTGCATTTACAAAGCATCAGTGTTACACAGTGCAAAATATCCAGAAAGCTGGAAGTCCTAAGTACTGAATTCCCCATGTCCCTTTGTTTTATTCCAAATATTTTAAAGAGAATGTAAAACCGCGTGCCTGACTCCGTATTTGCTACTAATGACTTCAAACATTCACCATTTTAATCTTTTTGGGTCTCAGCTTCCTCATAAAACACAAGAATAAACTTTCCTACCTTACCTGGGTAGTAAAAAGACCAATTCCGTAAGGAGAACTGATATTTATCTCTTAATATTAGGATACTTGCCAGTAGCCTCTTCTGTCTCAAAGCATGGCCCTGTAATATTGAATCTAATCGAGATGAGCTAATAAATTAGTGGAGTTTTTTAAAAATATTTTTGGAGTACAAATCTACTATCTGCTAGCTGAACTGTAGCAATTTCCACCTTGAGGGGTGATAGAAGCTTTTTGCCCATCTAATACCCGTTAATACCTCAGAGTGATGAGTTGGGTGGGGGGCTTGGAGGGGAAAAAAAATCCAATAAAGAGATTGAGTGGTCGCTTTGTGCTAAAGCACAGCAAACGGAGGTGTACCTATGCTATCTCTTCTGTATAGCGAACTTCTGCATGTGACTGGTGTCAGGAAGAACTCGCGGCGTTAGCACTGCGGCTACTCTTGGCTTCGTCCGAAAGGATGCGAAGAGCCCGGCACAGTAACTCCCTGGCGGTCTGCGGGGCAAGCAACAGCATCCCTTACGTGCTCTGTTCCTCACCTTATATTGCTACTGAACTCTGGATTAAGTCCAGTATCTTATTTCCTCCCCCTAACCCTTTTCCTCCATCAAAAAGGATCGAGTTGTAAAAAGAAAAGAGGATTAAGATTTTTTTTTTTTCAAAGTAGCGTTAGCCTACGCTCACAGCAGCAGCGTTTGTTGGCTTCCTTTCTCCATTTTCTTTCGTGAAAGCGCAATCCATGGGGTGTTTTGCTTACAATAGCTACGTGCAAATGTAGGCTAAAAGGTTGTTTCATTCTGGTTGTTTCATTCAATCTTTTGCCATTGATACAACCAAACTGTGAAACTGCTTTCATAAAGATAATACCATCAANTTTGCCATTGATATAACCAAACTGTGAAACTGCTTTCATAAAGATAATACCATCCGCGGTGTTGTATAGACCTAGGGAAAATGTGAGCAGCTCTTACCTGGAATTGTCATTTTGTTTCCATTTTACTTTAAAGTTCTATACACCAAGGATAAATTGAAGACTAAAATCTCTTGGGTTGCAGAAGATGTGAAGCGTGAAACACATACTGGTTGTCCCTTACAGCTGTATGTGTGGAGCAGCATCCTGGTGCGGGAGAAGAGGCGGGAGCAGGAGTGCCCTGCAGCCCTGCCTTCCCAGCTCGGCTGCGAGGGGCGTAGGGACGTACCACCTCCTGAGGGACATCACCCCCCTCCTCATACGTCCGAGAGGCTACCACAGCCGTTGGATGTGTGCCTGGGACGGTGAAGTGATTGTCAGCATAAGCTAATTAGAAATCTGGCCAGTTGTACTCTATTAGTGTTTTGGCTTCTGTTACCTTGAGAGAATAGCCTTTTACTTTTACTTTTTACTTTTACCAGTCTGACAGAATTTGTCAGGCTGGGTTTGAGAGGCTGTTGTTTAGGATTAGGGAACGGGGTCAAACAAGGATGAGCCGTTCCCTCGGAAGAAGTTTAATGCTTCGCTGTACCTGTGTTTTATTTTTAGAGCGAAATTGCTTTATGACTTCCTAATGAGCTTAAAAGTTGATGAGGATTTAAACTGTCTCCGGAAATACGCTGAACATATTGAGGTGTCACATTAGCTATTCTGAAGTAAAATAGACCAAAACAATAGAAAACAATTTCAGCTAGTGTGCTATTTCCCCATCTGATTAGAATTTCTATCCACCTAGTTAATATTCATAGGAAACAAAGCTTTTATTTAAGGGTGCCCTATGTTTTCTTATTCAAGGCAAGCGTAAAGCAATGCCAGGAGATATCCTGCCTTGTGTTTTGAGTTGTCAGGAGGAATGGGAGCCACTGCCGTGTCATGACTGTTTGTGCTGCTTTTGCGTTCAATTCACTGAGGAACTGAATTGACAATCAGCTTGCGTGTCCTCAGTGATGTAATTCAGAATAACCAGCAAATCCTGGCTATTTATCAGTGAACAGTGGTAACATTGAGTGTCAGTGCAGTTCAAAATTTGATTTAACAGCAAATTTCTTGCAGGGGCTAATCGCGCCTTCTGTGTACTATGCAAATAATCTTTTGTCTGGGCTGTTATGATCTTTTCAAGACTCACAGAAAGGTCTATAGTCTTCTCCAATGAGACTCTGAGGTGTTGTCCTTANGCAGGGGCTAATCGCGCCTTCTGTGTACTATGCAAATAATCTTTCGTCTGGGCTATTATGATCTTTTCAAGACTCACAGAAAGGTCTATAATCTTCTCCAACGAAACTCTGAGGTGTTGTCCTTATCCATTTCCTAGTCTTTTCAGCCATCCTAAAACCAAAAGCAAATGAAGAATCCCAAGGGGAGCTCCTTCGGCAGCGGAAGATGAATCAGTATGTCCAGCATGGGCAACCGTGTCCTATCTCCTTTTCTTTCTCAACTTTTGATCTAATAGAGGTCGTGACATCTGGGGTGCTGATAACAGCAAGAAAATCTCTGTGTGTGTGAACGTCACCATTTTGCATTAAAAAGGGAAAACCAGAAGCTTAAAGTATTGTAAAATCTGAATCAAATATCTGTTTAAACAATGTGAAAGCCACCGCGAGCAGCTGATTGCCCCACTGTAAGCTTGTTGGTATTTCTTTTCGTTAGTTTGTGTTCTCCATCTCTGCCTTGTTGGAGCATGTGCATTTATTTATCTATTGATGCAGTGTCAGGCTGCTTTCTGCCGTTCAATTTGTATCACTTTAATGAAATTTAAAGGCACGTTTAAATTAAAGCTTAAAAGGAAGATAAAGATTACTGTGAAAAATAACTTCAATGAAATTAAGGTATATAGGCAAGCTTGACACAACTTGTGTATGCAGAAGAGAGATGGGGTTTTGCATGTAAATAAGTAATGGGCATTTTGGGAAAATTGGACTATAATTACTTTGAAAGTCACCAAACCTGAAAATACCAATTCAGCATTGTACCTTCTATTGGGACCATTCAATAATGAACAGCGAAAACGGGGGAGGTGACTTGCCGGGCTTTGTAATTTGTGACGTGAGATGAAATGATCACTAAAGATCTAAGTGTTCTTGTTTGGTTTTTTTAATAGTATGGGGTATAACATTATTGAAGACTTTTGCTGATCATTTAATTCTTCTTTACAATGCTGAAGGTGGGCTTGTTTGCACACTCGTGTAAGTCCCTGAAGGCTTCCGCTATTTTCAGCAGCCTTTGCTTGCTCTTTGTATCACCAGTATTGCCCATTAACTGGCAAAGTGTCTCTCTGGGGCTAAAGGTACTTCTCAAGGTAAAAAGGGGAAACCCAGTATTTACGAGACACTAAAATACCTTGCAGAACTTGCCAATTTCTGCATGTACATATTTCTATCACTTTCTTAAAATCTATTCATTGCTTATTTCTTTTTTTGTCATCTTCCTCTCAGGACTCTATTAAGTGGCTTCCCAAGTCTCCTAAACTGTACAGTGGCCATAACTGGAGCTCCCAGGGCTCTCGCTGGGCCTCGTTGAAAGGAAAGGAAAGTTTTCATGGTGGTAACCTCTACAAATTCAGCTCTGCTAATGGAAAATGGAGGGAAGGAAGGATCAGTCCTGAGCAAGAAGCGGAGGAACTGGAGGATCCTGATGAGGATGTAGGTAGTTTCCTTGAAGTCAGGAGGGGCAATGATGTGTGTCTGTCGAGAAACGACAACCTGCTCACCGCACTATGCGGCTGAGCACTTTGGGTTAGCGGGAGGCTGCGCTGCCTGTGCTTTCACATCCTTGCTTGTGCAGAGGGTTGAGAATCACGTTCCATGTTTTATTCCTTTACTTTTCTTGCAATTAAACAATCCATCCAACCCCCAAGGGTACAGTGCAACTTGCAGTTTAAGATGAGCAACCTGAGCAATGATGAGATACACGCATTTATTTTTTTTTTACTCCTACGTATATCCCCAGCTACCAACATCCCTCCATCTCTTTCAGGTAAGCAGGTCGTTAGCGGGGCTTGAAGCTCAGTGTCTCCCAAGGACTGGATGGTAGAAAAGTGAGGTTGCAGCACCACTCCGCTCCATGTTTACTGTTTTGGGTAGTGTTCTTCCAGGGTGCTGACGTCTGGGAAACCCTGAATGCTGCAGTTTCTATAACCTGCACCCACCAGGTGTCTGTCCCCTGGGTGGCACCTTGGCTGTCTTCTTGGTCATAGCCTGGGAAAAGGAGGTTGTGATTGCACTCTCA
Organism: Himantopus leucocephalus; assembly: GCA_003993805.1. NCBI lineage: Eukaryota > Metazoa > Chordata > Aves > Charadriiformes > Recurvirostridae > Himantopus > Himantopus leucocephalus. The sequence continues at coordinate 96,780,933 of RSEF01000003.1, read as the reverse complement.
CGGCCTTTCCCTTTCAGGGCATTGCTCACCAGTCTTTTCTGCAGATGTTTGCTGGGAGTTGCAGGAGGAACTGGGGCTCCTGCTCCTCTGCCAGGACCTCCGCTCCCTTCCTAGCCCCAACTGCTGCTGCTTTGCTCCCTCCTTTGGCTCTTGCTCCCAGCCCCTGCTCCTGGCCTTTCTCCCCGGCACCCACGGCACTGCTGATGGGTCTGGGTTAGTCAGCCTGGCGCCGCTAAAGAGGAAAGTCCCACAAGAGAGAAAAAGATAACGAAATTTTTATGTGAGTTAAAGCTAAACAAATGCCATTTTAATTTTAAGTGAGAATAGGAAGCAGTTGTGCCTTGCCTGCTCTCCCCAAGGCTGGTGGTGATGCTTTCCATCCCAACTTAAAACAGGCTGTGGGAAAGCTCCAATATAGATTGAAAAATGAAGTGTCCAGTGGGGTTTCTGCACAGGTGTTCGTGGTAATGCCACTGCCTTTTATTTCTGGTATTAAACTTGCAAGCTTAGGAAGACGTTTATGGTGTTTATTTTCAAAGGTGTTGACCTTTGTGTGCTGCATCAGAAGATATAAGGATTATGGTAACATGAAGATCTGACTCAACCTTACCCAGCAAATTAAGGAGGAACAATCAGCTAAATATAAATAAAGCGTCCATAAAATGCGAACAGAATTCAGAGGTCTTGGCTGAATTTCGTTTAACCACCTTGTTAAGCAAAACTGAAAACTGGAAAATTTCATTGTGTCTTGCAGTCAAACTTGTCTGGAGCTTTAACTCTTTGATGGATGGGTTTTAGTTGCGTATTTCTCTTTTCAAGCCCTTGTGGTCTAGCTAAGCATAGGGGGACATTGTCAGTTCCTTGCTACATCTCAGGATAGCTACAGCCCAGAGCCAGGAGTCAAGGCATTCTTTGGGATGCCTCATCTCTGAGGCTTCACCTCCAGAAGACCCCTAAATCACTAGATTGTTACTAAATTTGCAGGTCTCCACTCACTGCTGTTTGCAGCTAGATAATGTCAAACCAATTACTTTTTTCACTAAGCATTGAAACAGAATCCTTTCTTAGAGTTGCAGGTGCAAGGCAAGGACTTGCCTTCCCTCTCACACCTGTGCTCCCAAACATAGGAGGTGAGCAGGAGGCTGCCCAAAATAGTCTCATTCCCACACTCCATCCTTTTCCTAGGGCATCATGGGATTCAGTTAGGTATATGTGGGTTATATGTGCTTGGGTGAACCTAGAGAAAGGCTGTGTGAATCCCTGTCCTCTCCCCGTTCCCATAATGTCCTCCCCCATGTTGAAGGAAAACCAGCCCAGAGAAATAATGGTAAAAGAAATACACTTCTGTACATTTGCTTTAAAGTTGCAATTTTGTCTTCAGTGAAACAAATCCTAATGTACAGCAACGTGACAGAGAAGAACAAATCCAATTTACCACGGGTAGTGTCTGGGTATCAGATAGGTATTCTCCTTGCTGTCGCCCCCTTTACCTTTTTTATCTTTAACCCCCAGGAACCTATTTCCAAGTTTTCTGGCAGTCTTTTTGATACCGACAATAGCACAAGAGATCAAAGAAATGCAAGAACAGCACTTCAAGAAAAGCACAAGTCAGCAATGAAAGGGAAGACTTTTCCAGGGACTAACACTAAGGTGCAGCCACCCGTCTCGGCAGCAGGCAGCTTCCCCGGTGAGAGCAGCCGGTTCCCGGAGGAATCGAGAGTGGCGGATGCGCCGCAGCCCCCGCTGAAGGTATTGAAGGGCTGCGTGGGCTGGGCTCGCTGGTGGGGAGGGCCGTGTCTCCATGGGGAAGTCCACTTCTTGTGTGAGACAGTTTATAAAAGATACAAAGAAGGGGAAATGTTGCATAGTAGATGTCATGAGATTTACTGTTCATGGAATGTAGCTGAGGTTTGTCCTTGCACTCACTGGCTTATATGGAAAAGTTCTCCAGGAAAAAACCCCACCCAAACCTGCTTTCTTTGTAGCCATTCAATACTGTCTCATTTTGTATATCCAGCTTTGAACTATTGTAAGGTCAAGACAAGGGTGTGTGCAGGTGGGCACTCAGCTAAGTCTTCACTTAGTCCGTGGTTTAGGAGCAGTGGCATGGCCTTACCCTCACGGTGTGAGAAAGACTCCATCCCATGAAAAGGGGGATGAAAATTTATCAGTGAGAGCTGCAAGATTGGGGCTGAAGTTTATGGAGAAAGCTATACTCCGAACTCAATGGATATATCCTGTCTTGGCATCATTTGGAGGACACGAGGAGGAAATGTGCCTTATGGGTTGGCTCCCAGGGGTGGCCCAGTACTGATAACACCTCTGCTGACTGCCCATGGGGTGGGAGGGAGGAGGCTTTGGGGGAAAACAGCCACGGCTCGTCAGCCATGCTCTGGCAATAGTGGAGATGCAGAATTGCGCTGCATCCCTGGGGGCGTGGGATGCAGTGCCAGGAAAGGCAGCTCGCCCAGTGTGGGACCTGTCACCAAAGCACTGCTGGCAATCACGGGCTTGCGAAGTCTCCAGCGTGTGGGTAATGCTAAGTCTAAGCTGCATTTGGCAGGGTGGTTTTCATTTGACTGATCGGGTATTTTCATGCCTTTTTTGGAATTAGGGATTTCAGATAAGTATGTTATACATGCAAGAGTAACTGCATACATTTGTTAAATTTTGTAATGCAGCTGTGTTGGAATATTCTTAATTATAAAATATAACAAGTTATTCAAGCCTGAATTGTCTTAGAGATATGAAGCAAATCAATGAAAATAAAAGCATTTTGCTAATGTGATAAGGTGAAACGCAATTTGCATTCAGATTCAACTACAGTATGGCAAGGTGTTCCTTAAATTTAATGTGATCGTTCTTTCAGCAATTAGCAAAATATTATTTACTACCAAGCATATTATATACTAAAGAGAAAAGCCCCAACAACTAGGGGGAATAATTCTTAAATGTAAGCTGTCTTTGGGGTTTAAAACCAGTTTTATTTGGCCTTTGTTGTGGATTATGTAAATTCAAAAAACTAGCTAAGATACTGAGCAGTTGTACTAAATTTTTGCTGGTAGCAGCAGGAGGAGAACAGACTAGGCAGATTACAATTTATGCTGCTTTTTTAAAAAATTCCTGATACTTTTACTTTTAAGTCAATGCTTAGAATATTGTCAAATCTTTTGATGGAGTAACACGCACACAGAAAGCCTGTTTAAAGAAAATTACCGTAGTAGCGCTAAAATTCAGTTATCCGTTCTCAAAAGAGTTGAGAGTAAGCAAATCAGACTGTAGATGAGGTTCCAAAGCAAAGATTTTTCATAAACTTATCAAAAAATATTTACTTTTCACTCCTCCTGTGTACTGGCGTTGTTGCCATCATGAATGCTCAGTAAATCGGTGGGTATTACGAAACAACTGGTTTGGTCAGCAGCCTTATAAACAGCCTTATATGGTTTTGGCATGACTCTGAAACCTGGAGAAATAATGCATTCTTGGTATTATCAAAGAGTAAAGACTAGTCTTGCACGTGCCAGTGTTGAAACATAGCACCATTTTAATCTGGACTGAGCTCTACAGGGGCAAATCTACCAGTGTTCAGAGTGGAAGGGAGATTTTGATTGCTCATGTAATTAATAGGCAATGTTTTTGATTAATCAGGCCACTTATGCCTTATAATTCTTTTCCAGATAACCATTACTGTGTGCAGTCAAATGGGGAGTCTTGGTATTAGCATTGCTGGTGGAAAGGGCTCATCTCCATGTAAAGACAATGATGAGGTGCATTTCATTACTCAAAATTTATCTAGTAATCGTTAGAAGGAGGCTAATGAGCAGATCTGTGAAGCTATTGTGTTTTGTTGTTCTCTTTCTGAGGTTGTCCTCAATGTTACATCACTGTTTTTGTAATAAAGCTACCAAGGGGAGACATGGGTAACTTATTTCCCAAAGTAGAAGGTGGCAGTAGATTTTGATGGGAAGGCACCTGGAGGGATGATTTTGGAGAGAAAACCTGATATAAACCAATGATTTCCCAAAGACAGCCTGGTGGCTGAAACACCTTTGTCTAGTTTCCGCTTTCTACCTCAATTTGGGGTCACTCCCTTGGCAATCCACATGCCTCTCCCACCCCATTTGCTCATTCCCAGGAGCTAACTTGATTTGAGAGAAGTATTTCTCACATCTTCTCACTTAATTATCATTTAAATAAATCTCTGTGTCCCAGTCTTTCCCCTGTGGCACAGTGTAAACAATTAATGGCTTTTGTTCATTGTTCTATGTGTCAGCCATGGAGGCTTTTTTTTCTTGCTAATGTGCTAAAGACACTTAGTTTTTATTTTAATAGAGGCAGCAGAACAACAAGTCTTGAAAAATAATTACTTCCTGTTTGCTTTTTACATCTAAGAACAATGAAAGAAACTGTGTCAGGTCTGAAACCTGTCTTTTGTGTTACCAGGGGATCGTGATTGCACGGCTGCCGAAAGATGGTCCAGCAGACTTGGCTGGGGTACAAGGAGGAGACAGAGTGGGAGAGGTAGACGGGCTGTTTGTCAATGTAGAGCGTGTTTTCTTGTGTGTTATCTTTAAATCAAATCACTCAGAGTTGGGGCATTTGAGATCTGGATCTAGGCTTGCCTTAGCTTTTTAGATGCTCCCCAAACTGCACGATAAAGAAATTATAATGACATTAAATTGTTGTAGTCCTTCTTATTATATTCTGTTTTTCAGATCTTTGTGTTCAAAGTGCTTAACAAAATATTACTCACTTAAATGGCTGATTCGTAAAGCGAAATAATGGTCTTAGTAAGCAGTTGTGTGAGCACAAATGCAGTTGTACTTGGTCCAAGAAGCTTTCTTATGACATTGAATTAGATTTACCAGATGAGTTCATTGCAGTTGTTACAAAGAAGTATAAACTAGATGAGCTTGTTTCTGCGAGGTAGTTTTTGGTTGGGAGAGAACGGCTCACAATAACTCCCCTGATGGAGGCTCACAGTGCCAAGTGCCAAGGGATTAACGTGTCTCTCGGGCTGCTCCACCTCGAGCCTCATCTCTCCTAGCAGAAGCCACTCTCTTGAGCTTCAGAGGTTCCCAAGAGCAGTGGTGATCACAGGCAGTTTTGTGATACATATTTTTGACCTACTGTTTGATTTCCACCTGCTGAGAAAGGCAGAGTGGAAGGGGAGCCGCTACAAAATTGCTTTGAGGTGAAACTGATCCATAATTTTTTTCAGCTCTTGTTCTCTTAAACTGTTATTTATACTTGCTTAAATTAATAGTTTTCACTCCAGCGTACTCCTTGTTGATTTAAGGTAGGATAGAGCAAGCAATATTGTATGTCTATTAAGTTGCCGGGAATAAGGATACAACCTGTATCAGCCAAAGGCAAATTAATTATAAATTAATCTACTAATTTGGTAAAACTATGCTATAGACTTATTAATATATAACTATGCTATAGACATTAATACATAACTTCCACACATGTGGAAGTTATTTTAACATTTTTAAAAGGTTAATTATGGATAAAGTTCTGTATCATTTTACCTTTTTTCTTTTATAAAGGGGTTATCCTTATCTAATTTTTGTATTTTAATAGATGTGAGAGAATTTAAATAATTCTTTATGTATTTCACATTATCAAAGCATCAGGGAATAAAAAATCAGGATTTTTAGTTGCTGTACCTTTAACTTCTGAACAGAGTTTCTGACAAAGTCAGCGTCTTAAAAATCAACCACTTTGCTCAGGTGCCTCCATGAGGCTATAATTCATCCTTTTTTTTGGGACTGTTTGAAATATACTAGCTACTAATGTCTGTTCATTTAATGAATGGTGAAACAAGTTAAAAATAGAAGAAATTTCTCTTCCATGCTGTTCTGTCCTGCTGCTGTTATCCTACAACTAGTTATGATTTCTCTGTCTCCCACAAGATGGCAGAATCATTCATCTATTTAAAGTATGTAGAAAAAAAAAACCCTCTGCTTTTTGTATGTGTGAGAGATGAGAAGGAATTGATGCGTTCAGGTGTGCCATAGGGCTCCTCATGTTTTGACCACAGGACTAATCTGTGTACAAAATAACCAGCATTTTTCTCTTGGTACTATACGTTACAACTTCTTATTCTTGAACTGACCATTTCAACAGCTCAAATATACAGTGTGTTCATCAAAAATGGGGAACAGCAAGAATTGCAATTTTATTTGCTTTCGTTGTCCAACCACATACAACGGTAGGGCCAGGCATTTGTATACTAACCTGAGAGAGAGGGAATTGCTCTTCTTACACAGCGTTCAGAATAAAAATATGCATTTCTGCTGCTTTGTTTTTAAAGGCATCCCTCGTTTCAGAACCCGATGCCCTTGATGCTGGTCCTACTGAAGCTCCATCCAAGGGCAGCACCTTCCCGACAGTAAACCACGTCATAACAGTAAGTAAGACGGCCCCAGTGAGTAACGAACCATGCTTAGCTAAGGACTTTTTGTTGTCTGTTATTAACGCTAGTAAGGATGGTGAAGACGGGCACAAAATTTGTGAGTAACTGTGTAAAAGGAGAACACGTACCAAAGATCAGTGACCCCACCATGTGTTTACTTGGCTGTCACTGCAGCCAGGACGTGGCTTCTGGAGGAGCTCAACCCTGGGGTAAGCACCAGTGTAGCGGACCAGAGCTTTTGAAGCACTCTGGGGACTTTAAGGCTGGACTTTAAGGAGTCCATTCCCTCCAGCTTAAGTGTTTATTCTGTTGTCTGGACTTCCTCTCTAGCTAATGGAATGAGCAGCACCTCCAGGGTGCCTCTTTTAGGAGGGAGATATTGAGCTTCTACCTGGAGGTGACCATTTTTATCTTTTGGCTGGAGGGGGAACTTGCGTGACAGGCTAAGTCTGCACACCCATATTTTAGGTGACAGATGTCAGAGGAGATTAAGCCTGCCGCACATCACACAAGGAAATGGCTGAGCCCACAGGGTGGCTTTTAGAAAATCTGATCCACTTTTGTGAACTTCTGTAAAAGAATTCAACTTTCTGAAGACCTACCCCAGTCATGGTCATCTGCCTGCACACCTGAAATTATGGCTTTACCAGGAAGGTAGAATAAGATCAAGGTATCTGACTGATTAAGGTCAAAAAGCATCCTATGTGCGTTAAGCCTGAAGTACCAGGAAACAACAAATGTTTCTCCTACAGCAAATGCCAAAGGAATGCTTTGATTCCTCTTCTTCCAGGCTTTTTTATCCTTTTCCAGCAATACCACTCACAACCCAGCTAATGGCAAAAAATGAAAGTTCATCTATTGTATAAAAGACTAGAATCAAAGACCACATTCAATTTTTATCAACCATTCACATTTTTTTTAATAATGTCATTTGTTAGTTGACTGAAAAATAAGCAAATATACCATGCAAACCTGTTTTCCTGTCATTTGCTACGTGGATTACTATTTAAGAAGGGTTGAGCTTAAGCTGCAGCTTTTGTCTATGAGATGGACTAATACAGGTTTTCTCTTCTATTCAGTTGCTTAAAGAAGCTTATTTTAAGGCCTCTGGTCTCCAACATCATCTTGTGAAACACTGAGACCAGTTTTATTTTCCAGTTGAAAATGCCTCCGTCAATTTTTTTTTTATGGCCAGCTACTTAGTAGCTGTTTCTTACAGTCTTAACCCGCATTGCAGGAAGCACAAGGCTTCCTGTTGGAGGAACCGCTATTGGAAGGGTTGATTCGCACATTGCTACTGGCCTGGATGTGTTGCAGTAGTATCTGACTTTTAGTGTTTTCAGCCCAAAACAGTAAATGGCTGTTTTTAGTGTTGTATGCCTCTTGGAAAATAATGCTTCCTTCTAAAGTTCTTCAGCTGCAAGGGGAGGAGGAGGCGGGTTAGTCCAAGCTACTTGCGTTAGAGCACGGTACGCAGAGGGAGTCAAGTGGCTGAAGATCCTCCAGGTGTTAAAATTAGCCAATGTGCAAGTTCTTTTGTGGAGAAACATTTGTATTTCTGGGTTTGTTTTTTTTTTTTTTTAATTTATTTTTTTGGGGGTTTTTTGTTTTTTTTTTTAAGTCAAAATCTTTGTGCTGTAGCAAATTGTGCATGTTATTGCCTTTAACCTAGAGCAGCATTCGTCAGTCTTAGGGATTACGGGTTTTTGAGGAGTGTCCTGCAGACTTGGGGAACTGGTCAGTATCTCATCTGCTCTCGCACTGGGTTTACTCTGGTGAAGTTCCTCTTATTCCTCAGTAACTGTCTAATCTGAGAAACATTTACAGCCTGGCTTCTTATGGAGGATATGCTTTGCATGTTCAGATAAGCAGATGGCAGTAGGACCTTAATGGAGAATCTTCTTTGCTAGGAATCTAGGAAGGCTTGTTTTCTCCGTATTTCTGACTAAGTTTCAAGAGAAGATGGGTGCATCTACATCAGGGGAAGGAAGGAGAGGAGCATGGTGTCAAAGAAGCCAAAGGCTCCTATTCTTCCTGCAAAAGCTGAATTATGTGCTGGACGGTGCCCATCTTCCTTCTCCCTCTCTTCCATGTCATAACTGCTTCCTGCCCTCCAGCAGACTCTGTCTTCATCTATTTATTTTTATTGAATTTTAGTAAACATCCTCTTTGCATATGCTATCTGTGATAATATTTGTCTCTTACTTGCTAGCCATAGCCCTCTAGCCATGTCTTGCCATCGCTCATCCCATCTCCGAGCCTGGTGCTCTGACATTACAAAGGGCGATGCTGCTGCCAGATTCAGGTTTCCTCTGAGTTCTCCATGGGCCTGGTTGCTCTAACTTCTTCTAAAAGGCTCATTTGAATTGTTAACGCATCCAGCCAAACTCAATTTCAAACCCTTTGTGCCAGCTTTAAGATTTCATGACAGTGTGAATGACAATGTAATTGGACAAACAATTAAAAGTTCTTTCACTCTGAGTCATTGTTTTGCAAAGGAAAAATGAGAATTGCCCTTGGTTTTAATTATTATTATTTTATTGAAATGTAGAGGGCCCAGAACTTTAATTAAAATTAGATATTTCTTTATACACCGTATTTTATAGACTTGTCTCAATTATGCTAATCACACCTCAAAAATATGGAATCTCTTTATTTTACTTTGTTTAATATATGTATATCAAAATATTTTAATTGAACTTAAACCAAGGCTTTGGATTTTAAAATGGTAATCTTAAAATAAGAGTATTTATGTGAAGATGTGCATCAAAATATAACAGATTACAACCGCAAGTGATGTGGCTCTCTACATGTAGGCTGTGTGTAAAATATTGCATGTCTCACTACAGGGGAAAAAAAAATTAGGGATACAAACATTGCTAATAGTGCCCCATGCTGACTTTAACAGAAGAAACTTTGCCTTGGATTCTGGAGTCTTTATTTCCAGTTCTCTATTACTCTGTCTTCTGTCCTCTGCTCCTTATTTCCTACTCATCCTCTCAAACATAGAATGGACTCTGCACAATCTTTCTCCATCAAAAATATTTTCATTTAAGCTCTGAGTGAAATTCTCAATGGATTTTGTCTGACTGAATGGAGACTGTTGACATGAGGAGGGACTTCTTCCAGCAGAGCACTGGAAGAGGCTGCCCAGAGAGGTTGTGGAGTCTCCCACTCTGGAGACGTTCAAAACCCACCTGGATGCCGTCCTGTGCAACCTGCTGTAGGTGACCCTGCTCTGGCAGGGGGGTTGGACTAGATGATTGCCAGAGGTCCCTTCCAACCCTGACCACTCTGTGATTCCCTGATTCTGCGACAGATTTCAGCATTTCCTGTCACTTCATGACATGCATCATCAAGTCATCTTCTTTGATCCATTGGAGGCCCCATCCCTGAAAGTGTTCAAGGCCAGATTAGATGGGGCTTTGAGCAACTTGGTCTAGTGGAAGGTGTCCCTGCCCATGGCAGGGGGGTTGGAACTAGATGATCTTTAAGGTCCCCTCCAACCTAAAGCATTCTATAATTCTATGATTCTATGATTTTGAGGGCTATCAACATCATAAGGGTATTAGATACTTTGTAATTAATATCAAATCTCTTAAATATTTTGATCTGGTATTCCACTTTAATTCTTACCATATTATTTTCTTCAATTTTATGCCTTTGCCCTGGGAATTTCCTTAATTAGATTTTTTTTCATATAGTTTAGCAGGTGTACAAGTGTCACTTGTATCAAGGATTTTCAAGGAAGTTTAAAGTAAGAGGTGTCAATTAAAAGTGATTGTGTAAAAGAAAGTTAGAGCATTGGAAAAATCTGAAGAACTTTTTCAAGCTAAAAAAGTCAAATGTTTTGGTTGCTCTCTTAAAAATGAAGAGATACCAATTGTTCCTAAATATGGTGAGAAAACAGACAACTTCAGTGTACTAGAACCTGTAATGTCTATCAAAGTGAAATGCTCCTGTGCCTGCAGAAAGTGAATAAGTATGTACCGTGCTCCCACAATACGTAGGTTGCTGGTTTTCTGCCTTTCTTCCACATTGTTTAGATGCAAGTCATGATAAACCTTACATGGATGGGAATCACAGCAGATCTACCTTCTTCATTTCCGGCTGATGCAGAATTTCCAGGAAAAAGTCTTGATGAGCTTAGACCAGTTAAAAATCTTCAAAAATCGAAGTAACAAACCCTTTCTGTATTCATCTGTGCAGGTTAGTTCTAGCCATATCAGAAAATGAAAATCATACAACTTAAACATAATAAAACTTCCTTCATGTTTCTTTAGTCATTGTCTTACTTTTTTCAATTTTAAAAGCAAAACCAGTAGAATACTCGGGTCAGAGAAGCACTATAAAAGAAGACAGCTAAAGTGGGATTCAGAATGTCCCTATCATCATCAAAGACAGATTTCTTCTGAAACTTGTTTCAAACAATAAAGACCTTGCTCACCATGTTTGATTGACCTGCTCCCGTAACACCATATGGCCTAATATTTCAGTCTTCGAGTTTTTTATCATAAAGACCTGCTTTATCTCTTCTCCAAAACATTTTCATGACTCTTAATCTCTTCAGGGAAGGGTGTTGGTATTTTTATGTTATTTTTCATTCTGGTGAGGTAAGTTAGTTCTAGAAGTCAGGAGTCTGACTCCTCGCCGCCTCGCATCTTGTGCAGGTTTATACACGCTTGCGAAGAAGCCCACGCGCAGCCTTGCTGGCTTAGCTCACCCTGTCCCGATCCTGTGAGCTTCAGCGGAGTGTGAGCACCCGTCTGCCACATGATTTCCTCCTCCGTTTCATCTGCTGGTTTGGTTCCACTTTTATCTAAGTAACTGAGCGCTTCTTAGTCAGGCTGAAAGATAAAAGGTGTGTGGTATAGGGCACCCATTTACCTCCATAGTGTAGGGAACTTATTTTGTGAATTTGGGATTAAGTTGCTACTCCAAACAAATGCTTCTATTTGCACAGCGTATCTTTGTTCCTCCCTTCCTTTTAAGTAGTTTTCTCACAGGACTTGGTCAGAATCGACTCACTTCAAACTTTGTATTCTTGGATTTCGCAGAGCTTGTAATTAACAATGCTAAATAGGAAAGAAACCTTTGAAAAAGAAAAGTCATTAATTGATCTTTTCAAGGTACGATATTCAAGTGTCTCAAAGTTAAAGAAAAAAATCTACAAAGTAAACCCCTCATATGGTAGACAATATAAGCACTGTTGACAATAAAAGCAAAAACACGTACAAGAGACGAGTAGACTTAGGCAGGGCACCTGGAACCATGCTGTAGGACATAGCATACTATTTGAGAATAAAAGAGGATAAATATTTGAACAACCACACTGACACAAGTGATCAGCACCATCTCCCGTTGTGAAAGGGGTCTTTGTGGAGTGCGGGAACTCGGCAGGGGAGGGGGCTGTTCAGGTGTGATCGTTTCATTTCACAGGAGTGAAGAGCTTTCTCCAAAATCAAAAGATTGGAAACTTGGGTTGTGGGTAGCACTGCGTACAAGGGCAATACCTTTTAAGTCTCCTGATGTATTTTTTTCAATATTTTTATATCATCGGGCCATAAATGCTTATATGGAAGGCACTTAAATGGAAATCTATGTATCAGGTTCCAGTGTCAGGGAAGTCACTATCCAGTGGTACATTAGAAAATGAAAGAAATGGAGCAAAAGGACCATTTACATAAGCAGCTTGAAGCATATAAAAGCCTTTTGTGTCCAAGGGCATTGCAGATATGACATGATGGATATTGATCTTTCATTTTTGTCTGTTGTGAAATGCAATGGTGAGTTGGACTGATCTCCACCCTCCTTGCCTTGTGCGTGTCCCTTGGGAGGCACCGAACTGCCAGATAGGAAGGACGGAAAGGAGCTTCGCTCTAACTGTGATGTGCCCAAATCGTATATATACTACGCACTGGGAGACAGACAAAACATTCAGGGCATTCTCTTGCCATCCCAATAACAAGTGGAGAAAATACCCAGTTTTAAACCTGGCCTGTAAAAAATGCCAGTCTCTAGAAAATTCCCACAGAGGAAATTTTAGGAGAAAGCACCTGGAGGAGCTCGTCTGGTGCATCGAACCTCCAGTGAATCACACTGAGCTGAATTAGATTTCGGAGCAGATCATCAGCCTCAGTGTAGGAAAAGCCATGAGCTCAGGGAAGAGGGACAGGCTGGTGGGGCAGCCCCTGCTCAGGGCCCTCAGCAGGCTGCTGCACACAAAACCGAGGCGGTGCCTTCAAAAATATGGTGCCAAAGCTCTGGCAGAAGTCATTGGCAGTGCTCGAGAGCAGCATGGCTGCTCCAGTCATAAGGGTGGACTGAATCATCTCCCAACCCCGATCAGCAATAGGTGCTGTCCCAGAGGCCACCGCGCTTCCCTTGTGCAGAGGTCTTCTGCTGCCCTGCATAATGAGGCGCTTCCACAGTGCCTGTTGATAGATGTGTCTTCCCCAGGATGCGGGAGAGGTTTATAGCTCTCTCTCGATCTGACTTCACAATTTCTGGAGTTTGGCTACAGGTCTCGAAAGTGGTGAAATAGCGCTGTAACACATGGGGGAAGGCGATGCAGCCAGGGATTTCCGAGACCAGGAGTGCTGAGGGCGCTCCATAAAACATGTGCCGGTGAAAATGTTCCTGACAACATGCTACATGAAGGGAAGCTGTGTTCAGCGCCTTGATGGGGTTTGCAAATTCGTGCAGTTTTGTACACGTGGCTGGGTGTTAGGTGGTTTTTGGTGTCCCCCCCTTGCCCCCTGCCCCAGCTGCCTTCCTCGCCGCACCCTGGCTGCCTTGCCCGCTTCCATTTGGCGGCGGGATTGCTTACAGGTAGTAGATTCACAAGGAATTAATTAGATATCTTTCTCCCTCTTTGACTTGTGTTTCCTGTATGTTTTCTCTTGGGGAGAAGGCTGCTTTTATCCATTGCCTCTGTCTTCAGGAGCAAAGCATTGCATCGCTTTAATTAAAAAAAGCCACCAGATGCCAGTTTTGTCTGAACCGTGCAGCAGTTGATCAACCCGTTCTCTGCTGTTCTTGTTGGATACATTTTGGCATATTCTTTTTAAAACTGTTATTTAAAAATCCAGCTGTGTAACATTTTTTTAGGCATGACTAAATGCCCTTCTTCACTCCAAATTTGATTTAGGCAGGTTCTTTTATGAATACGGTCATTAGCAAATGCAACCTTTTGCATGTAGCAAAGGCGTGTTTTCATAGTTTAGCGAGAAGCCTGAATTTCCTATTGTTCAAGTCTAAAATACTATTGTCATCACCAGTGATGATAAAAAGGTAAAATTAGGTATGAAAGCAGAAAATGATTCATGAGGTTTACGCAAACCCCTACAAATGCTCTCAACTGGGTAGATTTTTTTTTTCCCCTCTTTCCACCAGCTGAAGTGTACCAGCCTTAGCACTGGTACCAGTGAAGATCAGCTGTTAAGTCAAACTTCAAAAATATGTATTATTTAGACATATGAAGTTGAACTAGGCAGGCTTCCCTATTAGAGGTGTTTTCTAGCTGGGGAATATCTTCTTTAAAGAGTGATCTGTTTCAACTAGGGTTAAAAGTATGTCTGGTTTTCTTCCAAAAGGCCAATCCAAATCCTTTTCCCCTGCCCCTATTCTTTCAAACTTGGGCTTTTCATATGTCTTATCACCTTCTGATTCGTAGCCTCTCTCCTTGCTCTCAGACATGCTTTGCCCTGTCATTGCTGGTTACGCCTTTCATGTGAAGCTTGGGCTTTAGCCATGACTCTTGCCTTGAGAACTTTCTTCTTCTGCTAAGATTGGTGTATGGACCTGTGAGAGGGGAGCTCGGGGGAAAGGGAAGGCTTGTAAAGGGGAAAAAAGACGATGGGGTTTGTTCTGTTTGGGTTTGGTTTTGAAAAGGTTATAAAAAACCATTAATGAACTCTCCTTTATGGACTGTTCTGTAACCTTTTGGACAAACATTTTTATTAGACATTGAAAAGGAAAGCATATGTGTACAACTGGATATTAAAAATTATTGGATGTTAACCTGTTGGCGGGACATCTCATTTATCGTGCTTTAAGAAGATGCTTTCAGCTGAAGCATCATAGCTGGTTGTGGGTTTGTTCCTATCCTCTTTCAATACGAAAGAATTTTTGCAGCCAACACCGCAGCTGGATTGCCCCAGGATATTTAGAGTGGTTTGTTTTACTGCTTGTTGCAGTGGACTAGGAGTCCCAGGTCTGTGCTTCAGTTGAAGGACTCCAACTTTTAATGGAGGGTGGTAATTCCATTAAATGAGAATATCTGAAATAATCTCATTTTTAGCTATGCCTGATTTAAAGAAAAATGAAAATTTTTAGTGAAACCATTTAGTGTCCAAAGTCTTAGTGTTTATGTTGGGAAAGCATAAGAAAGATGCAAACAAGGTAGTGAAAGAAATTCCCATAGTGAGCACACTGGTTTTGGTATAGGACATGTTCTTTGTGACATTTACTTTTCAGGCACTGAAAATATAATTTCAGGGGAAAAAAGGAAAATAGTGTTTCAAATGATTAATCATACATTTTTCTGAAAAAGTATTCTACATATTTTGATGGTTTGGGATTGACTGGTATTTCAGGTATTATTTTAATAATGAGTGCATGATGATGGAAGGTGAGTAGGAGGACTTTGTGATTTCAACAGAAATATTTTAAACAAGTTCAGACACTATTCAGTAAAACAATGGAATAACGCGGGATCCTGGATAATCTGTCCTCCTACACCAGGATCAACTTCTTCTGAAGAGTTAATGGGAGAAGATGGAAATTCCACACCTTCCCACATGCCTTAGGCAAGCAACTCAGCTGCCCCTGCTGGAAAGGTTTTCCTTGTTTCTGTCCTAAATGTCTCTGTCTTGCCCTGCCTGTAATGGGCAGTGGAAATAGTTTGCTTCCTCTTTGCTGTGACATTTTTTTGCACACGAAATCTGTTCTCCTGTCTTCCCTCAGTCGTGATGCGCCAGGAAATGTACGTTCAAATACAAATATTAAAGAAAAGCTCCAAGAGCAAACGTTGCCTATTTAATAGAGTGAAGCTGCAATCAATGAAGATAAGCATGGAAATCTGAAAGCAAGGGTAAAATCCCCCTGGGATTCTGGGAAGAAAAATGCTGGGTTTGAGAAAAGGATTAAACACAAGATAATGCAAGTTTAGAGTTGTTGAGTTTTGTTATTTAAAAAAAAAATCCAAACAAAAAAACAAACTGGAAGAGGAAAGAAAGTTGATAGAACTTAGATTGTGATTTTCCTGGAGGCAGCATGAATGTGAAGGCAGTGATGGAGGGTGCTGGGTTCCTAGGGGCTAGGTAGGTGAAGATAGAAAGGCCGCTGTGGTTAGAACTATGATGTGTGTTTATTACATCCATTTTGTGCTGTTTTGGGGGTTTTTTTTGTTTTGGTTTGGGTTTTTTTTGTTGGGTTTTTTTTTCTTTCCAGGGGATTAATTGATATCTTTTGATGCTAGGAGAGAAAAAGTAGAGGCCTGAGTCTCTTTTCACTGAATTAGACCGTGGACAAATGCATACTCTATTACTTAATTGGGTTTGATTTCAATTTGCAGTTGCATCAGTGGCACAATCCACAACCAAGCTCTGTTTTGTCATTGGTACCTACAGTTCAGCTGTGAGGAAATCACGGCTCCTCCACATCCTCTCAGGGAAGTGGGTGTGGAGCAGGACAGTCAGCCACAGAGGAAGGAGCAGTGGCAGGTTTGGGGACAGCAGCGGTGGGTTTGGGGACAGCAGCGGTATGGGTTCGCGTGGGGTGTCAGAGGGAGAGTGGGCAGGGAGATGTGCAGAAAGCAGAGGGACAGAGGAACATGGCTGCGCTTGGACCAGAAAATTTGATTTGTGAGAGAAACTCAGCAGTATGTCTCTGAATCAGCATGAGTGGGTGTATGTGCGAGCTTTCATCTGCCTGGAGAGGATACAGCGGGATTGCTGTAGATTAGAGCCAAGCCCGCTCTCCTCTCGGGAGCGCAGTTTTCCAGCCTTTGCAGCACTTCTGCGCCGAGACGATGTTCACCCTCCACTGTAGAAAGTCGGTCGGTCACCTGGTGCCAGTTCCTC
The DNA here is from genome assembly GCA_003993805.1 of Himantopus leucocephalus. Taxonomy (NCBI): domain Eukaryota; kingdom Metazoa; phylum Chordata; class Aves; order Charadriiformes; family Recurvirostridae; genus Himantopus; species Himantopus leucocephalus. The sequence goes on along the minus strand of RSEF01000003.1, from coordinate 96,764,427 downwards.
TTTATCTGCAGCAGCATGAAAGACTAGGTGAAAGACTTCCCCCAGCACCACTTATTTCATGGAGGCGGTTGATACAGTTACTGTAGAAATGTTGGAGAAGCATGAACTGGTGGGCAGGTGGTTGTCTAATGGGGAGCCTAACCGGGGGCGTTGGTAGGAGAGTCGAAGGGGATATCCTCCAGAGGCTCTGCCACAGCTCAGGCTCTAGAGGTGTGCAGGTTTTCAGACCGTGGGCGTAGGAGAGAGTGTGTCATCAAGGAAATGAGATGAGTTTTTGGGAAAGTTGTGAAAGCCTAACTACAGCTTGCAGTGTATTGAACAAACATAGGGAGACATGCAAAAGAGTACTCATGCAAGAATGGAGCATCCTGTGGGATTCGTTCCTCTGGCAATGTTGTTACAATCTCAGATCTATGTTTCTTTCAGACGTAGTTAATTAATTAAAAAAGAAAAAAAAAGGAGGACTGATTTTTTTGGTGATAATTAAAATGAATAATGGTCTCTAAAATAAGGAGTATTTCAGAGTACCTAAAAAAAATAAGTCTCCAAAGAACCTTTGTGCCAAATCAAAACTCTGAGTGTGTGTATTTGGGGATGGTGATGGAGTGGAATAACCCACAAGAACTTCATGCTATTAGTCTAAATTTTTAGGGTTATGCCTCACCAACAGCTAGATTTTTTTTTTCCCATTTTCCGTTTCATTGATTGAATTCACTTTGTGATTGTAAGACCTAGTCCTGTCATAATATTTGAAAGATAATATGCAAGAATCAGGTTTCAGAAGTCATGAAATGTTTGAAGAAAAGCTTTATTAGAGAACGGGATTTGATTCTGTGCAAGTGGGATCGCTGGGGAGTAGAAACCACGCTGATAAAGAGTATTTCAGTAACTGACATTCAAAATGGCAAAGGGCTACTCTTCAAAAGGAAAAAGAAGTACTGGAAGCTCTTCCTTCAGACTCGCTAATGCAGTACATGACAGGTCTTGGGGGAATGTGCACGTGTCTATTTTCAAGTGGAACCAGTACACAAAGAAAGCTCCTCCCTAAGCTTTGAAGAGACAACTCAATGAACTGCAAAGCTTGGTCCTGCATATTTCTGCAGGTAACTTCAGGTAGGGCATAGACCTCCACACTGGTTTTTGAGGTGGCAGAATTTCAATATATGACCTAGAACACCACCTGTGCGTATATGATGTGCATTTGCTGTAGCACAAAGCAGCTGGCTGCTGGCTGTCGTTAAGAAAGAAACATCTTTTAGCAAGGAACAGAGCCAAGAGAAACATCCAGTGTGTGGAAAGCTTATAAATGCTGTCAGGTGTGCATGGCGCAAGCAAATCTTCCCAGGAGTTGCTAGCTTGGCCAGTACTTCCAGTCTATATGGGTTATTTAAAGCTTCCAGAAATGTGTCCTTCTTAGTCTAACGAAAAGAAAAAAAGAAAAAAAAAGAGATATAATTGGGTGTTCAATACACCAGGGGACATAACTAAGTTTATACCTGGTTTTAAAATTAGGTTATGGCTTTCATGGGTGACATTCAACTCCAGACTGCCACCTGCAATTTGGTACCTACGTGTAGTGTGCCTGCCTGTGAGCCGGGGGGTGCCAGGGCCCGATAGTCAGAGGAGTCGGAGCTAATGCAGTTGGCAGAGCCTGGGCAATAATTCATTTGACTAAAATGCAGAAACCTACCGGCTGGTTATCTGAACAGCCACGAAGCATCTATGGGCTTGTGTCATCTCCTAAATCAAACAATGATGTACAGCAAGGAAATAATATATAAAGGATTGAATTGGGTGGTGTCAAACATTAAACGTTCTTATAAAGCATGAAGATATGCAACAAAGTAGCTGATAAATCAGAAATACTACCTTTCTTGAAAATTTTCAGATTACTCATAAGATGGACATTTTATTTATTACACATTGTTATATTACCTGCTCATTAGATGTATTGACTTACTGTTATATCTGTTTTCATTACATGCTAAACTTTTTTTGAAAATTAGTAAAAAGTAGGATGACTTTGTGCATCAGAGTTAAATTTGTAAGAATCCATTCATTGATACAAACCATTACTGATACATTATTTGGCTACACATAAAGAACCCGTCATTCTTCTTTTTTCTCAGGTACAGCATTTAAATTAATTTTAAAACATTACAATATAGTTCTCAAAGAACACAAAGTTCTTGGCCAAAAAATCGATAGGAATGAGATCCACGTATGCATATTTATTAACTAATGAATTTACACATTGATATTTTGTCTTAATGTTTCCCTTAAATATATTTTGTCAGTAAATAAGCCAAAATATGTAATTTTCCAAAGCTCAATAATTTATATGCTTTATGGTCCTTAATTAATCCTTTACTGCTTTCAGATGCATGAATTTAATGAAAAGTGAAGTTAAACAGAAGTAGATGTATATTTTTTGTATTTATTTGTCTTTATATTTTAAAGATCTTTTTATCTATTTTTTTTTTCCTATGGAAGTTGTTTTCTTTTTTAAATTAGCTAATGAAAGGAAAAGGCAATTTATCTCAATTTTGCTTTAATTATCAATGCAATTTTTGGCATAGAACAGTGTGTCTGTCAGGAAGCCCTGGGATGTTACATCTCTCGCACGTTTTTCTCATCACCTGCTTCCCCCATACCTTTAAAATATCCCCTTTAAACACTTCCTTTGATCTGACTCTTTTCTTTGCAATCTTTTGCATCTTGCTGAAGATACCTCGGATAATCCTCACGCGCCCTTCCACTTCCGATGAAGACACTGACCAGTTGCCCCCAGACCCGGATGACTTTGAGCCTGAGGAGCCCAACAGCGCAGAAGGCCATGCCTATTCGGACTGCCTGAACAGTGCTTTTTATCCTCCCTAATAAAGTACTTTTCTGGAAAGAGCTCACCGGTGGTTTTCTTTCCCATTGTTCAATTATGTTTAATGTAGTACTTGAACCGCTATGCCTTATTTGTAGGGAAAACCATTGCACGGAGCATGGATTTGAGCTGGGGAGCAGAACCCGTGTTTGTATTTCTTTGCCTTGAACTTTTCTTCAGCCAGAACTTCTGCACTTGAAACAAAATGCGCCGGGTGAGGTTATGTGACTGTCACCACGTGTTTCAATAACCACTTGTAAGGGCGTCCTACAGCACCTAAATGCAATGGTGAAAAGAGCAGGTGATTTTAATTCAGAAGGTACTTTACCCATTTGTAAACACACTGAAAATAATTGTATAGTTTGTTGTTGTTGGTTTTTTTTTAAATCTTGTGTTCATGTTTTGTCTGTATAGCTCACCCTTTTGTCCACCCCCGTATTCCTTTGCATTATCCCCTTTAATGTTGTTTTCTATGAGAATAAAAAATCCTTTTCTGCCTTTTAAATAGTGCTGGGTTTTTTTTTCCCACAGAGAAACATTATTTCCATTGGAATTCTGTATCTCATTCTAGCGTAATAAAGAATAATTTATCCAGGTGTATCATTAATGCAAACATACATCAGATTTGAACAGGATCTGTAAGTTAAATTTTATTAGATCTAAATGCAGGAGGCATCTTATGCAACTGTGCACCTGAGAGTGAACTGAGAAGCAATTTCTTATGCTTGAGGAGCTGTCTGAGACACTTTTATTTCTTCTGACTTGCATATAACACCTTAAATTTGCCTTACAGCCATATGCCAGTATTTCATGTATATATATGTATGTGTGTGTGTGCGCGCGTACACGAGGTAAGCATTTAAGAGCAAATGTTCTTGTACAACAGTATTCAATCCTTTAATTCTCTTCACTGCTCTTCAGGTTTCTAATGCATTTTGAGGTGCGTAAGAGGAACCTTTTGGGATTGATCTTTATTTGGGCTTCCCCGGTGCTGCCTTAACTCAGAGGTGGGGTCTGGTCCTGCTGGACTGGGATGTCATGACTTTTTTTTCTTCATGTCCATAAAGTGAGCATTGATGCTTTTTATGATGTGTATACAGTTTCTTTTCCTGTAAATATAATATAGCGCAACTCAGTGACCTCATAAATCCTCATCTTTTATTCACATGCTGAAAGATTTCTCAGGTGATCATTCATATATGACTTGAATGAATGCTGGTAGCTGCCTTTTCAGGAATTAGGAAGTTCCCAGGAGAGTATGGCTGTCACAGAGTTAGAACAATATCTGCTACTGATAAAAAAGCTATTTTATTTTGAAAAAATTGGTTTGCAATTACACTACGATACCAGCNAGTTCCCAGGAGAGTATGGCTGTCACAGAGTTAGAACAATATCTTCTACTGATAAAAAAGCTATTTTGTTTTGAAAAAATTGGTTTGCAATTACACTACGATACCAGCATTTCTCTTGACTCTCAACTGCATCCACTGTAGCTTTTCCATTATCTTGTGCATCAGCATTAAAATTGAAGATAATTTATCAGCAATAGGGATATTAAACTAATTTTCATTCATTTGCAAAATGAACATTACTTTAGAATCTGCTATGGCTTTAATAATAAAGATTGTATTATATGCATGAACATTTCAATTTGAATTAGCTTAAATGTTGTCGATAAACTAAATTATATTTAAAAATATTTGCTTCCCATCTCTTTTCTTCCCCAAAATAAACAGGGTTCTTTCACCACGACTTAATGTTTGATCAATGCATATTGCAAAAATATCATCAAGCTCAGAACCCATAAACGCTTTGGCAATCCAGCTGGTAACGTATGGTTTATTATTACTTTATTATGTCTTACTAGACTGCAGAAAAAGTAAACTCATTCTGCTGTTATAAACCAGCCCTGGGCTGCAGAAGAAGTTGTACTTGAGAGTAAGTGAAATAAAGTAGGAGTTCTGTTGAGAACTCTGTATTTTCATTCTTTTTCCTACTCACGCACAGGTGTGTGTTTTAGATTCTTCATTAAGTCTTGGAAGTCAAAACGTTTGCTATCAAAATTACCTGCTCTTAAGCGAATGCTGTCAGCATTCAGGTAACTTTTAAACACTTCGATCTTTATCTGTCCTTTTCAACTGAATTTGTTTTCAAGGCAGATTTCATATTGCAGGGTGGAGAATTTTGCTGTGGGTTATAAACTTACGGTGGTAACACTCTCTGTGCAAAAATTGAACACACGTTGACAAATGAACCCAAAGAGTTTCGTAAATGGACGTGCAACTCGACAAAATATAGCCATCAAAGCCTCTGCTACGTAGTTATTCAGGCTTTGCTTTAGCAAAAAAAGAATGCTGGGACAGGTGATTACGTTTCACTTTTGTTCTGCAAAAGAGGGGCAGAGGTGGAGGTCAGATGCTGGTGTCCTTATCGGCGCTGAGTAATGTCTCTTTTAGGGTTTGGTGTTTGATAAGAGTGGGCAGAGACAGAAGGTGGCAAAGGTGCGATGGGAGTTGGTCTGTTAGCGACAGCTCATATCCTGCGCTCTCGCTGCCCGCTGACCTGGGAGGTGCCTTGAAAAAGCCCACTGCCTGACTACGGAGCAGTCCCTCGTTTTCCCTGGGGAACTGGCTTCTCCTCCTTCCCAGCTGCCACATCAGTTAAAAGATCCCTAAGAAGGTATTTAATGCTTTCCTAATATATTTTGTTAGCCACATCTCATCATTGCCATGTCCACCGTTGTGGAGGAAGGCAAGGCAAACAGTACCACTGAATATGGGAGGGAAGATTGTTATTTTGTGATGCATCTGTTGAAATATATTTTACAGCCTGGAATAATTCGGTTTGCTGGGAAATAGCAGTAATATTCAGGGACATCAAGTGTATATAGCTGAAACAGTGGATATCCAACGGAAAAGAGGTCTGTTGTTTCACTTCTGTCTGTACTCCTGAAGGACGGCAGATGTAGGACCTTGCCAGCACAAGGATAGTGCACTTAAATATGGTTGAATTAAAGACCCATGAAGGGAAGAAAGCGCTTACAGCTTCCATGGACTGCTATGTCCAGAGAAGGCTCAGAGCTCTCAGGATCAGTGTATTGTAATGTTGAAATAACCTTCCTTGGTTTTATCCTCAAACGTATTCGAACTTGCCCCTTTGGAGAGAACTTGTCAAGGAGCCTCCTGCTCCCTGTACGCGACGTGGGGCTCTGCTCCCTCACATGCAAAGCAGAGACTGGCGGCGCCTGTGATGTTTCCCTTTTTCCACGCCTGCTACCTCCTCCTGCTCCGTGAGTGTTTGCAGAGCCAGCGGGGTGGACCAGGGAGCGACAGCAGCAGCTGCTGGGTGCTGCGGCAGGAATGTGGACCCACCTCTCCTAAGGATCAGCTTCCCGCCCTCGGCTCCCTCCGCTTGGAAGGTAAGCCTGCTCCGTATACAGCCCTGGCGGCTCCGGCGTGCTTTTCGTTTCTGCGAGGAACATGCCATGAAATACCAGCTAGAAACGCTGCCGAGGTCCTGACGTTTCCAGGCATGTGCATGTGACCTTGGGTGGACGTGCTGGAGTAATGTAGGGATACTTGCCAGCACGGCATGCTGGGGCTGAGAGAAGGCTCCCTGGGCACCAGGGAGAAGCTGGAAAGCTTAACTTGCGGCTACAAGTAGTGAGGGAGCCTACTGGGTTTTGTGCTTATTTTTTTCTTTTAACTTTTTGACATGTTTTAAGTGTGGGGCAGAAACTGTCTCTTCAAATCAGACCCCTAAAAATCACTGTAGATGTGATTTCTGTATTAGTCTTAGGGTTTTTAACTGATATACGTGACTTTAGGTAGCTTTCAACTGCGTATAATACGGTTGAACGCATCAAGGTCAGGATTAATGCTTCTGACTGTTGAATGCTTACGGTGTGTCTGATGCTGAGCAGGTAAAAGCTACCAGCTTAAGCAAGAAGCGGTGCAGATGTATGATGTGTGATACAGTCATTGGCTGGCAGCCCTGGGTTACAGCCGTGTCAGGCTCAAAATGAAAATGTGCAGAGTAAAGGAATTGCAGTACTCGCGTGAGTGAAAACACAGCTGAGAGTGACACACAAACATTGTGATAGATAGTCCCTTGCTTCTTTCTCCAAGAACAGCAAATCAAGTGAGCACAGAAAATACATCTGCTTAAATGGTTTATTTACACAGTACCACTATTTTGGATATTCAGCACTTGCCTCTTACAAAAAAACCCCACAACCCTCTCCCCCCTCATCAGCTTCATCTCTTGGCCTCTTGTTAGGTCCTGCTCTGAGAAGAAAAACAGGTGTGAAGAGACCAGTGGCCATAATACAAAGAAGTAATTGAAAATAGCACAGTAATTCAGGCAATGTCTATAACATGCTTTTACTTAGCACCTGTTTACTATGTTTTCCCTTTCAAAGTAAAACAGGAAATATATAGTTACTAACAGTGTTTTAGAAAGTCCTCGGAGTAAAATAACCATTATTTCTATGTAGGAATAAAAAATATACTCCCATAATTATATAAAACCAAATTCTCATACGGTTAGGATCATGGTCTTTCCTCAGGTTTAGTGTTGAAATGTTACGCTGAGCAAGGTGTGGTAGGTAACAAGATGACCTCAGCCTTTCCTCACTGTCTCCAGGGTCCTTGTACATTGCCATCCAGGCTATGGAAGAGCCCTACATTCAGGGTTTCTTGTGCTCCCTGATTTCAACTCGATGGCAGGAAGTTTGGTGTCATATTCTGTTGCATTCTTAGCTTTGTGCTCCCATTCCCATCTCCAGTGCAATCTGCTCCAACTCCCTAGCACTTGCACAGTCAGCAGCATGATGCATCCAGAATACGCATTTCCATTCACAAGAAATGGAGCAGTTAGGTCTTTTCCTATCCTAGTATTTTAATTTTCACTTTTTTTTTTTCTTTTTTTTTTATGGAATCCAGTGTTCAGGATGTAGCAGCCACAGAGTGAAAGGCGAAGGTGTTAATTTTTTTCTTGTGAGTGGTAGTAGGCACCTTTACAAGAATAATGATGGAAAACGTGTTTGTGAAACTGAATACTCCCATCAGCATCTTACGTTGGAATTACTATGAGGAAAGTCACTTCATAGTCACTTCCTTGGGTCTTTCTGTAGCAATCGCCTTTGACTTTCTTGTGGGTGAGCTGACATATGAAAACAGTATCTGGAAGTAGAGAGTATGAACGAGACTGAAGATTTAAGCTTTAGGGTAGTTATTTTGAGTGGTAAGTCACACATAGCCTAAACTCTAGATAAAATCCGCCGATGCTGGTGTAAGTCTGTATGGACTTACCTGTGTCTTGGGTCCTCTGTCACCAGTTCATTGCACCACTGACAGCCTGATCTTTTACCAACATGGGTATCCATTCCCCAGCACGAGGAAGGAGCGACTCCCCTGGAAGCTGCTGTTTGGGAGCCTGCTGAATGCCGGGGTGTCCCTGCCACCGGTGGGACGGGGGTGGGGAGTGCACCGAGCACATGCAGCTGAACGTGCCACCTGAGATGCTCTGGTCNTCTGTCACCAGTTCATTGCACCACTGACAGCCTGATCTTTTACCGACATGGGTATCCATTCCCCAGCACGAGGAGGGAGCGACTCCCCTGGAAGCTGCCGTTTGGGAGCCTGCTGAAAGCTGGGGTGTCCCTGCCACCAGTGGGACAGGGGTGGGGAATGCACTGAGCACATGCAGCTAAACGTGCCACCTGAGATGCTCTGGTCCTTGTCCGTGACTTAAAACCTTTGGAAATGGACAGGTTAACGAAAGTGGAGGTGCTTCAGGTTTTTCACCTGCACCACAAGAATGGTCGGTAATGTAAGCAGCAGAGTAATGTAAGCTGCTGTTTGGATCCCACTGAAGACCTCCTTTGAGGACGTTAAATGGTACAAAGGCATTATGCAAGTCCCTCGCCGCAGGGATAAGTTTCAGCCTCACAAAAAAGATTTTGAAGATACGAACTTCTCAATACTGTTTGGCTTCCTTCTGAAGAGCAAGGAAGTACTACAACTTTCCTCTGGGTATTATGTCGCTTACTCTTGTTCCTTTTATCCCAGCATTTCCAGGAGGTGCAGTGAGGTGTATTTTTACTTTTGTGCCATCAAGCTCATATTTATTCCCTCTACTACAGCAGCCCTGGTAGATTTGACTAGTTCTTCGTGTTTGCCTTGCTGCACTCACTCATCTGCTGGCTGCCTTACTCTTCTGAAAATGAAGGTAAAAGAGACTAAAGAAAAATAATTGTCACTGGAGTAACTTTTTCTTTGTTCTGAAGAATGTTTCAGAACAGGGACACTCCAAGGTGGGTTTTTTTGGTCAACTTTTCCTATGTAAACTGTATAGACTGTTGTGTGATGACTTCTTTGATTGCCTTTTCTTCCTATCCCAGGCTCTAAAGATTACATGAATATGGCATCTATCAGGAAATAAGCAGAGTAGAAAGGAGTGTGCCTAGTTTTGGCTGTCATTTCCACAAAGACAGTTGAAAAATGATAAAGAGGTTTTATAGTTCTCTCTCTCTCTCTCTCTGTACTTATTTATTTTAGAAGAGTCTTCTTTTACCAATAGGTTGAGAGGAAGAGAAGGGAAGGAAGTGTGTTTTCTTTGCTAGGGTTTAGTGAGATGCTTAAACTGCCAGCTATACAAAGGGTTATGTGTTTCTTAATGAACCACAGGTCGACCAGAGAGTGTATTCTCGTTTAACAGCAGCGAACATTTTCTGTGTGATTCTATCTTGTCATGCTTCCCCTTCTTTTGCTGGTAGATGCAGAACCAGCCTTGTGTGTGAATTGCCACTGAGACAACATGAGCCCGGTTGATGTGGCAACCAGCGGGTGTGTTATAAACCATGGCACCTGCAGCAGAGCTGCCGAGAGGTTCCCCTCGTGCTGCAATTTCAAATATTGGCCTCCTGACTTTATCTTTGTGAACTAGAGCCAGGTTTTTCTTCTACAGTCAACTAACAGACACCACAACCATTGTCTGTATGGGTATTAACTCTATTTTAGATGCTCACCCGTCACTTCTTGTATTTAGGGGTGCTCATGGTCCCCACTGAAAGTTCTGTATTCGTTCTGCATGTTGAAAATGCAAGAAGATGTCACGTCCTGATATTAGAAAAGGAGAGTACACTCTGCATGAACATGGCTTAGGACAGCTCAGACCCAAACACTCAACAGGGAAATGTCAACAGCCAGGCTAAAGCACCGTTTTTAAATATTGTTCTGTATGCTGTCTGTCTCTGTGTAACAACATGTGGTGCCAGCTAATCATATTTGTCATTTTACTTGCTCAATAATCTCCATGAACACGTTAGTGCTGCTGAGATGTAGCTATTATTTTTCATGGACTTCTTAAATATGAGCTTCCAGGGTAGAGGGGTTGAGGGGGGACTGAACGGAGCCGGTAACCAAAAATCCCTCTTGAACAATTTGCTGTGATACCAAACCAACGTTTATTGTTATCGGAGGCAGCTGCCTGCCCTCTCTCCACGCTTCTATTTGTGGATTTTCAGCGGCTATAAATGGAAACACGCACTGACCAGAAATCACCACCAAGTGCTCCCTGACACTTCTCTCTCCCAACTCCAAAAATACAGGGGTATGTAACATGTAGTCAGGTTAAATCACTTCTGCTCAGGATATTAGAGTCGCGGTTTTTTACCCCTGGGAAATGGAGTTAGAAAAACATGAAAGAAAAGTTTCAGGAAGAGGAACCTTAGAGGAAAAGCAAACGGTAAGAAATATTGAAAAATGTTGATATTTATTTTTTAAATTTGATGATAAGAAGGAAGGGCAAATCAACCATTGTACTTTATAGGAGTATTTCCTGGCTTCCTTTAACCACTGACCTTGAAGATTAAAACTCCGTTCATGTATGTTAAATCAATTATGATGACCCATGTCTGTGGAAACTATGGAAATTTGTGAATGCATTTTGTGTGCATGTGAAGTGCAAAAACTGAGATCCAGTTCAAACTTGATTTGTTATTGTAACCCAGATTGATAGCTAATAGTCTGTAGTTTTCTTAGATTTTTCTTGAGGGTCTATTTCATGTCTTTGCACATTATTTTCCATAACTTTAGATCAGTAAATGGCAGAGGAAATTGTTTGCCTGTGTTTGGAGCTTACTGAAAAGAGGTGTGACCAAAATATATTGCTAAGAGAAAGTGAAAACAGTCAAAACACAGCTTATTCCTAATTTGAGTAGGCTTGAGACACAAATTATAATTTGCCTTGCATTAACAAGGTTATTTTCTTGATACCATGAAAAGGACAGTTTATTCTTGGCTTTGCAAAGCTGTGAAGAAAGGTGGCCATCATTTTTGTTAAGAAACAAATTAGCGCTGAATTTTTTAGCACCTATCTTAAATAGTGGTGGTGTTGCGTTGGTTTGGTTTCATGGTGGGCCAGCCCACTAACCCACTCTTGTTTAATCACGAAGTTTGCCTCCACTAGCCTCAGTTAAATGAGATTTGGAAAGCTTGTGTGTTAGTTAATAGTTTTAAATAAAACTTCACTGAGGAAAGGTGCATTGGGTAGGAAATACGGGAAGTGCTGAAACAAGATAATAATCTGTCCTTAAAGTACCTCTTCTTTTTTAAGAAAATAGGTTTTATCTAAAGAATAATATCTGAAAGAGCATTGCTGAAGCTTCAGCATGAAGTTATAATATGAATATTATCTAATGTTCTACTTGTTCATTTTCTAATTGATAAATTAGTACTTTAGATGGTGTCCTCATTTTCAATGTTTGTGGTCTCCTTATAAAATATAAGGACAACTCTTCAAAATTAAAAGGAATTATAAAATTAACAAAAGCTTTAGGAAAACTTTCAAAGGAAACCTATGAAAGTTTATTCTAGCTTATCGGTGAGGGAAATATATAGCAATGTAATTAGATAGTATGATTATTGAACTGTGGGCTGCATCCTGATGCACAAAGAATTGAGCAGGCAACCTTGAGTGAGGCTTTTCCAAAATGTAGAGAGCTTCATTTGGAACCTTAATGATCTTCTGATGGCTGTCTCTGTGTGCATCATTTACTAATTTTAAGAATGGCAAACTGGAGTGAACAGGGACCCCGCTGATGGGAACCACGTTAATGCCCATGCCAGGTCACCTGCTGTTTGGTTGTTTCAAAGCTGAATCCTCCTAACATGTTGAGCTGAGAGCGTCCCTGTTAGTGGCAGCAGGTGACATCCCCGTGGGTGCTCAGCGAGAGGGACAGAGGAGGCCCTGGCTCGGCAGGCTTCACGTCGCTCTGCTGACAGTGGAGGAATGGAGAAATGCCCTGGCCCTGCACCAGTCCTCCTGCCCCTTTCCCTGTCCCCTTCCAGCCGAGCCCTAGCCTCCTCTCTGTCCCCTCTCTCTCTCTTTGCCTGGTTAGTCTTAGTGCCTTTCCTTCCAATTGATGGATGGATTTCACTTTGCCCCCACATTTTTTTCCCGGTTTTGTACCTCCTGGGCTTTTATTGATTCTGCCCTTTTCTCCTTGTTACATGCAGGTCACATCAATATTCAAACACTGCATGGGAGCAGCGTCAGTCTGTGGTGCAGATACTGTTTGTACATGTTACTGTGGATGTCTGTTTGCATATTTAACTTCAGTATAGCAAATACATAAGCTATTTAATATTATAGGCACCATGAGGTGTCCAGTGTCAATATTATATCCTATAAAGTGGATGATACTTTGTATATGTATAACTGGATGATACTTTTTTAAAAAAAAAAAGTATTTCAGAGGAGCATAGGACAGGTCAGATGCAAAGCGAGCTCAGGAGGACTCTAGCCCAACTTACTGCTTAAAGTGGCTATGGGATCCGACCAGGTTTCTCAGGGCTTTATCCAGTCGGGTCTCAAAGACCTCCAAAGGGTGGAGACTGCGCAACCTGTCTAGGCAACCTGCTGCACTGCACTGTCCTCATGGGGGAAAGGGTTTTTCCTTTTATCAAGTCAAATTCTCTCTTGTTTCTCTCCCACCACGCATTGCTGTAAAACACCCTGACCCCACCCCCTTGATAACCTCCCATAGGGACTGGTGGCTGCTGTTTGGTCCCCCTGGAACCATCTCGTCTCCAGGCTGAACAAGCGCAGCTCCCTCATCCTCTCCTCACAAGCCCTGACCGCCTTGGTGGTCTATACTGAATTTGCTTCAATCTTTCAAAGTCTTCTATTGGAGGGCCCAAAAACTGGATGCCATATTCTGGATGTAATCCAGTGAGTGATGAGTAGAGAAGGATAATTCCTTCCCTTGCTCTACTCGTCGTGCTCCGGCTAGCACAGCCCAGGATGCTGTTGGCCATTCCTGCTGCCAGGGCTGGCTGATGGCTCAGGCTCAACTCGCTGCCCACCAAGACCCCCAGGGCCTCCTCAGCAGAGCTGCTCCCCCAGTAGTCAGGCCCAGCCTGGATTTCTGACAGGGGCTCTCCCTTTTCAGATCCATAATGCTCCTATTGGCCCATTCCTCAGGGCCCTCTGAATGACAGCCCTGCCTTCAGGCATGACTCTTCCCCCTCAGTTTGGTGCTATCTGCAAACCTGGTGAGTGCCCTGCATTGTCTCCTCTGGGTCATTGATGAAGATGTTAAACTAGACAGGTCTCAGGACATAGCCTGACAGCACTCCACTTGTTACTGTCCTCCAAGAAGCATGCAAAGCATTAACTGTGGATGTCTGATCCTGATTGTCCAATAAGATTCTTGGCTGTCTGCTTGTCCACCACCCAGGCTGTCACGTCTTAACATGGATATGAGAATAGTGGGAGACAGTATTGGAGGTGAGCCAGGGTAAATGGCATACGCTGCTCTCCCCTCGTTTACAAATCCAGACACTGTATCATAGAAAGCAATCAGGTTGGTCGGGGATGATTTCCCCTTGGTGAATCTATGTGCTGTTCCAAACCACCTTCTTCCCACAGGTGGGTATGAGTTGAGTTATCTCAAGTCATCCCTACTTTGATCCTCATCCACTGCTGGTTGCTCTCCTCCTCCCTGACCTAAGCATGGATGCCTGGGAGAGCTTGTTGTAGAAGGCTGAGGCAAAGACGTCACTGTGTCAGCCCCAGCCTTAGCCATACCTGTTTCCACCTCCTGTGCTACCTTTCTTGTGCTGGAGCTCAGTTACAAACTCACTGTTAAGCCATGCTTATGTCCTGATAAATCTGCTTGTCTTCCTGAATATCGGAGGTTGAGGAAGAAGTTGTTTTCACAGACATAATGGCTTTCCTGAGCTCCTTGTGTTTCCAAGCTGCCTCCCATGGGATCCCACTTATCAACTTCTGAATAAGCCAAAGTCAGCTCTCCTAAAACCCAAGGTCTGTGCTCTGGTACTTGCGTTCCTCACTCCCCCCAGGGACCTTCACCTTCATTATTTCATGGTCACTAAAGTGAAGGCTACCATCGTGCATCACATTGCCAACCACTTCTTCCTCACTTCTGAATAATAGACTAGCTGTGCACAATCCTGGTTGGCCCATCTGGCCTGTATCAAGAAGTTTTCCTTGACAAACCATGGTTTTGTGTAATTTGTTACAAATATTTCTACTTACTTTCTAAGGAACAAAGAACCAATGTAGTCTATATCATCCTGCAAATATTCTGATTGCAAAGTGTCAATTACATACAGACCGGTTCATGCTCAAAGTATAACCTCCGTAGAGAACAACCTCACAGACAGTTTTATTAAGTGGTATTCTACCTTTATATTCACTGCTTACTGTGGATGAGATAAATAATATAAAATTCTCTACCGCTTCAGGCTATTTGTGAAATTTATTGTTAAAAAACTCTTGTCCTTACTTCCTGGAGGAAGACTCCCTGGTGGCCAGGATCCTGAAGAGAGTCTTTGTGTGGAGCTGGCTGTGGAAATGGAAGATAATGGAGGGCCCATTTTGTGATGGGAAAATAGAATGACTCACTATAAAATAGATTGGACTAAGCAGATGGACTCAATTTTCCTTTTCATAGTTTTGATTTTAGCATAGCTCAGAAGGACAGAGTAATTCTAGAGTTTCCCTATTGAAATGACGCCTCAGCTCAAAATAGTCTGTTTACATTCTGAAGTCCTCCTCCGTTAGTGCATATTATCTGAAATTATTTTAATTATATTTCACACTTGTGTTTTTCCTATTTGATCTATTGTCTCCCCACGAAAATACAGAACATGAAGTATTGCATTTAAAATAATGTTTACATTGGTATGTTTAAAGGGAACATTCGATCTCCGTACTTCAGTTTGCGTTATAAGGGAGTGTTTTTACTTTCTTGTTACATTAAGTAGTGATAAGGAAAAGAACAGTCACATAGAGAAAATAAATTAAACCAAATGAATATATGGATCAGAAAGAATGCCACGCACTGCTTGAAATGGCGTTAATGTTAGTTTTTGGATGAGAGGATGTAATCTGTAAGAAAGGGCTGCAGGACTCCGTTCAGAGAATTAGCGTTTGCTTTTCACAAACAGTACGAGGATACAGCTCATGCAGCGCGAGGCTGTTCAGATCGATCCCACCCAAGTGAAACAGCGATTAACCTTTGTACACTGGTAGCAACAGAAAGAGTCCTGTCAAGATCCGGTCCTCTCTGTGGGAGGTGCTGTGGTAAAGACTCCTCGGAGAAGACAGCCCGTTTCCTGAAGTTTGCCACCTAAGGGAGCCCAAACAGGATGGAGGGTGGTGACTAATATGGTGACAACTGGCCCTGCTTGCAGGTTGAGTTGTTGATTTAACTAGGTGTAAACCAGGTGAGAAGCGAGTGTGGGATGGGAAGGGTTGTCTGAAGAGCAGAAGGAAAGGTGGGTGGAGGCTGGTGGGAGTGGGCATGGCAGGAGGCACGAGGTGTGATCACCCACCCATGGGGACATCTTCCACCAGGCCACTCTGGCTCTGGTGCTGGTGAGGGCTGGCACCAGAGCGGCAGAGACAGCAGCACAGCCTCCTGGCTCAGGCTGTCCCTTTTTTGCCGGGAGTGGGACCAGTGCTCTGTCATGCTACCTCCGGGCATGCACTGGCC
>RSEF01000003.1:96735239-96748422 GCA_003993805.1 Himantopus leucocephalus | reverse complement strand
AAAGAATATATCTCGTGTGGCATATGTTAGTTACGTCACTTAATGAACAACTTGAGGGTAACCAGTTCTCCCTGGGGATGAAGGTAGTTTAAGGATCTATATGGAATATACTGGAATTACCGTCAGGGTCAGCCTTGATTGTACTGAGTTTATTTGTGGCTAGTATAGGAAATATGGGCTTTGAAATATTTTAAGGTGATAGAAATGTTTATAAAATCCCTGAAATTGTAGTTCTGGCAATAAACTAACTCAATTGCTTCTTTAATCTAAAGCTATGATTATTACATCCATGACTTCCTCCAATTCCTTTGAATTAANGAAGTAAATGACAAAATGCAGATTTTTTGTTCATGAAAATTGTCACCTGCCCTTTTTATAATACTGTGATCCTTTTGATTAGTTCATAGTATCTATAGAGGTAGTGTTATTCACGCATTTTCAGCTGCAATTCTAAACTATTCTTTATAACATTGACAGGGTTTTGCTTAAATTTGAAAGACTCTTCTTTAGAAGCCTGACATTAGTAGCATATTTGGTCGTGAAGCCAAACCTAAATAGAGTGTTTTCTCACTTTTCTAGAAGTCTGCTTCAGATGTTGTAAGCTCTGCCATAGCTTGAAGGTAGATTGCAAACTGGAAACGGAGAGAGGAATGACCTAGAGAAACCTAGGCGATAAGAGATTAGTAAGGACAACGTAAAAAGAGGAAAGAAAGAATCAATGGTCAGTAGTTGTGTTAATTGACACTGAAATATAAGACCAACAGCATAAGGTTAGACAAAAGGAAAACCTGATTCTAAAAGTAAACATCATCAGTTATATTTCTGTGCTGGCAAGAATATGACTTGCAGGGTAAAACCAGAACTTGACCTGGCTAAAGATGACCATCTGAATGAGATAGTCCTAGTTATGAAGAACTTCTTGGCTGGAGTCAAGTGGGAGCTTCGGTAGATGCCATATGTCAACCCTAGGTACAGAAACCNGATGCCATAAGTCAACCCTAGGTACAGAAACCGGAGAGGTGAGAGTTGTCCTGAGTTAAGGCTGGCATGTGCTGTATGTGCTACCATCACCAAATGCAGTCAAATAATGTCATGCGGATGTAGGGTGTCTGGAAATATATGGCAAAGAAGTGNCATGCGGATGTAGGGTATCTGGAAATATATGGCAAAGAAGTTGCAGTTACCCATGGACTGTCAGAATACTTTAGTATAGACAAGGTTATAGGCACTTACTCAGGGCTGCACAGGAAGCCTGAGGCAAAGTATAGATTTCAGTTTGCAGGCTGCCCAGATTTGTTGGCTAAAGAAATTATCCTTGTTCTCGGTACAAAATGTACAGTCTGCTGTGGAAAATCTACCCCTATTCTTTCTCCTACACTCTAAACTATCTGAGGAATGGTACATGACCGTATTTAGCTGAATGATTATGCTAGAGTGCAAAACTCAAAATGTTTTTTTTTTTGATGAGACAAAGTCTAGTTTGTAAAATGACAATTCTTCACACAAACACTTTTGTTGGAAAAAATAAAAATAAAATTACTTAACTGGAACAAGTGTAGTTATTCTTCCAAATAGATAAAGCCGCATGAAAATGACCCTGGAACTGTTAAACATGCAGTACACTTGACATCTGGGAAAGCTGAAGTTAAATGTTTAAAGACAGCTGCTTTTTAATTATTAGCACAGAGAAGAAAATGAGATCCTAAGTTTATCATCCTGCCCCCCTGTGAACGTGCAGAAGAAGCCAACAGCCCTTCAGCTTCACCTTTTCGTTTGTTAGCAGCTGAGTGCCAGAATAATTACTCTGTGTAGCCAGCATTCTTCTGGGCCCACACAGACCTCCTCAGAAAGGTCATTAAAAGGACCTCTGAAAATCCTTGCTGAGAAGGGGAAAATACGTCCTCTTCTTCAGTTTTATCACACGCATTTCTTCACTGCCTTCTTATGTTCATTTTTTATTTATCTCCCTGCTCTACACACTACAGACAGCAGCCTGGGGAAAGAGGCATCTGAATTATCAGCCCACTGAGTTTTGTTTGCAGAGGACAGGTAAGAATGCTTGTAGACGGGCTTGTACTGATTATTCATTAAATCCCTTGCACAGATGACTGTAGAGGGTGGTGTGGCTTCTGATGGGAAGCCTATTGCTGATTATACAGGATGGAATAATCCATTTCTTAATGATTAAAATACCATCTGCCTCCTCCTATGGTTGGTTAAAAAGCTGAAAATTTAGCGTCTGATATTTCCAAAATACTCTGTGTATCCCTAATGCATCATCAATGAGAACTCTGTTCTCTTCCTTATAGAAAGGAGCTGAGGCATCTGGGCTAGATGGGGGTTATAAGACTTTCACTTCTGTCTGCCAGAATGGCAG
Organism: Himantopus leucocephalus; assembly: GCA_003993805.1. NCBI lineage: Eukaryota > Metazoa > Chordata > Aves > Charadriiformes > Recurvirostridae > Himantopus > Himantopus leucocephalus. The sequence continues at coordinate 96,746,045 of RSEF01000003.1, read as the reverse complement.
CAGGAAAAAATGACAGCACATAAACCAGAAGTTCTCAGTCTGGTCATATGAGAGTGGATAAAGACTAAGGTTTTAATTTGCTCTTCATGAAATCTATGAAAGTGTCTCTTACTTTTTTTTGAAAATACCTCTTTCTGATTGATCAAAAAACTGATAAATACAGATGCCAGATTGCTTTTTGGATCTTGAATATCATATTTGATAGTACGTCATGATCAATTAGTGAGAGAACTCTGAAACATGAAAGATGTGCTATTATCTGTCATTGATATGTGGGTGCCTTTGAAAATTTAAGCCGTAAAGCTCTATGTGTTTCTTTATATCCTTTAGATCCCTGCTCCGAAATTATATCTCCTTAGCAAGACAAATACTCAGACACAAGATGTAGCAGTTTGAGAAAGGAGGCATCTATTGAAAATGTCATGCTTCAGAGTTTTAAAAGAAATAAACCCAAAAGTTTTATAATAATAATGGGAGAGTCCAAACACAGGAGACAGCTTGATAGAATCTGTGCTGCCAAGAGCAAATCACATCAACCTTTTCTTTCCCCCTGTCAGATCAATTATTTTTAAATGAAAAGTTACTTTCCAATTAAACCAAACTCAGCCAAAATGTTTTAACACTCAAACCCCCTTACTTTTTACAGTTTTCAAAAATGAAAATATCTTTTAAAAACTAGCCTGAAAAAGCTATAAAAAAATTAAACACCCTTTTAATATTATTTAGCTGAGAACAGGCAGAAGTAATAAAAGAGGGAAATGAGAGTAAAAGGAAGCTTTTAGGGAACCAGAAATGAATGAGGAGTCAGCTGTCTGGAGAGCATATGCATATGGTACCTATAGGATGTGCATCAGTAATAGCGTCTCTCTGCTTTTTGGTGTTTTGGTGAGAGCAGGTGGAGCTGGTTGGTTGTATCTGGGGGCAGCAGGTAATGACAGGAGCTATTAACCTGGGGCAGAGAGAACGGGCAGATTCAAGGCACCCAGAGGTAGCTGAAGACTCTGTGCGGGGAGAGACCTCCCAGTGGTTGAAACTGTCTTGCATCTTCTCCTGGAAAGAGACGGTTTTCTTTGCTGAAAGCGCTGGAAGTGAGAATGAATTTGAGCCTGAACCTGTGGTCCTTTAGGTTTGAGGGGAATTTTTTTGGAGTAAGTACTACAACACCAGGTGACCGTGGTATAAAGGGCCATGGTTGTTCATTTATTGCTGTCAGACTTGGATGATAGGGGTGTTCACACTCTGTGTTGAAGTGTTTTGGACAGAGTTATACCTGGTGAAACACAGAGAGACTGCCAGTGTTGCGTACGCCAAAATACTACTGAAGTTGTCTTGCTAACAGCAGCTTCGCAGTGAAGCACTGGGAGCCCCAACATCCAGCACATCCTCATCAGAGTCCATGAGGGATTTCACACATAACTGTCAACCTGGAGCTGTTTAAAGCATACCTTGGCGGCTAAAGTGATGTTGTGCCTGTTGTCCTTCAGTTATGTGTAAGCAAAGCAGGAAGGCAGTTCTACAAAAAATGAGCCGAAAAGTTGCACAAGTGGGAAATCGTCAATTGCATCGGCTGCATCCAAGTCACTACCAAGCCTCAAGGGTGTGGTGAAAGACCAGATACCTTGCGCAAGTTATGCGAGCTAGAGAAACACACATGGAGATGCAAAAATTTGTAGTTAATCTAACTGAAGTATTAGCAGTCTAATCACAGAGTAATAATGTTGTTAATTCCCTTTTCCTTGGCAGGGGGGCAAGTTGGAGGAGGCACTCATCATAACCAATGTTTATCAGAACACTTTTTATTAGCCAAGCTATTATCATTAATAGAAGGAGGCTGTTCTTGTTAACAGTGGATAACTATTCACACGGTGTGTTTAGTTACTCATGCAGGTCTCTCGTACACTCACGCACTACCCAGCTGGAGCCACAGCTGGGAGGGCAACCCTTTATACAGAAGCAGAAGGCTCTGCTGCTATGGTTTTGTCTTCTAGATGAATGGTTGAAAAGTTATGTTGGGACTCTTGTTTCTTTGTTTGTATGTATAATCCTGCAGTCTTTGTCCATGTATAGCAGCTACGGCCTTCTTGGATGGGGTTCATCTTGTTCACTGCAGGTGCCAGTGTGTCCTGGTGGCCTCAGGCAGATTGTGCTGACTCTTGGTATTCTGAATTTATCATTTCTTGTGCATTCAACTGGACCACTAAGTCTCCTGAGTATCAGTTTAGAAAAGACTTTCATACACTACGTCTCATACTTAGACTCTCTTCAATATACTGTTTTCTCTTAGGACCTCCTCCTTTTAAAGTTCACACAAATGCACACAAATTCACACGGACATGGGGCTTATACAATGATTACTAGACCAACTACAGTGATACTCATGCTTAAAGTTGAAATGGTCCAATTATTACAGCTCATTCTCAAGAATTATACAGTTAAAACTGACCTTGACAAACTTTCTCATTTCTACAACTTTTTTTCTATGCATTGTTATGGACGCTGCCAGCATCTCCAGTTGTTTGCAGGAAGGTGTATGATGTTGGTGGTGGGACTTACTTCCCCTGCACTTTTAGCCCACTTGAAGTTATTTTTCTATGTTTGCTAACAGTTCACTTACTTGTTTCTTCATTGGCCAACAAATTTGATGTTATAGCCAAATTCTATGGTGTTTGATATGTTTTACATATGCTGGATACTGGTTCTTTGCTTCCTCTGTTATCCTTAATAGCAGCACACAAAGTTGCATTCCTGTAGTGAGTAATAACTGATTATTAATGATTTGTGCTTGTAGCCCTAGGGCCCCTATCCTATACTTAGACTTTCAAGGCTTCTGCTATTATCTTGTGCTTGTACTTTTGGAGGCATCTGTTAAAAAAACCTGGTGTTCTTCAACAGCCTTCAAGCTATGGTTTCCTTATAACAAGACATATGTTTTATTAGCACACATATATCCTTCTTCTGGAGTCACTCAGTCATTAGTTCACTGTGCAAAAATAATGGTCCCTTAGAAGACGCATGCAGAGATACGTACAGACACAGATGTGATGCTGGGCACCACCTGCTCCCAGAATGTATTTCTTGCAGCAATATCACCGGTGCATTAACTAAACTTGCTTTGCAATGCATCTTTGAAAGGAGAACTCCTGAGGTGCTCATCTGTGGTGGCAGCACCACGTGGGCTTGATCCTCCTGCGGTGGTGAGGGCAGGACTGGCGGTGCTCAGCAGTGTGGTGAGGAAACCTCACCACGTGTGTGCCTCAGCTCCATGGGGAGGGAGCTGGTCTGGCTGAAATCCCTCTGGCCCTCAACCACTCAGACATCTCAAGAAACCAAAGGGCAAATGGCTGATGCATGCTGCTGTAAAATTGAAGTTCCTTGCTAGCATCATCCCACAAGACTGATGTCTCAGCTCTGACAGATGTAAGTAGGGATTTATTTCTATTCCCAGTGCATGATTTGAAAATTATACCTTCTTACTGATAGGTAAAGCTTTTGGGAAAAGAAAATGAGGGGAATTATGTCATACACATTAATGAGACTGTGCTCCAAGACCGCTGTGAGGATGACAGCAGCATTCTGGGGCTCTCTTGCAGGGCTGAAATTGCAAGAAATTTTTAGAGGAAAAAGAATAAATTCAGGTCAACTTTCAATTTCTCACTGAATAATTGAGATGGAGTTGTTCAAAAAAGGACAGGAAAACTGGGATCTGTTGTGCCTCGCTGTTGTTATACTAATGTGACTAAGCAGTCTGCAGCCTTTTTGTTGGGCAGAAGTATCATGACATGGTATAAGCATATATTATGTATATTGGCGTGTGTGAATGTCTCTGTGTATACACTGCTACAGATACTCTACATACGAACTTGTAAGTCCTATGACCTTGTAAGGACCTAAGTTTAGGTGCAGAAATTTTTATGTATCTACAGGCATTGGACTTGGTCTGAAGTCTCCCATTTCCCCGTGAGTCTTCTGAGTGCTAACTGATAAGCAGCCCTTGTGCATGTTATACAGCACTAGTTTGGGGTTTCTTTTTTTTAATTTCCTTTTGCAATCAGCCTTCAAACTTCTTCAGTCTACTTTTGCCAGTCCTTGACTGCCTTCTACGCAAGACCAGATGGCAAGCCTGGCCATGCTACAAAAGAATCTGTGCAAAATCAGAAGCGATATTTCTGGTTCATTTCTGATTGATCCGCACCGTAAAATGAATGCAGGACAGACAGACGGAAATGGTGATCACCTGCTGAGGGAGTGGCTGGAGGCAGTCTGGGTGTGGGACTGCCTAGCCGGAGGTTTGTGCATGGGTGATGGACTGGAGCACCTTGGGATGTTACAACAGAGGTGTTTTTAGCTTGGAAGACGTTGCTTCCTGGGAGGTTTAGGAAACTGGAGCAAATAAGGGCTTTAAGGTTGTCAGTGATCCGAACATATGATTTAGACACCTATGTCACCTTAGGGTCTACTGTTTTATGATCATTTAGTCAAACTGCATTCAATTAAACATAACAAGCAAGGTATTTTACTCCCCCTTTGCAGAGGAGGAAATTAAAGGTTACCTTTACTTAATTTTCACCGTGCTTAGCTGCATATGTGTAGACCGGTATGAAAGAGCAATTACAGTTGTATAAAGTCTGCAGGGCTGAAGAGCTAATTAAAATTACTGTTGAAAAGAAACACTTCAGCTGAACGAGCTCTTGCATTGTGAATAATAGATTACAACTTCATACTATTATTCATTTGCTCTTTCCAGTGCTTTACAGACACTAATTTTCAAAAGATATTTGTCTGTGTGTGTGTGGTATAGCGTGTGCTGCTGTGCTGAGAGAAGCAGAAGTGGTTTGCTGAAGGTGGTACAACGAGCACATCACAGAGCCAGGCGAAGGGCTCGGGGAAGTTCCTGGACCACAGCTGTCGGTGGGAATTTTGGCACAAACTTCAGCTGGGCTGTAATTTCATCCTGGACTTTTGGAGTGGATTTAGCTTTTTCCCCTGAAGTTTCACAGATACAAAATTGGCGTTCAGATGATCATCTGCTGCTGTTTGTAAAAGGTTTTAGATAAACCGGAGCTCATATTACACAATAATCAGCTAATCCGTATTAGGTTACTGGGATAGCTATAATAAGTCAGGACATGAAGATACGCTGAAGATCCCTACATCGCAGTAACCGATCATTTCATCCCTAGTAGACTAGCCTTGTTCTCCGCCTCAAGGAGGAGACAATGTCTTTTCTGTGGTTTGACTTTAGTCTGAGCACAGAAAAGGAATTTAAGGAGAGGTTACCCAACCCAGGCCGTGTTTTCGGATGGCCCCTCTCCCTGGCTGGACGAGCGGCTTTAGCTGTGCTCTCGCTCTCTGTTAGAGCTATATTTATCACACAGGAATTGTGGGCATGTGAATTTGTGCTCTGGCCAAACCAGCGCGTCAGTCAACACGTTTCTAAGGTATGATGCACACGCTTGTTATTTTGCTATTAATTGTGCATATATTTCCTTTTCTGTCCTTTAAACAAGCAAATAAACAGCCTCTAAAGGAAGTACTTGATTTTCAAGAGTGAGGTTTTTCTCAGGGTGTCGTTTTATTAGCTAAATGACTTACATTAACAAATCAGTGGAAGAAGTGGTAACGTGAACCAGCATATTCAATTTCACTTCAGCAATCTGTATTCCAGAAGGAAATCCTGGGAAGCAATCACTGACAATGGGACCTCAATTTAAATTACAAAATAGTCAGTATGCTGAATGCATATAGAGCATGCGAGAGATTAAATAGAAGTGTTCATTTGTCTTCATAAGGTAACTGAGACAATAAAAACGTGCTCTACAAGTAGGACTGTAGAAACCATGGTAATGAAAACAATAATTAATATAATTTAAGTTACTATCCCCAGGGCAGTTGTAAATTGATGGTATTAATTATGCAACAAACCTGTTTGTAAATTAATGTCATAGGAAGTCATGGAAGTCATCTAGAATAAGTTTCTCCTTTTGAAGCTATTCAGCAATGTATTATGCAGCAGCCTATAGACCCCAATGGATATTCAAAGGTTATTTATATTAAACTCTCTAATTTATATTCTTCAAAGAAGTAAGTAACATGAAAGCATGCAATTAAAAGCAATAAATTTTTCCATTGTGCATAAAGTTGATTATGTAATATAAACCAGAATTCATTAGTATTAACTTGAATAGATGTCTCGTAAGGTATTTTTCTGCCACCGTAACTCTATTGATTCAAATAAATTACAGCAGCAGGGAATGTATGGCATTGAATTCCTTCTGCTGCTACTATTGGGTATAGAGAAAAGATTATAAACTGCAAGAAAGTTTCATATATATATTTGAATTTTAAGGTTATTTTGCTATTATTTACCTCTCTATGTCAGAGTGGCTTTAACAGATGTAATTAAATGCTGAAATTCAACCCTGTTTATTTCTTTCAGTTCTTCAAGGATAGAAACATCCGTCAGAGAGATATAGTAAATTAGATGAGTGTATGAAAAAAGGTGTAAAAATTCTTTCTCTACCTTAAAAAAAAAAAAAAAAAGAAAATTAGGTAAGGGTTCTTTCTGCTTCACATCATCCAATTAAAATTTAAATTTTAAAATGTCAAATTATTTTTACTTATATTTTGAAATCTGTAAAATGAAAACAACCACTTAAAAGATATTTTTAAAGAAGAGTTTCTTCTTTTTTGTTTTCTATGGTGGATACATTTGGGTTTTCTGACCACTCTTTTCATATTTGCTCATTGTCTAGGTTTCTGTGATGCAGCTTAGATTGCATGACCAGTTTTACCTGCTAGAAGTTCCTGTTTCCCACTCTCTATGAGTGAACCTGTGGAGCGCATTCCTCCACACCGCCTCACACAGCATATGACAACTTAAAACTTTCTGAAATGCAGTAATCCTATTTGCTGGTTTATACTTTCTAAACTCCAGGAAAAACAAAATACATCAGAGGAATATAAATAATACCATGCCTTGATGCCATCTTCCACCTGAAATAATATTCTAGCTTGCACATCTTTATATGTGTTTTCCAATCTTAGTTTTAGCTTGCAAGCAATTTTGATGGTTATTTCCACAATGTATTTAGGCCAAGTACAGCAAGGTTTTCGTCATGTATTCTTTATTTTTTCTGCCAAAGCAATAGAGTTGGAAGTGCAGGGTAAGACACAGCACAGAATAAAGTGCTGGTAAGATGTCCTCATTACTATGCAATGGTCTGGAGCCTCATAACTTGGCTTTTTGTTGTATGTCCTCGTTACAAATATGCAGATAAATTACTGGGAGTTTAACAATGGTAGCACATTTGATTGGAACTTTCTGTTAGTCTGATTAGGTGGGGCTTGCTATTTGCACACTTTTTCTTTCTCTTTTCCTTTTTCTTTTATAAGGAATATTTTGCGCTCTGACACAAGACTACTCAGTGATACAAAAAAATTGATGTCAAGTGTTACACAAAAACATGACAAGAGGGTGAAGTAGAGGGGAGAAATGTTAATAAAGATGACCAAGGTAGCCAGAGTCACTAACTGCATTTCCTAATTAGAGAGAGAAGATGAAAACAGAGCTGCAGACCTGCAGGAAAGCAAAGGCCGTCTCTAGCTGATCTCAGTGGAGACCCAGGTGCTGTGTAAGACTGTAATGGACACTTTCAGCTGTACAGAAATCACTAATACCAATATGATGGGTGCTCCTGCCTCTGTGCAGGTAACGCTGCTTCTTGAAGAGCACCTTTGGGTACAGCAGGTGCTCAGATGGTGGCTGCGTCCCTGGCTGCGCTGTGGGCACTGGCGGCTGCTCGCTAATGAGTACCTCCTTGAGTACTGATGTTACCCTGCTGACTTGTATCAGGAGCAAGGACTAAGTGTTTAATGTGCCAGCTATTAATATTTTAAAATTGTGTTGCTGCTTTATGAAGAGCAACGATCAGGCTCTTGGCTGCTGACAGATCTTGGCTGCTGACAGAAGGACAGCACACAAATCCAGAGCTCCTGGCGTGGTGAAGCAGTTAGCAACCACCCTTTTGCTACTGATGCAGGCCGTGCATCCTGTGCTCCGGTGCTCGACCACTTGCGTGAAGGGGAGGGGGGGAAAGTAGGAGACCACCTTGTCTCTGCACCCTTGCAGTGCACTCCTCTAACTGGGTGGTGAGCCTGCAGTGCAACGTAACCTACTTGTGTGAGTTTGTGAACATAAAGATCTGATTTCAGAACCAAAGTGGCTGCCGTTTATTCAGATTTTTCACCTTCTAACATCAAAACACCTTATTCTTTCAGAATTAGAGGTGGACATATGGAAATGTATTGTGGGTGTGTCTGAGAGAGCAGAGTTCTAAATTGTAGAGAAAACAGCAGTTGGCAGTGTTTGTATAAATAACCCGTCTCTGTTTTGCTCAAACCCTACAGGAGACAGCTGTCACTGGAAATAACTAATATTTGCTTAGATTTTTTTAAAAACTGGAAATCCATGTCTATCATTTTTGATGTTCCAGCTGTGAGAAGACCAAGTCATGTGAATATATTCCATAATTCCACTCTGTTCTGTAATTGCTATTTACTTATGGATGCAAATTGCAAAGAAGCATAATGAGAGCCATAGCTCTCCAATTTGTTTCACTTTAGATGAGTAATCCAAAAAAACAGAGTCAAAGCAATGGTCCTGTTTTTCTCTATGATTCAGTACGGTTCAAGGTTCTGCATATTAGAGTTCATTGAAAACAAAATTAACTGCAATAAGCTTTACATCACATTATAAAACAAGGAAAAATCTATACATTCCATACCTTTGAATCAGAAAGAAGGATTTTCTACACCAATGAGCAGTGGGAAAGTCAGCATATCAGGTTCAGTGGTTTGGGATGTGGTTCCCTCTATTTACCTTGCCAAGGTTCTCCCTGATATCTGGCAAAGCAACTGAGAGTTTCACCATGGTGTGGACTTCTTTTTCCTGTCCAGTACCTCCTGTGAAGGGGATGGAAGTGATGGGAGAGCACTGTCATAAAATTGAATGTTTAGGTGAAATTGCCGTCTCTTGGTCTCTCTTCCCTTCAGCGCATTCAGGCCCTATGTACATGGTCCTACCCAGAATGCAAGGTGGGGAGGGAGAGATGAGAAGACAGACAGAGGTTTAGTTGGGGTATGTGGCTGAATGGCCCAAAGAAAATGGGAGAAAATCCTTTACTTGAATCAGAATTCATCCCAGATGTTGTTCAGAATTAGCTGCATTTGCATTAGAAAATGTAAACATGTTTTGCTTTCTTTTTTGCAGAGCAAAGGTTCTTCCACTTTGTTATAAGTTGTTAAGCAAATACTCTAGGGGCTATATTATGTCCAGATACAGCAGTATAATTACATTGTTGTTCTACTGAAGTGAAGTTAAACAAAGATAAAAGCAGCCTTGAAATTAATTGAAACCATAGTTTTCTGTTTCTAATACGGAAAATGAAAATAATAACAAATCATTGAACAAATTTTCTCCTGTCTGCTGTGCCACACCATTAGAATATATAGGATGATGATGGGTATAATCAAGACAGTATTCTATCTGTTAAAGGTGACCTTAATATACAATGACCTGTTAAAAAAAAAAAAGACCAGTAGAATTAATAATAGACTTGTAAGTTATGTAGATGAAGTAATTAATGTTATTTCAACTCTGACAAAAATATTTTTTTCAGACAAAAAGTTGAACTCATTGTGTGTTTTGTAGGTCACTTCTCAAGATTCTGGAACCAAACCACTGACCTTCACATTTGTACCATCCATTGGAAGACTTCCAACTCATTTTGAGGTTGTAGATGTCTCCAAGTTCCTTGTGACGATTCCAGAGGATCCAAAGGATCTGAACAATCAAGAAACTATAAATAAGGTAGATTTTTGTTTGTGCTAATTTCTCCACTCTTTCAAAAGATACGGAAAATTTTGTTCTGAGCATCACTGAACTGAAGGTCTTTCCCTTGAATTGTTTCTTGGCTTCTGCTTCATTTTAATTACCAAGCCTACCGGAGATGCAGAACCATTGCGCAAGAGAAGTCTGATACTTGCTCAACAGCCTGTTTTGCTTTTGGCAGAGTTTGTAGTGGAAGGAAACCCTTGTCCATCTCAGTACTGTCCTCTGTCAGTCATGCAAGAGCTATATTCTTGGCAGACGAGGGGGGATTCCTTCCTGATCTTTATGGGAGCAAGGGTGGTGTGTGAGGAGTGCTATCACATGGGAATCGACCAAGAGGTGGTCACTGGATCCTGGTTTCAGCAAATGCCAGTGCTGTGGCTTCCAGCAAAGGTGCCAATCCCTTTCATAGCTGTGTAGTAATGCATCAAAGTGAAAGCTTGCTCTTTGTTTTTGAAAGCTTGTCCCCATGATTTCCCGTGACGGTGAAGGCAGCAGCACAACGTTCCTCTTTCTGCCTTTAGCCAGCCCATAGTGTTTGTTATTCCTTTCCTGCCTCACAACACTTTAACAGCCTCTTATTTTATTCCATGCTGCTTGAGAGGAAGCTGGAACCCTCAGATTAATATTAATGCTTATGGTGATTCTGCTTTTGTGTAACAGCTCCTTCCCTGGGACATTTCTGGGGCTGCAGTTCTTGGTGCTAATAAACTTTTTGCAGCAGTTCGCAGTCCTCTGACCTGAATGGGTTCTAGCATTTTCAGTGGCCTAGCCGGCTAAAAAAGGGATTGGTCAGAGAACAGACATGTTTGAAGAGAAGTGCACTGGAATGTTATCCTCAGGATGTTTAATTCATGAGTTACATTTCCAGCCACTCGGTGTGGGTTTTGCTGTAAGTAGTGCCCTGGGTAAGGCAG
>RSEF01000003.1:96720859-96735139 GCA_003993805.1 Himantopus leucocephalus | reverse complement strand
TCCTTCCAGAGAAATAGGATTTACCATGGCAGTTTCAATATAGAATGATTTGGTGATGTGCCTGCTGTATACCCAGCTTGCACTACTCCTGCCCTCATCCAAAGCACTCTTGAGAAGTTACATACTGGAAGTGGAAATTGCAGAAAATACGAAGAACAATCGTGGTCTGTGCTGAGAAGCTTGAATATACAGTAAAGCGCTCTGACCTTAGATTCTTTGTCTGCTCTCTTCAGAGAATGCCCTGGCTTAAAGGCCTTTGTTTCTTCATTAATATGTATAGGTTTTGTCCCAGATTTGTCTGTCAGGCTCCTCTGAGGAGCATTGTCCGTTCCCGTGGATCCGGCAGTCGGGATGCCTTCCCACCGTGTCTGGCGTAGTCTGGTCTGACAGTTCATTCGGCTTGACTGCACCCTCCTTTTCGGTTCCCGCGCCAGAGTCAGAGTCCCCCGGTGCTCTGCGAGTCACCAGGAGGGCAGCCCCTGCAGCATCAGCTGGGGGGGCTGGAAGTGGGGGGGCTCCCTGGGGAGTTGATTTCTGCTGGGTGCTTATGCCCAAATTCTTCATTCGCCCTCTGCACTTTTGGTAGCGCAGTGCCAGCCACCGCTGCAAGCAAAAATTGCTTCATGTTTTGGGGAACCCAACTAAAATGCAGCTAATTGGGATCTTTTTCCTTGTGCCTTTTGCAGTCTAACACAGTCTCTGATGAGCTGGCCTTAAAGAGCGGGGCCAAACAAGACTGTGTGTCCGCCATCCGTTCAGACAGCACCCAAACGGCTTTCCAGTCTCCGGGGCGTAGCTCGAGCAAAGGAGAAATGCAGGAGAATGACCTTTTCAAGGCTGAGTTTATCCTGATTACGGACTCCGGTGACGAAGATGAAGTATCCGCTGCCTCCAACAACATTCATCGGCCTTCCAATGGCTATGGTCCCATCAGCGCTCAGCTGCTGGCCACGTCCCATGTTTCCCCTGGCACTGGGGCAGGGAAACCTCCTGGTGATGGGCACGTTCCAGGTGCTATGCTTTCCCCCAGCACTGCTGATCCACAAAAACATCAGGTAACCTGCTCTTTAAAATCTAGAGCTAACCTTTGCTTTCTGAAGCTTTCAGGATATGGGCACTGAGTCAGTTTGTAAAGCAGCTTGGCCAATTTATTCTTTAATTAGCATTTTTGTTGGCCATTCCTGTAATGTTTAGACTCTAAGGGGCTGTCCTTCTGACTTGCTGCCTCTCCCTAACGGCTCTGGTGTATATGTGGAGCAAGTAATGCAAATCTACTGTTCTTTCCTTTAAGTGCAGCTCATCATGACAGCAAGTTAATCTGAAGGTGTTAGATTCCTAGCTAGTCTAAATTGGCTCAGGTCGTTGAAATCAATGGAGCCTGTAGATCATTTGAATTATTAGAATCAGACTTCTTAGGACTATTTTTTTTTTTCTCAGCACCTGCTGCAGCCCTTTATGAGAGAGAAAGAGGCTGTGAAAAATCATATTATTCTGATTGTTAGTTAGCGCTGACTTTGCACAGGTGTAAAGAACTAATGAAGATGAAAGGTCTTATGTTGATCTTTATAGGGCACGTTTATTGATTTATTAATATTTTAAATTGTCACTGGGTGAATTCAAAAAAGGGTCTTTGAAATGTTTCATTTTCAAAACGCATCAGTCCGATTTACTGCATGAAAAATTAATGTCTCTCATCTTGGAAAGAGCACTAATAGTTTTCAAGGGTGTATATGCAGCAGAAAACTCCACCTTTAGCAAAATAGCAACATCCTTCCCACATGGGATAAATTCAGACATTTCCTTTGACCTCGACAGGTTTTCCATCAGTTGGAAATGCAATTCTTCATCAATACTTAAAAAAAAAAAAAGTTAAGCATGGCTACTTTGTCTCTGAAAATGAATAGGACTTCCTATCTTGTGTTGAAGGACTTGTGTTACTCAATTTTTCATCAAATACAGTGTCAATTTTTGATTGAGGAAATTGTGAATAAGAAATCCATTCTGGTTTGAGATTCACAGCATTATGAAATATTCATTTCTTTCAAGAAATTCCTAGTGAATTCAGCGAGAATTTCACCTGAGGAAGGTGTAAAGGCATAGATAAATCTGTATAGAGGAAGCAGCCTGTAAAAGAATAATTGTCCTAGGGAAATACAAATTTACTTTGGCAATGTTGAGTATGCAGGTTCTGCCAGGCTTACTTGCATGGTTTCTTTAAAAGATATTATAGAAATTGGATGGATTTTTTGTAAGGCTATACAGAAAAATTTATATGCTGTTGCTTTCGTAAGCTTTTGATGACTTCACAAGTAAACAGGGATTTGCCTGGTAAAGTAACAGAAAATACAGATTGCACAGAAAAAGGAATTAAAGCCCAACTTTGCTTACTCTTCACCTGAATGTGAAGAGAAGTAGTATGTCATAAGGGTAATGCATATCTCATCATTATTCTTAAGTCACGAATTTTCAAGACTGTAATTACTTCCTCAGTCTTCATTATCTAAATATCTCTAGCTGTCTCTATCATTTCGTAAGAGGAGGATGTTTTCACTAAGCTACTTTGCACTGATGTTCTGGTTCTTCTTTGGTGTTTCTTTAGGTATCATTCTTTCTGGCTTACTATGTAATGAAGTATCATCAGTTCAGAAATGAAGGCAAATTACGAAAAGATTAAATGGATGTAATATTTATTTGCTGGTAGATTTCCTTTGTACAAAGGATTCCATATAGGGGCTACCTTGACAGTTCTTGGATTATAAGGGCAGTATCTGTCCCACTTAAGAGATATGACATATAACAAGATGTTCATTTAAAAGCATAATTAGACTATGGGTTTCCTGTCAGAGGTGAAAAAAACAAGGACTGGCACTGGGGACCATTGTGTTGTACAGCGGATTACTCTAACTGAATCAGAGGGCTCCTGCAGCTTCATTCATTTCTGACTTTGTTGAAATGAAAGGGAAAAAAAAAAGAAAAGCATTGAAAAAAATGGAAGCTTCTGTTGTTTTTTGAGGCATAAAGGTCCCGACTGATGTTGGAAAATGCCACACTCCATACAAAGTCTGAAAAAAATAATCAGTTAAAAAAAATAAATCAGTTATTCTGGTCATATTTGGAAAATTTTGGTGATAGTTTACTGTTTAAGTATTGTGCCTTTTTTTTTTTTTAATATTAAAAAGAGTCTATCCACGCAAGACAGAGGCAGACTGACTCCTGCCCCTGGGAGTTTACCCTTTGGGATGAGGGGGATGTCTGCTCCCCTGAATACCAAGACATGAACTCTGCTTAGAGAAACTTCTTAACTCACTGTGGAAGATCAATAGCCAGAAGGCTTTTTTAGCTAGTCAGAGTCACTTGACATTCCTCTCTTCAGTGCATGTCATCTGGTTTGGCTTTTCCAGACAAATCAGTTGAGAGTCCCTACAAACTTCTGCCATTGCCAGGAAAATGCACCTTTCTTGTTGGGAGAAACCAGACTATTCTGAATGGCATCTATATTAATTGGGTCTCAGCTCACAGTCTGGTTTACTGTGCTGTCTCCAGAGATTTTTTCAAGTCTTCCACAATCTCCAGTGCTTCTTTCTGACTTTATTGTTCTGTTGTGGTTTAACCCAAGTGGGCAACTAGGGCTATGCAGCTGCACGCTCACTTCCCCGTTTGGAATGGGGAAGAGAATCAGAAGAGTAAAAGTGAGGAAACTTGTGGGTTGAGATAAAGACAGTTTAATAAGTAAAGCAAAAGCCACACATGTAAGCAAAGCAAAACAAGGAATTTGTTTACTACTTCCCACCGGTAGGCAGATGTTCAGCCGTCTTCAGGAAAGCAGGGCTCCATCATGTGTAATGGTTACTTGGGAAGACAAACACCATAACTCCGAGTGTCCTCTTCCTTCTTCTTTCCCCAGCTTTACATACTGAGCATGACATCACATGGTATGGAATATTCCTTTTGTCAGTTGGGGTCAGCTGTCCCGGCTGTGTCTCCTCCCAACTTTTTGTGTCCTCCCAGTCTACTTGCTGGTGGGTTGGTGTGAGGAGCAGAAAACCATCAGTGTTTACACTACCTTCCTCCCAAATCTAAAACATAGCACTATTCCAGCTGCTAGTAAGAAAGTTAACTCCATCCCAGCTGAAACCATGACAGCTTCTCAAAGTTGCAGGCTTGGTGGGGAATTTACTTTATTCTTTCCTATCTATAATCAAATTCTACTGAGATCAAAGCATGGTTATCTGGCCCCAGGACCAGGTCTGCATTGAGCCGCATTTTCTCTCAGAGATGATTTTTGCCTTTTGGGCTCTCAGTTTGTCACATTCTTTCCCTTTTCCTGTTTGACCAGCAAATGTCCCAGGGCCTTGCTGGTACCAGTAACCACATTTTTTGTGCCCTTCCAAAACAATGTGGTCTCACCAGAAAGACCACTTGCCTTGTGTCCAGCTTAGCTCTGCCATTTCAAATGTGCTGAAGGTCTCCTGGGCAAGGCTTGATACTAAGACTATGACCTCTTTGATATTTATGGAATCATCATCTACAAGTCATCAAGATCTTTTTCAAGTTCATTGATCCCTCTGTGCTAAGGTAACCTTGCCACCTATTTCAACTTTCTTTATACATTTTTAGGAAATGTATATCTGAGGTGCTCCTGAGAAGAGAAAAAGGCTTGCAGTTGAATCACAGACCAGAGGAACACAAATCTACTTTAGTTACTTACTTCCTCTGCACTAATCCAGTACAACTACAGAAGTGTTCTAAACCAGTAAAGAAAAAGAACAGAGAAAAAAGGCAAAACAAATTCCACTGATCGAGGGAATTTATTATATCTCACCTACTGGCACTGGTGAAGCTGCACCTGTAAAACCATGCTCAGTTTGGTGGCCGCTCAGCCCCAAATTCAATAGACATGTGAAGAAGGGAATGGGGGTCCAGCACAAAGCTATAATGGTGGCATGGGACACGTGAGCTGAGGCTGAGGGAGCTGGCTTTGTTGACACATACCAAGCAGTAGCCAAGGAGACATCTAGGAGCAGCCCACAACTACTTGAAGGGCAGTTACAGAGATGACAAAGCCAGACTCTTCTCTGCAGCGGCAGGCGAGAGAGCAGTGGCTGCAAACTGAAGCATGAGAGGTCTCAGCTGGACATCTGGGGAAGCTTCCTCACTGTGACGTGGTGCAGCACTGATGGGCTGTCCAGGAGGTGCTGGATTTACCTCCGTTAAGGCTTTAGAGACTTGGTGAGACATGGCCACAGCTGACCCGACCCACTGGTGTTGGTGAGAGCCCTGCTTTGAGTAGGAGGCTGGACTAGATGACCTCAAGAAGCCAAATTTGATTATGATTCTTGGATACTGTAGATAGGAGGGTGATCATCTGCAGATGTAGTTAACACTGTAATACAACAGCAAAATCTTTTCAGAAGACTTGAATAATGGCTCAATTAACTCAGCACATAAATGTTCAGTGATGTTCAAACTGGAAGAAGACCACTGCAAAATGTCTTTATCACACTTGCAGGAGCATTTTTATCATCTGCTACCATGAACATTTCCCTAGCTGCTTATAAATCTTTCTTATTAAATTTTAACTAATTAGAAGTCATTGCACATCCTGCTTTTTCATTGTGGAGTTTCATATTCATTCCTCATTTTCTTTTAATCCGTTGTCTTTGTAAAGGGAAATTTATCTATTCTATTTTGAAATATAGAGATTTCATTCTCCAGTTTTGTTTTGGTAGTTGATCAACTTCAGAACTCATTAAATTCAGGAGGCTGCTCCAAATTATCAGATATATTACCATGCTGCTTTTTAACTTGTTAAGTAATTTTATGTTACATGACATATTTAATAATAATTTTTTCATAATGCTTAAATATCAGTAAATTATTCTCAATTTCCACTATTTTTTCTTATTCTTAATTAGCAGCTTTTTCAACAAGAGTCATAATTTCTTAATCCAATAGAACATATAGTACAATGATATTTTGGATATTAATTTTTATATTCTAATATTTTCCTTGTATACTTCCATTGGCTTTCCATTTCCAAATGGGACACCTTAACACATGTATAAAATAGGGGGAAGTCAGTGGGGTTGTAAAAGCATTCTGGTTGGTCTCTATAAATCAAGGCATTGCCTTGGCTTTTCTGAAGGTGTCTTATACAGAAAGTGTCTTCAGTTTACAAAGCTTGCTATGTATGTAGTATCATTTAGCAGGAATAGCTCACTTATTTTAAGTTATAAGGGCAGTAGGGTTCTGATGTGCATGTTTAGCCCATATTTAGCCTTTTAGGTATAGTTTAGCCCTTAAAAGCCTCTAAGTCTTGCTCTTCTGTTACAGTTTCTTCCATTGAAAACTATTTGACTTGTTCTTATTTTTGTTTTGTAATGTATCAATACTATATGATGTAATAATAATAATCATAACCATCATCATAATAATTCCTCTCTCTTGTGGGGAAGACATTTGTATTAAAAAATATAATTCATAAGCTGAGCCACAGCCATGTGTAAGTCGTGTATGTAGAAACTGAATGGCATAATTGTCTTTTTTAAAATTGCATAATCTTTTCAGGGTATCAAAGAGTAGATAAATAGGTGTTCTTATATTTATATGACGTTTGTAGGGATTAGAGTCAATTTCCTGCTTTGAAAATGCCCTGTCAAAAGTTAGGTAGTAATTTGTAGCCTTTTGGTTTTACAGTTGACTTAGCTCACTATTTCATACTGATGTGTTTTATTCATATTGTGTATACCGCAGTTTTTAATTTCAGCATTATAATAACTTGGAAGATTTTGAGAGAATTTCTTTCTTTAGAAGCATAAAACTGGATAAAAGGTTGATAATATACTTGTATGCTCTAATTAGTTTTGACAAATCCTAATTGGAATAGACCGCAGCAAAAAAACACTCATGAAAGAGCTCATTACTGTTTTATTAGTGTATTGTAAGACTGTGGAGAGGGGGATAAGGACTCTTATATGCCTGCAAACTGTCAAATGCACTGCTCTGTGAATGACAAGGAAAGGGAAAAACAAACTGATGTCTGATTTAAGTAGTTCTGAGCAAATTTCTTGTTCTGATATCACAGTGCTGCAGAAGGTGTTGTTTACTGAATGAGAAAAATGAGTACTTGACTTGAATCTCATTTACAGAATGAGTGGCTACTTTCCACTGAACTGGTAAAGTGAGATGGAACTATACTGCAATTTTCTCACTTTCCATTGTGTTTATACAATATGAATGACATCGCATGATTCTGAACACCGATGGCACAAGTCTCTTGGGTTTTACCTAAAATGAAAAATACAGTAGCCTTGAACCAAATTTATGTCGACAAAACTGACGTCTCATAAAAATAAAGTAACATATAACTTGTCTGCACTCAGTCACCTCCCCTGAGAGCTATATCCATCAGGCTGTATCCCCAAGTTTAAGACAGTCTTGTGCTTTTAACCCACAGAGCAGTACTAATAGGAAGAATACATGCATGACCACAGGAATGAAATGTGGGGTGCTTAACAGTTCCACAGGTTCCACCTATATTAACATTTCTGTTTTTCTTTTTTCTCCAGTTAATTTCTACTCTTTCCACCTCTGATCATCTTTCCTCTAAAACACCTGCTGTCCACTTAATTTCTCCAACTAATCAGAAAGTAGTGTGTGGTGCCATGGTTAACCTGATTCAAGCCTCTTCGCTGGAAGACTCCCGTAACAACTGGCAGTCAGCAACCGGGTTTTCTAAGCAAGATTCATCTCTCTACTTTCAGACTGCTTCCTGTAGTTCATCCCCTTCTATGTCTAAAATATCATCTTCTGCATCAAATAGTTGTTACTCCACTCCTCGATCGTATGATAACCTACAAACACCAAGTCTCTATACCCCTGTCTGTGTTTGCAAAACGGGAGACTTTGCCACATCCTCTGTTCCAGCAAAAAGCCCAAGTCTTTCCCCCGATCCTCCACGTTCAGCTGAAATTCAAGGATCTTCAGCTCAGCTTTTATCCCCCAGTTCTTCCAAAAGATTGAATGCTTTATCTCCTGTCCCTGTACATATAATAACACATTCATTATCTCCAAGCCCTAAACCTTTGTCTCCACCGTCTCTTTACGGCTCCTCTTCAACCATATGTAGCATAAATGAGCCTTGCACACAAATGTCATCTAGAGGAAATTTAGCAAAATCAGGAGCCAGATCCCCTCTGCCAACCAGACTGACGCTCTTAACTGCTATTTTGAGATCAGGCTCTTCTCAGCGGAGACCGCTTTCTCCTGCTTCTTGTCCCACGTTTTCTCCTAGCTCCCTTGGTTCCTCAACACTCGCAATAGATCAAAAGTCCAAAACAACTCCCCCAACCCCCAAGAAATCTTTTTCAAGCCCTCCAGTAAGGCCAGATTCTCCCAGCAGAGAGGAATATTGGCTTTCAGGATGGGCTCAGCATTTGCTTTTGCCCTCCAAACCTCATCCCACCCCTAGAGCGAGGTCCCTTTCTCCTAAAAAGCACCTCCCAGTTGGAACGTTTTCTCCAGACTCCCCAAGTCCTCTGTCATCCCCTGTCTCCTCCAGCAGAAAATCAGTTGCCTCTTCAGGTTTGCATTCTACGTTGCCTCCTCCTTGTCCCCCAGCACTCTCTTCCCTTGCACACCCTACCTCTCCTTCTCCAGAAGGGATGCACTATGCCACCTCCAGGTCCCGGGGACCTCAGAAATCTCAGAGAGTGCACACTTACTCACCCATCTTTACTTGCCGGTCATATCCTTTGCTTTCTTCTACCAGTCTTAGTGGTGTATTCTCCCCCACCTTAGAAAAACACTCATCTCCTTCCCCAAGTCTTTTGCATTCAGCTTCTAGATCTAAATCAGATTCCTCCCAAACATCTCTTCAGGAGGCGAGTACCTCCTCTCCTACCCCTTCAAGTGTCTCAAAGCAGTGCTCTCTCTCACAGCCTCATTCTACTCCACCGGTTCCACAAACTGATAATATTAGTTCCCATCCACTGCAGGCTAATTCTTCGTTGGTGCATACAAATTATAGGTCTAATTCCTCCTCTCCAAGACCTGAGCAATCTGCCACCTCAGCGGTGTTAAAGTGCAGATCTCCTGTCTCAGACAAGTCACCAGGCACACTACCATCAAGACCCAGAGAGCTGACTTCGCCACAATCTTTTTCCCTGCCTCCTGACCATGAAAACATCAAACCCAAGGTACTCTTGGTGCATGCTTATTTTCTAATAGTTCTTTGTCCCTGTAGGAAAAATCATATCTGAGTTGCACAATGCTAGTAAAATAAATGAGCTGTGGAAAAATAAAGTTTGAAAAGGAACTGCTTTTGTATTGATAGCAAAGTTAGTAAAGGCTAAATCCTGCCATATCAAATTGCTAGCAATGTGTTCTGTATTATGGGGGAAGATGCTGTAGGAATCCTTTAGCATAAAAGCAAAATATTTTATTCATGAGTGGGAGGAGATACTACTGAAGATGGATTTGTGTCCAGGGGCTCTGATATACATTTAGTGCACTAATTTTTGAAGCTCACTTAAAACACTGGTGTCCCAAAAATAAACTATAAAACATGTTCTATACACCCCATGCTAATGCAAATCCATATGTATTCCCACTGAAAGTAATAGAAGTACAGTGATCTTAGGTGCAGGGCTGAGTTAGAAGCAGCTTAATCTGGTTGATGTGAACTGGCTGTTCCAGTGACAACTGCCATCCAGGCACCCCATCCCGCCTGTCCTTCCTCTCCGCAGGAGTCTATACTCACCCCAGCAGTTCTGCGCCTCTCTGGGACCAGCCCAGAGACGCGGCTGAGCTCAGCCTGAGCAAGGACTATGGGGCCAAGAGCCAGAGAGGGAAGACAAGGACAGTGTCCTGCTTCTTCCCTTTCTTTGGTACAGATAGAGGGTGGGGGTGGGGGTGGGGAAACCAACCCAATCTTTCTGCAACATGGGCTACTGCAAATACGAAAGTCTCACACTCGACAGATGAGCCACGCTCCTGCTGTTTGTCATCCACCCAAAGGCGGGAGAGTCCCAGCAGAGTGAGAATAAGCAATGATGGGGATTGCTGCAGGAGGGCTTGGGAACCAGTCACACTCTAAACATAAAGAAAAATCTCAAGAATGGCAAGGGGAAAGAAAGGAAAACTGATCAAAAACCGTGCAGCAGGTAGTTGAAAACAAAAGGAACTGCTATGCAAAAAGGAAGGGCTGGTGGCGGAAGACATCAGAGCTGCAGAAGGCTTTCCAGCCTCTTTTATCTTACCTTTGCACTCTGTGTTTCCTTTGTGCTGCCTCTTGCTGGTATCTGAGCTCTGCCCATCGCAGAAAGGCTATCATAGTTTATTGATTTATTTGTTCACAGTGCAAAATTACAGCCTGGTCTGCCAGATCACGTTGTGTCAGATGTGTTCCTAACAGCTTGGCCATGGCAGGGGTGACCTGAACTGCTTGGAAAATGTTAATTGAAAATGAGAGGTTTAAATCAGCACAAAGTAGCAATTGTCATGAATGGTTCTTTTAAAAACCAAACAACCCAAGAGGAACCATTGTGCCAGGCACAGCTGTACAGAGTCGCTACACCCTGTCAGTATTACTTAATGAAACAAAAAGAGAAATGAAATTGTAGAAATTCCAAGAAAAGACCCCGAGACAAAACTGGAAGGCATGACTGAGCCTGCAGATTGCAAAGCAGTTGTGGTTTCTGCTAGTCAGTGCAACGAGCGCTGTAAGAGTCTCTGGCGGTACGGAAATTCTCTGCTTGTGACCCAGAGCTATTGCCTGGGTTTATATTTGCAGAGGTTATTACACCCTTTCTGTCCTCCCTACTGTCCTTTTCCTGCTAATTCTACTTTACCATGCGATACGGTGGCACTTTTGAAACTGCCCCACCACCCCATTGAGACTGGGAGAGCGTCCACCAGTTTAAGAGACTTGGACTGTTAGTCTGGTGCAATTTTTAATCGTGCAGACAAAGCTGGCTCCACGGGGGATGTGGAAGATCTGAAATCTCTAAATCAGTTGCAGCTGGGTGTGCAGTGCAGTGAAGGTCTCTTCTGTCTTTAAAATGTGAGGCTGAGACTTCATTTACAGTTAATAATAGCGTGCGTTTAGCACCCCCCTTTCCTCCTCCTCTCATTTCTTTCCATACCTGGTTTATGGCACAGCTCAATGAACTTTGCTGATGTGTTAATGGTACCAGGCTCTCTGATAACCCTCCAGGTTCAAATCTCAGTGTATTTCCAGAGAAAATAAGGAAAAGATTGAGGAGGGACAACATTAACATCGTAAGCAGAATTTAGGTCTCTTTAGTACCAATCAGCTCAACCTTAGAACTAGACAAAAAGCAGGTTGCTCCCTCTGATGACTGTTGATGCATGACAAAATTTTTGCATGTATGAATGTGCTAAGTGAATATCAAGGGAAAAGCACAGCATCTAGAAGTGCTTGACTTTGACACGTGTAATTTTTCAACCTTAATGTTGCTTCAACAGCGGTTGAAGCAACATTAAGACATGTATTAAACCAACACCTATTAAACCAGAATTTTGACATTAGATGTACTTTTCAGTATTCACATCAAACTGTTTCATTAGCATGTTATCAAAGCAATTATGCAAAAAGGATTCTTTAATGGAGAGCTTTTATATGTCTATGACTGTGCATGCATCAATTCACGCAAATCAAAGAGTAACTTATGAACTTATTTAACTGTTTGCTTTTGTATTTATAAACACATGTGCTTTCCCATGCTTTATATATTTAAATTCACCAATGGTTTAAAAACATGACGGTTTTGCAAAGTCAATATACACATAAATCCACAGATCAGTGTGAAGTGTGAACTGTGGGCATCCACAGGAAATAAAAACACTCTCCCTGGACTTTGCAGACGCTTTAATAGTGTCCTCATGGACCTAATATAGCAAAATGAACAGTAGGATGGAGTGGAGACAGATCAAATTGCTGACTCTACAGGAACAGATTAGAATAAAAACTTCTGGATGTTGTTTGAAAACTCTTTGCAGTAGTTTCACGGGTTATCATTCCTACGTATGCTTTGATTTTTCCTATTTGAATGTAGCACAGGAATGCATGTACATCTACCCAAAAGAGCTGGGGAACAAACTAACTGTAGCAACACGGAGCTCAACACAGCTGCAAACCTACCACAAAGCATGAAAGATTACTCATGAGGAGCTCTACACTCTCATGGTTAGTCACTGACTTCAAGATTTTATAGGTATGCATCTAGCACACTTTGCCATGCCCAGTGTGTGATCATTTGAGCAAGAAAAGTAGGACATTTTCCCCCAAACTCCCCAGGCTGATATTTGCCCAAGCTTTGATATATGAGTCGGTTTTCTTCTGACTGGACCACGGTGCCGGCCAGCAGACCTAACTGTCCATGGCTGTTTAAAAATACTGCTAGATTCCTATGAGCTAGATTACTAAATGTATTTAGGCATTGAAGAATAATTTAAAGTAATGCGAACTAATGTGTCAAGACAAGAAACGTATTCATATAGGTGAGAAACTGAGTTAAAGACTTTCCACTCATCTCAGACACTGTGGCAATAGCACATTTCTCACAGGTTCTACAGTATCTGAAAGTGATAAAGCACATTAAAGCAGTATAGGAACTTTTACATTTCAACAGTCTGATATGTGTTTGTTTAGTTCATATTAACAGTATAACTGACTTCGAAGTGGTCACAGGATTCTCATTGTATATGATGCCTATCTCATCGTATATGATGCCTATATCATCGTATGTAAAAGCCCATGGGCTAGTGAAGACATTGCATTTCATTTACATCTTCAATTATATTATTTTCTTGATTGAATACCGATTATAAGCAAAAAAGGATACATTTTGTGGATATGCAAATTTTAACATTTGGAATTTCAGTCTTCCATCTTACTTCAGTATGCAGTATTTTATGTCTTATCTGCATATAGATTTGTATATACATAAATACTTATATGAACCTACACATGTTTATAGCAGTGTTGCTGTCTAAATGTTCAAAGGGCAGGATTCAACTCACATGACTTTTGATGTTTGAAAGTTAGATATCCAAGCACAACTTGGACAATTTTATTCTAGCTAATGAAAAGAATATAGTGTATTTACAGGATGATTTTATTTTAGCTTTCTAGGTGCCTATTTTGGGATGAGATGAATTATCCTGTAGAAATAACTATGACTATAAAACATGTCAGTTTTCACTGAAGCACCTAAATAATAGACATGCAAGTTAGAATCACTAAATCTCATATAAATTACCCCACCCCGCCAAAAAAAAAAGAAAAAAAAAGTGCATTTCCAGCATTTGCATTCATCTGCTTTGTCAGACTGTTCATTCAATATGATTATTGTGATTATTGACTTCTTGAATGTCTGGCAGTTTCCAACTTTTGACTAAAAGTAAACATAATATTATGCATAGAAAGAATTAAAAGGTGGTGTCCTAAAATATATCAAGAGAGGTGCAAGGATGATGTAAGTTTCTCTTATCTGAATTAAAATTTTGGCCCCTCTGCTGTCATCAAGGCTTTTATTAGATATAAAGAAAAGAAAAAAGTGACATAAGAATGACACAAAGTACAGCGTGCTGCTCAGCCTGTTATAATCATCAGTATTCACTGTTGCAGACAGCAGTGCATTAAAAAACCTATACTGATTAACAAGTAAATTTATTTCTGTGTGACTATAGGAGAAATAATCAGTCAATAACTTAAAACACTATTGTTGCATGAGTTTATGACTTTTTATTAGAATGTTGTGGAAAAGGGAACCATGTAGCAAATCCCCATTTAATTGCTAAAAAAAAAATAAATCCAAGNCTAAAAAAAAAAATAATCTGAACAGTCATGTGATCAAGAATTCTAGCTCTTGAACTCATGCAAGTATAAAAAAATCTCCTTAATCATTTAAAAATTACTGAATTCAACCTCCATAATTGCAAAGAAAATGTAGAAAGGATGGTTTCTAAAGAGTTAAAAATAACTGGGCAAGCTAATGTAGGCTAAAATATAAATTGTTTAAAAAGAATAATTTTTAAGGCTCATCTTAGAATTTTTGTACCCAAACCCATGCATTTTGTATGGTTTAGATTGTCAGTTCTGTATGCGTGGTTAGAGTGTGAAAGTTCCTATACTTGTTTTGAAATATTTGTTTGGGTGGTAGAATTACTTATTCAGGAGATGAAAGCTGTGACATGACTTAAATGATCTATCCACTAACACAAGTAATTCATCATTTAAGGATCCTAATCAGTCTC
>RSEF01000003.1:96708265-96720759 GCA_003993805.1 Himantopus leucocephalus | reverse complement strand
GAGAATCAGAAAGTGGCAACTCAGCAACACTGAGGATCAGCCAGTTATCAGAATTAGGAAGCCCAGTCCTTCCTCACCTGACCAATGCTTGCCTGCCCTCCACAGGCTCACTGGCTGCCTTACTGGGGTTGGTGAGTATGTTAAGAGTGGCTGTCTAGTATGTGCATTAGCCAAGGCACAAGCGTTTCATGTGAGTAAGTTGTATATACCATTCTCGCAGCATCTCTTTGTATGTTGCAAAAGATGTTTGAACAAAAATGAGCTGATGATTTCTATGTAAGACTGCTCTCACCTATGCAAGGAGTAGTATCTCTCCATACACAAGGCAATCCTAGGCTATTTCTATGCTAGTCAAGTCACACACCCCAAAACAAATGGCATGGAGTACCTTACAAGTTAAGGGAAGAGCCTGCTGCAAGCTGGCTTCTCTAGAAGTGGACTGCTGACACTCACATTGTACCAACGCCAAACTTAATATGTATCCGGAGCAGCTGTAAGCCTTCTTGGTGGTAAGACTAATGGACAAGTTGTTCAGGTTTCTAGTGTTGGTTTGTGAGGTTACTTCTGTCTCTGCCCTTGTCAGTCTTCCCACGGTCAAGAAAAGAGTTTAGACTTGGGGTGCCAACATTCACTGGTGGGATCAGATAGGGCCACACATTTGAAATGAACACCAGTAACTACATGCAACACCAGCACAACACCTTCTGAAAGCTCATACTGACAGTGAAATATAATATGTTCCCCTTCTCCTTCACCTCTAACTGGTTGGTGAGGCTTGGGATTGAGGCTTCAGAGGCACCACCTCTGAAGCTATGTGCAACCATGCACAGACTACTCTGTCCACAATAATCTGGACTGTGGCATGTGGTCCATGATATGTTGGGGCCACTGCCAAGATTTCCATGCCTGGTTATGTCTCCGGAGAGGTTCCTATCCAGATATAAACCACAATGACTGTTGTTACCTGTCCTGCAAGCCCTAGTGAAACATTGTTTAGGAGAGCGCTTGCAGCTGTGTGGCTACACACGTACTGTGTTGGTTCATGCATAGGTTCCCCATTCTTCACGTGTATTTTCTTGGCAGCCCAGAGTGGGCTGGCCTCAGGTCAGCTGTGGCTGACAATAAGGAGAATGAGATGGCACCTGCTGCCTTGAGATTGACCAAGTGATGCAACCGGGGTAGGAAGCATGCGTGATGAATTACTGTGGTGGGAAGAGTCAAAAGGCTATGAGGGTGTGGCAACCACTTAGTACGATGTAATACCCATAAAGTCATCTTCTCTTACCTGCATTTGTTGACTCTGAGTGCTTGAGCACTTGCATGTGTGAATCTGTGTGGGTGAGGAATGGGTTTTCTTTCATGTGTGTAATTTGGGTCAGTTTCTCTTCCTCTTCTTGTGACTTTGACCCTAAATCTGTTGATTTAAATGCCTGAGGAATGGAGCACATTGGTCCCAGAGGCTGTGCATAGCAAGTCGCACTGTGGCAGCACTCTACTCAGACATCTGATGAAATTTGTCACCTAAGCCACCGTTATGCTGAATGACATATAACCTGGATTGGCACTGTAAGAATTGAGATAGGCAGTCCTGAAATGTTTGAATTAAAAGTGGCACTGCTTGATACCATGCCAACAACACACAGCAGTGAGCTGCTGAGCTGTTGCCAAATAGGGTGAAAGCATCCCCATTCCTGTGCCTGCTCCAAACGTATGGAGACCAAAGTGACAGTGAGAAAATCACTTTAACACACAGCTTTTCTCTGTGTAAACACATCTAGAAGCTAGTCACTCACAGTTCGGGAAGAAGCAGGGCCTGTTGCCATACGACAGAGGGTAATGGCTTTAAACTAAAGGAGGGATGATTTAGACTAGATACAAAGAAGAAATTTTTTACAGTGAGGGTGGTGAAGCACTAGCACAGGTTCCCCAGAGAGGTGGTACGTGCCCCAACCCTGGCAACGTTCAAGGTCACGTTGGACGGGGCTCTGAGCAACCTGATCTGGTTGAAGATGTCCCTGCTCATTGCAGGGGGGGTTGGACTAGGTGATCTTTAAAGGTCCCTTCCAACCCAAGCTACCCCATGAGTCTATGATGAATCCTATTCTGCTATTAGTACATGGAATGGAGAGGACATTGTGGGATAATACTTTTGGTGAAGTGGTTTTGCTTGAAAAACTTCACATTGCAGCCATTAATAGTAAAGAGCGGTAAGTATAAACTATTGCAACCATTACAAATCAGTGATGTATTTTGTGCAAGGAGTCACCAGTTAAATTTCCATTTGAATTAAAAGAAAGGGATGTCCCATATCATTGCAGAGTTTAAACTGGAGACAAGCAACTACATGGGTCCTCTGACACATTGAGTTGTGTCTACAGGCAAATGTCTGAATTGGGGTTTGGTGTCCTGGTTTCTTCCTAAATTGGCTGAGAGTCACTTCATTTTCCTGGCACAAGGTAGCAGTACTGCAATTCTCCCTCTTGGTCTGGGCCCAAGACTTGACTCCAGTCCACTTGCGGCAGCCAGGAGAAGGGAAGGTGCCACAGTCTTCTGATGGGATGGGCTCTGCTGTCCACCCTGGGAGTGACCTTCAGCACCCAGAGCCTCACTGGCCACTGCTGTCGTCTATAGTCCGAAGGTGATTACAAATGAGATTTTTATGATGGCTCATCCAGACAAATCAGGGAGGCTTCTGAAAGGAATAAGGCTGTGGAATAATCCTGCTCTAGCTTTAGAGAGATTCTTGAACATTTTAAACTGTTTTTTATTTGTTACTCCACCAAGCTTTCAGTGATATTAATATTTGAATTCTTGCCAAATGTGTGGTGTTTTTTGAAGCTCAAGGGTGGACATCAGGTAGTGCTGAAACAGGTACAAGTCAGATATTTTTGTACTTAACTGTGCCAAGTAGAACTGGGACTAGGACCCTAACTCAAAAGCTTAGCAGAGCTGCTATGCTTAGAATAGGTTAATCTTCAATAGAGAAAAAGGATCATGTTTAACTGTTTTTAAATAGTTACAGGTAAGTCAACGTGTGCTTTCATGCAGTGAACAGAGACTTACTTTTGTTTACAAAGGAAACTGCTGAAATAAAAACATTTACCGAACCACAATAGAATAGATTCATGGGGTTTTTTTTTAAGGTTTGAACACATGCCAACAATTGGGAAAAATAGATTTTATTAAGTTTCAGCACAGTTTCTTGAGTCACAAAACAAAGCTGTTCAGAAGCACAAGTTATATTTTCACACTCCTTTAAAGGAAATCTCATTCCTGCGTAAACTAGCTCACGTCATTTCCAAGCAAATCCCTTGCCTCTGGTTTATTATCAGCAACTCATTAAAGTTGAAAATTAAAAAAAAAAACCCACCAAACAAACCCAAATGAAACCAGAGGTCTGTTAACTTAAAACATAGGTATGCCTGTTCACTTAATCTGACTGGCTGAGAGTATTTATCACATTTGATGTTTTTTTTTCCTTTCTTATGCTTCCCCAGCAAGGGATTATCTTTGTAAAAATATTTCCAAAGATCTGCAATAACAAAGAAGATTTGCATTTTGCTAATGCCAGTGCAAATCAGGAGTCATTCTCTTGGAGCTGATGGAGCTGCATTATCATTTCTAGTGAGCACCTCACTTGAGTTTCCACGAACATGTCTTTTCTCATTTTCCTCACGTATATTTGATGCATTATAGCAGTTGGTGACAGACTTAACATTGTCCAGATTTTTGTCTCATAAACAAAACTTAATAAAAGAGAAACACAGAGCAACTTTGAAGGCTAAGATTTATATCCTATTATGTGATGTACAGTGATTGCATGTTGCTGGCCTTGGCCTTTCTATTAACTTCCACACAGAAGACTGCTTGAAACAGAGCAAAATAAAAATCATGTGGTCTGATGTAATTTTCCCTCATCCGCAGTTCTTTAGCTGTGGTGGGGACAGTGTGGGAGGCAAGAAATTGAATTAAAGACATTTGGATTACAAGCCCAGGTATATATAAACATACACACGCACACATTCCCACATTTCCTCTTAATGTCTCTGCCATTTATGGCAATGCATCCAAACCAGCTGTGCGGCCAGCTGTGCTTTCAAAAGTAGCTGCCCTTTAATCCTATGACTTCTTGCAGCACTGAACAGCCCAGCTGAATTCACAAAGGGAAAGATCCCCTTCACTCCCCAGAAAACAGTCTGCCATCAACTTCTCCAGGTTCCTCTCATTTACTACAAAATGGAGACAGATGGATGACTGTTTTTTACCTCTGCTCGTTCAGCTTTGGAGACTTGTAACTCTTGTCTTGTAACAGTTCAGATTTGAATCGATGATATTTTTTGCAATTTAGCCTTATGTGCTATCTCTGCTAGGAACTTCAGAGTTCTTTGGTGCTTTTTTCTGAATCTTTTACATTTTGGCAACAGTACCATATATATTTCTTTCAGTCTGCTGTTCAAAAACCTGGAGATCATATATCAAGTAGTAAAAACTGTTAGATATCTTTTGATATCTGCTTTGGTTTTCTTTGTGGTTTTATTAATACAGGAATAGGAATGAGCACTCATCAGTGGGTATTTATTACACCATTTACAATGATTGCCAGATTGATTTTGACTAAAGAAATGCAAACCTTAAAAAAAATATCTTTGGGTAATAGTTTATACTGAACGTCACCTGACTTTTTCTCAATTTGCCCACAGAAAAACAGTGCAAAATGAAGCACTTAAAGCTAAGCTAAGCCACTGGGAACAAGATTGAAATGGGGGATGCAGGATAAGTTTACTGCAGTGATACAGTCCAGCATATCAGAAAGGAAAATGCAGATGAAATGCAATTTAAGTGTTACATAGTTTCCAATTGTATGGAGAACATATTAGTTACAGGTAAATGAAACCCGAAAGAGAGCTTCCTTTGACACCGTGTACTCATTCCTCACATTGTTTTGATTTTAGAGGTTAAAAGTATAGAACTAAAATATTGGACCATGTATATTCTGAAAGCTTTACTATAAACTTTCTCACTTGCAAAAGAATGCACCCAGCATTTCATAACGATGAATACATAGTTGAACTGTTTCCAGTATCTCTGTAGCTTGGGCAAATAAATCAGTTTACAACATGTTTGACTAATAATTAACACATAGAGTCTTGCTAGAAAACTGTAGTCTGCAGCTTTCTGTTCAGATTTCTTTCTGAATACTAACTGAAGGTATTACATCTACAGTAAATGAACATTTACTGATAAATTGAAGCACAGAGAACCTCAAAAAAGGCTGAAAGAGGCAGAAGAATGTGGCTCAAAAGTCAGATATTGCTCTTATATTGCATTGCAAGTGAAGTTTGGACGGCAAACCAGCTTGACTCTAGAAGAAATTTCCCCAGAGGACTTTCCTCTGTTGAAGACGGCGGTTCTGCAAAGTGGAATAGGCTAAAAAGGAGTCTGTATCAGGGAAGGTCCTGCAGGGTACGAGGCTGTTGCACAGGAAGAGATGATAACTGCAGCTTTAACATCGTCTCCAAAGCAGCTATATGTTACTGCGACGAGTTCTGTGCCTCAGGTTCTCCTGGCCCTGTAGACTGTTGTGCTGATTACTGGGACGTCTGTGACAACACCGTTGAGCCCACCAGGTCAGATGAGCCTTGGCCACCTCCAACATCAGGTAGGTATAGAGAAAACGCTCAGTTGGTAATAGTGCATCACAATAAAAATACACTTGGAAGTAAAATTACTGATTCATCTTTAGAGTGTATACGTCCTAAAAATGTGACTAAAGACATAGTGGACACAGACACTGAGTATGAAATTGGAGTAAGAATTATGCTTGCTGTAATTTCTTTGTCTCTAGGGACATATTTTTAGCATTGGTTAGATCATATTTCTGTTGGACAGAATCTCTGTTTTACCTGGAACTTCTCAGAGATAACCTCCTTGGGTCAAAATTAGTGTAATTTCAACAATTTCAATAGAGCTTCACAGATTGACATGAGATGAACAGCAAGCTCTAAATATTTGTATCCATCAGTGCAAATAAATCATCAAGAAAACAGAGGGTTATCCTGACTGATACTGCTCTGAGGTATTCTGTAACGGTTTTGATCCAGCATAGCTTCCCCGTGGGACACTATTTTTCCTGCGACAGCTCAGGTGCAGGAGTAGGTGAAGGGATGTGGTTAAAACAAGGATTTCTGGCATGTTTTAGTTTCTCACTAGTTAGTTTGTAGTGGAAGTTCCTCNTCCCGTGGGACACTACTTTTCCTGCGACAGCTCAGGTGCAGGAGTAGGTGAAGGGAAGTGGTTAAAACAAGGATTTCTGGCATGTTTTAGTTTCTCACTAGTTAGTTTGTAGTGGAAGTTCCTCCAGGACTACTCTAAACTCAGTCTATTTTTATAGAAATAGAGACTGCAAAAAAAATGTCTACAAACCACCGGTTCTCCCTTGGTTCCAGCATAGGCTAAATCTCTGCTGGTGAGAAAAGTTTAGAATTGTGGATTTTAATGCTATGTAGCTTCTAACTATCAGTAGACCAAATCCGGCTGAAAACGCGGAGACTGCGCCAAACTTTCAAAAGCTTAAAATCAACAAAAATGCTACCATGACTTTATAAAATTAACCGTTTCTTTGCAATAACCCCACTGCTTACATTCCGGCACGCAGACCACAGGCTCTTCAGGAGGCTGTGCTCTTAAGCCAGGCAGGCAGCCAAAATCTGATAAGTGGGAGCGACAGAAATGCTGTAAAACAAATTTGATTTTCCAAAGTGTTTCTAATCATCTAAAGGAATGTTCTATGATTTATGTAAATAAAGACATTTGTTTCATATTTGTTTGGTGCGGTGGCATCTATCTTTTCCAACAGATCAGGGGGGTTGTTGTCGTAAGCTCTACATAAACATTTAGCAGCGTTTCTGCTCCAGAGCTGACAGCCTCCGGGTCTAGTTTGGCAAACTGCTTCATGGAAACGAATCACTACAAAACCTGCAGCAGTTTGCCGTGTGGGCCCTGCCGTAGGTCTACCTCTAGACGGTAAAAGTGTAACAGAAAGTTTACATAAGTGAATAGGTGAGGGGTAATAATTTTACTGCCTTTCTTAATGCAATTTTTTGCATGTGTGTTCGCTGTTTTGTAGCTCCTGGACTGTACGTACCTGCCAGAGGTGGCAATTATATTTACTCTATTCAAGCACCTTTTTTTGTCCTGTAGTTGAGCTTATATCTTTTTTTCGTATCTCATCTCAAAAGCAGATCCTGTTTTTCTGATCCTTAAAGTGCTTCCCTGATGGAAAGTCTGCAGCTTTTTTTTAGTCTGTTTATTGGATATTTGTTATGTAAGTAATTTAAAGGGTAAAAGGAGAATAATAAAACAGCCGAAATACAGCAGGAAAAAACAAAACAATACCAAAACTCTAAGGGAACTTTCTAGAACTGGAATATCGGAGGAACAGGGACGAGAGAATCTAATTGGAAGGAAAAAATGGAGAAACATAAGGGACTGAATGCCTGAACATTAAGCAAACTATGAAGTATTTTTAGAAATGACATAAGCATATTAGCTGCCTTTTAGTAACTGAGACTAGACTTCTGCCTTTGGCTAAGAATCATTTAAGCACTGGAAGACCACATACACCAAAGTACTTTTCACCTGGAAGATTTTGATCTTTTGGTTGCCTGTGGTTTTGCTCTCAGTGCTTCCTGAGTCATATGTCTTTAAATAAACCAATAAACTGAAGTGCTTTACATGGTCTGGAAGCAGCAGCAATAAAACTGCTCAGCACTTTATTTCTAGATCCCCATTTATTCCCTGCCTTGGTGCTCGGCAGCAGCAAGCTACGCCGTGACTTCTTCCATGGGTGTGCACTGTGCTGAGGGCCACTCTGGATTTAACTATGTGGAACTGCTTTGACTTTGCTGTTATGAACCCAGTATTCAGTATGTTTAGATGGCTTTCATGTGTTGTTTCAGAAGAAACTGTGCACATTCCTGCCTTAGATACCGAATACAAGGTCTGGACTTTTTCATTATTATTATTTTAAATTTTATTATTAGAAGAACTGTTAGAGTTTTATTTACTAACTATATTTATTATTTTATCTTTTTGTTTCAATTACTCTGATGGTGCAAAAAGCCCTGTCAGGGTCAACACACTGGATCTCACCCCGGTGTTTGTATAAAAGTGACATCCAGAGAGTTTTCTAATTGCTTTTACACTACCCAGTCAGGATCTGGCCTACAAGTGAGTAAACCTAGAGACATTTCACTGACAGCAGTACTTACATCAATATTGGGTGCAAGTTAATTAAAAGGTGTAAGGGTGTAGAAAGGCTGGACTGGGAGGGAAGTCCTCAGTTACCAAATACTCTTCCTTCCAATCATGATTTTCACATCATATAATCCCATTCATAAATTCATCAGGCTGCATCTTCAAAATAATTAATTTCCCACTTAATATGTTAATATTCCACCCTAATACATTCACGGTCAGATAATCTTGCTGTATTCTCATGCAAACAATGTCTGTTGATATCTCTGCTCTCTGCCACTGATGCCTCAGGCACCACTCCTGGCCCTCTAAATCTTGATTTAGCTGGACTAGAGAAACTGTATGATTTTAATCCTCAATTCCCTAAGCATACATTATTAGAAGGCTGCTTCTGTACTTGTCCGGGCTTCCATTTTTTTCTCAGGGTCTGCCAGCAGAGCTCCAGTGAGGCTCTGTTGTGTTGCTCAGATGCTGCATCAGTGCTTCCTTCCCTCGATATATTTGAAATAGCTTGCTTGGTGCCTCCTTCCAGCTACTGTCTGATGCTGACTTTGTGGCAGACTGTGACAAACAGTGACACTTAAGTAATTTGCTTTGGGTATTCTCTGAAAAACATCTCAGATCTGAGCAGAAGCTGAATTAAAGCAGACACTTTGGGCCTCCGACTGCTTAGGTTGGATATGTGTCACCTATGCCTGCACTAGCTAACGTAGCCTGCTGTATGACTAACAGGGAAAGATAGGCACTTATAATTAATTCATCAGCTCTAGTCTACTTCTGCACTTTGGTATGAAAGTAGCTATGGCTTAGAAGTGCATATTTCTCTCCTGCCAATAAAGGAGGTCTAGGCAGCCGAGGCATGCATGCGTACGTCTGGGCAGACAAACTCCAGCCCTTGCCATGAGAGGGGGATGGCCTTCCTCACACTTGTGGCAGGAAAAAAGCGTGATATAATGCAAATGCAAGTCAACACTATATTAATATGAAATATGGTTTAAGCTTCTTGAAAATGGAGGAGGAAGGAGAACTTGGGGGTTCTGGCTCCAAAACCTTTCAGTGGGGGAAGGAACATGATCGCTACCTGTAGGCTCATCAGTGGGGGAACCGTGAGAACAGGATGGAAAACAAAGACCCATGTGATAAATGTACAATGTTTGTTACAGACTTGATCCAAAGACCTGTGCAGGCGTTCTGGCTCTTTCTTTTACTGAAGCTTTGACAATCAAGTGCACTGAAGAAACAGTTTATGTGGAAGATCTTAAAACACACACAAAGTCTTTTCTCAGTGAAGTGTTATTAAAAAAAAAACACCTAGGAGGCATGTTTGGAAAAATCATCACTCAGTTTAGGTTTATACAGGGTTTTGGAGAGTATATGAAACATGCATTTGCCTTGAAACATAATTGATCTGTCTGTTTTTCAAAGAGGAATTAAGCTGGTGAGGAAAAAAGATATAATAGGTGTGGAATAGTTATTAGCCTTTAAAATTCTATAACTGGAAAAACATTTCTATTTTATCAATTATAAAAGTATTTTTATTAGAAATTCATTATTTTTAAGTTTATTACTGGAAAATAACTTTATTTGAAGAATTATTTTTATTTACATGTAAGATGATAATTTTTCGGTGGGTGTTTTGAATCTGTTGCTGGTTTTATTTACTATGAATGATAATGTACCTGGTAAAAAATTAAAATACATCAAACTGCCTTCATCATTTGGAAGAAACTGGAAATAGATGTTGCTGAATTTCAACTAAATAATTTATGCATACCGCATACAACCAATTAATTGAATAGTAGCAAGAGTTTTGAGTTAATTCACTTCAAAATTATGATTTTTTCACGCATCTATATGTTATGTTGGCAGGTTGTTATAAAGATGGCCGATATTACGGAGAAGGAACAATAATTAAAGACAACTGCAATTCCTGGTAACGTTTCAGAGAACAGCAAAGTGAATTTTATTTAGCATATGTCATGAAACAGGAATTAATGTAGTGAGCATCCTTATATTCGTATTAAACGTGCAATCATATCAAAATGGCTGGAAGGGTAGTGCTGTATTAAGGTATTCTAGAACTAGATTACAGCCAACTTAGAAGAATGGCAAGAGGTCAATGGGCTTTCTATTTGAGATATGAAAATGAGAATATTAAAATCTCCTCCCCACTGCCCTAATTCTGTTCCTGCTCAGTCACTCTACTGGCTCTGAGCTGAGTTGAAATAGTTTCAGTCGAGACCTGGGCATTGACCTGAATTCAGACAAGGCAAATACCATTAAAGTTGAGGGGATTAGTTTAGAACGTCTTCCTCTGTTTCTTTAGCATGAGTGATGAGACCTTACATTATTTCATAAGGGAAGAATATATATACACACACACGTATATTTGTGTAGGAAAGGGATGAACTGTTTGATCATCCCTTTCTCTGCCCTGGGACAGGAGCAGGCAGCGCAGGCAGGGGAGCTCTGCTGCCAGCCCTGGCTGTCGGCTGCCTGAGCCACCTCCCTGCTTTGCCTCTCCAAAAACCTGCCCTGCACCTCCAGCCTCGGGGCAGCCCGGGGGGCTCCGGCAGCCCCCAAACAGGGCTGGGGCCCCCACTGCCCTGGCTTTAGCCCAGGATCCTCGGAGCAAGGTATCTACAGCCACATGGCTCCTTTCTGGGTTTCCAGAGTGAAACTTCCTCAGAACATTATCTCATTTACAGGACACTGCCTTTTTTCCCTGGTTTGGCCTCACAAGGATGGAAGCAAAATATTTCAAATCCGACCTTTCCCACAAGCTGTAAACCTTCCCACCTTGTTCCAACTAGGATTCATTAGGTAGTGGAGTAGCAAGAAGTAGCATTGTGTTTTCATAAATACTATGTAACATTTGTATTGTTTATGCTTTTTCCCCCTCCATCTTCCTTCTGCCGTTAAAGTGCATATTTTTCCTTTGACAATTCATTTTCTGCTCAGTGATATTCTTGCCCTTTCAGCAAATGCTTCCAAAGTCTCTGGAAGTGTTCAAAAGAATTGTGCCTTGTTCGCGAAGACTTAATTCAGCACATCAATTCTGGAGATTATGGGTGAGAACGCTTTTATTTTAAGGTTTTATTGTAAACCACTGTGTTGCTCATTGTACGTATGGGCAAATTACAAGTTACGCAGTCCTCCCCACCCCTTCCTTCCCCAATTATATTACAGCAATTTGACAGTTAATGTACATCTGTGAAACTTTCCTAAATCTCTGGCAGATTATAGAGCTTTAAATGGAAAGATACTGAAAGTCTCAGGCTGGTAAGAGTTGACATTGTAAACATCTATCTAAACGTTCTCCAAATTTAGTACAATTTTTTTGCTCACAGAACACTGTTTAGATTGTCTTCCCTTATTCTTCACTTTATTTATTAATTGGGATAGATATTTAAAGTAATTTTTTCTCCTCGCTCAAGAGCACTGTTCTACTCAACAGGACTCTAGTCAGTGTTGGAAGAGGAGAGGATGGGCCAAGATGAGGCCCAAGACGGGGCCCAAGATACTGGAATTCTGTAGGGCTCAGTGTTTTTCTTGCTACCAATTCTCATTCCTCCCAGGTAGTGCAGAGGGATTAGAGACACGCCAGTACTGGAGCTGTGCCTTGGGAGCCTTCGGAAATACAGGGCTTGCCTCCCTAGGAGCTGAGGTGCTAAATTCACCAACAAAGCCTGCCTAGATTTCAAGCTGTGACTTAATGCAGAAACATTTTGTACTTCATGGGAGACATTCAAACCAGCTGAGTTAGGACAGACAATTAAGTTAGGCACCTGGAGCCCTACACCTCTCTCTTGTGGGTGGTAAGTGGTGAGGTTTGCCACAGGGTCGGTAAGTCAGCCTGAGATATGACTCTACTTTAGCAGGTGCTTGCACTCTTCACTGACTACAGGCAGATCAAGAGCAGTAAGGCTTCTCATTTGGGCAGCACAAATCCCACCTCCCTGCTTCTCATACACAAGCAAGAAATGGGTAAAGAGAAGGCTCTCCCTTGTGGCTCGGCTCTTTTCCAGTAATCATAAATTTCAGCGTGTTCCAAATGTGTATGGCTGCAAGGTACTTTTTTCTTCTGTTGTGCATACAGCTTGCAGGGTTAATGCTACAATCTGAGGCTAGTCTACCTGAAAATAGGGAGCGAATAATTAAAGAGCCATGGGGAGCCCTTTCTCTCAACCTGGCTATTGGGGTAAAACTCAGGCAAGAGGTGTCAGCTGGGCTTTTTG
>RSEF01000003.1:96684215-96707298 GCA_003993805.1 Himantopus leucocephalus | reverse complement strand
TAGACCTGAATGAAGATAGACCAAGAGCTAAATACACCATTAAAACTGTTGTGACTCCTGACAAAGCTGAAGCTCCCAATAGTGTCCCGTGTGTCATTCTGAGAAGGCATTTTGAAACTGTTTACTCACTGGAGGAGATAGTGTAATCATTCTTGAAGTTCTATGTAGCACAAAAATAGCTGCCACATCTTTAAAACACGTGATACACGTTGGGTGTTTTTCTGTCAGCACATGTTCTGGCAAGAGGTACATTGCAATGGTGGGATCCGCACTTGCCAGCAACAAGGTGCTTGCCTGAGTGCCATCTTACAAGGAAATGGAACACATAGTTTAGTAATAAGGCATCATTTTGTATTAAGTATCAAAGAACTCGTAAAGACAGTCTGAAGGTATACAAAGGTTTTCCTCTGATACACGGCTTTTCACAGTAAAAAATCTCAGCAGTTATAGATCTTCCTCTTACAAACTGAAGGTCATGCATGCTCATTTGGTCTTCACAAAGTAAGTGATGTCCAGAACCTTTGTCCTACATTAAAAAATAAATATTGTTTTCCCTCAGAAAAACTATTTCCACATTTGGAATTTCAGTCATCTTCAGCCTTTTTTTCTCTGATGGGACATCTAACTTTTCTGAAGAAGTCATAGCTGAAGTACGAGTGTCCTTTTATATCCACTTACCTTCCTGCTTTGGCCAGACTGCTAGCTCCACTGCGGAGAATACATATGAGGGTTTAAAAATAGTTTGCCAGTCGTTTTGGTGATTGCCTTGTGCTGTCTGATGCTGGTCCATGGAGCATACATTGAGAAACAATTGTCTGGACTTACTGTATGTCATAGAGCAGCAGTGCTTCTCAATATCAGGGTGGCAATTCCTCAGACAAAAAGCTAATGTTTCTGGCTACAGCTCAGTCCTGCATTTCTAAATGGCGAGGCTGAGGGTTAATGAGGGATTTGCTCTGGGATTTACAATATGAGGCTATTAAATACATTGGCAGTAGTTTAGGAATACGTAAAGTAACACATTGTCTCAGACCAAAGATCTGGTTAGGATTTTGCTTTTCTCAGCTGCCTCCTTTGTAGCATTTTAAGCAGTCATTGCCCACATAAGTGTGCTAAACAACCTTTGCCAATTTTGCTTGTTTACTGGTTGATAGTGAGCAGTCTTATCATGTAAAAGAAATACTGTTTGTCTGGGATTTCGCCTCTATTATTCATCTTCAAAGTAAATCTTGTGCTTGTGCTTGCTCATTAGTGATGAACATAATGATAATTTAGCAAGATATTCTTTAAATTAGCTGTTATTTTCTGTGTGTTAGTTGAGGTTGCAAGTGCCATGTATCTAACAAGCTTTTGAAAAAGCAGACTTTTGAAAGTGATTAATCAAAATATTGAGATTAATATTTTAGCAAGATTTAAAAGATTACTGACTTGTTACGGGTGGCTGTAAAGCCTTCAAAAGTACTGAAATTATTTAACAGCTTGCAGTATACTTTAATGGTATTTAGGACTCACAGCCTGCATCTGATATAGTGAGAGTAGAAGCACTTGAGAGTGACTGGGTCTGGGCATGTGCACAGACTGTATCAGTCTCTCTGTTGGGGCTGTATCCCAATGTAACGTCAGACACGAGGTACAAACTTCATTTTTCCTTACCCACTTCTTCTCAGCCATGGGTTTTCTGTGGGAAATCCAGGTGTACAAGCTGGATGGAGGCCCCGCTGTTTCCCAATGTACGCAACAAAGTGATCTGGGCACAGCCAAAATGGTAAAGTTTGGTTCACCAAAGAGTCCTGAAATAGTTTGAAAGAATTGGCCTCAGATGTTTTAGTCATCTTAGGAAGAGGTATGTAGTCTTGTAAGTCACAAAAGCAATTTAGAAAAATAGTGCAGCAAGGACACCCAGAATTAGAAGACTA
This sequence comes from Himantopus leucocephalus, assembly GCA_003993805.1. Lineage (NCBI taxonomy): Eukaryota > Metazoa > Chordata > Aves > Charadriiformes > Recurvirostridae > Himantopus > Himantopus leucocephalus. Next base: position 96,705,382 of record RSEF01000003.1, on the reverse strand, counting down.
AGTAAATCAAAGTAAAATAAAAGAATTCGAACAGGATAGAAGCCATTGTGTTTCAAGGTATGAGCCTGCTTATGAGAAAGCATCAGAGAATGATGTTTTGCTTAGGAGCAGTTCATTGTATTTTGTATATTGTATTTTCCTCTGAAACAGATGTTATCAACAATTATTTGAGATAAACTGATGGACTAGATGGACTAATATTGCAATTCTGTGTTGTCATTCCTATTTCCCCGCACAGCATAAGCAATCATTCCATAAAGTTCAACAGTGAAAAAAAAAAAAAAGTCAATAGGTTTGATGTGTTGAACACAGAGCAGATTATTAACAGCTGTACCAGATGGTTCTTGCATATGCAGATATTTGTGTAAAGCTTGGAGGACATAAATTAAGGCTGAGAGATAAAGATGCCAAAAATGGCTTTCCAAATGGCTTTAGTGAACAGGCCATGAATTCTCATCAACTCAAAATCAGATTGCAAAGCAGAAGGAAAATCATTGATTTTTGTTCTGGAACGAGAATAAGTGCTGGAGATTGAAAAACCTTTGTGTAAAAGACAAATCAATGATACACTGCACTAATGCCTCCCCCATGGTAATGAAAATTTCCTACCTGAAGCCATGTCTCAAGGAGAATAGGGTAACAGGTACCTAACTTCACTGCTATTTGTAGCAGCAAGCTTTTCTTTCCAAAAATGCCAGCTGGGTCATAATTAACATGTTTCATAGGAAATTGTTGTTTGAGGTAAAAATCAGAGAGAAACTGGACAGGTTATTCAGGTTGGCAGTTGTGGAGCTCAGCTAGTGGACTGCCAGAACCCCTCTGCTCTCAGGGACCCCACAGCACCCGGCCACAGGGTAACCACCATAAGGGTGCTTGGGAAGCCACAGGTGCAAATATTTTAGGTTTCCTCAATTTAAAAATTAAGAATTCAAAAAAACAAAATTGGGGTAAAATTTAAGACAGAATTAGGAATTGAAGCATATATGGATCTCCTACATTCTGTTTTAGGGAAACTCACTTCCAGAAGAAAAATTTCCTGCATTTTTTGCAGCCACTTATGCATGGCCTGATTGGATTCACGATCCGCTGGATCAACGAAATTGTGGAGCATCCTGGGCTTTTTCAACCGCAAGTAATATTCTTTTTTTTTTTTCTTATTTCAAAAATATCATTGATGTTAGATGTGGGATGAAAATTTATAGTGATTAGTAATGAAATAATTTCAGCTTCCCGTTCACTTTTTATTAGCAAATACGAACATTTAAAATTGCTACAGCTTTCTCTCTAAGTTACCTTAAAGTCTTAAAAGGTCAATATCAGCTGTAGAGCTTTGTTTGCTTTTCATAAGTTTAGGTAACATAGCGAGATTTTTTTGTGACAGGAAGCAGCAAATGAATTGACTAATGCACTTCATCACTGGTAGAGTAACTTTTAAAAAACCTTCATCCCTTGCTTGCACAACTACTTGCTTGACTTGAAAGCTTAAAATGACTAGGCTTTATTTTTTTAATATGTATTTATATTTAATATGTATTTTGCATTTGCCATTGTCCAAGTGTTGCTATTCATGTAAATTATATATAATCTTTTCTATAATTTTATGAGAAGAAAACCCTGAAACTGCTCAGATATTTGCGGAAGAAACTACTTTCAAATTCTGTAAGCAAAGAAATGTCAGTAATGCAATTCAATTTCATGTGCTACAGCTTCTGGTTTTATGAAAAATGGACACAAGTGTTGGTGTCACTTTCTCCAAAGAAGATACAGCAATCAGTTATGTTCATTTTATTTATGCTGCAATAAATCTTAGTATATATTAAGATATATAAAGGTAGAGAAAAAAATTATGCAATCAATCTTTATGACTTGATCCAGCCAATGGGTCCTCATGGGTGTAGGTTTCTGCAACAGCTTCTTTAAATCACAGCAGTAAGAGAAGGCAAGGAGCATTTAGGTCAGTTAATCCCAGCTCCCTGCCAAAGTGAGACTGAACGCACTCTATTACCAATATGTCTTGTCCAGCGTAGTTTTAAAAGAGAAAACCAAAAGAGTTTCTTACAGCCCTCCTGACAGATTACTGCAGAGATGAACAGTGCTCCCTGAGGGAAAGACTTTCAAAATATTCAGTCTAAATTTTCCCTTTCATAAATGAATCTTTTGATTTTAATTCACGTAGTTATTTTCAATGCTAAATATTATGAGATGCCTTCCCATGTTATTTAAGTGCATCTAAAATTTTCAATCTGAATTTTCAATCCTTCTTTGTAAGAGTAATTGTTGCTCAATGAATAGACAGGCACTGCTGTATCGTTTTTTCTTAACACGAGTAACTCCTGTAAGTATTCCAAAACTCTTCAGTAGAAAGCTTTTACACCTATGTAAATAAATTCATTATCATGTGACATGTCACAAAAGCACAAAACACAGTCATTGTCAGCTGCCATCAGCAGAGTCACTCTTCTGGAGTCTTGTCTAAAGTTCACTGAAGGTAGTGTTGATTTTGATGAAACTTTAGATTTCAAGGGATTTTTTAAATTATTTTCAGGTTCAAAAATGAAGGGCTAAAAATAAGAAAAATATAATTTAATCGCAGGTAATGAAGGGGATTAGGGCTTAATAATTATTTCACTGTCACTTGTTAAAGAAAGAAGAAATGGCTAGCTTTCACCTACAACTTAGTTAACCTATTCTGCCTTTAAATCAATACATAAATATATTAGTACTTAAAATTATTACTATCTGATTGAGTTGAAATATCTAAGGTGTCTCTCTCAGAAGAAGAATTTTGTGTGATAAGGGAAGGAGGTCCAATGAATCCCATGTTTACACGTTAATATGAGCATTTCCAAATAGTCTTTCCAGTAAAACCAATACATACTTTCAGTCTTGAACTTTCTTCTTCACAGGACTGTTCATTGCTGCTTTTCTTTTTTCTCAAATAAAGGAAGGAAAGGTAGAAAATAAAGAAAAGAGATTTGGAGATTCAGCCGCAGAGAGGTGGGGGAGTATTTGCATCTTCTGCTGAAGTCAACCAGAGATGACTATGCATTTACAAATATGGTGGAGTCTATCAGACTAAATTATGTAAATGCCTCATCTGATGTTTAACTATGTGGGACTTTATGATAAAAAAAAAAAAGTTACTCATGATGCTTTGCAGTTTCACAATCCCCTCTCTCAAAAGTCTGTACAGATTATATCTGTATTGTTTTGTAAAGATATCTGCACAAACAGAAAATACTGATGTTGTATTTCAGCCCCTCTTACACAACAACCAGCCTGAAGTTGTGAGTAATTATTTGTTTTTGATAATGGGAAATTTATTTCAAACCAGGTGTTGCGGCAGATAGAATAGCAATTCATTCCGAGGGTCAGATCACAGACAACCTTTCCGCTCAGAATTTGATTTCTTGTGATACCAGGAATCAACATGGATGTAATGGTGGAAGTATTGATGGTGCTTGGAGATATCTAAAAACACACGGGTAAATATTTCATCTATCTGTTTTGATTATTTTAACCTGAACCAGTTGCTTAAATTACAATGTCACGTGTGTTACAATGGTGATTTCTGATCTTTCAAAAAAGAGGCATTTAGCTCTATTCTAGGACAAATTAACTGTATTACTTCATCAACATTATCACTCTCTCATTTACACCTTCTTTAAATCACCTTCATGAAACCCAGGAACTATGAAGCATTCCCAAAGAAATAAGTGAAGACTATTTTGAATGAGGGCTCTCAGTGAGAAAACTCTGCAACCACCCGGCTCCCATTTAAGCCTCATTACATCTAGATGTTGTCATTAGCTATAATACAAGTGGGGAAATGGTAACCTCTCTAACAGCAAGACAGACAAGACAGCATTTTTTTTATATCAAAGGCAATACTGTAAGTGGACTTAACACTTCTATGAATCTTGTGGTACAGACTCTTCATGTTAAACAACCCTGAGTAAGCAGCCGGTTGCATGAGAGAACATTTTGAATATTCAAAAGGATCCAAAATTGTCTTTCCATAAAGCAAACTGTAATCCCCCCATCCAAAGCTTGTGCCAGAACGCAACACACTAGCAAGGACTATACCTAGGTCCTCATTCATTCATGTTGAACTAAACAAAGTTAATAGCTCTCAAACTCCACATGAAGAGGTAGAAACTTTTCAAAATGACATATAATAATTTATAGAATCCCAGAATGACTTAGGTTGAAATGAACTTTTGGAGGTCACCTAGCCCAACATTCTCCTCAAAGCATGACTAACTGAAATTAGATCAGGCTGCTCAGGGCATCTCCCTGGTCATATTTTGAGTATCTCCAAGGATGGAGGTTCCACAACCTTTCTTGCAGCAGGTTATTTAGTTTGACCGCTCTTGTCATCAAATATGTTTTTTCTTATATCTAATCAGCATTTTCCTTGGTACAACTTGTGACTGGTACCTTTCAGCTTTCCACTGTGCATCTCCAAGAAGAGTCTTGTTCTGTCTCCTCTAAGACCTCTCCTCACGTAACTGAAGAGAGTAATTAGATCCCCTTTTGGCCTTCTCTTCCCTGGGCTGAACAAAACCAGCTGCCTCAGCCCTTCCTCACATATCATATGCTTCAGCCCCCTAAGTGTCTTCCACTGGATTTGCTCGGTTTGTCAGTGTCTTTACTGGGGATCCCATGACGGTACTCCAGATGTAACCTCACAAGTGACAATTTGAGGGGAACAATCACTTTTCACAGTGTCTATGTTCTTGCTAACACAACCCAATACTGATTGTCCACATTTGGGGAGAAGGCCCACTGCTGACCCATGTTTGGCTTTCTGCTCATCGGGTCCCCAGGTCCTTCTCTGTGGAAACGCTTTCTTTGCAGGCAGTGCCCTGCCAGGACTGCTGCACAGGCAGGTCTGGCTCAGAGGCAGGATTTGGCTTCTGCCTTTCTTGAAGTTCAGGAGGTTTCTGTCAGCTCATTTCTCTGGTCTGTCAACGTTGCTCTGAATGGCAGCCCTGCATACTAACCACTCCCCACCAGTTTGGCATCCTCCACAAATTTACTGAGGGTGCCTTACGTCCCACTTTCCAGACTGCTAAGAGAGATGCAAAAGAGTGTTGCTGCTGTGTTGACTCCTGAGGAATGCCAGTAGTAACCTGTCACCAATCACTTTGATCTGTCATCCTTTCAGCATGACAGTCCAGTTCAGTTATTGACCTTGTAAGCAACTTATCTAGTCCAATAAACTAGAAGAACACCACAGGAGACCATGCTGAAAACATTGCTAAAGCCAGGGTAAATGATATCCACCACTTTTCTTATTCTCCATGGAGCCAGTCATTTCATCAGGTCAGATCATCTCATCATCTCTCCATGGTGAGGCATAATTTGCCATGGTAAATCTGTGCTGCCTGTTCCCATTCAACTCCTTGAACTTTGTGTGCCTAGAAACGGCTTCCAGGGTAATTTGCAATAACCAGATTTTATATACTGTATAATTACATTCTGCTGTTACTCACATTATCAGAAAGTTTTTGTACTTCTTGTTCCATACCAAAATCTATTTCCTCTCTCATTTTCATACACTCTTATCCCTTACTCTGTCTTTGATACACCTGATACTGACAGACAGATAGATCTCAGGTGTGCTGGCTGTCAATTTTTAATTTTAGTTAAAAAACAAACAAAATAAACCGTGGAAAGAAGAAAAGAATGTCAGATGTGATGCATCTGACGTCATAGCTGACACGGTAGCCTGGGGATCCAGGTGAAGAGCAAAGCACTGTCATTTACATGGACACAATATACAAAGTGATCATTCTGCTTTCTTCAAGTGTACCAAATTATTTCTCATCTGACACAGATTTTGTATTGTTATGGGGATAGTTTACATCGAGTGTTCCTCTGTCTTTCTGTCTCAGGGTTTAAACACTCAACTAGTTTTCATCTAGGTTTTGAGTGGGAGACCCTTTACGTGAGTGGTTACGGTGGGCAGTAATGGATTCCTTCCACCCAGCAAAGGCCCCTCAGCACCTCATGGGGGTAAAGGCAAAGACTTCATGAAGAAATAAAAGTTATAGCTTAACAATTTAAGCAACACTTTTCTGTAAGAAGAACAACAGGCTCCTTTTAACCAGTAGCTCATGCTCTTAAGAGAGTAAATACAGCTCTTTCTCGTTGGACTGTTTGCTCACCTACCATGTTAAGGACAGGAGCACAAGAATTGCCAGTGTAGATAAGATAAGAGATGCATTTTAATGAGTGTTATCTCCACAACAGTTGGAGCAAGCTATTTTTAGAGGAAAAGCCCTAAAGAATGAAGCAACAGGACAACCTCCTAGTCTTCTGTTCCCTCTGACTGTTATTCCTGTCTGGGCATAACCGTTATGAGCCCATAAGAGTAAGACTCTTCCTATACCAGAAAACTGTATTCTTATTTTTTTTTTTTTACTTGAAGCAGTGTGATTAGTGATACAGCCTGTTCTGCAGAGGCAGTTTAAGAATACCAGAGTTAGCTTATTTCTACAAGGAAAGCAAGGCAGGCTGAAGCTCTATGAGGCGTTTCGTTACCCACCTAATTGTACCCACACAGGATCTCATGCTGGTGTAAATGCAGTAGTGAGAAGACTGGTCCCTGACTGACCACAGAGTACCGGTGTGAAAGTGGTGTGCAGAGCAGGCTTTCTGACTGATGTGAGCCTGGAAGGATATAGACAGGGCACCTCAACTCACCAGAGTACACCTCTGAACTGCCTTTTCGCCTCCAAAGTCCCAAGTACTTGTGTTATTGCTCAGTCACCTGAGACGCCTCATGGTATTCACCAGCCTCTTGCAGCTGACTGTCCGAGGGAAGAATCTGCAGGGCGGTTGTGAAAACCATTGCAAATTTTTGGAAACTATCTAGATCTCCAATAAATCTCTGCAGTCCGAGACTATTTTCTTAGTCATTCATCCAGCTTTCTTGTCCCCGTGGAGCCCTCTCCAACACGTACATCACTGCTCTCTTACAGACCTTTGCCTGTTACCCATTCTTATCCCCAATCATTGATTTGTCATCAAAGTACCACACGTGAAAATATCTCTACTTACCTATTTTTATAATCAACATTTCTAAACCCTGATTTTCTTTCCTCAAGTTCAAATGATATTTCAAATCCTCTTCCAACAGCTCCAGACACATAAACACCTTAAAAAAAATATCTGTGAGGACAGATACGGGAAGAATATGAGAATGGCTATGCTAGGTCTGAGAAAGGGTCTGTTTAGCCCAATATTTTGTCTCTGACAGTGGCCAAGAGCAAAGTGTATTAAAAAAAAAAGGAATTAACCTTTTTGATTCACTGGACTGATACTTGAATCATTTTTGTAGCTGAAACCCCATAATCCATAACCCTTTACCTTTGACAATGGAAAAAATGGAAATTTATGACATAAAAGTCTGAAGTGTCTTTTGAATGAGCCTTGTTAAATGGTGCTTGGTTCCTCATACTTTCAGGTGACTTTTTTTTTATGAGACAGTATATTGCAATCATTTTTTTCATTATCTCCATACCCTGCAATAGGGAGAAAGCACATTGATTTTCTGTGTGGGCTTGTAAATTTTCACAGCAAGTGTTCAATGGTGTTTTAAAGTTTTTGGTTTTCTGATTTCTGAAGTGTTTTTATCTCCGGTTTTTGATGGATTTTCAGGAAAATTGAGTGCTGGCCTAAACTATCACCAGTGAAGTCAATGGAAGACTTCCAGAAAGCTCAATGAGATTAGGCCAGTGCTGAGACCTGACTTTTCAGAATCACTGAGCACCAAATTAACAGTGAAATCTGCTATAAGTGGAGCTGAATCACTGTTTCACTCTCTGTCTTCTGCCATTGATTAAAGAATAAATCTGTATTCTACTTCTAATTATTATTAATTTTAGACATTTCAGTTACAAGACATAATTTGGGAGGAATCAGAGTGGTTTGAAAACATCCATTTTATCTGCTAGAGGAAATTAAAAGCTTATGATCTTTAAGAATGAGGAAGAAACATTTCATTTTCAGGTAGTAAAAAGGTTACACGCTTGAATGCAAATACTGCTTCTAATCAGGGCTTGATCTGATTTGTACCTTGGGCTCTTAGCTGTTGCAGGGTGTGACAAGGGTATTATTATTACTTTTGGACAACTTGCTAATAACATAATCTAATGTTTTAGATTATGTTCTCACCTCACAAGTCAAATGTATAAATACAAACCCACAAAAATTCTCAATAGATTGAACACATAAACATAAACATGACTTCAGATGAATTCTGCCAAGAATGTACGAACACTCAGACTTTTCCTGTTTCTCCTTGGATGCCGCTTGCTCCTACTAGTATTTTTGTATATGTGAATATATATGTGCACATAAATTCATTCACATTTATTTTTGTTTTTCTTCCATGACTCTTCTGGCAAGGTCTTCTCCTTGAGATGTTTTTAAAGTTTACTGTTGCGCTGATGTTTCAGCATGTACAAATTCATGTTTCAGCAAAGAGCTGTTAAATTACATTGATCATGACTGCAGAAACTATGGTTAGTGAAAAGATTCAAAAGCGACTGTTAGTTCAGAATGAGTCATCACGTCTGGATTACCACACAGCTCCAGTGTGCCAATGGTGCTTCACTTCTGTCACCATAGAAGTACGACCCACCCATGCAGAACCTGTGACAACTCCAGCAGGACAACCCAACTGAAAGGAAGGGGAAAAAAATCCCTGCCCTGGGAATGAATTTCTCCTCTGTTGTCTCCCTCTGGGGTGTCTCTAAGTACACCTGAGGAACTGGTGTCATACCATTCCTTGCAGTGAGTTGCGATCACCTACTCCTGCCCTGCTTACGCTGCGTCGTGCTCTGAGGACTGTATTTGCTCACCTTACCTGCTTTGCAGGCCTTACTGCACTCAGCAGCAATCCTTTATTTCTTTTGGAAATCTGTGATCAGTGGTGACTAGAATGATTATGTATATAGAGATAGATACATTTTATAAACGTTATATATATACACATATATAAACCAAAGGTTTCCTTCTACCCAGCAACACAAACAAAGCATAATACATTTTGAAATTAATAATAACAACCCATCTATATTTGGCCTAAATACTTATCATTCCCCATCGGAAATCTGGGAATCCAGAATACCTTCAGACATTCAGAAAGGACTAAAAGGGGTTTCCAGTGGGTAGATTGCAGACCTAAGTAACTGAAGTAGATTGGAGACCAAAGGCCTAACAACCTTAGATGGACAATCCCTTTTCATACAGGCAGAATTATTGCTTTTTCCAACTCCTGGGTGTGTTGGTCCAGTTGGGACAGAAAGGATTTGGTAAGCAAAAAAACATTCTCCTCAGGGTCAATTTTTCTACCACCAAATGCTAATGGGAAAATGCCATGTCTTATTCAAAGTAGCTGAAGCACGTATGTGCTCATCTTGTAAAAATCCTGACAACTAAGTATATGCAGGCAGATAAAATTATCCTCCATATTGCATGGAAATACAGTTTTCAGTTCTTCAGATTCAGAAAGTTCAGTATAATTGGTAAGCTACTTAAATGCATAACCTTTTTATAGGACTGCTTATTTTAAAATATTCTGCTTCAGTGAACTATTTAATTATGCTCTTTAAAAGAAACCTTCTCATAGGCCTTCACGGCTTTATCGCAGAAATATGTATATAGTTTTGGAAACATCTAACAGTATAATGTAGAAAACTAGGAGGTCCCAATATATCATACAAAGGATAAAATCATAAGTAGATGATTTGGTGTGCCTTTATTTGAGTATTTCAGATTGTTAGTAAGTGCATTTTAAATATATGCTTTGTTTCCTTCACCTTACTGAAGTAAAAAGGATGTTCAGTTAGTCAAACAGTCAAAATGGCTGAACAATAGGCTACTTGAAAGAAAGAAATTTACTGTATGAAGCAGCAGTTCATTTGATGTATTGCCAAGGTAAATAATTAAAATCCCTCCTTACCTTTCCTTGAAACCACCTCTTTTTTTCATTGCCCCTCTCCATTCTTGGATGCAATGAGGGCTCTTCACCTGTGCTTCAAAGCTCATTTGATCTAGCACTTTGGAGATTTTCAAAACCAAAATTAGCATGGGTTTAAGTCTCAGATGATTTATCACAGCTCCTCCACAATCACACCTCTGACAACATCAGTGTTAAACACCTTCGGGTCTTTGAAGCCTGCAACTAGAAACGTGTCGGACAGATGACATTTTCTTTGTTATTCAAAGATTTATTTTTGTTTCATTTAAAACAATAAATATAATTCACATATTTGCTATAGCACATTTCCTCAGTGGTTCTTTTTATAAACAGATTTCTGTGGTTTTGAAATCTTCGCTAGAATAGAAACTGTCCAATGAATACTGGACTTAGTATTTTTAAATTAACATCTTTGTAGAATATAGAATTTCACTTAAAAGTGTTAAAAATGAGTCATATTTCCTGTAGATAAACTCTAAAACCTTGAAATTGAAAGCTTTAATGCAAATTCATAGTAAGTGGTAGGAAAAATTTAACTGCTGTATGTGTGAGCAAAAACTCCCTTGGCATTTAGAAAAAGTTTTGAGATAGATGTTTTTCTAAGAAATAGCCAGGATGTCTTCATGAGCTGCAGAGACGAGACATGTACACCTGTGATATCATGGCACAGTTTGTCATTTTAGTTTCCTTGAGAGGCTCTTTGCTGTCAATAACCATGAACTGATAGAAGGAGTCCTGTGGCCTGAGCCCCCTGGGATAGTTCCCAGCCTTTTGTGCACACTGGATGCCACATGTTTATAAGTCACAAAGTTTGTCTTTCTTTGTCCTTTGGTCCACATCCACTCCCAGGCCCAAACCTACCTTTCCATTAAGTAAGGAATAGCCTGAACGTTACTGCAAAATAGCAAAATTGTAAAATTGCAATAAGTTCCACCTCTCTGATACCTGACCAGTCTCACCTGTTCTATGTCATATATTTTGTCAGTGTTTCACCCGAGCAAAGCCCCTCCTGCCAACATCACTCCAGATGATTTATTATTTTTGTTTCCCCCTGTGAATCAAGGTGGAGGAACCCAGTCGCCAGCCCCTGTCCAAATGGTTCCCCTAGAACGGCTCTATGGTTGGATTGTTCATTAATTTACCGAAAGCTCAGTGCTTAACATCTTCCAAGTCTATGTTCTCACTTGTACTTATCTCCCATATATTTCTGGTAGTAGAGGTTCAGTTCTTTTTTAAGGAGGTACACTCCCTCCAGAAGTTTGCTGTTAGTATCAATTAAGCTATTGGTATTAATCACCAAGAGTTATACCTCTCTTGGGAAGAAGCACCACATTTACTCCTATGACAACCGGACACCAATTATTTGTACCCAAACCTTTAAAAAAATAATATAGGACTTTTTATCTCAACAAATGTTCACAAAAATGTTCCATTTATATTGTCAGAAAAATGGAAGGTCAGAGACTTTTAGGTAAAAGAAATAAAAAGACCTGTAGCTTTTCACAGGCATTCCTGTACAGATGTAGATAAAAATAGAAAATTATTTATTTCCCTTAAAAATTTTCTGCTGCAAATACTCCCATTTCACAAGCCATTTTTGTTAAATGGATCCTGTTGACAACATTGGTAATTTATTGATCTTATTCAGTGTGAACCTTCATGCATCATTAATGAGAGGAATGTACTAGGCGACCAGTGCTGAAACACGTTTTTTACCCTACCTCTCTTTGGAGAAGGGTGGGGAGAGGAGTGCTGTAGCTGAAACTTAATCACAAACATCATGCATATGAATTGAAGCAAATGCTTCCAGTTGAAGATGAGACTTTCACACTTTTGAAAAATGAGGGACTCTGTAAATTTACTTGAAATACAATAGCTGTAAAATAGTTAAAAGCTTGAAATAAACCTGCAAAAATGTTTAAGCAAGCTTCTTATTGTCACTTACCAACTTTTTTTTTTTTTTTTTTAATATCTGAACAGGGTTGTATCCTATGCTTGTTATCCATCATTTTGGAACGATCACCTGGAGCCATCAGGTGAAAATCACTGTTATGTGTCAAGTGAATATGGAAAAAACTATACAAATGGGCCATGTCCCAATGCTTTAGAAGAATCCAATCGGTTATACCGGTGTGCCTCTCACTACAGGGTCTCCTCAAAAGTAAGTTCATGCTGTTGACCCATCGTCTCACCAATTTTTCTCCTTTGGGGCCTGAAAATTATATTGGCATATGGAAACATGTTCACTTTACTTGAACACTAGAGCTGTGAATTTTCCTTTATATTGCCCTTGTATTTTCAGAAGAGTTTAAATTCTTTGTAGTTTCCTGGTTTTACATCACCTCTTTAAGGCTACTGCTTTGGGGTCCTATAGAAATTAGAGTCAGAAAAGAAAGTATGCAGTCATGACTGTGCATTAGTGCTACTTCAACATGTTTCTGAAGGTTTTGTTCATTTGGTAAACCAAATATTCTCTGGCAGAAATACAAGTACAATGGTACATTTATACCATATGTTTATATATATATGTACACAATGATAAGTTAGTATGAGTTTTATTTAATAGAATGTTTTACTTTCCCTTGCCCTCTCTGCTGCTGCTCTCACCTCCCCTCAGGAAACTGATATAATGAAAGAAATCATGGACAAAGGACCAGTGCAAGGTATGGTAAGTTTGGAAGATGATAATATTGTTATTGAAATAATTAAAGTGTGCTATGTCCTTGTGTCAAAACATTAGAAAACACAAATTGCATTCCACAGAGAATAAAACAGACATATGTACTGTAGTTCATCCGGGGACGTTTGGTGGGCGAGTAGTGCCCCTAAAAGCGGCTATACTGCATCAGAGTCCATAATGAGTAAAATGACTTTGAGCTGGATTTGTTGAAAATTTATGCAAAATCTGTGTGCTGCAAATATGCCTTTTTCCCAGTTCTTTGCTCATTGATGAAATAGGAATCTGGGACTCTGCAGGAGGAGTTAGATGTTAGCAAGGCTCTGCTTTCCAGGGCTGGGATCAGTTCCCCCGCTGGCTGAGGCCAACCCACCAAGCCCGCTCTCCTCTGAAGGAACCACTGCAGTACATGGGTCCTCCAGCAAATCAGTCAGTGCTGGAACACTCCCAGAATTTCTCCTTTCAGAGCCCAAATGCCCTTGTTGGTTGTAGAGGGCTATCAGTTTTGAATTTTTCTGCTGAACCTCTCAACAAACATCCCTGACCTCTTAGAGAAACAAAAAGACTTTGGCAGGGAGTGGGGGACTGCAAAAGAGTTGTTTAGCTTGAATACTGTCTGGATGTCATGGATGGTGCTGACAGCACCTGAAAATGCAGGTTCCTGCTCACACCCCAGGCCAGTATAACTGGAGAGGTTGAGGGATGTGGGGTTTGGGGTGATGGGGAAAGGTCATAGTGTGGGGTGTCCACCCCTCTTGGAGGGATGGCTGGTGCAAAACAAAAGCATTTTACTTCAGGGGACTTGTGCGTTTCTACTGCCCCCAATTATCATAACCTCCAATTAACTATTGAAATGCTCTTGATAATTAATTTCAGTACATCATGGAGTTAAAATTACTTCTTAAAGCTCTTTATGCAGGAAGTTGCAATTATTCTGAAGCTCAGACTTAACAAGCTCAATATTATCAGTCATTTTTGTTCTGCCCAAGTTTGCTCAAGGAAAATGCTCTTTCCCATGCTGCATTTGAACTAGAAGTGAACACAGTAATTTCCACTGGTTTTAAGAAAATTGAAAAATTAGGATCCTCAAGATAAAATTTCAGACCTCTCTCTAATATTGCATTCAGAGTCCATGTATACACAGTTTGCTGGATTAATCTGTCAGTATTAAATCTTCCACATAAAATAATCTATATTCAGCCATTTGTTACATTTTAACCACTCAATAATTCATACACTTTTATGAAATGTAAATGCTTGTTTTTCAGAGAAAATGTCTGTATCAGGTTAAGGTAATGCTGTATGTGGAAAAAAATCAAGATCTAAAGAAGAGTATAAAACTGAGAGTGTATATCACTGAGTGAAATCTCTTTTCACTTTTTCTTTCTGCTGTAATGAGATTTTTAAATGAGTCACAGTTATGACCCAATAATTTGTCACTGATTCTCTCTTCTATCTTCCCGTACTACAAATGCAAACAGGGCATAATTCTAATTTTAAAACTGTATCATACTTTATTTTTTTTCCAAACATCCTGCAAATGATCTTCAGAAAGAGTTTTTTCCATTATTCATTCACTTGTCATTCCTTAAGAACTTACTAAGTGCTTATGGCCAGTCTTATCTAATGTACTAAGTAATGTTTAATAGCTGGAAAACATTCAAGATCTTTTCAAGATCATGATGTAGAAAGTCATCCTGTTTGATGATCAACGTGCTTGGATTTTTGGGCATATTCAAACTTAAGAAAAATATATTTTTTTTAACAATTGTGAAACAGTAAGCATAGGAATGTAATTGAAACCTTTCTGTTACACAGCTTTCATGTTTGAATGACAGTTTGTCTTTGACACGCATAATTGTTTTATATGGTACAGGAACTGAGCAATTAACACTTTCAGATGCAAATGATGAAACAGTAGTTTTTTAAAAATCCATTTTCAAATAAACATAGTGGAGTTTCATTAATGCCATGAAAACATTCAAATAGACAATCTAATACTGCCCATTCATCTTTTTTTTTTTTTTAAATGGACTTTAGGAAATACTCTCCTAGTTATAGTGCTGAATTAGGAAAGTAATCCTTTCTGTCACATTAGTCAGTCTCAAACAAAAGAAAAGCAAACACGTTGTTGGCAATACATCAGAGTTTTGACCCTACAAAACTTATAATTTCAGCTATCATGATCTTAGGAAAAAAAAGGAGTATTTAATTTGCTATCACAAGAAGAAGGTCTGGAGAAAGCACTACGCTACATTAATGTACAGTGCTACAATTTAGTTCGTTCTGTAGCAACTGCTTTTAGTTTTTTGTATCTTGCTATGTCTTAGAGACACAAATTCCTATTTAAGACTTTTATGCAGAGGAAACCACAGTGGAATGAATCTTATAATCTGCTGCATTTATATGCATAGATCTGACAGCACAGCATGACTGAGGTAGTTCATGCATGAGCTACAGCCAACCTTATGAAAATTGCTACTTCTTCCAATTCATTAATAATTTATCCATTCATTTTGGAAAATGCAAAGTCTCTTGTACGTGGGAGGGAACAAAGTTGGCCAGTGGACTGTGATCATCTCATCCTGTCCAAGTCACAGTCCGTATCAGGACAAAGTCACTGAGTAAATAAAAATATCTCAGTGCTTGATTTTGAATTGTCATCTCTCTGTCCACCCTCCACTTCCTGTACCCAGCCCACTTAACTCCAATGACTGTACCATTTAGCTCCTGATTGCAGGGTATAGACATATAGATATATGTATACATAAGTATATATATTTATATATATATGTACAAATATATACATACATACATACACACACACTAAATGTAGATATAAGTGTACTCTTGGAAAAAAATTTCTTACACAGACTAAAAGTATTCTGGAAACACACTTCAAAAATTTCTATTTCATTTCACTGGAAATAATTTAGGTATGATGTTTCTTCACAGAGCCAGGAACATGTGTTTGGTTTAGAGTTGCTGATAAAGAATAGATTGTTTTCTGAAACTGAACATACGGACCTTGATTCAAAGAACAATGTGATTTAGAAATGAAACTACTTTCTCCTGTCTCAACCTGACGATAGATGAGGTATTCTAACCTCAGACCTCCCATGGGAGAAGTGAGTTTTGCAGTCCTTGCACTCACTCCTCTTTCTTTGCCTCCCTTTGGCCAAGGTCCAAAACAAGGTCAAAACAAGGTCCAGGGAAGCCACTACACTAATGTTTTGAATGACTCATCCCCTTCACTTCTCCTCTGACACCCTCACCTGGACTAAGGCCAGGGGGAGTCTTCTACCCCCTTTCTGTTCCTTTGTACCTATTTACAGCTCTCCCTCCACAGACTCCTCTGCTGCTCAGAAACCTCAACAGCTGATATTTCACATAGAGGTACAGGGACATCCACAGGAGTTAAACTCCTGGCTCTATCCACTGGTGAGCCTGGGGGCAGAGGGAGGGGGAAAACCTTTGCAGAGAGCTCTAATAGAGTCCCGAGCTTGCAGCTAGAAACCAAGAATAAAGTTTGTGCTATTTTCCACTCGGTCCACTGCTGTCAATATGTGCGAGCGCTGGTTCTGCAGGCAGCTCAGCAGAAGCCGTAACATCATTAATTAAAAGCATTTAACTTTTTTTTCTGATTTAACTGATACAGCTCTCCTCCAGACTTGCCACCTAGGTAGCATCATGGCTGCTTATTCCACATGTATTGCTATTGGCACATCTTATTATGTGAGTGACCTCATTAGCAAAGTATATTTTTAGCCAGGTTTCCTGGGCAAATGGGCTCATCTGACCACGTTTTGAGCTGTTCTCTTTTATTCCTTAAAATTTGTGAATGTTTTCTCTTTTCAACCAAGTATGATAGAGGCCAAGAGGTTGTAAAGAAAGTTAATTTCTTCAAGTTTATGAAAATATTCAGGTAGGAAAAAGAAATTTGAAAGTGTGCCAGACAGAAAAAACTGCAGCATGAGCTCACCTTACCAGATACTGCAGATCTACACCAGGAACATGCTCCAATGACATAAAAATGGTCAGTGAAACTTGTACATTATGGGACTCCCAAGGTACAAGACTTTAGGAAAATGGATTTCACTAATTCTCATGTTCCAAGTTGTGTGGCACTCTAAGATTTTTAAAATCATAAGCTAAAGGTAAGTTGGAGTTAAGCTTGGATTTAATGCTTCTGGTTCACTGGAATCAAAAAGTGATGTAGACCTGGAAAATATTTTCATTTCTCTGGATCTGGTAGCCCACCATATAGCAAAGCAAATAGTACCAAGGACAGAACAAGTGTGGAAAAGAAGCACAAAACATTTTTCTTAAAAAACAAGTGAATGGTATCCCTAGGAAATAATGAATAGACATAAAATGCAAATTGTAATCTCCATTCTCTTGCAAAAAATTTCCAGTTCATCAGCTCTTTGGCCTTACATTTTTATGGACACAAAAGGAGGTTTTTTCCATGCTTTTAGTTGAAAGTCAGGATGCACATATATACAGACAATCTAGTTTTCCGTAAGGAGATTACTGTGTACTTTATGAACTCTATCTGAGTTTCAGAAAAAGGCATACATATCATTCTACCATATTTCACAGGATATACATTGTCTGTTAAATACTTTTCTTGATGCAGATGCTTGTCAGAACTCAGGATTTTATGCATGAACCTTGAGGGGATTTGTTTTATTGAATTGGACTTCACTGGAATTGAGAAAACTTATATAAGCCTACACTAGGCAGTATTTCTTCTTACTGTATTGGAAGAAGTCCATGATAGGGAGTTTCCATGACAGGAAAACCCAGTTAACATGACAAGAAAGCTTTGAAAACCTTGAAACTCTGTTAGAATATTTGCCTTGATTCACTCACAGTAGGGAACTTCTGAGCAATTAGTGAATTTTGTGTAATTACAAAGTACACATGCTGTCTGACACACAAAGAAAATCTCACTGGTAAAATGCAACAAGCAAACAAGAATGGAAGCAATATTTGCTAATTGTGCTGATTTTTCCTATTGTTTTTTAGCTATAATGAAAGTGTATGAAGATTTTTTCCTTTACAAAGAGGGAATCTATAAACACTCCCAAAAAGCAGGATCTAAATGGAAAACTCATTCAGTCAGACTCCTTGGGTGAGTAAAGCATCTTCTTTTACCCTTTTTCTCTGCCAGTCATGAATGTAGTAAAATGTCAATGACCAGTTTGGAACCCAAAGGTTTTACTGTCAGAGGTGGAGCACTGTTATAGCTCCCAACATAAGATTGTTGCTGTTTCATTTTCGCGTTTTTAAGAATTTTAGAGAGCATTGGAAAGAGGTATAGACCCATCAACTTTTAATCTCTTCTAAATTTGCTCTAAAACTTCAAATATACTGGTTTATAGAATTAAATGTTTGGGTGAGTATTCACAAATATTCCATATACACATCAATTCGTGAACAAAAACAACATATTTTCCTCCAAACATACCACCAAGCAGAATGCAAATGGAAACACAAAAGTTGCTGGTGGCCTCCTAATTAACAAGCCCAGCTTACTGGCACAGCAGTCTGGGCTCTGTACATCACAAACAGAAATCAGCTTCTGCTGGGATGCTGCTGATTTTATTTGGGATGCACAAGGAATACACGCTTAGGACTGAAACTATTGCTGAAGAGTGTTTCTAATACAGTAGTGGATATCCCCTCAAATGTAGACCAGTGCTGCTATATTAAGATGACAAATATCTAATAATGCATACACTCAAATTACAGAATACACTACGGGGCAATTCTTTGGCATGGAGGGAACATGCAAGGATGAATTTATTAAATCATCAAGTGAGTAGTTACACAGAGAAATGACTGGAGAGTTTCAAGCAAACATTTTGTAGGTGATCTAGAATATCAACTAAATAATGATTCAGGCCTGTGCTAGGAAGATTACTGAGAGTATCTTCAACATGTGGTTCAAGAAAATAAAGTCGCAAAATAAAGTGCATTTTGTATTTGTGATCTTAGAGAAGATATCCTTGTAAAGGACATGGAAATGCCTAAGACTGGGGAAACTGCTGGCTATGAATTACAAAAATGTGCCTGATAGTGGCACAGCAGCGAAGGGAAGCAGCAAGCTGATGCAAGATCATCCTTGACCGTATACTGTTGCAAAAAGTATTGACTCAGACTAGTAGAGAAAAAGCTCCTGAAGTATGCTTATAGTGAATGTTGTGAAGCAATTAAAAACAGAAACTGGAAATTTAACATGGAAAAATGGAGGAGTGAATTAGGAAAATGTGTTTATGAAGGGCAGGCGGTATGTATAAGTTTATGTGTGTGTATTTAAGGTACATGTGAAGGGCCATGAGAAACCAATAAAATTAGACAGTAAAATTTGCAATGCAATTTGAATACCTCAGTTCGGGGATGAGCTGCTGTGAGACTGGGGGTGCAGGTCTTGGGAGGGCTAAGAAGCATGCTTGGTGTAAACGTAGGGTGAAGACAGCTCTTCCTTCAGACGTGCTGCCCCAAATATATGCTGAATAACCTACTGAGGTGAGTGATTAAGCCAGAATGGCACAGGGGGACAAAGTGATGGCTGAGGAGGAAGAGAGGAGGAGGAGGGCTATTAATGTGCTGAAGTGGATGCTGGTTGAAATGGGAACTGGTAGGCTGTGCAAGGAAAAGATAGCAGTCCTCAGGCAAGGAGCCACTCATGAGAAAAAAAAGAGCAGCTTGACTGAGACTGGCAGCTCCCTGCTAAGGACTGTGTTGAATGGTCAGTGCAAAACACTGAGTAGGAGTACAGCTGAATGGTCTGATGTACTGGAGAAGGACATAAGAAGTGAAAGAAAAAAAAGAAAACTGAAGGCGATGATATTTAAGAAACCTCTGTCCAGTTCGGAGTTTAATATGTGGGAAATGCATTTACTTACTAACTTTCACTGAACATTGCTGAAGTATCCAATGTATCCAACAACATAAAGAATTACCCATCCTTTCATTGTCTAATACATAAGTATTCTGACCTCTGAGATTATGCCATATAAAAATATTTGCAGAGGTGTTTAACTGCAGAAATTGAATTCAAGTTTGACACGTTGGAGGCTGTTTGAGCCCAAGGCTAGGTGTACTTGAGTTTCCAGCAATAATAAATCCACTCATAAAGTGTGATTCTGCACCACTAAAACACTCTTTTGTATAGATTTTAATGTCTTCAGGATTAAGCTATTACTTTTTCATATCATTCATTAGCTTGAATTAATTTGAATGTAAAATATGTGGCCCGAGTGTAAGTTCTTTGCCACTCACATAGAGCTTGGGTGGGGTTTTTCTGAGCAAAGGATAATGCAAACTCCTTGACCTAAATAAAAAACCCATGAGAATCTCATTAAAGTCAGACTTCAAATAAAAATATTGATGATTATTCGCATTCTGTTGAGCTGAGATGGTTCCTGGAGAGAGAAAAAGGATCTGACATGCTGACACGTACAATAAAAAATGCAGTTTTGTGTCGGTTGATGTTTATTGTAGTCTGATTTTTTATTTATAATCCCTTCTGTAAAAGAGATTCAATATTTCTAAAAGGCAGCCATAATAATGAATGACCCTATTGAATTGATATTTGTAATCTCTCAGAAACATTTTTGAGAATGCCTTAAACTGCCCATGAATTGTACAACGTAAAAGGTGATGGAGCCGTAAAATGGAAATAAATTTTGGTGAAACTTGCAAGAACTATTTGTACAAAACCAGAAAGGCACGTATAAACTACTTAATTGGTCATTGGATTGTAAGGATTGTAAATGCATTGACTGGCTTCCCTTGTTCAGCAACTTGAAATTCCTAGTTATTTTGTCATTTGAAGGCTTCTTATTTATAAAATCAGCTCTGATGGGACTATAAGTCTATCTCCAGTGAGGTACTGTGTGACCTGAGGCTCAGGGAGACAACAGGAAAAGACAGAACAGCATGGAAGCAGGAGAGGAAAATGTGGAACAGCCAGGCAGAGGGTATTGTGGGTATCAGACCATTTGGGTTTGATCATGGTCTCTATGGGCAGTGAAATAGGGCTTTCAGTAATCCGAAGGCAGGAAGGACTGACCCCACTGACATTTAGAGAGAGTAGGATCTCTCAAGCAGTTTCTGTGTCTATATTCAAGAGACAGGGAGGTAAACAGAAAAAGTAACAGAGACTGGGATTCACGACAGCTGAGTTTTGATGTATAAAAGTTAGATTCCTATATCTCTGCGAGGCAGCCATAGTTCCCTTCATCTTCCATGGCTATTCATCTGCTCTATTCTAGGTATCTATGTTAAGGTGAGTTGAATTGCTTTGTTGGATCTTATTTCTCTTTGCTGACTATAAAAGGACCTGTGGGGTAACATCAGACTTATATAGCTGGCACTAAAATGTCCAGGTTAGACTTCAGGAATCCTACTTGTAATGGCATCATAAAGTAGCTTAAAAACAAAATGTCCTGGTTTGAGGTAAAACCAGACCAATTTTGTTCAGTA
>RSEF01000003.1:96657083-96683215 GCA_003993805.1 Himantopus leucocephalus | reverse complement strand
TGGCTTTCTGGGCTGCAAGCACACATTGCCAGCTCATGTTGAGTTCCTCATCCATCAACACCCCCAAGTCCTTCTATTCAGGGCTGCTCCCAATCCATTATCTGCACAGCCTCTATTTGTGCTTGGGCTTGCCCTGGCCCACATGCAGAACCTTGCAGTTGGCCTTGTTGAACTTCATGACATTTGCACAGGCCTGCCTCTCCAGCCTGTCCAGGTCCCTCTGAACAGCATCCCTTCCCTCCAGCGTGTCGACCGCTCCACACAGCTTGGTGTCATCAGCAAACTTGCTGAGGGTGGACTCCATCCCAACATCCATGTCACCAACAAAGGTGTTAAACAGCACCGGTTCCAGTACCAACCCCTGAGGAACACCACTTGTCACTGATCACCACTTGGACGTGGAGCCATTGACCGCAACTCTTTGAGCGCGACTGTCCAGCCAGTTCTTTATCCACCAGGTGGTCCGTTGGTCAAATCCATGTCTCTCCAATTTAGAGACCAGGATGTCATGCAGAACGGTGTCAAACGCTGGTTGCTATGCACACAGAGAGAAGGCATGGAACTAGCTTTTGCTGGTAACCTGCAGCTCTCCTTATGCTCTGATTTCTATCTGGTCCACTCAGCAGATCCACCTGCTCTGCTGATCCACCTTTCCTCTACCTGCTTCTTGCCTTGAGTCATTTCAACTTTCAGTTTTTCAGTGTGGTGCTAGTGGGCTTGGTGAGTTTTCCCTTCATTGCACACTGGGAAAGCATATCACAGATACTAGCTAGAAGTAACTGTGCTTTTCTTAGACTAGCATATTGCACACCATTTTCACCTGTTAATTCAGCAGATAGCACCACCTGTTTCTGTGCTTTAAGAAAGAATTTTTTGGGACTTTCCAAGAAATCCATGTCGAGTTGGACAAATAGTTTCCCCCCTCCCCCCCTCCAAAAAAAAAAATTGTGGTGGGACTACAATTCACAAATTGGTTGTGATGGAAATGATGGCTTGCATTTTTTGTTTTGCAGTTTAGGCTATTTATTCAGGGAGAAGCTGAGCTGAGTTAATTTCTCTCTCTTTTTACATCTCATGTTTCCTAAAAGAGGAAGCTGAACTCTCTTATAAAGATTAGTCAGGGAGTAAAGAATGCAGCAGTAAATAGGTACGTAGGCTGATGTATGAGATTATCTCTTTAGCCTGCGTACATGGTTCCAGTCCCTGTTCTAGTGTTATTTAAAATATGTCATACAAGAACAACATGGGTATTGTGAAAATAATTCATTTAGTGTGTACAGAGCAGACTAAAATACACGGTCAAAAAATAAAGACTAAAATAACGGAAGTGTTTTGCACCTCCTGCAATATTCAGTTTAAAACACTTTTCACATCAGTACGATCAGTTCATTCTTTTATGAAAGAATATCTTCAAGAGGTCAGGATGGCAAGCTAAGGCTTATTATACGAAATACAACGAATTTCCAATTTCATGGAATAACGATCTCTTTAGCTCCATCGGTTGTGGTGGGTTGACCTTGGCCAGCTGGCAGACACCCACCCAGCCACTCTCTCACTCCCCTCCTCAACAGGACAAGGGGAGAAAATACGATTGAGAAGCTCATGGAACGAGATAAAGACAGGGAGGTCATGCAACAATTACAGTTGCAAGCAAAACAGACTCGACTTGGGGAAAATTAATTTAATTTATTGCCAATTAAAATAGATTTAGAGAGTGAAAAACAAAGACAAAATTCAAATTACACCTTCTGCCCTCCTTCCCAGGCTCACCTTCACACCTTCATTCCCGACTCCTCTACCTGACCCCCTCTGCCCCGAGGGGCGCAGGGGAATGGGGGGCTGCGGTCAGTCCCTTCCCGCTCCTCTCAGCCGCCCCTGCCCTCTCAGGCCGTTCCCCTGCTCCGGCGGGGGCTCTCCACAGGCCGCAGCTCCCTCACCAGGTATCCACCTGCTCCGGGGGCTCTCCAGGGAACCTCTGCTGGAGCCCCTCCCGCTCTCCTCCCGCTGTCCCCTCGGGGCTGGCAAGGCTGTTCCTCACCCTTTTCCCCTCGCCGCTCACCGCCGGGCAGCGTTCTGCCCTCGCTGAGCGGCGCTTTCCCCGAGGCGCCCGCCCGTGCCTGAGGGGCTCAGCCCTGCCTGGCGGTGGGGACGCTGGAGCCGGCTGTGTCCGGCTCGGGGCAGGCCGGCCTCGCCTCGCCTCACAGAGGCCCATGTGGTCTGCATCTGGGCACCTCCACCAGGTAAACTTTTCTGTGTATGTAGGTTTTGTCTACTTGGTGAATGATCTCAAAAAAAGTGTATCAAAGCGCAAACAGCAGTGGCCTTGGAAGTTACTGCTATGAAAGCTTTAAGAGAGAAACATTTGCCAGGTAAATACATCAGACGCCAGTGCAAATTCAGTCCAGGAGGAAGAGAAAACCAGTGACGTTTTGGATGCTGGTGGCAGGTGGACATGTTTGGAAGAACTGTCTGGAGGTGTGGCATCATTTCTTTAGTCACAGATTGTCAAGGTGAAAAAGCTTATCTTTTGATAGAATACAAATGGTGGTGCGAGGTAGGCTGACACTTTCTTGCCTAATGTCCTGTTGTTTCTTGGCTTCTGCAATATCCCCCTTTCCAGAAAGTGCTTTAGACCTGCCTCCCTCTGGGCCCATGCTACTGTTTTCGTCCCTTGTGTTTTAATAGCCAAGTTTTAATTTTGTCCAGAAGTCTCTAATCATTATTACTCAGTTTAAGGCAATACCGAGTGCCTCAATAAAAACTGACATAGACCTTTTAATGATAGGTCATCTCAAGCTGGAAAATCAGGATTTAAGTATGTTCTGTTAGACTTCAGTTGTAGAAACACATGCTGTAACAGTTTTGGTTTGGAACTCTATAAGAAGGCGTATCTTCTTTTCCTTTCTGAGTTTATTATCAGTATAAATTAATTTTATCTGGGGTGTAATTATGTGTTTTTCTGTTTATTCTTTGTTTGTCAAATGTAATGAAAATGAAAAAAGAGCTCACAAACAGAAAACTTTTCTCATGTTTAGTATATTAAGCCTTTCATCTGTTCTTACACTAGATTGAATAAGTTTTGGTAGAAACGTTTCTTACTGATATTTTTTTAAGAAGCTTTTGCCACTTTTATTGGCACTAATAAAAATTCCAAGGTATAACACTCTGTGTTATTTCAGGACTTGATCTTGTATCTTAAACAAACACGCAGAAGCAGTGGGGAAAAAAAAATATTCATTAAATGTCTAGGTATATCTGTTTGCCATGAATATTATTCCTTGTTCATAGAAGATAACATTCTTTTGAATATTTGGAAAGTTTATCTGCCATTATACTTCTGCTGATATTGTGCATCCCACTTAATTTTAGGAACAGCTTATTGCATTGCATTGTGGTTTATTTTGGTAAATGACATTTTGCTAAGGTGACTTCGTACCTTTATCTAGGTGGAGAAAATGTCACTTGTAAGAGTGAGAATTTACTTTTACTAGAGTGTTTGCTACTTAACTTGCTGACCCAGCACAACCTGCCTGCATGGTTATGACCAGAGGAAACTAGTATTCTTTCACTGTTCTTCAATGGCAGCTTAACATGCCAGGCAAACTGGGTTCCTGCCAGCTGCTGGAGACAATGTCAGAAATATATAAATTGTGGGGTTTTAAAATAACTGAATGAATGAACAGATCCATCTGCTTCACTGCTGTCAGTATTGGGAGGATGGTACTCCCCTAAGATTGCATGTTTTGGCAGACATTTTCTGTTTTTGCAGTGCCTCTGTGATAATGTCTTCGTCTTCTGTAAGTAGCCCCACATGCCAATGACAGGATTAGCTCTGAACTCACCTTTCACAAGCCTTTGCCCTTCCTATTTTTTCTTTCTCTTTTCTTAGAAATATCTAGCTGTTGATAAAGGCAGCAATCATGAGCATAATATGCTCTTTGGGCTTGTTACTATAGTTAAATGGGTTAATCAATATATTTTCCTTTTGAACTTGATCATGGAAACAATTAAGAGAGATTCTTTATTAGTAAAATGTAGAATATGGCCTTTTGACGGGAAATGTGAGTGATACCATTTGTAGTTAGGCACAATTATACCTGACAGCACGGACACTTCGATAGTTCCAAGGCTTATATTTATGATATAATGTTATTTTTTTTTTGTAATAGTTACTTTAATAACAATGCCTTGTTATTACACTAAAATGATTTCATTTATGCAGTAGCCTTCATTAAACCTTACTTAGCCTGGGAGAGAGACATACAAAACACTTAAGATAATAAATATTGTACTAAGTAAAATGTTCCAATGTTTTCTGTTCTTCATAGGCTCTGGTCTCAATGACGGGCAGTGGCATGAAGTCCGATTCCTAGCTAAGGAAAATTTTGCTGTCCTCACCATTGATGGCGATGAAGCTTCAGCTGTTCGAACAAACAGCCCTCTACAAGTTAAGACTGGAGAGAAATATTTCTTTGGAGGTAAAAAAAAATATCAAAACATATATGTGCTTAAAGTGCTGTTGTCTTTTAATCTACATAATGGGTGAAATGGAGCTCAGGATGTAATTCATTCATATTGATCGTAATATGGCTAAAATGGCTAGGTGCTGTTCATGAAAAAGTAAAATACTAAACTTAATTTCACTTTTAAGAATCTTTTTACACCTCCTCATCCTTGCAAAAGAAACCCTGAGAAGTTCTGTACAAGAGTCAATCTGATTTGGAATAATTTCCCAGATCTTCTCTGAACATTTCAGAGACCATTCTCTGAAAGGGCAGCCTTCCATTAGTAGTTTAATTAAATGGCTGTGAGAAGAGAGACAAACTTATCTTTTCAAGTCTGGAATCCTGAAGACAAAAAAATATCATTGTTCAGGACAGGTCTTAACCTTTTGCTGATTTTTTTAAGAGCTGTCATGATTGTGGGTAATTAAGAAGCTTTCATAAATGGAAGCCTAAGATTGTTCAGTATTTCTGTCTATTGACAGACTATATACTAAAAAGAGTTCTTGCAAATTGTCACTTGAATGTTTATTCATCTTGCTGTCCTATGTTACTGTTTATGAAAATTAAAAAAGGCCATTAAAACTCTTTGATTCTTTAAATATATATTTAAATTTCTATATTAAAAAGCCTATTACATGTGCCAAAAATATATTTTATAAAATACTATCTTATGTGGGAAGGTCATTAAGGGTTTTTTAACTCAAGGGTAAATATTTTTTTTTGTACTGCTAGCCAGGTTTTTTTAAAAACATCCAATTCAGCAATGACCTGCAATCCTTGTTCAAGCAGAATTCTCAGCAATCTCAAATGCTATGATCAAAAAAGAGCTGTAAGTTGTACTTCTGAAGTGTTGCACACATGTGAGGTTGCTCATGAAAGCTTCAGGCAGAGAACACAAATTTTAAAAATAAATTTATCAGTGTTGAAAACTGATTTTTTTCCAAACTTACAAGGTACATAGCTAATTAAAATAAAATATAAATGTGGTACTATAAATAGTCAGAATATTACTCAAATGATAGAAAAGTTAGCGGCATGTGAAGTAGCCTAAATAGAAAGGGAAAAAAGCCTTTCAAGGTTAGTCTCATTTCATTATCTCCTATCAGTGGAATCATTAGAAATACATATGGAAATTAGTGTTTATATAATGTTACAAAACTAATATATAGTTAATTAAAAATAGATTCTAATCCTGCAGGTACTGATGACACACGCTTACAGGAAACATTCTGGCAATGATGATATCTCAGTCTAAGACAAATATTACCAAATTAAAGTTGATCTGTCACAAGAGTTAAGCTTCCCATTGCTGGAACATGTGTCTTTTCCAATATCCTTAATTCAGCTAATGTCCTGAATAGTTTTTTTAGCATGTTGCATCAACTAAGAATTTTAGCATAGCCAGTTGTCACATGCTAAAGCCTGAAAATTGTTTTGTCATCAAAACATACTGCATTCAATTTGTCAGAACAGTCTGAGACATTCTCATTATAGGAAATTAGTAAGCACACATAGGATAAAAATGAAAAGAAATGCCCTACATAATACATCCAGTGTTAAATTCTGTTAATTTTGATAAGTAAAATCCCCAGACCATTATTATATTTCTGGAGAGAGATTGATTGATTTCTTCTGAAATGTCTTTTACCTCTGACACTTTAGTTGTGAGGGACAGATTGTGTAGTTTCTCCAGGTAGTTTTTATACCCCTTCTCAATCAAAATACAGGTTGATTTGTTGTCATTTCAGTTGGATTCTGAAATCTGCTTGACTTCTAATTGTTGACCTGTACTTTATAATCCATCCTTCCATAAAAAAAGCGTGCATATAGATATTGTTCTAGTGTGATATGAAAGTCAATCATGAATTCCCTGAAGGGTCATTCCCACATCTCTTCCCCCAAATACATGGTCCCTTTGCATAAGCTATGGGTTTTTTGGTTTTCCTTATTATCTTTTATAATCTGAAAGGTCTTCTAAAGGTATATCAAAAGAATACCAGTGTCCTAACCTTCATGTCCAGTTTTATTTCAAAGTAAGAAGTCTGCATTTGCAATACTGTACTTATGCATTTTAACTGTCTCAGGCTGTGAATCTGAGGAAGCTTTATTTCTGACTTGGATCTGAGGGACCTGTTTCTTTTAGTATACTCCCACATGAATATTGCTATATGTATATCTTATTTATTTTGCGATATATATCTGTTAATTAGAGATTACTTGCAACTTAAAGTCAGTCTTTTGGATGCATATTAGAAACCTGATCTTTTTATTCACAATCTGCATCTTATGAGGCAAAAGTATTTTTGTTTTATTCCCTCTATGTGTATGTGTTCCTCCTTATTTTTCTTTATAAGCACTCCAAGTTATGGCTATTAATAAATAATATTTGCAAGAAGAGGATATAGAGGTGAGAATAGTGGAGAACTTCAAACATTTGCACCACTTGGTAATTGTCATCAAAGAAGATGTTTTCATTAGTTTCATTAGGAGTAAGTTCAGATAAGAAAGTGTCAAATTCTGTATTTCTGCAAATATACATAGCTGGTTAGGAAAGGGACAACTGCCTCTTGAATTCAGAGGACAGTATGTTTGTTTTTTTGCAAACTGCTAGATGGCTAGCAGAAAGCATTATAAAATCTTTGGTGATGATAAATTTTCAATGCAAAAAGGAACCCAGTAGATTTCTTTGCTAGAGATCTGAATACAATAGTTAGAGGTATTTTGACTATTAAACCTTTGTATTATTAAAATTCAAACATGTATCGCAGATGCAGAAGTTAAATGATCAGTTTTAAATATAGTGATGTTACTATATTTATCCCATCCCACTGCTGTATTTCTTGATCTTACAAAACACTGAGAAAGCTCAGTCCACTGAATTTGTGTTCTGAGAGCTTCTACAGCATTTCTAGAAGCCTCTGAACTTAATTTAAATTTTCCTATTTCATCTTTGAAAGAGATACCACATGTATGCAAATGTTTTGTTCTCCAAATTTTCCCTTTCCCTGATTTGAAACTGTATCTTTTTATCTTCTGGTTTCCTGAAGTGAAAATAGCAAATATATAATATGGGCAATGGTGTTGTCTTTGCTGAAGAAAAGATTTAAAGGTTGCATTTCGGTGCTGCAGTACAATATTTTCTCAAAAATATATTGGAGAATTTAAAGAGAAAAGTAATTACAATAAAATGGGTACTGCCTCAAAGTAGTAAGGCAGACACTAGATAGACCTTTTCTGTGAAAACCACTACAGCTTTTACTGTAAGAGAAGTACCACATATTTGAATGTGAATTTTTGAGACAGCGTCTATTTTTCAGAAAAACGATCATTTTCATATATTGTTGTCATAACTTTGCACTGGCAATATCCCATGATATTAGTTTCATGATAAAATAGAAAATCTATCAAAATTGGGAATGGATTAAAGATTGAGTGGGCAAGGAGAATATTACTATGCCAAATGTAATGATAAACCACACCAGACAAATCAGAAATTTAAGTTGAATTTTACACAGATAGGTTCGCAGTGATATCTGAAAAAGTCGTTAATTTTACTCACAGTATTTTGATTAGAACTTGATTATGCCTCAGTCCAGTATTACTACATAAATAATAGGGGGAATGCAGAGACAGTTGCACGTTTAATCCTGGCATTAGGAATTTTGGCACAGGCAGGAACAAGCCTGTGAGTCAGAATGCTCCCTCCCTCTGCGCGTGCACATGGGTACAGTAAGGGCCAGTTGACCACTGTGTAGACACCGAAGGCTTTAACAAAACTCCTGTCGAAACTGAGTGGTATACTGAGCCTGGTTAGTCAACCTCCCTGTCTAGTAGCAGACCCCAGCTACCATTTTGAGGAAGCTGGCCTTTTAGAGAAACCAAACCTGACTGACACTCCCTCAGAACTAGTTCCTAAATGTGTTCTGGTTGTTCCTTAGTTTATTCATTCATTTGAATAGAAATGCTTGTCATTGACTGCTAAACCCAGATTTTTACAACATGTACAGCAATACTGGAATAAAGGAGAAAATGTGGAAATCAGAATCTTTTGTGACTTCTGCCTATAGAACTCACTTTTCTAGTTTTGAAACATCATAAGTAAATCATAAGAGTAAATAATAAGAGGATTATTTCTCCGGCAGAGAATAAATCATGTTCGGTACTGTTATAGGTTTGGGTTTTTTTCCTTCCTTTGTGCTTCTCCTGTGCTCTCTCCCAGCACTACTAAGATCCTCCCAAGGGACAGACAAATGTTTTATTCAAGCCTAAGAGTTAGGGGAAGCTGTGCTAAAGATCAGGCGTTTCTGTAGATTGTGTGAATGTGTGCTGGTGTATGTGGGAGGGTGGGTGCTAATTGCCTATTACCCTTCTGTATAATTATTCTTCTCTCCCCACTGGTTTTATTTTCCTGCTTTTTCTTGTCTTGAATTTGGGTTTTTGGAAAGAAGTGAACTTCCTTTCCCTACTAAGCTCTAGAGAATGATGTTTCTTTGTTGTTTCCAATTATCTGCATAAAACAAAAAAGCAGAACAGAGAAAGTGAATCACAGAGTGAAAATGAGTCCATTAACCTCATTTGCACTGTTGGAGATAAGGGGCTTTTGTGAGGCGTCTTAAGCTTGCACGGAACCACCTAATAGCTGCCTAGTACCCAGAGGAAATATTTGATTAGAGATGTAATTTTGACTTGTTTCTATTTTACAGCATTTCTTTTTAATTGTGTCTCCTTTTTACTGGCTTAAGGATGGGATTGTTTTTAGTATGAGTGATAAATCTTCATTGAGAACAAAGGAGTGCTGTGAGCATCTGTCAATCCACTGTGTGCTGCTTTTTCTGACAAGCAAAGATGAATGACCTATGCAGTATTTCCTATGGGACACCAGTCTATGGCATATAGAAAGTCCTTCCTTTCTGTACAACTGTACAAAACACAGTCTGTATGGAGTCTTGTTCCTGGCGTAGAATTCTTTTGTTTCTGAGAGTTGTGTTAGTCTAAAATCTCAGGATTTAGAGGTGGTGGAAGGAGAAGGGTGAAGGGAGGTCCAGCAAAAGAGAAAAGAACACCTTCCTCTGTTTCACATATGCTGGGCTCTTCTGTGCATGAATCTTCCTTTCTTAAAAGCTGTCATCTATAACCAAAGCCTTTGGATGGCATGCCTACCTTTTTCAATCAAGTTATCCATTGTTTTCATTGTGCAAATTGGTCATTAACAGCTGTTATAGTCATGGTCAGACTTCCTAGGTAGTGTCACTGGGATTTCAAAAGCATGCAGACTATCATAATCACAAGTATTATGAGATAGAAAGGGGCATGGGATTTTTTGTAGCTCAAATTCAAATGTGTTCAGCAAAACTGAAGTTGAGTTATTAGGTATTACGTGACAAAGGAACAGGACCCAGCCCAATGGCAGATGAGGTTATCTGATACCTAATAAAGGAAACTAAAGTCCCTGCTGACATCATTCTCTCAAGCCTGCAGCTCCACACACCTCAATAAGTAACAATGATATTGGGCTGTATTTGCATTTATGCATGTTGATCAGATTTTTAATATGTCAGGGCTTCAGTTTTGGTGGCCACTTGTTTATTTTGCGTGTATGACCACAAGACCATTGCATTTCATGTGGAAAGTGTGCTTTCAGTGTGATTTGAAATCTTTCTCCTCATGATTATAACTCTACTGTAAGGTCAAAGACAAATCCATGAGGAGAACACAAAGCAAATTCAAAATAACTCAGAGCATAATGTGATTTTGTGTATCTTCAGCATTTATTTTCAGGAATCCTTCCAGGTCAGTCCTACAAAATGAACACAAGAAATGGGAATAAAAGAATTGGAATGGGCTGTATTTTTTAATAACCCTCATGCTTTGGATTGTTAAATCCAGGAGGTTTATATGTCGATAGATGAGTGCAAAATGCAGATGCGCAGAATGTATAAACCTGAGCAAAACAAGGAAGTGGTTTTGNAAAAAAAAAAAAAAAAAAAAAAAGATGGCAGGCAATTATAGGAACCTAAGCCTCTCTCTGCTCTTTAATACGTGAATCAAATTCTTTATTATCTCATCTGCTCTCTTCCACTATGAACCATGCAACACAGCTGAATTCATACTCCTTTTATACAACTGACCGACCTGAAGGGAGTTGATCAACATTGCACGTTAGCTCTTTGAGTTTTACGCTTTTTTCATCATTTTTAAAGTTTTGTTTATATCATTCAGATAATATGAATGTTAGAAAAATGAGACTAGGTAAAATAATGGTGACATTCTGTGATTAATTTTCAGTAATGTCAGTAGTATTGTTAGTGATGTTATAATATGCCAATCCACCAACATGTGTATACAACAGTACAAGCAGAAATGTGGGAGATAGGTTGATCTCCTGAAGAAAAACAGGTGCAGGCAGAAAGTTGATACTTTGTGCAAGCAAATAAAAGATCAAATGTATGATAAAGGTTGATCTCCTGAAGAAAAACAGGTGCAGGCAGAAAGTTGATACTTTGTGCAAGCAAATAAAAGATCAAATGTATGATAATGTGAGTTTAGGAATGGATATATGGGAGCATGAGTCTTGCTGGAATAACTTCAGCTTTTCAGCAAAGGCCTATTAGAGATGAGAAATGTCAGCCCACTGAAAAATGAATGAATGAAGTTTTGAGATGTGCTCTCCTTGTTATACAACATAAATCTCTGGCTAAGCTGAAGATGTTAGCCACAGAGTATATGTCTAGAAGTTTCTCAGAAAAATAAAGTGAAGGAACTGAATCTCTTTTGCTTTATTTTCTTGCAAGCACTTACCTGTGTGTAGAAGATAACGACAGATTTTTCAATACATTTTCTTTTCTCTTGTTGACATTTAAAACCAAGAAAGAACAAAGAATGAGGAAGAACACGTATCGTAGAGAGTAAATCTACATGGGCATGGGAAGGAGTAAACTGACCTAATGGGACTCTGTTTTCTCTAATTCTGTGTATATATAGGATTTATTTCCTTTTTCACTAAATACAGTAGTCCTATTGTTGCTTGGGTCTCAGTCGGAAGCAAATTGTATCAAGTCCCTGAATATTACAGAAAGTTCAATTAAAAATAGAGGAAATTCCCTACATGATATAGCTCCTGACTTTGAAGGGAAAGGAAAAGGGATTGTAAAAATTAGTAATACTTCTTCTAAAAGAAAAACTTTGGAGAAGAAAATGTCTGGTGAAGACCCAGAAGAGAGCTATTGGAGACACACTCAAAAGTGACAATTATACCTATATCCTATATGTCCCTCTTGCTGAAGCTTTAGTAGGTCAAGCT
Source organism: Himantopus leucocephalus (assembly GCA_003993805.1). NCBI lineage: Eukaryota > Metazoa > Chordata > Aves > Charadriiformes > Recurvirostridae > Himantopus > Himantopus leucocephalus. Next base: position 96,671,410 of record RSEF01000003.1, on the reverse strand, counting down.
GCAAGGTCTTTGGTACCAGTAGATGAAAAAACCGCCTACTGGACAGGAAGGGCAGGAATTTCAACAAGTGGTGAATGTTGGGAGGGATATTAACCACTACTAATCACTAGACAATATTAATTATGGCTGTACGGTTTTAGAACACTGAAAATAATGTAGTCTATTGATGGCATTAGCAATCACAAATATGTCTGTGTGAGTGTGTTGAATCGTGTTGTGAAAAATAAATATTTTCCATAGGCGTTAAAGTATCTGTGATCCTCCTCTTTAAAATAATAGAACCTACCTCAGCCTCCCCTTTTCCTTCCACCCCCTTTAAAAATGAGATAAATTTTCAACTGCATTTCAATGTTTTCAGTACGTAAATGAGAACCTGTCAATATTGTAAACAACACGAAGCAAGAAGTTGCCTGCCTGCCATTGATTCTGGTGGTAGTCAGGCAACTGACTCACATAGTTCAGAAAATCTACCTATCTATATAATTGTAAACATTAATAACTTTGGAAATCTGGTTTAATGAGTAATAAATGCATAACAGGAGAAAAAAAAAATCAGGGTATGTTCTAGAACTCACCAAACTATGGTGTTTGTGAAAGCTGGAGATAGAGCACAAATATAGTTACTCAGGTAAGAGGCCTGCCTGACTCATGTGGTCTGAGCTGAGAAAGGTTCTCAGTGCTGATTGTAAATACTGGCTCATGGATGAAACCTGACTGGAGCTCCAATTAAATTTATAATTACAGTCTGCTGCAGGTAGCCCTTTGTGTCTAGGGCAGGCTGTCAATTAAATCCTTGCATGCCTGCAGTCCCAGGTTGTTATTATCACCTTTCACTGAAGACAACAAATCTCATCATATTAAAGTGGCAGTCTAGGGCTCTAACAGGAACACTTGTTAGTGATGCTTTTGTAAATCATGAAGTAGATTTTTAAGGGCTTATGTCTTTCCAAAGGAAGAACTTACTGAATCTCACATTTAGTGGCTTAGAGCTGATTTAGCTGCATAAATTGACCAAACTGAACTGTGAAGCATCAGTGTGCTTTCTCTTACCAGCAAAGCACTGAACTTACCTGTGTAATACTTTGCAATGAGGAGTAAAAAGTTGGAGGTGCACAAATCTCCAGAGTGGACTGCTGATGGCAACTGGCTTATTGCCCAGTTTACAGGCATTCAATTACCTTGTCAGTGTCAAAGTATGTCTACTTTCAGTTTAATTTGGGGCGGACAAGGTTTTGGTAATGCAGTACTGAATATATAATATTGGTGATCTCTTTACGAGGGAACTGATTGTGAACCAGCAAACTGCTAGACCATTTGGGGTTATTGAGTCCTGTCAAAGATGTTGTCATTCAGCTTATTCACTGGATGACCACAATCTTTTTTTTTTTCTTTTTTTTTTTTTTCTTAGAGCAATTTATCTGAGATAGGACAATTAGCATAAATACTCACTGTAGAGCTGTTATAAAATCCTGTGTTTCTGAATGAAGAGAAGAAATAGGACGCTTTTGAGGGATGATGGTCACTGTCAAGGTTATATTCTAAACTGGAGAAAAGTGAAACTAGATCTGTTGCCATGGCAGTAAAAGATACTCAGCCTCTTTGAGTTCATCACCCATGATACCAAGTATATGCCTAACTTGACTGATCCTGAGAAGTGATTTTACAGACTCTCTGCTTCCAGACTGAGACCTGCATGCTTATCATTTGATCTTGTCCAACAAATCCAAGTGCGATTACACACTGTGACTAGTAATACACAATGACTGAAAATCCTTCAGTAAACAAACTTTTATGTATCAATAAGAATAAGCCAAATAGTGTTGTAGAATAGCAACGTGTATGGTGTTTGTGTAGGAAGAATCTTGCTTTAATCTATAACGACAAAAGTACTCTCTAGATGGCACTAAGGATATTTCCTTGTGAATCTTTTTCCAAGTAGATGAGGCCTCAAAAAGAAGCAAGCTTTAATGATGCTTGAAAATGCTTCATCTGCTTCTTGCACTTATTTCATTTTCATCATTCTTACTGACCAGACTTCCCAAAACACTTTCTGTACTTCCTTGTAATTTTTTAAATCATCTTTTTCTTCCAACAGATTAATGTTAATTTTTTGAAAACTAATTCTTATACTTGATTCCGTAAGTTGGAAGCTTTAAGTGGAGCTTTAGAATAAATTATTTTTTAAATTAATTAGGCCTACTGTGGTTTCACTGGCTTCATAACCAAACTGAATGGAATTTTGAAAAGAAACTTTCCGATCCCATGTTCCCATAATTTTCATTCATAGGAACAGGTTGCCCAAAGTCTGACCTTCATGCTTTTTTTGAAACTCTTTCATTTATACTTACTGTCTTTGCAATTCATGCTCTCCGTAGACTTGATAAGAGCTTTTCCTTGTTGCATTTTTCTTGCCTTTTACTGAAAATTGCCTTTATTCTATTTTGAAGGAGAAGAGAAAAAAATGAGTGGGAGGGAAAGTTTGCCAACTTTTATTATTTGAATGTTACACATCATGGTGCCAGTACGGTGCTCATGCTGTTAGTGGCTCACAGTTACTCTCTAGATAAATGATGAAAAAGCTTGAGATAGCACAAAAAGATGGAATGCTGCATATCTTGATGCATGCTGAAGAAAGGTCACTGAGGAATTATACAATGGGAATAATAAATGAACCTTAAATCTTTTTGAGAATAGTAGGGCTCTTTTTGTCAGTTATATATTCCTATTTCATTTTTAAACAGATTTTATTATATTTATGATCTCAACAAAAGTCAAATAGGACAGGTCTTTATAAATGCAGTAAGTGATCTTTTCAGGAATCCTACAAATATTAGCAACAAGATTGTAATCATATCTCATGCTAGTGCCCAGAATTATAAAAATATCATTGCGTCATATCCATGTATCATTTGGTAAGTGGTATTCTCATTTGGGTCAATGGCTATATTTTGCTACATAAAAATAGTGGTTCATGTTTCTGATTTTGAAATGTGTCCTAAACCACTGGGACGGTTCTACAAAGTGACACAACCATGTATGCATACATGCATGCACATTAAAGATGTGTTCAATGGAAATAGTTTAATTTTATAAAGAAACCTAAGCCCTTTCTCCTAGCACTTCAACATTTTGATGCTCAAACGAAGATGCAAACTCCAGAGCTGGTGCAATCTACCTGTAGAAACAATTCCTGAATGTCATACAGGCATGTGAAATTTGAAGCTTTTTGTTGCTGTCTCTGTTCCATGCTTGGACTTGTACTAGGCAAGTACTTGCATTAAGACTAGATTATGCCCTGTACAAGGTCTTTTTAGCTTTCCATTGAAGCCTTTCAGAGTTCAGGCACTGTAGCTGACACCTGTCCCCCAAAAAATTGGCTTGGTTTGCATACATACTTTGTATAATTAATATTCTGACATCTGAAAAGACCTTGTAATTTAAAATTGATAAAGACAGATTATCAAAAATCACATTCGATTAGGAGAGTAGAAAAGTACTGCAACCAAGGATCTCCATGGCAATTTTGCAGTAAAATTTTCATTAATTGCATCAAAGAAATTTCCCATGATTTTGAAAGTGTTGTATACATGATAATATTGCTATTAAAAATGTACTTGCAGGTACTGTGGACTCCACTCTATTCTTTACATGGATGTATTTAAGAAAGACTTTGAGTAATAAATGTATTCTTAGTTCTTCATTACAGCTAGGCAACTATCCTAGTCTTCACATTTTACCTGTTACATTTGTTTCCCCAACTGAGAACAAATGCATAAAGACTCCACTTGGCTTTCAGTGCTAAACCAGACTTTACTGTGCTGGAAAAGAATTAATCTTTACAACAGGGTGATACCAACATTCAGGGTAACCTTAAGGAAATTTGTTTCTATCCAACATCTTTTTAAAGTTTGGAGTGTGACATACAGAACATTTTTCCTTAACCATCATTTTTCATGAAACTGCTCTGAAACTTATCTCATTTACACAGCTCAGTCCATTTTCTGCTTTGCTACTTTCAGAAAATGCAAGGGCAGGAAGAATCTGATTATTAGCAGTTACAGAAACAGCCTTAGAGTTTACTGCTGTACAGATCACAATGACTGCAGCTCACCTTTCTAATCCTATTGATCTGCAGTTTCATTAACTTGCAAACTTCATTTGCTTTCAAACTATATGTAATATGTCCTTGCTTAGTGAAATATATAGCAGTATTTTGCCTGTGTCATAAGCCCAAGACTGTCTCAAAGATACTTTGTAGTGAAAATAAAAGAGGAATTAAAAAAATTAATTAAATTAATTTAAAAAAAAATTCTACAAAGTGCATACATCATTTAAAAATAAAACGAATTAGAAGTTAGATTATTAGCTGTGTAGGGTTTACAATAAATAGATATACAGAACAAAAAAAATCACTTGTACAAATGTATAAATGATGTATTAAAAATACATGAGTGTATCCCATTGCCTTTTTCCACCTCATATTGTCAGGCCCACTACTTAAGAAGTTGAGGTGAATGTTTTAATCTGCATGAACTTTGTAACAGTATTTTGGTTTTGTGCTTCAGTCAAAGCTTTTGTGCTTCATTTAATGCACCCTGCTATTCTATAATGTGTTATGTTGTAGTTGAAGCACTATTTATAATTTTAAAATGATCATATTTCATCACTGAAATTCCAATTCCGTAAAAATTCTTCTTTAACATAGTGGAATCATTTTGTATTTATCATCTCTGGTGACTAATTGTAATTTTTATCTTAGTTGATTATGAGTGTGTATTTGACCTTTTCAATAATTTGTTTTCTAGTCTAAATTAAAGATTGCAAGATAAAAGCAGATTTCCCTTTTATCCTCCTAAAAGTCTACCCTGGGGGAAATAAAGCTAGCAATGTGGATAGGGTTCAACACATTCCAGTATGTATCTGCTGTTCAGTTCAGCTACCTATAAAATGAGATTAAAAGTACTAATTTGGGGGTGACTAATTAAAAAATGACTCTGAACAACTTTACAGTTGGATCTATTTGCAATATTTTTGTATTAATTTTCCTTGACTATTCAAGTCATAGTTTTTATTACTATAAAAAGCTTATTTTAAGCCCCAATGAATGCATATTTACTGAAAGTGTTTTATGTTCATTTGTCAATTTTGAAATTTGAGCTGTTGTAAAAGCCATACTGTGCAAAAAAAGGAAGAGTTTTATGAACAGATATGCTGTTTGAAATATAAGCTGTGTTTGTTAGATGTATAAAGGCATTTAAAATTTTTTGTCCCCATTTTGGAAGGCTTATATGCTTTACGGACATCATGAATTGCATATTGTATATACATATATATGTATGGTATAAAAATATCATCATGTGATTTCCAGTTTGTGATCCTTTAGTTAATTACCTAAACAACCCAGTCAGCCAGCAGGGACAATACTATGTGACTTATGGACAAAACCAAAACAGAATAAACTTTTAAATGCAAATATAATTTCGGTTTTTAAATTGAAAACAAATTACTTGTTTATGCACTTGTGAAATTTAGAAATATTCTCCTATAATAAATAGGTTCAAGAATTCTATCATTGCCTTTTTGGACAATTTGCTGACTTTTTTCCCCAAGGAAAACATTTGTTGCATATGCATCTTCTGATAAATTACTTGGGGTTCTACTTTAATAAATTACAGTCTGAGAGACTTATTGTAAGACTTCTTTAAAGGGTATTTGTGAGTCAGTTTAGATTTATCAGAGAATGACACAATGGAAATCAAATTTTCAGTTATTGTTATTGATACTAGTGTTATTACAAATTAATCATCATCTTACGCACAAGGGATAAAGATGGCACATCCAGGAATATGCTTTGAAGATGCACTGAAATGAATACTCTTGAAAGAATAATACAACTGAATCTTCTGCTTATTAATATATTTTTGACAAGCAGTTAATTTACAAAGATTATTGAAAGAGATTTGTATTAATAAAATAACTAATAATATAAAAATGGTACTGCATTCAAGAATGAAACCTTTTTAGGTAAACATAAAATAGCATGACTTTTTGTTTTACTAACAGACAGGAACAATGGGGTTTTTAAACTGAGGGAAGTCTAATTTTTTAACTCAAGAAGAATAAAATAATAGCTATTTTATAATTTCCTGAGAGTTTCTTCTGTCTTCTAAATAGCAGTCATATAAAAAGAGAGGAAAAGGAATATATTTCAATATTTCAGGCTCATTATTTTACAACCTATAAAGACAGGTGTGCTATAAGAAAACCAAAACTTGTATTTCTTCTAAGCGTTTTTGTGTCATGGAGTTATACATTTGCATGTCTCAAAATTTGCGGATTGATAGGTGTTAGTAACTGGCATGAAAAATTTCAAATATGCTGTATTGTGTATGTTGGGTAGTAATGAAACAGATTTAACCTTAGAGGTGGCGAATGGATGCACCATTGTTTCACAGCTAAGCTTTGTGATGTACTGATGCTGCCAAATTTCATAGAATCATTGCAAAAATATGAGTGCCGGAGATAGGTGATGAAGTAATATTTACAGGAAGAAAAAAAGCATGTTGTACTTAAGATATCACTTTGAATTATATGAAGACACACAATCTTAAAATGTTCACTTTGGCAGTGTAATAGAAATGACATTAAGCTGCTTAAAGCGTTGTCAAAAAGTGCTTAGCTGTGTGATCAGAACACTGTGTAGATTACAAAACAGAATAAATGCTGTGAAAATCAATGATTATTTTTTATGTGTTGTTTTACCATGTCCATTGATCAGTATGAGTAAATTCTGTGTTTACAGGAACAGTGTGATTGAGGGGATACACACCACTTACTGTCCTCTAACTTCATGTTAATGCCATTTTGTGAGAGAGTTCTTAGAGAGCGAGATTGTATTTATTCTTTTATTCCATACTATGTATTTGCATACATTTTTTATTAAAATAAGTTACCTTTTGTGGGAGTTGAAAGGATAAAAATTATTCTGATTCTTAAGGAGTCTGTATTTCAGTCTGTCTTGGAAGCTGAAGGAAAACTGAGGCAAAATAACTTGTGGTATATGAAGAATGTTGAACTCTGCAGATGCTAGTACCTTTGCTCTGTGCACATGTGAAATACAGACAGACAAAGGAGAGAGTAGTCAAGCCATTTTTGGGTGTAGACAAGATAATCTAAAGCTGTAAGTAGCCAGTTGTTCATAATTTCTAGTGAAATTGCAACTGATGTCCAGGGTACCTTCAGGACATTGCTTTCTGACTTCATGGCCACGTTGCTGTTTCTACTGCCTTTCTACAGGAGATGTAGAACTAAAAGCCCGTTAAGGGGCACTAAAACAATAACAGTATCCCAGAACCAACATGTCTTGTGGGTTTATCAGAGGCAATTCCTTTATAGAGTTCTTCGTCCTCAATGCCATTTGACTTAAAACTAACAAAAAATGTCTTCCAGTTTTTAAGGGTAAAAATGTAATGAATCTTCATTTCTTTTGGATTTTTTTTATTTAACTCATTATTATTCAGACTATATTATAGACAGCTGGTTATGGTGTGGACAAACTCATTTGTCAGTGGAAGGACTTTTTCAAGCAATTCAAACATCTTGTTCCCATTTAAATCGAAGTCTGGACAATGTGTGCTGGATAATGTGTGCTTATATACCTGCATCTTGTAATTTCTTCCCCTTCATTCTCTGGGTTAATCTGATTCTAGAAATACCTTCATTTCTTAAGTAACTTAAATGCATTTTTGAGAATGTGCCTTTACTTTGTATTCTGTCTCTACACATTATCATGCTTTTTTACTTAGGGTTGGTTATGAGGCCCTGAATTCCTTAGGCAGCATTCTTCCTCCTGTTCTCCTCCTTACTTTTCTTCCCTCCCCCTGATTTTTGACTCCATCCTCCTCCCTTCTTTCCCAGCACACTGCCCAGTATCTCTCAATCAAGGTGAAGAGATGAATGACTTCTATTGCAAGAAGAGAGCATGAAGCTTGAGCACAGTGCACTCTAATTTGTCTTCTGTCTGAATGTAAAGCAGGGTCTATCACCCAGGCTGCCAGGCGAGGTTGAGGGATGGTAGCTCTGATAGGTTTATCATGTGCTCTCATCTCTAAGAAAGCTAAATGAAAACATAAAGTTCCCAGGCATTGGTTGGGTACATACTGATAGCATATTACTGCTGGCACTAAAATTTAGATCCACACTGAACTGTCAGCATCTTTTTCTTTTAAAAGGGACAGGATGTTTGTACTTATAATCATGAGGACAGCAATTTCAAGGAAGGTGTCATATGTCAATACAAATTAAGTTTAAAATGTAAAATACATTACTGAACAATTCTTTTATTTTTGGATGAAGGCCATAAAGCTTCCCTATCAGGTAAGCATACCCCATGCACACACCACCTCACTGAATTTTTAAATTACACTTTGGTGTGTGGGTTGGAAGGACTGATGGTAATGATGGCCCAGAATTAAAAGTTCGCACGTTGTTCATGACAATCAGAGAAGACTGCTGTAGAATCAGCCTGTGAGACAGGAAAAAACCCAAAATAGGTAGATGAGGAAGTGTAATAATCCACTGCAAACACAGTCTTATTACCAAACTTCCCAAATTAACTTCTCTCATCAATCTTGGGTTTTCCCCACTCTCCATTGTTTCCTTTAACATGTTGGGAGTTTTTGTTGATTATTTTTTTTCATTTTACTCCATGTCCTTCTGTCTCTGCCTTTATGTAGAAATACTTTTCAGTACAGGCTGATTTTTTACTCCTCCTGAGAAAAATGTGCTATAGCTCCACTTAGGAAAAATCCCTACAAGCTTTAACTATAGCTGACCACTTTGGCCCTAGCAGAGTGCACTAACTTCACTATAGTGATAAATCTTGTGGAAAACTGCATTGGAAAACATAGGTATTGCTTAGAAACTTAACGGAGTTGTTTCTCCCTGTGTCTATTTTATTGTACTTCAGAAAAACAGACCAACACTGATAAATCCTAAAATGGCTAATTACACTATTTAATGGCTAAATTACACCTACAGTAGGGGCTATTTCCCTAGTAAATTCTAGACAGTTCTGACTGCCTCAGAAATAATTTCTGTTCTGTACCATCACATGCCACAGAAGTCCTTTAACATTAAGGCAGATACAGCCTGAGCAATTAGAATAAGAAGAGAGCTAGAAATTTTGCGCATAGGAAGAATGCTTTCCATGCAGAAACCAGTCTTTTGTTGAGGAGTTATCTTAATAAATTTAGATTTCTTATTCCCAACTCCTTTGTTTTCCTTAGTTTAAAATATAGCCAGTTTCTCTGTCCCATATGTCCCTCCCAGGAGTACACAGTGATCTGGCAAAAACGAATGCAGATGCCAACAAAAGGTCAGATGTAAGGGTGACACTTCCCAGAGGTGAGGCTAAACAATACGTTAGGTTGATATTTTTGGATTGACAATAGTGCCACAGAAGGAGGAACTAAACAGTCTGTGCTGTGTTTATGCCTTAATCCGCAATGTTGCTGTTGTTAAATCTTTATTATTTTCCCCTCCATGTCTTAGGAGTACATATTCTCTAGAATACATATTCTGTAGATTACAAAGATAACCAATAAATGACTATTAAACTTAAGGAGATGTTTCTTCTTCTGTAAATCATCTGTAAATGAATTGCTGAAAATTTCACATTAAGAATCTTATTAGATCAATGTCAGAATGACAGCTGAACAGTGCAGCTATCCTCTTTCTGAGTGTATACCTCTGGGTATCCACTTTCACACTTTAATTTTTATGGCAGCGGAGAGTTGGAGAATGTGACTCTGATTCCTAGCTTGGCTACAGTACTCTGTAGCAGATCTGATAGAATTTGTGTTCCTGCAGTTTTGTAGTGTAAGACTAGTGGGTCATAAAATGACACTATTTGTTTTTTTAGTAAAATGACAGANTTTGATTTGTGGTAAAAATGGAATCAAATTAAAAAAAAAAAAAAAAAGAAGGTACATGAATGTATCTCTACTAATGTCATGCTGCTCTGTGTACCTAAACTCATATTCCCACAGAGATGCAGCCTTCCCTCAGGGTGAAGGGAACTGCTTCTGTTTTTGGAGATCTATCCCATTTCATCCTACCGGTAGTTTTGTTTGTTTGCCTGTGTTCATGGGCTTTTCAAGTTCTCTGCAAAAGTTATTTTAAAGGTTGACTGGACAGAAGGCAAAATCATCAAAGCTAATAATTCTGGTATTGATCCTTAGCAACTCTCAAATGTTTGGTGAGAAGAGTCTTCTGCATTTCATTTTTTCCTGTCTTTTCCCCAGACAGCTATCTTTTGCATTAACCCGTACCCTTCCACAGTTCATACAATTCTCTATAGTCAGACAAATAACACCATTTTTATAAATTACTGCAGAGCTGCTCTAAATCCATCATCCTCCTGTAACAGCCCTGAGAAGTGTAAGTGTAGGTCTATTGAAATTCCTAGACCTGCCTGCTTGGGCTGTTTAATTAGGCACACAATGAACAACCATGCTTACACGGCCTGACATTCATGTCTCTAGCAGATTAGCAATAGCTACATGATGGGAAATACATGTGGAACAAAGAGTGGTGATTTGTGGTGGAAATAAAAAATTGCCTTGGGAAAGTGAATTGACTATCATTTAATCCTTCTGAAGAAGTTATATGTAATTAACTGATTTCATTTTTAGAAGGCTGCTAATTAGGTGATCCATTGAGTTGCAGATGCATTAAACTATAGATTTCTTGCCGAATCAGCATGGGGCAAAACTAGTCTGTAGCCATGAGTATGCAATAATAGTGATGATGAGAAAGTTTAATCTCACAGTATTAAATAGCGCAGAGAAGATGGATGAGAGCTGAACTTTTTAACAAAATAAGGGAGAAAAACTCCAGTGTAACATCCAACAAATTAAAAATAAGAAAGAAAGAGAGTCAGGGTCCTGCAGCTATAAAAGTGCTCATCTTCTGGTACACTTTTCAAGCTTGTATTTTACTCTCTGTTCTGAATTTCTTTGTGAGCTTAATTCTCTTCCCTTTCCTGTGTGTTCGGTTGAGGACATCATCTTCTTTTTTTTGTCATACACCCCCCACCCACCCACCCCTGTTTTCTTACCTTTTGCAGTTAATTTTCTTGAAGATAGGTCATATTGACATCCAAACCAGGAAAAGACCAGACATCAGGAGTTCACAAAACTCTTGCCAGTGTTTTCTCTTATTCAGAATTTGAAGGTGCAGTGCTCTGAAACACTAATCATTGCTCTTTTCTGAGTAGGCTTTTCAGTTTCTTGGCATAAGGTTATGCCAGTGGGGTAGCCTCAGATGATAAAACTTTTTCACAATAGTGGTCCTGAAGTGTTTGCTTTTGTCCTGCCTCCTACACCTCTCAGAAGCTGGGGCTACAAAAGGAGATGTGAAGCATTAGCCACCTAACTTACATCCAAATATGGTAGAGGATTGCCCAAGAAACTTAAAACATATTTGATTAATAAAAGGAATTATTCCTAAGTGTGCTACCTGCTTAATTTGGATTTGATTAATATAAATCTTCCTTTACATTATGTTTAATTGTTTTTATGTTTGTGTTTCTTGACAAAACCATCTTTGTGTTCCGACACTAGACCATTTCAATATGTTAGAATTGTCCTTCTCTGAAAAAGCAGAAGATATTATATAAAACTCCAGGAAAGGATCAGATTGCCTGAGCTGTGACCATGTGTGAAAAAGGTTCTCCCTGTGGGTAACTAACAATAACATAAACCGAGCTTCAGGCCCTTATCAGTCTGTTCCAGAGTATTTACTTCATTTGATATCGTTCAGAATGTATCGGTAAAGGTGCTTGTCATGTGTCTCCTGGCTTATCAAAGGTTAGTGATGCAGAAGACCATTTTTAGTCATAGTTATTAAAAGGTTTTGTGAAGGGGTTAATGTATGTCTGTCCTCTAGTTAGACCTCAACTGGGACCTTGATCTAATGTTTCCTTAGCTCGTGACTATTAGCCTGTCTTTTGATTAGACCTAAGACAAATGGAAAAACATCTCAACTACTTGTCTTTTGTGGGGAGAAGTCTAAATGTCAAGCAATAGCATTGAAAGCTTTCAAAATTGGATCACTTTGTGCAAAGAAACATGTTTATGAGCACAGCAGAGGTTTTTTTCCAAAAGTGCCTACAGTCTACATAGATAAAATGAGCGCTGCTTTCACAGCCTGTACTAGATGTGGCCAGCTACCAGGAACCTGTGAATTGTTTATTGAATCTCAACTACACTTCCACAAAAAAGCCATGACATTTGGCATCACAATTTGCACTTGTGTTAGCTGCACGATTTGACATAGGCAGTTTGGTATTCTTGACCTCCTGTTCACCATTTGCCATACACTAAGAAAAGGAATACATGGAGATACCTCAAAGAACTGTTGGTTCATCTCACATAACAAAAAGTCTTAACAATAAAACCTACAGAAATGTAGCAAAATGTTTTCGTTATATAAAGATAATTTTGTTTTGGTGGTCACTGTCCTGTCTTTCATAAATTTCCATTAATTCCGGGAAGGATTAAATGGAAACCCCATGCCTTGTTCCTTTTGGCAAGTGATAGGGAAAAAGAGTTGTTGCTTTCAACATGTCTGGCTTGTGCTTCGGACTGCCCACTTCCTCTTTCACCCAGCACTTGCCCTCAGTCATTATATTTCAATGTCATTCTATTCACCGTCAGCTTCTCTGACTTATCATACCAAATCTGGAACACACAAAGTGGCAGAAGCGTGACTCCAACCTCTGACCTGTAATGACAGGGATAGAGTGCCCTGCTGTTGGGATGCATGGCAGGAGGTCAGACATGCAGAGATCATCTCAAAGTGTTTAGGTTTAACTTCTCTGAAGTCCCAGTTTTAGTATCGTTTACTCAATACATTACTAGGTATCCATGTGTTAAAGTAAAGCAGTAGTAGACAATTGGATTAGTTCAGGACATGGATCACAGCAGTAGGAACTCTAAACCACCACCAGCCTGGGGTATTTGTGGCCACTTACTCATGCAGGAAGAAAATAATCTGGTAAGACTACCGCTCTAATTCTACTCTACTTTCTCTTTAAGGGAAATTTTTCTTTTCCTTTTTTTTTTTTTTTTATTAGTGATGCTTTTGATCTGGTTTAAATTGTGTTAAGCAATTGAACGTGAAGGGAAATTAAATTTGTCAAAAACTTTGGGAGTGCTGTAGGAAGTATAGGGAAGTCAGAAAGCTCTCAAGCTAGGTTACTCTGATCTCATAATTGAAGCAGCTTTTGGTTGTTGCTTTCTCCTTGCTTTTCCAGGTCAGATGGATCTTAGGCTATGGCTATCCTGTCAAATTAGACCATGCAAATGTGTATACAATTGCGTTTCGGGAGCACGTACTGCCCTCCCATGTACATCTGCCCTACAGATCCTGTTCACATGCTTTTAAAAGTTTCTCTTCAAGGGCTATCTCTCTTTTGTATATTTTAGAGCTCCATAAGCAGTTTTGTAGTGTTTACTGGAAGGAAGCTTGTGGACAGTGTTTTTATATATATTGAAACTGGTTTTGTATCATCTATGAAGTGAATAGAAATTCTGCTGATTTATCTTGACATTGCTTCATGTATAGATTTAAAGAAAAGTCATGAACAACGTCTGTAGTCTGTCTATGACTACTAAAGATAAGGTCCCAAATGAATGTTCATCTTCGCTGAAGGCAATAAGTTTGTGTCAGGAATAAATTCAAGTAACATCTGTAAGGTGACTTGAAAAATAGTCAATCTGTCTTAGTTTTATTCAAGAGTATAATGTTAAATTAAGAAATTAACTATGGATATTGTGCATCCATGAAGTTTAGTTTCACTACTCTGCATTTTCATAAAGTAAATATATTTAAAGAATCTTTTTACAAGCTGTATAGAGTGTTTTCGGTAGTCACGACAACTCTCCACCTTCATCTGTGAAAGCACTTTGACATTTATTCTTCAGTACTTAACAGGACATTGACAAAAGGTCTGTTTCACTCAGTTGTGGTTAGTAAGTAGAGGAGCCAAAATCTGGAGTACAGTACAAGAAACATTCCCGCCTGCCTCTAATCAGGTGTCTCACAGACATGATATAAATACACCGATTTTTAAAAAGACAAAAGTATACCAAAACTGCTAAAAATAAAGTGCCTTCATTTTGCAATGAAATCAAGTTATCAATTTTTCCTTACTCATTCAGTGACTGGAGAGAGTCATACTTTAAAACCTAGTCCTTTAAAGAGCAGTTACCATGTGAATTCAGGTGGCCAAGAAGGCCAACAGCATCCTGGCCTGTATCAGG
>RSEF01000003.1:96631301-96657073 GCA_003993805.1 Himantopus leucocephalus | reverse complement strand
GGGGTTGTGCAGCCTGGAGAAGAGAAGGCTCCAGGGAGACCTTCTTGTGGCGTTCCAGTACCTAAAGGAGGCCTACAGGAGATCTGGGGAAGGATTTTTTACAAGGGCATGTAGTGATAGAACAAGGGGGAAAGGCTTAAAACTGGAAGAGAGTAGGTTTAGATTAAATATTAGGAAGAAATTTTTCACTCTGAGGGTGGTGAGGCACTGGAACAGGTTGCCCAGAAAAGCTGTTGAGGCCCCATCCCTGGAGGTGTTTAAGGCCAGGCTGGATGGGGCAACCTGGTCTAGTGGGAGGTGTCCCTGCCTATGGCAGGGCAGTTGGAACTCTATGATCATCAAGGTCCCTTCCAATCTAAACCATTCTATGATTCTATGATTCTACGATTATGTGGAAATCTTTCTAGCTACAGCCTAGTTTTAAATATTCAATAATTGATACACATTTCAAAAGTACTAGAGATGGTTTTCAAATACAGGAAACAATTCTGTACTTAGAACACAGTAATATTCATTGTACCTTTGAAAGGCTGCCCAAGACAAAGTATTTTGGATACACCAGCCTGGTTTTTTTGCAGTACCAAGACGGGTGAATTCTTATCGAGGTAGGCAAATTCTCCAAAGTGGATGAATGAGAAGAATATGGGTACTGTTAGGACAGATGTAAAAAAATTTGAATAAATCCTGACAGAACAGTCCAGCAGTGGAAGGTGCTACTGATCACACACTGGCTCAGAACATACAGATGACAAGTAGTATTACTTGTTATTTTGCTGATATTACTCAGCTGTTTATCAACTTTAGAAGCTTGGAAGAAATCTTGAAAGAAACAGCCACAGTTACTCCTGTGGTAGGTGGAGCACTTCAGAGGCTGCAGGGCCAGGATGGACCACTGGGATCAGCTAGGCTGAGCCCTGAGGCTCTCAGCACATGGCAGATACCAGCCCATGAGGCAGCCTTGTACCTGCAAGGTGGCCCAAAACCCAACTGTCCTCTCCTGGTTCATCAACAAGAGCATTGGTTTTGGGGCTAGATCGGGTCCCACTGCCAATTTTAAATTGAGGTTGTTTTCCTGGAATAGGAAAGAAAATTAATTTCCTGATCTGGAAACTATTTTAGAACTGTAACTTCAAGATATAAGCTATGTAGAGAACCACTCCAGAACTAAACCCAGAACAACTACATGTCATTTTGAATACCAAAGGCTACTGCAAAAAGCCAGTCTTCAAAAGAAAATGAGTGGTGTGGATACAAGCTTGATAATTCGGTGTCTATCATCTTGTTTTCCAAGATACTTGTTACTACTGTTTGTACTGTGTTGTCTTCCCCACAGCTCTGTCTCACTACCTTTCCTTGTCTCAGCTGCCTGCCAGATCACCTCTTGGATACTTTGCACCTTCCTTGGGGGAGGGAAAGGAAATATTTCTTACTGCCAGACCACATGACGCATAGCTCCACAGAACTTATGCGTGATGGGAGTCATTAAGCATTAGTGAAACATTATTAATTAGGTATACTGTCTACTTTTTAGTGCCTCTGGTTCAAAAATCACTGATTCCATTTTTATCTCCCAAGTCCGTCTTCATTTTCCTGTGTTCAAAGATTATATTTTTCCACAGAGTTTAGTAAAGCTCAGGCAGTTGTCTTCTTATCTGTCAAGCGTCCTCCTCTTCTTTATGTCTGCAAATGCTCCATTTGTAAAAGCCGCACAAAGCAGAGGTGCATGGTGACTCATTTTAGTTTGTCTTGTATTTATTCCCCTTCACTGCTGGCCATTTTTGCCTTCCTGCACGTATCTCATATTTCAGATGACCCTTCAACACCTGAGAAGAAGCAGCTGCGCTTGCAAGGACTCCGCGCAAACCCTCTTGCAGGACTGAAGCCCACAATGCAAAACCCTCAGCATAACAGCTCCTCTCAGACTGTGAGACAGACAGGGTGCAGCAAAGGCATTGAAGACAATAAAAGGCACCAGTGGTAATACACATTTTTGGCAGGACCAACCAGTGTGTGCGTTAAAGAGGGATTTTGAAGAGTTCATAGAGGAAGATAAGACAACAACAATTAGGCTTCTCCTCCTACACAGAAATGTGCGACTAACAGCTATCATATGCAGCAGAGTGAAATATAGTGTAATTATAATAGCTCCATTTTTCTTCCCTGTTCAGTATAGCGAAGTGTGGAAAAAATTGTACTGGACACCGGTATTGCTTTTGCGGTATAGCATATTGCAAAAAATCCACAGAATAATATATTACCATATAAACCGTGTTTAAAATGTCAGATCTTAAAGATAAAACTTAAGGCAATTGTAGAAATATTGCTTTTCAATAGATATCTGATTTAAACAGAGGTTTTACAATTTTAGCTTTAAACAGAGTCTGTTCAACAAAGCTCAGACTAGACTCTTCTATGTCTACGGATAAGCTGTAATGCCCAGATATTTGGTGTTTAATTTCTATTAGCACAATTTAAAGCTTCTTTAATTTATAACATTAAGAATTGTTAATGAATGGAACAATCACAACTAAGCTCACATTACACAATTTAATTTCAATAGCGGAGTCAAGCAATTTCTTCTTGAGACAAAGGAACTGACAAGTGATCAGAGGAACATATACCCCTTTATGATCTTGCTAAATCATGGTCTTCTGTAAAGTCCATGCTTTCAGAGATCATACAGGTTTTACAAATGAGGAAACTAGGAAAATACGGGTTTTTTGTGAATCTCCATGGAGCTTAACTGTTTTTTGGCATTGAAGCATCTTCTGCAGGAATGTCTGTTTTTACATGGACTGCATTTTATCTACAGAACCTTACATGTTGAGGAATTTTAAGTGCATCGAGAATTAAATGTGCTATAGAAGCGTATAAATGGCAATGATATCCCAAAACTGGGATTAAAAAGCTAAGAACGCAGGTACTCAAACAGCCATTTCTGCTCTAGACATTACATGGACTCCAATGACCAATATTGGTGTTGGCTACTGGTATCTGTTCCTAAACTCTTTCCTCTGTCTGCTCTGTGAGACCTTATTTCCATTTGTCTTCTGTGTGCATCTTTCTACTTAGCTCCCTGTCATACATATTAAAATAACATGAAGGGAAAGAGAAAATTACAGAAGCAGCAGGAACAATTTGAGGAATGCAGGTAAAAATGGACTTTGTTCAATAAAGTATGACGGAGTATTTCAGAGTATGAATAGTTAGATTTTCCCATTTGCAAGTATTAAATGATCTCATTGTTATAACAGAGAATTGTCAGGCAGAGGAAGGAAGGAGGCAGAGCTCTGCTGGAAAGCTGCAGAAGTTGGGGTGTACTGAGTGTAACTAAGAGCAATGGGACAGAGGCAACAGAGAGATGTGAAAGATGGGGGTTTGGCACGTCTTGCCCTTCCTTTTTGAAGTGTCTGTGGTCAGCAGTGTCTGGAACCTTCAGTGAGAGAGACTGGAGAAGCCATAGCAGAGACATAAATTCAGTCCTCAGCCAGGCTGACACCGAGTCTGCTAAGCACTCTCTGCGGACCTCATCGTCCAGCCAAGAGAGGAGGTTTATAAGGGAATGGACTATGTTTTTACACCTCATGGAAAAGGACAGCACATCGTATTTCACATGCTGCCTGCTGTGTCATCTAGCTGGAAAATGGCAGCTGCTTACATTGTAAGATGCCCATTTGAAAAGAGGCCAGACTGGTATCAATCACAGGAGGCAATTTCCTTCATTCTTCAAGTAGACAACGTACATACAAATAGTATAGAGACAGTTTAAATCTAACTGAAGGCTTATCCAATTTGGTTTCATATGCTACCCATGCAATCATTTTTTTAATGTCCTTCCAAAGCTGCAAATCTCTCTACAGGGTAGAAGACCAGCTGAATAATGTTTTGTATTTCTGCAAGATGGTTTACTGTCCTATTTTTAACACAAACACAAAGCAACAGATAGTTTGTCTTTGCCCTGCATTTCATTTTTGTACAACTGCTTGACCGCTATGTGTCAAGATCTGTGCATACTCTTGTCTCATCTGCAACATCCCAGTCATCTAGGAAACCGAAAACCTAGACTTAAAAATAAATACTAGATTTTGTTGTGGGGCAGCATAAGGCATTTAAAGGACAGTGTCCCACTCAACCGAATTCCTGAGGTATGCCAACATCTCTAGTTTTAATGTTTCATTATGTTCACTTCAATGCCTTAACAAAAAAAGAGCGATGTTTATAATTTCTTTTTTAACAATAAACTTAGTATATAAAAAGTAAGCAATTAAAAAAAAAGATCTTAGAATATAAAAGGTCATAAATGTCCAAATTTAGCCTGTTTTTTGGGAATACAACTGAGATCATTTTGATCTGAAGATACAAAACAATACATATGCGAGACTGCCTTCAAAATCGAATTAATCAGAACATTGTCTGCCTCTTGTCTTCAAAACAATCAATTAACCACCAGACTTCACTATGAATAATTGATACATATTAAACATGGTGGTCAGAATACAGATCAGAATCTTTTAGCAAAATGTATTTGTAGTGTTGCAGTGAAAGCAGACTCTTTCTTGTGATAAAGCATTTCGGTCAATATTTGAATATACGCTAAGAATAGGAGTCTTGAATACTGATGATCAGAGTAACGATTAAAATTTTTTTGCAAGGTTTAGTTCCTACTGAGACAATGTTATCTTAATATGTCATGAGTCCTTGCTGGAAACTTTATAGACTTTGATAATTTTATTGGAAACCTCTTTTAGGCAAGTACATGTAGCCATTTAGATACTTCTGTGGCCACATGACAGCTGATTCTCTCATTGTGGTTATATGTCTATCTCTACCACATTCCTTTGAGACTGAGAAACCACAACCCCTTCTACCAACAAAGCTGAGTACTTTAAAGAATCAGAGCCAAACCCAAAGACAGACTTTCTGTGATTAAAGCAGAACTTAAAAATATTATAGGAATCCATGTCTAAAATTGTGCTTCAAAATAATAACTCGTTAGCAGCTTAACTTAGAACATAAGGTTTTTACACCACAGTGAATGAAATTCTCAAGTGTTCATAGTTGTTCATAGCCCAGACCAAGTCTGGCTTAAGAAATCAGTCTCATTAGACTCTATAAAGTTAATGGCACTGTGACTAAATTCCCAAGGGACGAAATTCACCCAGCACCTTCACAGAATCACCACCCTTCCCTCCCAGTACAACCAGTCTTGCTCTCCACACAGCATAGTGGTGCACCTTTGGGAAGAGAGGGGCAAGGTGCCCCGCTGGGGAGTGACTGTCTCTTGCACCTGTGGGGCATTTGCTGAAGAAGGAGAAGATGGGATCTGACTAAAGCAGGACGAGCTGAGGACCTGTGCTTCCCCTTCCCTCCAGCTAATTACAGACTAATCTGAAAATAGAGCACCCTGCCTGGTTCTTTCAAAGAATCATTGTTGATATTTATAGTTTTGTCTGGCGTAGGGGTTCTAGAGCTCAAACTCATGTGGGTTTTATGCAGAGAACACTTCAGTCCTTGACTGAGCTCCAGAACTGGGTCACAGCTCAGGTACACCGCAGGTGTATGAGCTCACATACATAAACATTTCCTAGGACTAGCTACAATAATGTCAGTATGACCAAGGAAAGGACTTGGACACAGTCTCCCATGCTACCAACAAATGATCTCATACCTGGGTATGTTTGAACAAGGGTGAAGCTTTTCCAGTTAAAATGCCAGTGCAGTACTTTTTAAAAAACAAACAAAAACCCAAACAAAACAACAAATAATTTTCCAGAACTTAACTAAAAGTGGAAAAAATATGTGCAAACCAGTGGGCTTCCAAACAAAATACTTCAAACCACAGCAGTGGTACAGCATCTTCTTTCCCTCCTTTGTCCCAGAGAAATGAGGTCTTATAGCCGTACAGACAAGGTAGGGTGAATTTCATGTTTATTATCTTTTGCGGGGACTTAACGGCCATGCCACCTAAAGAGCTATCAATTGGCATTGAGTTTAAATTTGGATAAGTAGGTTACATACTCCATTGTGGTATATATACTGCAGCCAGCAGGTACTGGACAGTGCTGCTGAAGCTAATGCTCAAGCTCCAAATCCATCTCACTGATGACAAAAATTGCAATGCATCACTTCTTTTTTTTTATCCCTGAAGCTGATGTAACCTTTAGTTTTGCATGATTTAACTTAACAATTTAACATAACAGAGTGGTTTTAAACCCAGTTGGCAGGGACAGACCCACTTAGTAAGAACAGCCCAACCTCATGAGTTACAGATCCTGTCTCTGCGTTTGAGAAGCAGCTGGTTCACTGCCAAGTCCCCACCATAAAATTGCAACTGCAATGGGTCAGATTAAGCAAACAAGCAAAGGGCGAACCCAAGCAAAAAACCATTTTGTACCAGAATTTGTTGTGTTAATAGGTTATTGAAAGCCCACACTGAACATTTAATTATTTAGATACAAAATAGGGAGCTTAAGCTGTGTCAATTAACATGAAATGTCATGGATTTTCTTGATCTTGCAGTGTGGAAAAAAAAAAATTCCTGTAGATTTTTCACCTCTCTCATTCCTCTCAGCATTGCTCAGGGAACGTACTGCCTTGCACAAAATAACCTTACAAGAACATTAAATAAAAAGCTAAAATCCACCTGACATAATTTGAAGATTTTTTTGATGACAAAAGTAGCATTCTCTTGTTTCTCTCTCCGATACAACGTAGAAGCTGACCTTCACAATTACAGCCTACAGAAAACACTTCTGAAATTGAGAACAGCTGGAAGCAATGCAGCGCAAAGATATGAAATGTAGGAAGCCATGCCTTTCTCCGCACACAGTGTTACTTGCATCCTACGTTTCTTCAAATCACTCATGACCTGCAATACAGCAAGTGGACAGAAGCACTGACACCCTATTTCTGCACCTGGAAGCAACGCCTGTGAAAAGAAATCCAGAAAAGGAAATGGAAAGGGGGTACAGAGGCAGATGAAAACTAAACAGTCATAGCCGATTAATTAACCTTTTTTAAAGGTATTTGGGGAATTAAAAAAAAAAAAGGCCTTTCATAAAAGATGAGAGACAGTATTTTATTCCATTTTTGTATTTATATTTTTTTCTTGTTCCATCCTTCTGACAGCCATTTGTACTTTTAAAGTCAGCAATGTTTTAAAATTTATATCTCTGTAAAAACGTACCGCAGAGCAATGATTGTGTTCATGCTCATCTATGGTTGTGAGCTGAAAAGCAGTGATATTTGTGCTACAAGACACATGAGCTTTCTGAGAAATGCACTAAGCACTAAGAACTTTTACTGACTCACTAATTCTTGCTGCTTTACCATAGGAAATTACTGGAATAAAGATTTCCTGGAGGTTATGATTCAAAGAGAGTGCAGCCAGGTTTTCTCAGGTACAGAATGACTCCACAAACTTTTCAGAGCATTTTTTAAATTTTTTTTTCCTGCTTTTACTTGCTGATGATAGATAATCCTTGGAGTGAAGTGGGTGGGTGGGTGGAACAGAATATTCATTCAAAGAGGCACAACAGAAGTGGTGCTGTCACATCGTCCTCACTGTCATCTTTACCTCTGAAGCATCTGATGTTTAATTTATGTTCTAGGTGGAGCATCTCCATGCTAAATGAAATGGGATTATAGTAAACATCATAACAGAATCAACATCTGTATGAATTCTTACAGTCATAGCTACCGTGTCATAAGCAACTGCCAACAGTTTTCTGTTAGCCGGGAGGCTGTCACAGTCTTGTGTTCAAATGAAAGAAATTGGCCGTTCGTATGCATTCAGTTTGCAAGCTGTCATATAATGATTCATACCACTGATGTTAATGAAACCTGTCTCATAAAAACAATTTTGATGGCAGATCCTCAGCTGCCATCCCACCCTTCCCATAACGCTCATGCAGTTTGCGTCATGCCACAAACACGATGACCTCAGGTATCATGAAGTTAACTGAATTATGCAAAAAAAAATCTAGACTGTACGCAGAGATGTTACAGGCTCAGGTTGTGCTTCCATAATCAGGTAAAATTCCCAAGAACACAACTTCAGGGCCGAGACACTGAATCAGGTCCTGGTGCTGCTTTTGCTCATTAGCAACCACGGGAAATATCTGAATCTCCATCCAATTGTTTCCGTTTCATTGACTTCTATCACGTTTCTTTAATAATAAAACTGGTGGTAGGTATTTCTTAACGTGTGTTTTATAATGTTACTTTTGTGGTCAATTAAGTCCAGAGATGAAGGGGAGAAGGGGAGTGTAAACATGCTCATCCATTTTATTACCAAAACTACAGTTCAGAGTGTCTTTCCTGAGTGGCTGCTTAAGCTTATGGATGCTTCATCTTCTGCTGATGTCCCACAGGTGTTTCACTCTGAGCTGCTGGTGGGCAAACACAGACTGGCTATTTCTTTAAAATGTGAGAATAAAATTCCATTGCATTGAATACAAGTGCTCTTGACAGCCCACAAAAAATCTTAGATTTTAGGGATTGAGTCAACTCATCATATTAGAAAGAAGAAAATTCATGCTTACTCTTTGGTAATATATAAATGAACAACGCTATTGTTAAATTTCATTCCTCTTCAGTAAGATATAGCATACTTCCTCATAGAGCATGCATTAGTCAAAAAGGATATTTAAAGACTAATATTAAAGAGTTCAAAAGCTTGTTGTATATGCTGCCTCAAACTTCAGCAACTTTATGCAAAAAGGAAAAAAAAATCCCAAACCTCAACAACTTTTTGGAGTAAAATTAATCCTTACATTAACCTTTATAGCAGGGGAATAGAAGGAAATGTCTCTTTCCCTATAACAGTGTGATCTGTAATGCTACAAGGCAAAACGTTAAAAATAATGGCAGATAATTGTTATACTCCAAGGGAAAATCTGGGGAATAGAAGGGGTTGATTCACTAAGAAGAAATTCACCGTGTAGGCTAAGACTTTCACTGAGGAGGAGAGAAGACAAGGCATGAGAGCTGTAGCTTCAAAAAGATACGTGTTTCTTCAGTTCAAAACAAATGCAAAAAACTGTACATATACAGTGGGAGAGGAAGGCAGGGAAACAGCATAAGCAATCATTCATACTGTCATTTGAATGAAAAAGACTTAGTCTTAGAAAGTAGTAGTTGGAGACTAGTGTAATAAAATCAGAAAGTCCCGTCTGAGAAAAAAATAGGTTAACTCGGTATGCAAGTGAATAAGAAAGGAAGGACAGTAGGTGGCAATAAAGGGAGGGTGAACAGGACTAAGATACTAGCTTCATTTGAATCTCTTCTACAAGAGAAAGTTGTGATTTAACAGGATAGGAAGGTTTTTCTGGCTGCGTGTGACAGAGTGGCTTGCATCTACAGTCAGGAAGATGAGGTCATTGGGAATGGGCAGCAGAAGCGTCAGGATCACGACTGTTTTTTTTCTACACCTTGCTACATAATATAACAACGTGGAAAGTACTTGTGCAAAATACTATTGGTAAATCATGAGAAAGCCTAAAGATGACCACCATCTGGAGAACAGACAAGCACATACCACACAAACAAGTGGCCCTGATGGCTGACTTCCTGGAAGAGTAAGTCAACAGGGTCATTAATTTTGTGACAGACATATTTAAAAAGTCAATATGCCCATGGGGAGCAGAAGCACAAACTTACACAAAAGCATAGTCATTGTCTTCAAATATAAAGAAAGCAAGAGGTTAAAATTTATCAGAAGCAAGCAAAGAATCTGCAAATATATGACAAAACTACTTTTTTTTATTATTATTATTTGGGAGAACAGCTCTATTGCATCCATTCCTGCCTGCCTGACCCTCACATGGGGCAGGGGTCATCATTGTGGCAAATAGTATTTTTTCCAGAGAATGCAGTTTTAGTCATTCTGAAATTGCTATGTGATATCATAGAAGCATAGTTAATTTTGTTTATATGGGAACTTAAAATACTATTGATCTAGGTTTGTTTCACTTTTATAAGCACGGGTTACATAGATTGACAGTTTTGTGTAAAGTATAACATTGTGTTAAAAATTTTTTCCCATCATTTTGCCAGTACCATTTCATTTTACCAGATTTTCTTGTCCATATGGGTTTTTTTTTTCCAAGGATCGTTATTCTTGGCTACAGCACCCCAGAAGCTTAGCTTGATAGGCATTTTAGAACTGTGTATTAATTATAAGAAGGCTGCAAAACCTTTTCTTTTTTTTTCTTTCTTTCCTTTCAACTCATTTTGTGTTTCTCTTTTTTTGTTTTCAGAAGAATATTAAAATTACAAAGTACCAGTTTCTTGCATTCAAAGGTATTTAAAATTTATTTTTTAAATACAAAAGTGAGCTAAAACCAAAGTTAAATATTATGTAAAGAATGTATTAGTTCAGTTTACAAAGAATTGCAGATTCAAGGGGAATGAATACTCTGTGTGCTGCATTAGGCTTTGTTCAGGTGTATGCAAGAACTTTTGCTTAAAAAACTTTGTATGTGTGTACCGATATCACCAATCTCAATTGGTTCCATTTTTTTTTTTTAAATCCAGTCTATCAGAATAGATAGTCTCACAGAACTACTCCCTATTCCTTAACATTATTGTGGTCCTTAATAATAAGCATGTTTTTCTTTGTTCCATGTTATAGAAATCTTAAACTGTAAAAATAGTGGTATATGCACTTTGAAGTTGCATTCTTGAACTCCATGTAAAGGAACTTCGTTAGTTCGGCTGGAATGCAAACAAGAACTACTCTTTCACCAACAGAATGCATTGAATGACTCAGACTAATTGTGCATCTACAATTATTAAATGAACAAACACAGTCACACAGGTGGTGTCTTTAACAGATGCTGAACAGAAGGCTTAGCTATCCTGATTAGAAGATACGCAAAGCATTGATTGTTTTTTATTTTTATATGCCTGATGACATTACATAGTTTTATTTTAGCTATTGATTACTGGACAGGGACATAGGACAAGACATTCTATGGAAAACTTGTGTTGGAACTAAAGATTATAAGATTAACTGAACATGTATAGATTTAATATCTCAGTAAATTTTATTATGATTTATTTATTTTTAATATAGTAAAATATATTGTAATATATTATAATATATTTATATAATATATATAAAAATAATTAAAATAATAAATTAAAATTTATTATTCCTCATGCCAAATATGCCTGTGGGATAAGTGAATAGTTCAGATTGGGTGGGGATAACTGGCAGGTAGAGTTAATCAGAAGCATATGGAAAAGTCCTTAAGTATCTGAAATACCCCATTCCAGGAAGAATTCTCCGATGGTATTTACAGAATTCACATCTGCTTGCTAGTCAGTTTTGAGAAATCACACTTAAGCATCTGTATATCCTGCTTCCACTCAAGAAAGCTTCTATTGGTGTCCAAAATCTAACCCTAAAGGAAAGCAGGTTAGGAGTAAGCAGAAATGGGGAGCTGCAGGGGAAGCAGAATGTCTTCAGGAGTCCTGCACCTCCAGCAGTGGCTTGGAGACATCAAAGGATATCGAGGAGAGAGGTACCAAAGCAGCCAGGAAGGATTCCTGTGGGCTAAAATACTATCTTACGTTACATAATTTTAATATTTTCCTTGCACATGTTGCTGTTAAAAGAGTTACCTCAAGTAAACAATTCTCTGTTTTACCATTAAACTTGTTAAATGCCAAGAGAGATGAGAAATAACTGTAAAAAAAAATAAAAATCTGGGTGTGAAACCTGGTGTTGTCAGATCCCAGCTTTCTTATAGGCACAAACTAATAACCATCTGCAGAAGCTAAGGGAGCCAGTGGGGATTATAATAGACAGCAATTAAGAGATTAGAAACTTTTTAATATTTACTTTAATCTTATTTGTGGACAATTTATATTTATCATTCTTGTTCCAGCATTGTCCTTTGGTTTAAATTATTCTCGTTACCGTTACTCCCTCTCTTTCTGCCTTCCTAGCCTTCTACCTTCTAAATAAATGGGCTCTGTTATCCTATATGTAATGATGTAAACTATTAGAAAATGAGAAGAGTACCTAAAAATAATGACCTAATGTTTTAAACTTGTTAAGTGGCCATTAAACTTATTCATCTACTCAAACAGCAAATAAGTGTCAATAGAACGACAAGAAAATAATAATAGGAAAAGAATTATGAAGTCCTCCAAAATCTATGAAGGAGCACTGATCCATACTACACAATTAAAGCCTTGTGAAGAATTCAAGTAAATTATCGTAATGACGGACAAGAAAACGCCAGGGCATAATTACTTATAACCAAATTGCCTTGGAAATCTCAAGTAGTTTTTGAGAAAAACACTAGTATTACTACTCAGTTACTTAATTTCCATTATGTGAATGTATAAAGAGAGAGAGAAAAAAAGTGTGAGATCATTCAAGAACAGTGGGTTAGAAGCTGACTTAAATGTTGTAAACCAAATAAATCTCATTAGCAAATATGCATCCTAAAAGCTTTTAATCACTATGCATCATATCTAGTATCAGCTACTAGCAGAAACCTGGTGAAGTATGACAATATTGTACAAACTCATCAGGTAGGCATGTGACAAGTGAAACTGGCTCTGAGAATAATTCCACGTTATCAAATACTACCAACTGACTGCGATCCTGAGAACAGATTTGTGGGTCAGTATTACTGTTCACTAAGCAGGATCTAAGGGGAGGCATTTTAAAAGCTTGTGCAGCTACAAATAACTGTTCAAGCATTCATGTCAGGGTTCAAAGAGAAGTTGGTAAGTAAGAGACTTCTGAGCTTCAGGAGTGCCTGGTGTAGACTGTATTTTATACTGTGAAAGAAGACTGTGATGGAAATAAACAGAGCACCAACACAAAGAATTCACGGGACTTGGCGAGGCTTTATGCTCAGGTTCACACCTTCAGTGCAGCCGTGAAAACTCACCCTTTGAGCTCCCCAGGACACCTGCCTGGCCTGAGGTTTTATAGAGGTAGCTGCCTATATAAAGGTATAAAGATACTAACCAAGCTACCTTGGTTAGTATATCCTGGCTGTATTTTATATATATATATAAAAATACATATATTTTAAAGAATTTGTCTATAATATTAGTTCTGCCTTTGCTTGATACAGATGGAAGGCAGGTAATGCCTAGGAAAACAGTAACAGACTTTGTTTGTGTTTGACTGAAGTCTGTGATCAATACTGTAGATCAGATAAATGAATCAGTTGGCAGGAGAATATGTGAACTAAACGCAGGTAACTATTTGTACTCCATGAGATGTGGCCACAAGATATCTTAAGCAACTTGGTTTTAAGTTTTTGGAGAGAGTGTATTGAAACCATGTTAGGCATTGATACTGGCTTATGCCCCTGCAAAATAAGTATTCTGATGAAATTTTTTCCTAGCTACTGTTGAAAAAAAAAAAAATCACAGGCTCTGAGGTTTTGAACTAAATTATGCATTAATAAAGCTTCTATTGTTTATTTCCAGTTCATTAGACAAGGTATAGTTGTGTTTTTTCCCCACACACATCACCATTTTACATTCCTCTAACACGATGATAACATTCCTTTCAACATATATTATAGAGTGAATGGACTAATCGATATTGACGAAGCTTAAGCTTTAATAGTAGTATGTGGATTAGTACTACATTTATCTCATTAACACAGTGAAGACAAAACTCCTTAATGCAATTTGTGGAACTTTACTCACCTGGACCTCCCCCAGTCCTTTTTATAAAAATAGAAGGGAATAAGCAAGCAAACATGCTTGAAGAAAATGGCCTCAAGTTACGCCAGCGTAGGTTTAGATTGAATATTAGGAAAAACTTCTTCACTGAAAGGGTTATCAAAGGCTGCCCAGGGAAGTGGTGGAGTCATCATCCCTGGAGGTACTGAAAAGATGGGTAGACATGGTGCTTAGGGACATGGTTTAGTGGTGGTTTTGGCAGTGTTAGGTTGATGGTTGGACTTGATGATCTTAAAGGTCCCTTCCAACCTAGACAATTCTATGATTCTATGAAATGATAATAATGTTTTGGTTGGAACTGCTGTTAAAGCACAACTCCTTTTTGGGGGGCTTGATAGCAATATGATTACTGATCAGGGTTACTGATCAATATGATTACTCCTTCAGGGAAAAGGCTTCAGTTCCATGCCCCGTCTCCATAGTCTTTGGGTATGTCTGCTGTATTTTGAGGGGAGATGAAAGCTGAGGGAACCTGTATGGACCTTGCTCATGGTTAATACAGCAGACCTTGGGTGAACAAGCTCTGCAGAGGTTTTGCAAAGGCAAGTTCCTTGTCAGACACAGATCTCACAGCTCTGCATGGCAGATCGAAAGAACCTGGAAAAAAAAGGATAAAATGGGATGGTGACATGTGTGTATTGTTAGGGTTTCAGTGCGCCTCATTCACATGAGAACAGGCCCATAGCCCAACAGCATCCATTTTTGGGGTGATTTTGGGCTTGCCTCTCTTTGCTGGTGTTGCTCTTTTGCATTGTGCCATTGAGTAGCTTAGCCTCTGCCAGCGCACTCTGTCCAGAGCCATCATGTCTGAAGCACCTCATCACCCTACACTCTCTTCTGGAAACTACAGAGATTTCAACTTTGTCTCTATTGGCCCAATGCTCAGCCTTGTGCTTCATTGCTCCCACAGCTGAGTGACGAATCGCTGCCTTCCTGTTCTCATATACCCTCTGTCCCAGGCTTGGTGTTCCTCCTGCTGCTCCCCCCAGCTCCCCAGGGCCTCCCTGGCTTTTGCACTGGCTCCAGCTTCCCCAGACACTCCTGCCACTGGGGCTGGGGGATCCACACATGAAACCACCACACCTTCCTCTATCAACCTCATTTCCCTGCCTTCTGTGCATCTCCTCGGAGTGTTTATATAGAGGTCCATCCTTCAGAATACACTAGACTAGACTAGACTAGACTAGAATGTGTGTGTATATATAAATACACATATATACATATATATGCACACTCAAATATAGATGCATGTATACATAGAATCGTAGAATCATAGAATTGTTGAAGTTGGAAGGGACCTTTAAGATCGTCAAGTCCAACCATTAACCTAACCTGACAAAAACCACTTCTAAACCATATCCCCAAGTACCATGTCTACTTATATATGTATATTAATGGTTAAAGGGCTTTAAGGCAGGGGCAGTGGGAGCAGCTGTTCCTTTGCAAAAGAATATAAAACTATGACTGGTCCCCTGTTATGCCCACTGGTCCATGCTACAGTTTCCCGTAAGAGTCAAATTGGGATATGAGGCCACCTATTCGTACACAAAATACAAGTGAGGAAGCCAGAGGTGAGACAGTGCTCAACTCTTTAGCTTTGCTTTTAACAAGGGTAGGAACCAGCACAAAGCAAAGTTACCTTCCTTGTCTCAAAGCTGTTTTCATGGAAGAAGTCATGGGGAATAAACATATCTGTGCTTAATATTCTGCAAATAAACCCACAGAGTACCTTGTGCTTTTCCAAAAACAAACGTGGCAGTTTCTTTACCAAGCTCCCAGTTTTCACGTGTCACTTTCCAAACTCCCCTCACACACGTGACTGAAGCCGAAACGAGGTTATGCGCACACACCTGCGGCTGGTTTCCAACATCAGTCTTTCTTGGGTGACATTTAAAAAGGTTTTGAAATTGAGTTGCACTGGCTCGACTCATTTCTCCTTGATGCCTGCTTTGTTCCAGCAGCACGGGTGTGTGTATAAATAACAGTTTGTATCCCTTGACAACTTCCTGCATTAGAACAGCACTTGTGGTCAATCACAGCAGAAAGAGCAGCAGGGAAATACTTTGGCCCAGCAGGCACAATCATGCCATTTGTTGACTAGTAAAGTGGGTGCTTGTGCCGCAAGTGATGGTTTTCAGTGATGCACCTTGGCGTGCTGTAATCACTATCAGCTTTTCTGCTGTGCTTTAGAAAGACGGTCCATCTGCTGCATTATTCCTTGACAGCTCTAATTTCTCGAAGGGAGAAAATGCAGGTAAGAAAAACAGAGTTAGGTGACTTAACTGCTTCTGAGCTGCTGTTCAGGTAAGCCTTTAAAAGATGGGTTCTCCTTTTCCTTCTTCTTATTTTCCTTCACTAATCTTGACTTCTTGTGTCTTCAGGAATAAGACAGATCTGTAGCTCTTGCTGCTTTTCTATCTCTAAGTGGCCAGTTCTCCAACAACTGTACCTGGAAACTTGGCTGTTTATTCCTACAGGAATCAATAAGGAGATCCTTCTGCAATACTGCAGCCAATGAGCTGGAAATCCCTTTTCTCTTGTAGGTATACAGAATTGATAAAACTTAGATATGATATTCAGCTAGAAAGAATTCAGAGTTTCCATATTTTGCATCTACCTGTCTCTTCTGCTCTAGCACTCATCATATTTATTGAATAAATAACACGCTGTAATTTTGGTCTCAAGACCAATGTTAAAATGTGCTATAGACACAGAAAAAGCAAATTAGAAAGTATAGGTTTTATGAATAAATATAATTATGGGTAACTATAGTAAAATATCAACTAGTAGGTTAACTGCCAGATTTGAAGATTAATATAATTGTCATTGCTACCTTTTATTCTTTTCTCCAGCAAGTGCATAGAGAAACATAGAGGTCCTCACTTTTCCCAAGAAGTTTTTCTGTTTGAAGGGAATGGTATTGGTGAAGGAGGGGGTGTGGACTTCCATAAGATGTACAGAATCCTGGAATTTCCAAAACAATGCTGGATTTTAAAGATGAGAAACCTTTCAACATTTCAGCAGTGTAACTCCCTCATATGTAGTTAGAAAGGTTGTCATTTGCATATTATTAGCTTTGTTGCATTATGATAGAATTCCTTACTTCCTGTAGTTCTATTTAACTAAACTGCTCTCCATTTTTCTTACCTATGTGTTGATTTTCATGCAGCAGGACAGCTCATTTTGGGATGCATTATGTTTTAACATTTGTCAATAGGTGGTGGACCAGTATCTAAATTTGCTTCCCTTCATTGCTTTGACCCAGTCATGTAGCAACTCGCTGGAAGATGATGTCCATATTCACATTTCTGTTGTCCTATAAAATCAAGAAAATTGAATCGAAGACAGACTACTTTGTATAAATTCCCAAATCGGTGTGAGAAGATTTCAAGGAGCATCTGATTTCATATTGCACTATGGAATAGAGATACAGTGGGACAAGCTGAGCCTACATCATTATAAAACACAAAAATTGATTGCAGAATTGTCTCCTTTTGGTGATCTGTTGTAGCAATTTGCCACAAACCCAGATCTTTCAAAGGCAATGACTGCTCCAGAGTCTCCCTGTCCACCCTTTGTCCATCTAAGTGATGGTGCCTTTCAGGATACACCATTATATCCTGAAGCATGCTTTGTATCTTACTATAAGATAAACAACTACCTAAATATTAGTTTACCCAGGCCTGCATTCTGGTTTATAATAGCTGTTACCTTAGAGCAATAAATAAATGGGTAACATATGACCATGGGCTACATACATGAAGATACATTAATATCATGTCCATTAAGAAATTTTATATTTATTTGTAAATTGCCTTTCAGGCAACTGATATTTATCTCTTTTAGCCTCATTTGCAGAAGCCTTGCCACAATAAAGGGCTATAATCTATATAGTAAATTCATTTCAAGCCTGCACAGGAAGAACTTTATTTTAAATGAAAATACCGTTTTCCTTTAAATTTTATTTTATGCATTTCTTTTCCATTCTGCAGACAAATACTGGGCCCAATATATTAAATTAATTCACCCTGGGTGAACACTACAGAGTTGTTTGTTCAAACAGTACTAAGCATGACATAACACAATTTAGTATCCTCCATATGCACACAGCTCAGACTCCTTTGTTTCTTAAATCCTCGACTTAAGATTTAATAAATAAAAATAGATTAACTCACCCATTTTTGGGTTTTTTTTTCTGAAAATTTTAGGGTCTATTTTGACAGAAAAAAGAATACCTTTAAGTATATCAGCAATATCTGCTTTCAAGTCAATTGAGAAACTGAGAACCTCATTCCTAACAGTTGATATGGTCAATAGTGAGAAACCAGTTATGTTCTGTTTTGAAGAAAATGTCACTTAGATCTACATATGTTTTAACAAATCTTATTAAAGAAGATAATGCTACAAAAAAACGAAGAGATTTATCATAACTGAGAAGGAAAAACAAGACCATAAACACCTTAGCCAAATACACTGCTATTTTAATAGATTGAATTAATATATTGAGTCATGACTCATTCTGAAATGAATTGATGCCTTTTAGTTATTAATTTCAGATGGGCAAGGATGTTTCTGCTGTTGCCAGGTGGTGAGAATCTAGATGTTATAGTTCATCTTCTATTCAATACAGATTTGGAAGGGGTCTGGAAAGGAGCATGAAGAAATTAAATGGAGAAACAGAACAGGAAAAGAGAGAGAGAAAGAGGGGAAAACACACAGTCTGCAGAACAGATGAAGACAAAGCATTGCCTCATGCCTGGCTTGGTCTTTATTTTTCTGTACCAAATACAGAGCACATTCCTGTTGCAAGAATGACCTTCTGGAGTCAATCTACAAAAAAATCACTAGTTGGGCTAAAAGGTGAGTATGGACAGAACTTCAGTTTAGTGAATAAAAAGTATGGGTTACAGCAATAACAAAAGGAATGATCTTAATCAAAACACGAAATCGCTGTTTGTGTTGCAGCTTCTGTGCATTTTAAATGGCACAAAAATATATATGAATATTGCCCTTGTCATGCTCAAGTTCTCCAGTATCTCTGTGCCTTCATTGAACGCTGGTTCTGATACTGCCACTGTTCCTTCTCAGTCTTGTTTTGGGGGGGAAGATGTTAAGCACAACCATGCATAGCTGTTTAGGAAAGGAAAACAGTGCATTTTTGTTTAGATAGCATATTTTCTAAACAGGTGACTAATTTTAATACCTCATAGTATCTGCTTTCTGATCAAAATTTTTTGTCACAATTT
Source organism: Himantopus leucocephalus (assembly GCA_003993805.1). NCBI lineage: Eukaryota > Metazoa > Chordata > Aves > Charadriiformes > Recurvirostridae > Himantopus > Himantopus leucocephalus. The sequence continues at coordinate 96,638,102 of RSEF01000003.1, read as the reverse complement.
CTTTGTGCTCTTGAATCTTAGTCATTTACAGCTTTTGGTTTTTGAAAGCTGTAAACATTCAAACTGACAATTCCAGTTAGGTTGTTCGTTTTATTTCAATATTATTTGAATAGGAATTACAGTAAGTAGATATAAACATGCAGCAAAAGAAGTACAAAATGGTCTCCACTGTGTTTCAGACTTGAAAGGGACACTGCCATAGTCACAAGGATGATGGCTGTATAAAATGAACAGTGCAAAACATAATTTTAAATTCTCATAGAACTGAAGTGTACAAAAAATTTAGGGGTCAGCTATATGCAAGGCACTGTGTAATAATGCACATATGAGTCACTTAACACTTCCCATTTGTAAAAGTCCAAGCAATCTTACAAATGTGTAACTATTGTCACCTCTGTCTATATAGATTTGCTTACTTTCACTGTGATTATATGACACAGCAAGGATCAGGCTCTACGATTTGGTTGTACTGTGCTGCTAGAAAGTTTCCAGCTGAGTGTTAAAAAAGGTGCTGGGCTATTTACCAGGATGGCAACAGTAAATACCCTGTGTGAAATTCTGCTGCTGTCAGTGTTGATGATAAGACTCCCACTGACTTAAATAAGGCTAGATTTCACTTCTACACTTCGTTTTCAACAGAGAACTTTTAACATGACTAACAATTAAGACCTTAAGGGGGCTATGGAGACATTCAACTCAGCTTTTGCTGTTGGCCTCTTTAAAGTTTTATAGGGCTATGCTTCTTCATCGTTATAAACTCCTCTGAATCTTTCCTGGGAAGAGGGGAAGAAAGGCAGAGGTGTGGGGGAGAGAGAGAGAGCAAGACACTAGGCTTGGGTTTGTTTATTTGCTTTTTTCTTTAAACTTCTCTTACACTACTTAGGTGGTGGTGAGTCACAGTTCTGTATATAGCTTTTTTGAAAAAGCTGGTTTTTAAAAGATGAACTTCCTGCAGATTTTGGGTCTCATGTAGGAAGATTTGATTTCCTCTTGTATCCTTGGAGCATGTACAACATCGGTAATCATATAGCCCCCCTGAACCATTTGAGACAGTCTTTTTTTATTATCTAAAAATAGTGGCATCTTCAAATGTCCATTTTTTCTTGAATTACTGTTTAGATGCTTATTGTTATTCCCTGTTTTCCTCTGAACAGCAGGACAATCTGCGGTCTAGAGCCAATCAACGTGGCCTGTCCTCAGAAGAAGCAGCAGAAGAGGAGACTGTAGTTTTGCACTTGTCCTCCATGCATCTGCAAATTCCTCCTCCCCCCTTTCCTTGTAATGCAATTTTTCTTGTCTCTCTGGAGCTCTCAGAAGGAACCTGTACACGAGCTTTCCCTGGGCACAGAGAGAAGCTGATTAATGGGAGGGAAGGTTGTCTTCTCTGAGAGTGAAGCCTTTTGCTAAGTAAGCTCAGGAGAAGTCTCGTAAACAAGCAAGAAAAAGCTCATTTGTAGGTGACCAGAAACTTGTGCAGGAAAGAGAGGTTTGATTTCCTGCCTCAGTAGATAAATAACTTACAATAACTGCAGTAAGCTTTAGGTTAGTTCTTAGTCTGTGTTTAGCTCATTTAATAGAACTGGAAAGGCCTCGTAAAACCAGTCACAACTAAATTCTAGAAAGATCTCTGCAGTAACTGTAAACACTCATTTCAAACAGTGTGGAACCAGAAAATTTGTCACTGTTCATTTAATTCTGTGAAATCTCTCTGCCATAATGCCCTGCACCAAGTAAATAAAATGCTGACCTCCCAAACCAGGATTTTCTTCAAACATTTCCCATCTTGCATTTTTTGCTAAATACTTTCCACTTGTGAAAATGCCATGGTATAAGATGAAAAGCTTTTTCTCCATCTAAATATCTAATCTATACAACTAGTTTATGATGAGCAGGAGTTTTGTGTTTGGTTTTTTGTTTGGGTTTTTTTTTTTTTTNTTTGGGTTTTTTTTTTTTTTCCTGGAGGAAGAATTGGTAGGTTGTATTGTTGTTAGTCTCAAACTGGTTTTGCTGATAAATATTAAATTATTCCTTCTCTCCCACTTTTTGCAAACCCATCAGAGATTAAACAGATATACAGGAGATGGCAGAAGCAGCACACAAAATTTGGATGGCATGCTTGGCACCCTTTAAAACACTTGGTGGAGCAGATGAGAATTTAAAGAGAGCACCCTAATTAGTATTAGTCAGGGAGAGATGCAGAAGAACTTTGAAAACTGGAAATAGAGGAAATCATTAGGAAACTTGGGCTAAAGAAATGGAATTCTAACTCTCGGCTGGACAAAGTTCGCCATGGAAGTCAAGGTCTGCCTTGTAGTATGCACAAAGTTTTAATGTTAACATGTAAAAAACCCCATATGTCATGTGTGTCTCCAAACTTAAGAGTAAAAACTTTTTTTAGAACAATGAGGCTTTGAACACAACAGCAATGGAAACACAAGTATCTTGCTTCTTTTGAAGAAATCAAGCTGTCATTGCAGCTGTGCCTTTGAGACGACCTTATTTTGATACTTTGTTTCCAGGCTGCATATTCCTGAAATTGAGACTCTTGCTTTCACTTGAAAACTGCACAGAATACCTCTGGGAATGTGGTGGTAAACTGGGAGTTTGCCAATATTAAGCATTATGGGCATTGTTTCATATAGCAGTAGGGGTGTTATTTTAAAAAACACTGACAGAATACCTCATAGAGGAGACAGTTTACGACAAAGAAATTCATGTTTGTTTGACAGATAATGAACCAAAATCCATGTATAAACAGAGTAAGCATCTAAGGATATATAGGACATGGTAATAAGCTTGCACAAAGAAGGAAGGGGGAAGTTCAGGCAAAGTGATGTTCTAAGTAGATAGGTGGTGGTAGTTAAGGAATCTTTACAGGTTAACAAGGATACATTCAAACCTAATGTGTTATGCAAAATGGGTCCAGTGGAAGAAATTCATAGCAGGTTCCTGGTCATAGCCAAAAAAATGAACTATTAAGTGAACTCTTAAATTCATTTAAGTATCTGCAGTTTTATTGCAAGTTAAAACATGAGTGTTTGTGTAAAAAGGATACATATTGCCTACAATTCTACTTAGGTCCCCTCCGAGGCTTTTGGGAAATAGAGTTCAACAGTGCATGAGGAAAACTTTTACTTCTTGAATACCAGAGCCAACACAATTTTATTCAGAAACAACATTTGCTTCCTCTCTTTCATTGTAATACAAAGTAGGTAACTTCTCTGACTTGTCTATTATTTCTCTGGTATTTATGTTCCTGTTTCATAAGAAAACCAAATTGTTTGTTGATGAGTTTGGTGTGTGCTTAATTCTTTGTCAGTGCTTAATTCTCAGTCAGTGAGTCAGCAACCAGTAAATACGTTTTGACTGAAAAGTGCTAGTTTCTTTCAAGAAGACTTCTACTAATAGCTCCTGCAAAACTAGCCAAGTGACTGTATTATTATTTCACAGGACAGTGGGTCATCATTGAAATCAGCCTTTGAAGCTCCTGTCGAATTCTGTTCACTCAAATTGGTTTCAGAGGCCACACTATTGTGCAAAACTTACTCTCCCTCTTCAAGTTCACTTTTTCCGTGCACACCTTCCAGAGAATCACCTTTGTTTCTGATTTGAAACCTATGCTACCCTACAACTTTCTTTATTATCTTGTCTTCTCTTTTATGCTGTTAGTTGCTTTGGAAACAAAAAAACCCCCAACATGATTTCTTGATAGAGGTAACTGGGAATATCAGCGGATAGTTAATGGAAATAAATTACTTGGCTTTGACACAAAATATCTACCTGGTATTAACAGGCTTAACTTGGTGTGTTTGGTTTCTTGAACTGAAAGCTGTTTAAAAGGTAATTATGGGGTTCCTACAAAATACTCCTTGATGCCAAATATTTTCACAGGATACTTTGTGATGCTTAGGTAATATTTATAAGGAACACACAACTCTTACTGCTGTTTTACACAACAGATTTAAAGGCAATGAATGAAGTGTAGCCAGAAACATAAAGTGCCCCAAATATACTTGGGATATACACATAGAAATGTAAAATACACATAAAATAAAATAAAAAATGTGCTTAAGGGGCAGTTTCATGCTTATTCATGCAGTAGGTTTCCCTCTCTATCCATCCTCTTAGGTATGGTAGAACAATTGGCTTGCACAAAGATTGTTGTGTTTCAGAATGCTTATTTTTGGCATTAAAAACTTTACTACCATCTTGATTGTTGCTGAAGTTGGTGGGTTTCTGTGACTCATTGTGATTGTGTCAAAGCAGAAATAACATGGGTTAATCCTCTTATCTAATCTGACAGTCAACAGCTCTCTTTGCTCCAACAGGCACCACACTCCTTGGCCTTGCTCGTAAACCTTTTGTTGTTGAACAAATATCTGTCACATATCTGTTTGCCAGGCTTTGTTTTTCAGCAGGTATCTGCAAGGGCTCAGTTGTCACTGGAACTTCATCTCTTCTCTGTTGTTCCTTCAACAACCCATTCTTCTTCAGCTCTATCTCTGTTTTTCAGAGCACATGGAAATTGAAGACATGTCAGCTGATGATTCTTTTGTATGACTAGCTTACATTTACTCAAGGAAAACACACATCGTTAAATTTTCGGGTTGCTTCCGCAGCTCCCTCAGATTCCATCATAGTCTTTACTTCCTTGCATTACTTGTCACAACGCCCTTTCCTGTTTATTGCTCTGTTCTCTGGCTCCTCCAGTTGCTCTGCTCATCAGACTAATTTCAAATAATGCTACTTATGAAATATCATTCTTTATTTGATTAAGCACTATGTAATCAAAACCACAGGCTTTGGATAAAATTAATGGTATGATGATTGACTTAAGTTTTTTGGTAGGAAGGATTTAACAGGAAATAAATAATTTTCATAAAGTGAATAACATAAAACAGGAAAGTAGTTCATTGCTAGTGAGAAAGCAATATCTGCAAGACGGCTAACAAAGAAATAAAGAATTTGTTACATATCACAGGGGGAAACTCAGCAATGAATCAGGTCTAGAGGAGAGGAGGGCTCTGAATGCCCACTTGGGCATGGGTGGGTCTAAAACTGTTGCTAAAGAAATGTAGTTATACAGAATAAAATATCTCAATTTCTGTTAGGAATATCTCAAATCAGATCAAGAACATCAGGAAGAAAAATCATCTGTTGATTAACCCTTATCCTGTATCTTCTGATAATACATCTCTGACACCTCAAACTTTCTTTGAAAAGTTGTATGGTGTTCCATATTCTCTCTTGAAACCTACTCTGTGGACTTTTGGTTCAAATCCCTTTGTTATCATGGGAGCTGAAGGGTGTAGAAACCCATTCCTCTTCATCACACCTTTTTTTCCTTCCTTTTCTCATGCCATTTCAGATGTCTTGAGCACCGAGTTGGTTTTAAACTTAAAATTACCAGTAGACTAACATCAACTACATTTTACTAGGTTTTTCCTTCTACAGGAAACAAGAGACATTGCTAGTTCAGATCTATCAACTTCCATTTGGATGAAAAACTCTACAATGAATCCTAAAGAATACAAATAATCAATGTATTAGTATATACATAATTCCTCAAAAAAACCTCTCGCTTCTGCCAGCTGCTAGCAACCGAAACTCTTCTGTCTGAAATGTGGCACCACAGAAAAGACTGGGAGGGAGAACATAGACATATTCTGTTGACTATGGATCGCTAATAACCAGTACTCTTTCTGACTGATGAGGCAAATGGGAGATCTCTCAAGTACTTTCTTTCAGGATAAAATCTAGGCTGGTAGGGGCTGAAGTTACTCTGGTTTCCAAAACATGCCCCACAAAGGACTACAAAAAAAGTTCTCTCTCTCATATTATTTGATCCCTCTCAGAAGGTTTTGGGGAGTTCGGGTGTGACTTATCTGGACTGAGCAGGACAGAAATGGACCTCTGATAGTAGGTGCACTTAAATCATAAATGCCAAACTTTTATGACACATTAGCATGGAATGACAAGAATAGATACCTCAAGCCATATGTCAGCTACATTGAAGGAGGTACTGGTAACAAAAAAATAACAAGGTGTGAACCTTTTGCTTTCATATTCCCTAAACAATGGCACTGACTCTGCATTTTGTTAGCCTGCAGCCCTGATGTCCTTGAGCTCTCCTCAGTGATACGTTACATCCATGGAACACCGAACCCCACATCTGACAGCATAAATCTAGCCAGAGAGATGCATGTATGTGTGAGGTCAAACTGGAATACAGCAATGCTTCTGATATTGTGACAGAGCAATAGAGTCTCTGCTCCAGTTATTAGAAAAAGCAGCAGCTCCCTGACCTTGCAAAAGCACTGGGTAAGATGCGGCGGCCGTTAGCACTAGTTTTATTTTTCCTGAATGCGGTCTTGTGTCAAACTCGCCACAGAAACTGTGTGTCCTGGCTGCCTGTGACTCTCTGCTGCTGGTCATCACCAGCCCTCGCTCAACAAGGGATGTCTTGAACAGTACTTTTACAAGGCAGTGGAGCACAGCCCTCCCTGGTGCTAGGTACCCGCTGTGAAATAAGGATAACCAAAAACTCAGCATGAGTTTTCCCACGCGCTTTGGATTTGGGGCAGAAAAACCAAAGATAACTAACCTATTATTTTTTCTTTCATGAGGATAGAAGGGCAAATCTATTTTAAATGCTGGGATAGGATACATAAGCAGGCTGAGTGAGTACCAAAGTAGCATGCAGGTTTAAAATTCTCACCTGCATGCACAAAGTTTGCTTGTACTCGCTAGGGTTTGAAGATTCTGTTTTCTCTAAATCACTTCAGGAAATACTTTAAAGAC
>RSEF01000003.1:96592972-96607020 GCA_003993805.1 Himantopus leucocephalus | reverse complement strand
AAGTGAGTTTGACTCTTTCGGTATTAATTTATTGGCACCTGCAGCCTAATTCAATGGTATAAGATGCACAGATATTTTCATGAAATATGTAGGAACTTAATCCAGAGGTGCAGGCACAGGCAGACCTCATTTGTCTCCCTGCTAGGGTTGAAGAGCCCCTTATTGCAGAATGGATAAGCCACACTAGGAAGAAACTACTGAAAATGCCACAAGATCTTTCACTGAGCATTTGCTAGACCTCATGCATACTTTAAGAACAAGGAATTTAAGTCCTCCCCCGCCAAAAAAAAAAAAAATCCAAAGGAATTAAATGTCTTTAATTCTATTGTTCACACCCAGTCCACCTGCACAGATATTTTTGTGAGTTTCTGAAGAAAGAGCATGTGGCTAAGACTCAGTTCACTGAGGTGTTACCTGGCACGCTAGCACTTGCATGTAAATAATAAATCATGGTGTAGTAATTCTGTGGACAGAAGCCTGTTGCTGGCTTAAGCCCAATCATCTGCCTTGTCCTCTGTCATTATACTGTTTCAATCACTTCTCATCCTACCAGTCAGGAATTTGTAGAAAAGTCCCAGAGCCTTGTTAGTAACCTGAGCAAAGTTACGTTCAGTAGACTTCTCTTAAATGTCATGGCTTTTTCAAGCCATGCACAGCTTCAGTCACAGTGTCGCGTTTGAAAGCTCTGTTAATCCATTTCCATATAGTTACTTTTCTTGCTGAGTTTTTTCCCCATCTTTCCTTAGTACAGAACTCACCACGTAGCTGCTGATCGCTCTCAGCTAATAAAGTCAAATAGTGCAGTAAAAAAGTGCACCACTGAATTGAACTGCTGATTGCACTGTAAGCAATAGTATTTATTGAAGTTCATTTCTGTGTTACAATCATTACTCTAGTGAGGCAGTTTCTAGATGAGTAATATCATGGGCTGCTCATGTCATAAACTGTTTATCCAGCCTTATTCTATGAGGAAGTGTTGATGAAGATTGTTCAGGTGTGTAGATGTGAGGTTTCCAAATGATGTGAGATAGATGTGTGTTTCTATGTGGTCACTGTCAATGCACCGGCTGGTGCACTTATTAGTATGCATCAACAATGCTGCTGCTTCTTCCTAAACAGTTGCCTCAGGTCTGTGAAAATTATTTGCGTTTAGTTCTTTGTAGTGTTTCTGGCATCTGAACAGTAGTTAGAGCTGTACCACAGGACTGCGAAAGTACAGGCGTCGCTCTTCCAGTCTACATCTGGAAGAAGCTTTGAGGATGTTTCCAAAGTGTTTGGTTTTTCTCACAGACATGATGAAGTGACATTTTCAGTCACTGCATTTCCTTCTTTCTTGTTTAGTGAAGTCTGACTTGTGCTGTTGCAGCTGTTGAAAATTCCCTAGGGATCCCAAATATTCAAGTGTCCATCCCCCCTCTTGTTGTGTGCCAAGGAACTCTCCAGGCCAGTAGCAGTGAACAGAACACTCTTCTTTTACAAAGCACCCTACTGCAAAGAGCTCCTAAACTAACCTGAGCATCCTGGCACACCTTGGCTGCCCTGGAGCATACTACTGGGTAATGTGAGAACCTTTCCCTTTTGATTATGTCAAAACCAGTGTCCTGCAAGCCAGTTTATGGCAAGTATAAAGGACGTAGTTGCAAAAATTAAACACAGGCGGCTGCCAGGAGCACATGGGAGATGGCAGCTCTTCTTTCCTCCACTCAGCTGGTGGCTCCGGTTCCTGGGGCAGGGAGAAGGTAGGCCGCTGCTTGCTCTGAAGGCATGCTCTGCATGCCCACTCAGGATGGACAGCCCTGCTCTGCCCACCTCCAGAAAGAGCAAAGGGCTGTCCTCTGAGAGGTGCCCACCCAGACAGCAACACCATTAATTGCTGTGCTGGTTGGGATTTGACCAGAGGGCTAGGGCTTGAACACCCCTCATTGTATTAAAAGCACAACAAAAAGAAACTTTTCCTCTCTCTGCTCTTACACTGGGGAATATGGCTTTGATGCAGATGATATTCCTTCCCTTTCCGGTAACGAGTAATATAAAAGATAAATGTTTTCATCAGGGCATCATTTTTTTTTTGGGGGGGGGGTCCCCTGCTGTATAGTAACAATTGCATTATTTCTTTAGAAAGGCTATATTTGACAACCAATTTTTGAAATAAGTATTTCTAAATATAACTATAACTTGTAAAATTAATAAAAGAAGAAAGTACGCTAAGGAGTGATCATTCTGTATATACTCAGTTTCTTCTGCTTCTTCCTAATGCACCTGTACCAACTCCTGCCAGAGACAAGAAGCTGCACTAGGCAATCTGCTGGGTCCATTAAGAACATAAAAAAAATAGCATATGGGACAGTTAAGTGATCTTCCATCATGCATTTCCGGTGGCTAAGAGAAACACAGGCATTCACCCTAAGCACCGTTTTCATTTTATACTTATTAAAGCTGCATTATTCTTTTGAATAAAACGTGAGTGGGAAAACTTCATTGGCTTGGATTATGCCATTTTCTGCAGAATGAAACACAAGTCTAATTATTTCAGTGGATAATAGTGTAAAGGTTTTGAACAAATGTGGAACATTATTCTTCCTGATTTAAAAAAATGCATGAAGCTCTTTGTTTCTGTAATGAAATTGCCGTCAGGACAAACACAATAGAGGTACAGAAACAGAAATCGCATTCAAAAAACAGTACCTGCCTGCATGCTATTAAGATAAGGAAACAATATGTTTCCAGCTGAGTGACCGTACTTCCTTGTGATCCATTAGGCAAGCAGAACTTACAGCTCATTCCAGCCTCCATGCAATTCCAGCACAAAAATCAAAACATGATGTCAACTGGGGAGTCACAGATGTCCTTAGCCCAGCACAGAAACAAACTTGAATGGGACTGACAGTAATAAAGAATATTGCTTTAGACCTCAAGGGTGTTTAATTCAAGTGAAAGTCTTTCTGAGAACATTTGGGATAGTGGTATGATTCATTAGTTACCCTGTACAAGCACTATGCTGTACTGCACGAGAAATGTTATCAAGCTTTCAGAACCATGAGCTGGTCCGAGCTAAAAAACCAGAACTGAGCAGCTGGGAATATGTGCTGGGGACCCAGCAATAAATGCCGGATTTAAAACTGTACATAAGATACATGTAAAATGCAGAAATGTTGGTCGAAAAGCAATGCAGGAACTGAGTATTTCCTATAACGACACTAGTTATCCAATGTAGCCTACTGGTATTAACCTGTGTGCTCTTTTCTCTTTTTTTTTGATAAAATTTTGCTCAGAATCACAGAAAATAAGCTAGGAATCAGAAAGCCTATCTCATTTTTCCTCCCCCATTTGAGGCAAGACTGGCTGTATCTAAACTATTCCTGACAGATCCCTGGTCAGTTCTTAAAACCTGCAGAGGAAGATGTTGCACATTATCCCTAAGCAATCTACTCTGGTACTTACCTGTCTTTCCCATTAGAGGCTTTTCCACCTGCCTGATGTACATCTCCATTGCTGCAATTCTAGTCCATACTACTTGTCACATTCACAGAAGACATGAAAAAAGTTTATTCCCTTCCTTTTTTTTTTTTTTCAAGAGCTTTTTAAGCTTGTCATTGTGTTTCCCCGCAGTTTTCTTTTCTCTTGGCAAACCAAATCACATATTCATGCTTCCACATTTACTGTCTCTCTGATAATTCCTATGGGTTCATCTTTTTGATGTGTAACATTCACAGCTAGAAACAGTAGTCCTGGGGAGGCCGTATCAGTGCTGAGCAGAGCAGAATGATTGCTTCTTGTGATCCACTTTAAACAACCCAGTTTTTAGCTTTCAGTATTTCAGTAACACTATTTAATTATGATTGGTTTGTAAACAATCATTACCCAAATTCTTACTTGCAGTCATACTACTTGCTGTTGATTTCTATGTGTTACTGATTTTTGACTGTCACTATTTCCTGTCTAGGACTGGTATTTATTCTTCTTTTTGGGTTTTTTTTTTGGTTGCTTGTTTGGTTTTTTTTTCTGACAGTTTCTCCCATTTGTCAAGAGGTTTCATTCTCATCTTCCTCTTACAGTAAGCTTGCAGCCCCTCACCACTTCTTGCACCTTTAATGCAGTCTTTTGTTCAGGTCCCGAATGGAAATATTTAAGATTACAGAACACACAAAATCCTCCTACAGTATTTAATTCATCCTTTAACTTTTGACCTCTTGAAAAATTTTTCTCCAATAGCCTGTCCATTTTGTGGTAAGCTAATCATGACGGTACTTTTGGAGGAAGCCAAGTGAATATCTTGTTGAACAGGGTCAAAAGTCTTATTCAATTCAAAATATCTGCTTTTACTTAACTACCAGGTTTGTTGTCATGTCATAGAAATGGAATTGGTTCAACAGGATTTCTTTTTGACAAACTCATACTGACTATTGCTTACCATTTTGGTACCTTCTAGATAATAAGTAGACATTCCCAGTTTTTTTTCTCTAATATTTCTCTGAGAATTGAAGTTACATCAATTTCAGTAGCTTTTAGGCCTATGAAACACTGCATGATGTTATGAATAGTCTCCCCTACTGCCAGTTTTTGAAAACTGTTCAGAACTGAAGAAGCTTTTATTCTTTGGGTACTGTCTTAACTTCCTGGATCTAAAGATGTTTAGCTGTGTCCCGTTTGCCTGTTGTATAGTCTTGTTCTCTTTGTTCAGTGGATTGGGAGTTAGAAACCTGCCATTAGCGTTAAAGCCTACCTGCCAGATGATTGTGCTAAAACTTTTTTCTTTTTGTTCTTTTCTAAAGGCTTCTTCCACTTGATGTTGCTATTTTAGGGGCCATCAATAGACCATACCTGACAGCAATACTATTGGTTTTTTTCCTTCTGTCATTGCACGGATGTCTAATTATCATTACAGTTTGGACTCAGGGAAAGTGCGTATGCCCTCGATATACAAAATTCTATCTCTTCTTTATATTCCTTAATAGGTGTCATTATTCTTCCTCAGCATTCATGTTAGAGAAATGATCAACTGAGTGATAACTTTAGTGTGGCAATAAAGTTGGCTACATATACACATTTTTATTTCTTCTTGGTTTTTTGCCATATTTCTTTTTCCAGTGTAAGAACATCTAAAATGTTCAGTAGATTGATTGACCTGTCTGCTTCTTTTACCGTACTTCATCAGTTTTTCAGGGTTCTGTCTGGCTACCTACCTCTGAATTTGACAGGAGTTGCTATCAGTCCTCACTCTAGCTCTCCTCATCTGGTGAGAAAGTCCAAGCCTGAGATTTTTTCTTCTCCCTTCTGTGTGAGAAAGACTTAATTCCTACTGAACAGTTTGCTTCTTGGGACACTGGTATATGATGAAGGAAAAAAACCAAGAAACCTTCCCACGCAGCCGCTACTTATGTTTTTATGGCTCTGTCCCTATGTGGCTGTTGTGCTGGGCTAGAGGGACGGAAGATTGTTGTCACACCCAGATTCTTGACTCCCTTTCCCTCAGGCTCAGAGCCTGTTGTCACCTGCACTCAGGTGCTATCCATGACACAACATGGCAGTCAGAGTGAGCCTTGCCGAGCCTTGGCAACTCTTCATACCGTCATGGGTACGAGCTCCTTGCAGGGAGCACCTTGATGTATCCATCCATTTAAAGGGAGACTAGCCAACCATTACCATTATTTTATTTCCACTTTGCACAGTAGTCATAAATCTCTTCAGAAGCAAATGACTTTTCCTCCTGGTCCATCATTGTAAATAATCTTTCTTTGCTGGTGCGGTGTGGATACTGGACGGGAAGCAAGTGGCCTGTTGAATAACAGGTTCATTTTCCTGATACTGCTGGATTTTTTCCTACCTAACCAGTTCCCTCTCCACTAGCGATCTGTATGTACATTATGTTGATAACCTCCTGGTCTTCCTTGAAACTCATTAACCTAATTCAATCATCCAGGCTCTCCCACTTGATTAGTCTGAGAGGAGACACCTCTCACACCAGGTGATCTTCCTGACATTTTTTCTTGGCAGGAAAGTGGAAGACACATTGTGTGGAAACCTGGACCAGGATACAGTCTGAGGATTTTTGCTCTGTCAGACAGAAGGCATTTTGACAATATAGCAGTACCCAGCCAATTTGCTTCTTCCTCCCAGAGCCTCTGCAAATTTGAATAATTGCTTCAAACATTATTGTTGTGGAATCAGTACATGGAAGAATTTAAAAGTGTGTTCTTTCAACTACTGCAAAGGAATTGAGGACCATCTAGATTAGCATTCAGATGGAAACGTGTAACATCATGAGCCACACTGTGATGTGTTTTGGTCAAAGACTGTATAGCATATGGGGCTGGGGGGGGGAATATTTTTTTCTGAGGAAACTATAAATCCAGATCCATTGATGTGGTTAAATTCTTTTATGACCAAACAGTGGGGGAAAGACTGATCTAGAAAACAGTTCAAATCCCAAAGCATAAGAATTAATTTCTGGAAATATGTAATATTCAAATGACGAAAATAACCAACAAATGTTTAATAACTGCAAGATACAGCCATAAGCCATGATTGACTATCAGCTAGAGAACTGATCTTCTTTATCAGTTATAACTTCATGGCATAAGAGAGAACACCTCTTTACAGAGAATATCATTACTCTGTTTTCTTTTCAAACTGTAAGAAACCTTACTGAGTTAATTTGTATTAAAACTCCCCCGAAGAGAACACCTATAAACAAATACCATTTATTTTAATTTTGTTTTCCAAAGGGTGCTTTAGGCTCTAAACTTATGGGAAATACCTTGAAGACTTCTCCATAATTTTAAATAATACAAACAATAAAATTTCATATTGGAGGGCTGATAAATGCTTTATTACAACAGTACGGATTACTGCATTAAAGTAGGTGAAGTAAATTTTGCTTTTGAGAAAAAAAACAATGAAAACAAAATGTAACAGAACCTGTGGTCTTGGCATATTCAACTCCCCATTGTAAAATAAGAGCACAATATACACAGCAGGTTTTGTTATCATTTTTAATGCAATAACTGTTTTAACACAGAATATAGTCAAGGGAAAGGTAGAATTAACAAGAGCTGGTTGTAACAGATGAAGAATACAATGTAAAATTTTCACTGATATTATAGCATGCAGAAAATATGCTTCATTATTGGAAATAGAGGTCACTGCAGTAATAATTTCAGACAAGCTAACACATGCCTGAAAACCTCTGGGGTCTGTCATGCTTTCATTGGTGCCAAGGTCAAAGATAAGGGCTATGCTCAGCAGGCATACATCAAAAGTACAAATTACTGCAGCCACTTATTGTAGTGGTTTCTGAATAACTACTACCATCACTGGGATATAGGTCAAAACAATTATCATTTTGAGCCCCTCAGATAGCTGTTATGTTACTAAGTACGTCTTAGATATCTAAAAGCCAGACTCAAAAGCGTACTTAGGACTTAGAGGAAAAACAAGCAAGGAATATGAATCAGTGAATTAGTGGTTAGAGCTCTTAGAGGGTGAGGTTGAGTCTTGCACACAGGTCAAGCTCCCATAGTTATTACTATTTCTTGTTTCTCATCCACTGCTAATGTGAAATGTATCCCAGGAGAAGATCAGGAGTCCTTTCTTCCTGCTCCCTCTCCCTGGTATCATTGCCACCCACTTTTAACTGAAAGCTCTCCAGGACAAGATCTGCAGTTGGAAGCAGAGATGTCTGACTGCAGTAACTTCTTGAGACTCACCATAGGCCACTGAGCACTCTCACCCCTCTTCATCCAGGGACTCCAACAAGAAGGATGAAATATGCACATCTTCCTGTAAAAAGCCTACATGTTTCCACTCCAGGAGAGCCAGGTAGCACAAAGTTACATATTGCAACGTGTTTGCGCCTGAATCCTGAATTTAATAAGGAGGGAAATATATCAGTACAGAAGCTGTCCAAGCACTGCCGGTAGTTGAATAACCTTGGTTTGTTATAAGCTCTAAAGGTAACCTCAATTTTACAAGAAATGTTAATCAGGAAACAGTTAGGGGAAAGGGCTGAATTGTTATTAAAAATCACTGAAGGATAAGCAATTGAATTTGGTTTACTGCAATCAATAAAAAGACCTCTAACTAACCATAGAAGCCCTTATAATGATTACAAGCTGTTGCAAATACTTTGTGCCTTCCAAAAATGCAGAGGCACCAGGAGGCCTTCTGTGATATCATAGAGAAGAATAAAGGAAGCAAGTAGTAGCATACACAAGGAACCGAGACTAATACAGGATTTCAGTTGAATTTGGAGTTAGAGTCCAAAACTGATCCTGAAAATGTCTTTTTCAACTGCTACTGGACACGGAAGGTAATTAGATAAGACAGACACTTTGACTTCTATGGTCAAACCAAAGTGACGAACTCTTTAACCAGCCACCTGAAGGTCTGTTTCTGGCCACTTGTGGTATCACCTTTGCTGACAGGATTGAGGGGTCAGGTGCCCAGATCCCATGCCTCATCCTGCTCTGGAGCTGTACAGAAGGCGCTTTCCATCATGGCTCACCAGGTCATCAGTCTCTGAGATGTTGCCAGAGCCTACCCTGTTGCACACATGCGCAGGACTGGCATTTATAAGCTATTAAGCGGTATCTCCACCTGGGGAGGGGAAGTTAGCCTGGCTTTAAGAGAAAGGTATGGCTTTCTGTCCTAACAGTTTGGACAGTCACTCAAGGAACAAGCAGCCCCAAACCGCAGTCCCCATTCCCACAATTTTACTTATCTTATCTGGTGTCTTTTTCAGTCACTGGCCAGTGGAAAAGTTTCAAGAGGAGCAGAGAAGTATAGCATCCATCTTCCACTACAGCCTGATGACAAAAGAGAAGGAAAATAGCGGCTAGTTCCCTTTTGAGTATGTAGATTATAAGTTTCCTGCATCCTTCATAAGTTCCAAGTATATACAATCTAAGTAAATGTGTGATGGAGCTGGTCCCTTCCCCTTGTCTTCTTTTTTTATTTTTTTGAGAGAGGCATTTATCTTAGCATGAGAATTCTGCACCTGAGTACAGGAAATATCTTCCTTAATGGACTTAACTAAGTTTTCAATATTTCTTTTGGGCTTTTGCTTTCTATTTTTAATTCAGCCTGTCTTCTCTCTGGCGGTACCTTTCTTTTCCCACTCACTGAATAGAGATCTTATGTCCCAGTTCAGCACTCTATACCAAGCACCTAAAGAGTAATTCAAAAACATTTGTAATATTTAGGATCTGGCAGAAAATACTTCTAAATTGCAAAGAGGAGCTGATTATCTGGTTGATTTTTTTTGTTGTCCAAAAAACCCAAACTCTCATCGCTTTCTGATAAACAGTTGCTTGATTTTCTGTCCTAAGATGTGTCTCTCATGTTGGTATCTAAGCAGTAAATAATAGCACAAAACCCAAATGTTATCTGATGACTTATTGCCAGAAGCACAGGAGTCTGGCAACCTGGATGGTATTCACTAGGCTGCTGTGTGACCTTCAAAAGATGTCGGAAAACTTGCATGCACATTTCCTCTGTAAAGCAGGAACAATTCTTTTTTGATATGATTGCAGTAAGCTGGAGGACAGGCATTTTCAAGGGTTGTTCCTTCCATGTTGCGCCCCATTTTGAAGGCAGAGCAGAGAGTCCTGCTGAACCTTTGCTGGCACCAGGTCTTAAAGAGGAGGAGCAACCTTGCTGCCTCTTCAGGGTTTCCTGGCTTCTGCAAGGCACAATGAGAGGATGCTTTGTGAAACATATTATTGTCCTAGCTCTCAAGGGAGGCTAGCAAAATCTGTTTGATATCTGTGAACTTCCACTCCTTTCTGCAATATAAGGAAAACCTTCATATTTCAGAGGCATAGTACGTAGCTAAGTTTAATAAAGCTGGTGAGGTGTTTATACACATATGTCTGTGGTTTGAGAGACTATAACTGTCAAAAGTAATGTGAGTAAAATGGAATAGAGTGGGGTGAGAGCACAGGATGAGTGAAAGAGACGTAGAGAAATGTAATTTAACAAAATAGATGGCGGAATACAGACAACCTGCTCAGCTCAGGGAGCTGCTGGCAGCTTGCTTACCTCATGCCGAATGCTGCTCATCACTTAGTCAGTCAAGATATAACTTCCCAGACTGCGTCTGGGGAATTGAGGGAAGAAATATTGAAAAAACATTTCTCTGGATTCATTCCAAGGCTCAAATTTCACACCTTTTTACTACCGTCATATGTGACTTTTATTTGTTAGCTCACCAATAGAGCACTGTTATTTAGGCTCATTGTATTCCTCGACAGGCTTACAAACTGAAAAGGGAAATTGCAAAAGAGAGTGGAAATAGGGAATCAGTCATAGGGTGGGCCAAGCAGCAATTTTCCATCAGCAAACAGGCAATGCAGCAGTAACGGTCCCCCTGTTAGCACATTCCAGCAGGGCATTTTAGAGTGTGATCCCAGTGACGACATCAGTTTTAGGAATACGGTTGCACTGGCCAAGTCTCACGTGCTGAGCATGCAGCCAACACTACTGTCTCCTGTCAGGCTTGCACTTCCTACATTTGAAGTATAAAGCTGTGCATTTTTTTCCGTCTCTGAAACCCTATATACATTTCACTGCCTGTCCAGTGCTCAAAGGGTAGTGGAAGGGATATTAGAAAGCTCTCTAACAGCAACCCAGCATGAAAGGGGCTCCCACTCCTTGTGTTCACACTCACCGGGAGGGAAGAAAGTGATACATCAGTCATGGGACATAAAGGAATGAATGGGGAATGGAAATTACATTCATTTCAAGCTAAAATTAAACCTCTGGGTAATTTTGTTTCACCTCTGATTCATTTAAAACTTTGATTAATCAGGCCTGTCTTTTCTTTAATAGAGACCAGAATTACACTTTCTTTCGAACTTATTTATGCTTATTGCTGGCAAGCCAAATGAGTCAATGTGGTTTCTTAAGTCCAGGTCTTTCTACACACTAACAAAAGAAATGCTTATGCAGATTTCAGCTAACGTATTCCCATGCTGTAAAATTCCAATTACTTCACCTTTATATCCTCTCTGATCCTATTGACCATTATATCTCACAAATGGAAGAGATACTTTTAATGAAAAAGTAAATACCATCACCCTGTGTCTCAGTGCTCTTCCTCCCCCTCCAAAAAGAAAAGACCAAAGCCTCTTTCATTCAAAGCCTACAAAGATTTTAGGTGAAATCCCAGTGTTATTGAAAGCAATGTCAAAACTCCCACCAAGTTCAATCAGGTCAGGATTTCACTGCCTTGTTTTGTGAAGTTGATGAATAAGAGGACATAGGATATGGATATATAAAGTGATCACAAATCACAGACTGTGAATCATGCACTGTATGAGCTGGGCTTTTATAATACAAGAAAGAGGGTCATCCTGGGAAACTGAAAGTTGCAAATCTAAAGCTGATGAAAGGGAACTGTTTTTATCCTGTGCATAGTTACTTCTGGAACACTGTGGCACAATCTTCACATCTCTGAGCAAAGGGCTTAGACATAGTCAGCGTTAGCTGCTGAATAAAAGTGGGCTTGGATTACAAGGGGTGAGCGTGGAGATATGTAGCAGGAAAAAAGCATATAAATGTCTATGTATCAATAAAAGATTAAAATAAAATGATGAGATTTGGCAAAACACTTAGTTGCAATTACACACTTCTGAAAGCTAGGGAAGCGACAATTATTGCAGTACTTTCTCATCAAGTATTCCTATTTGCCATCTTAGTTGAAGGAAGAGAGTTACACTATGCAGAGGAGATTCCATAGGTTCTGTTGAAAATAAATGTGAACAAAGGGATGATGTTGTGAAATTAGTGTGTGCGTTACATGCCCCATCAATAGGCACGAGGGTCTATACATACACTGAGTAACCTGATGTATCTCCATGCGGACAGGAATGGCACTCTGTGCCCTGCCACTTTCTGTCCCATCTTTGCAGTGTGGCAGGAGTTTAAAGAGAAAAGAAATTTACCTGAGGCAAGCAAAAAGTCAATCCCTTAATTACAAAGATAGAAAGAACGTTAGGAAGAAAGAACAAGACAGGAGCAGGGGGTTGGAGAAGGTGACCAGAGGCCTCTTCTCACCTGAATTATCTTTTGATCGTGTGAACACACAAGAGGTTGCAAACTCTCAGCCTCTTGTTCTCACTGTGGTAAGGGATTTCTCTGATGCCTTTCCTGGCTGTGAGGGCCCAGCTCAAACATACTGCTCCTTATATCACATTTGCAGAAATCCTTATTAATCTGCTAGCTAAGGGATATCTGTACTGTTGGCCTCGTTTAGGTATCTGGCACTTGTGAAAATTTTAATGGATTGCTCTTCAGTTTATCTGAAAATTAGTGAGATTCTCCTCTCTTTACTGCTGATTCCTCTACTCATATAAACCTTTCTCTCCTAAGAAATCAACCGAGTTGAAGTTACAAATCCCCAGTTGCAATATTTTGCAAATTATGTATCTAAGAGGTATGGTTTTTTTTCACAGTGGTCTTTATGTCTGCTGGCTTTTACAGAGGCAGTTAATGGCACATGAATCTTTTACTTTAAAGGGCACCATATCACAATATGTTATTGGTTGTCTCCAAATCACTAATACGTTAATAAAGTCACCCTGTTAAAAGCCAGAGCAACATGAACCAAAAAAACCCCAAACCAAAACAAACCAAAAAAAAATCAGAGGAAAAAACAAACCCTAAACTTTTTCATTAAAAATTCCATATATTTAAAAACTCTAATTCAGAAAAGATTGCTGAGGCCACACAACAGTGTGTCAGTCACCTTAATCAGTGATCTCAGCTACTGAATAAGCAACTCACGAACAATTTTCTCTTTCCATTCTTGCTGGATTTGTTTCATTCTGTCAGACGAAGAACAAAAGATGATGACTTTATCTTTGTTTTACTTGCACTTAGCAACTGAGATGTTTGTCCAAATTGGGTGCTCTAATGTTTGTTCCTGCCATGTATCATTCTACAAAGAAAGCACTAGCACTGGGATTTTACCTAAAGACCTTGGACCAGATGCTGGAGCCCAGTGAGTCAGTAATAGCAGCTTTATTATATAACGGATTCAGCTTTGATTTAGTTCAGAGTGTCTGGCTGTTAACTGTATGGAAATCCATAAGCCAAGAGGGGAGGGAAAAGAATCGTTGTGACTTATCTAAAGATTTAGTGAGCAAAGTCCTTTTTTTGGGATATTTTCCACATTAAATTAACCTTGCAAATGTGAATTGATATAATCCACTTGCTAAAGTAGATCCTCTTTTAACTCTGGGAGTACCTTATCAAATTATAAAGAACACCTCCACTGCAGTAATTCAGTAATCAAAGCTACTGACCATAGTAACTTTACTGTTTAAGAAAGAAAATGCTAATGAAGAGTCAAACCAAAAAAGGAGAAAATAAAAATGGCTTATTTGGCTACAGCCTCATTTCGGTACTTCTGCTTTAAGAGCTTTGATGGAGAATATTACTTTAGGATTACTCCCTTCTGAAATAAGATTAAAGTTAGTTATTTCATAAATTAATGGTGAGTGTTATCTTACCGTATTACAGGTAGGGAAATTTGGGCGGTATAATTTCATGTAAGGATTGGGAAATTCTGCTTAGAATATTTATGGATGATTTAAGAAAATTTATAAAGGAGAGAAGCATACAGATCTTACCTGAATCTATGACATCAAAATAAGTTTTTAAAATCCATTATTTACAAAAACCCCATTATTGAGAGTGTTCAGGAATAGGCAAGCCATTCACTTCAAGAAATTAAAATCTGATTAAATTCCTCTCTTTCAGAGTACCAGAAATCAGTTTGTGCATCCTTTTCTAAAATAAATCATTGAGAGAAAATATGATTTAGCACCTTAAGCCATTATTGATAAGGTTATTCTTATTCTAGAATATTCTGGAGCTATAAAGTAATGTCAGATGAACCGTGTTTTTTATAAATCTTACCTGTCACTTAAGACATGACCAAAATTTATCACTTTGGTATCTCTTACCCTTACAAAAAAAACCCAAAGCAAACCAAAACAACCCAAAACCCCTGAATAAGCCAGTAACATCTCTATAAGAAAAAAAAA
>RSEF01000003.1:96565685-96592872 GCA_003993805.1 Himantopus leucocephalus | reverse complement strand
TTTAAGATCCCTTCCAACTCTAACCATTCTATGATTCTGTGATAAGTTGTCAGAAACATCATTTGTGTCCATATCATAACAAAGATGAAGGTTTACTTATTGGAAGTGATATGTTGTCAACTCATACTCTGAGCCAGGCAGGTGGAGAGCTTTTGAAGAGTCTACCTTAGGCCTTCTTTGCTCACATAACAGAGCCTCTTGAGAGATGCAGAGGCTTTTCTAATGCCAGTCATTTCAAAAATCTCATGAAGTAACTGCTCACTTGAGTCATCAGTTAATAGTGGTCACTTTACCTTTCCCAGTACAAGCAGGTCCTGCTGCAAAAAGGGATAATGAGCAAAGCACTGTTGTCCTGCTCATGTTTTTTTAAGAAGGAAGAGGAATACAGAGAAAATGAGGAGCTGTGAGCAGCAGTAGCTCTAAGAGTCATAGTTAAGTGGAGTCCCTTCTGCTAGACAACCTCTTCAAATCAAGTGTTCCCATTTAATGTTCCTCGACAATAGCTGTCTGATGGAGGTTGGCATTAGCTTGCTTGGAAGCATTTGTGACTATGAGATTGGAGCAACTTGGGATTCATGTGGGGTTTTTTGCTAGACTGGGCCCCTATTCTCTCTTTTTGGCTAAATGCTGTCTACATTAGTAACAGCTTCCACTGGATGTTCACAGCAGGCAGTTGATTTCTCAGTGATACTGAGACCAGCACACTGTATTTCCTTTAACAAAATTTAATTTTCATACACAATGAAACTATGTAGACAAAATGAAGGAATGTCTTTTCTAAAAACTTTTAAGATATGTCCTAATGGGAAGATTAAATTATACTAAATTCCGCTTTGCCTCAGCCCAAGTTCCCCAAAGGGACTTATTTATCTGGTTGCTATAGCAGGATCAAAAGCTGTCCCTGTGTGCCTCCAGCCTGTCACAGGAGCAGAGTTCAGAAGGCAACATGCAAAGACTGGAATTAGCCAAGACAGAAAATTTCAAGTACAGTCTGTCTGGGACATTTATTGACCATTGACCTGCAGGTAGGAGGTGCCTTCTGCACTCTTGATTTATAGTGCTGAAAATATCTTCTCTTTCATAAAAATCTGAAACTTGTTGTGTTTTTTTCTTTCCCAAAAAAAAGAGTTACCCTCTTCCCCGGTAATATATAAGTGTCCTAGTATTTAAAACCATCATCCAGAAGTGAGATTTCTCTCCTTGGCCTGAAAGTATCGAAGCCCACATTTTCCACTTTCCAGTTTCAGCTGTTGCTGTGGGGAGACCAGTCAGTTGCAGGGGACAGAGCTGGTTGCTGAAGCCCTGCCACTTCTCCCTACCCAGGATCCGTGGGGAAGGCCTACCACTACAGAAAGAATTTGGAAGCCAGGGAGTCAGTTTATAGGCAGGACATTTGCAGCCCAGCCATTTTTGCTGGAGAACAGGCTTGGCATGTGCTTGAGGAGACGTGAGGGCAGCAGTGGCTTGGGATGCAGGGACGGGTGTCTGCTGCAGCCCTGCCTGAGAAGATGCCCTGCCATCTGCCCACACAGCCACTGGTTCAGCCCAGCTCCTTCAGCCCCACTGTGCCACTCACCCTGATGCACTCGCAGGGGTAGAACCACCCTTATGGCATCCTGCTGCCTTCCTCCCAAAGGAAGCAGCCCTGCCTTTGCCAAGAAATCCTAAAGGCCCAAGAAGATGGTTTGAGCTTGTTCCTGGTGGGAAAGGACTGCTAGGAGAAGAAGGGGGAGCACTGTTCTTACACCCTGGAAGAGCAGAAAAGGAAGAACCTAATGAGTAAAGGAGGGAAGAAAGAGCACCCCTTGCCTTTGTCTCTCCCCCAAACACGTCCATAATCTGCCATGGAAATCTCTCTCTGAAACTGTCCGGACTCCTCTCTCCTTCCAAGACCTCTGGAGATGTCTGGACCTTCTGACTCCTGTCTCTTGCTCAGCATCCCATGCAGGTCTCTTCTGCCATCCTGCTTTTAAGACAGCCATCTGTCCTGCCAGTTTTCCCTCTCCTCACCCAAAACTGCTCAAAACATCCTCTACCTCTTTCAGCCCTCTCTTTGCCCACCCACATACAAATATACTCCTTCCAGTGCCCGTCCTTCCTCCAGTCCTGTTATCTTCTCAAAGCAAATTAATAACAATTGTAGATTTAGGCATATTCAAACTAGGAAGTGACTTTGTAGGGTATATGAAACACTTAACCTTAACCATCCTTCATATGATTTACAAACAATTTTTAAATGGTATTTAAGTTTTTGGGTTTTTTTTATAAATCCTGGTATAAGCTTAATATTTTGGACTCCACTCAGAAAAAGCCTCATAAAAATGTAAAGCAACTAAAAAAGAAGACAAAAGTATGATATTAAATGAGAAATACACGCAAAGAAACACTCTTATTGGTGAAAACCTTAGTGTTGTATTAATTTTTTGTGTTGAACCAGTAATGAACACCAAAGTAAGTTTGAACTAATTCTAATTGAATTTTCTGTGTGATGCAGTTGTCAATAGAATAGTAGCATGCATCATTTGGCTGTACCTATCTTTCTCTTTCATCTCTATTTCCTTCTCTTTGGCATTTTATAAAACAGGCATTTTTTTCCAAAAAGGCTCAGAACCCATTGATTTTTAAAGTTACCTATGGAATTCTGCCTTGTGAGGTGCAAAATGAACAGGGAAAATCACAAAATGTGGTAAAAGCCCCTGCAGAGCACTCTCTAATTAACTGCGTGTTCCTGAAGGATCCCCAGGAGTGGAGAAAGGCACTTGCTAAACGACACAACAGTTTCTATGGAAATGGAAAAGAACCACTCTCTGAAACTTCCTGCATAAAAATAGTTAGGCTGGTTGTGTGCATTATGTCATATTTGGTACGTCTTTCCAGATGGAAAACTTGTCGACTTTCAACTCTAATAATGACACGGAGTGCTGTTAGTCACAATAATATAACCTATTTGTGCAGCTTTATTAGCTTAACTTGTAAAAGACAGGTGGATCATGCTAGTCCATCCACGTATGTGACCATGCTAATCGTATTTAGACAATTTCCTGCTCTTTTGCATATAGTGCTGCTTAGTTATCATTTCAGTTATTTTCTGTTTTACTTGTCTATTGATCAATAAAAATCTGACCTTTTTAACACAAGGCTGCTGTGCAAACTGCAATTACACAACCTATTCTGTAACACAGTTGTGACAACACTCAGGAGCCACCTGGCCAACCCGTCCTCCTTCAGATGCCACAATGTCCTACCTTACAGTCCTGAGTCCTTTGCAAAATTCAGGTCACTGAGCACTTAAAAGCAAGCCCCAAATGCAAAACAATCTGAAATCACTGTCTGGATTTTACAACTGAGTTTTCGCAATAGCAGCTCTGCAAGGTATGTTAGGATGAATGGAAACAAATGAGTTGTTAAGCAACAAAAACAGAGTAAATATAAATAGAAAATATTGCATATTCAATTTAAACAGTCCCTTTTCTGTTGAAAGAAGAAAATGAAAAAATCTTTCTGAAATTAACTTAACTATCTTGGCCTCTGAATAAAAGTAACTAACCAAAAGGCTTGAACTGNAAGCAACAAAAACAGAGTAAATATAAATAGAAAATATTGCATATACAATTTAAACAGTCCTTTTTCTGTTGAAAAAAGAAAATTAAAAAATCTTTCTAAAATTAACTATCTTGGCCTCTGAATAAAAGTAACTAATCAAAAAGGCTTGAACTCTGGTCTTACTCTGATGGTGTTCTTGCAGCTTAGGATACATTTCTAACTTCAATGAAGTTGGTGTCATAACTCCTGCTCCCTTCAATGGGCTGGGACTTTGCTCCATGAGAGAGAAGAACTAAATCCTCTGGTTCTGTCAGACGAGGAAAGAACTATGTTTTTTCTATTATGAAAGCAGGTAATAAAAAATACCCTGTTCTCACCTTCAGAAACAGATGAATCTAGCATGCTTGTGAGCACTAGCCTAAAAAATTTCAAAATACACAGCACAACTCATATTTCTGCAGCATTTATTTTCATCAGAACTTGTGGGATGAAGCCCCACCTAAACCAGAAAACTGGATGATTGTTCACCTCTTGTTCATATACCTTTTGCTGAAAAAAAAAGCCTCTGTCCAAATGAAGTCTGATTTGCAGCTAACCTCTTACACACTGTTAAGAGGAAGAGAAAAATAAAACAAGGAGTTCTCATTAGCAAAGCTCCACTGATATTGCTCACTGCTGGCTTGATAGCAAAAATGGTATATTTTTATCGCAGTTATTGTATTGGGTTTGTGTGGGAAGTTTTTGGTAATCATACACGTAAAATTAAATGTTTATTGAGTAGTTATTTAGATGATGAAGCTTTTATTTTGTAACATAATCTTCAGTAGGAGACAATGTAGTATGGGAGCAAGGGATTTTATTGACTGCTTTTTTGTACCAAACTAGATCATTAGATATTGATCAAGGGAGCATAAAAATAAAAGAAAAATAATGCTCTACAGTATTTGAAAGACTGAGTTATGTTACCAGAGAATGACAGGCCCGAAAATTAGTTATTAATTGTGAGTAAAATGACATAAAAGATCATCTGAAGCTTTATTAATGCTAGATGATGATAATATAATTAATACCAATCGCGTAATACTAAAAACCTAACCATTGAAAGCACGTCCTGTCAAACAACTAAATGTTAGTGCAATAGTGCTGGTTTAGTTTACTTGGACTTACATAAAAATCTTAATTTCATTGCATGACTTTTTGATGAACAGGCTAAAACAATTTGAAGCTGACAGGATATGTGTTGATTAGATACTTTGTTATGTTTAAATTGTAATTTTAAGGGAAAACTCTTCATTATGTTTCTGCAGGGTATTCCAAGAATCATTTCTTGGCTAAAGATTAGTGAATATTTTTACCAGCAACCTGAGTGTGGACAATGTCAGTTCATTGTCTCTGTGTAACCAGACTCATGGCCAGTACCTTTTATTCAATATACCGTTATCAGATGTAGTCTCTCAGTATTGTTTGACTATTAAACTGTGATAACTAGTGTGTGACCTAATTATTATTTAATAATAAAGAAAACATGTCACTTGGGAGTCAAGGTGAGTGTCGAAGAAAGAGGAGCCTGAATTCCCCCACCTGCAAGCACAAACTGCAAGGAGATCAAAGTCAGGGCTCAGTCCTGGCCACAGGGGCTTCCCTGGTAGCCCCTGTGTTGATCCTCAACCTCCTTATGAGCTTCTCTGTCCCTCCCCTCCCCTAGCACTGGCACCATTTCATGGACAAAAAATAAATTTAACACTTTTAATTTTAAGGGAACAGGCTGTGAATGTTGGGAACTGAACTGCTACAGACTACAATGATTGGAACTAGCTGTCCTTGGTGCCTTGTGATAGCGATCAGTTAAACATAATGGCTGAAGGAAGCAGATCGCTGTCAAATTCTTTGGCTGCGTATATGCTGCTAAATACAATATGCAAGAAGCTCTCCTCTGGTCCTGCAAGCAAATGGCACATCATGGCTCATGTCCCTACAGCTACTCACTCTTCCCCAAGCACAGCCAGTTTGTGCGTGTGGCAGGGAATACACTAGCAATTGAGCAGCATGGACAATCACACATCAGTGCATAAGCTCATGTTCAGGACTATCTAGTGGTCTTGGCTCTGGTTGTTGATTAAGCGAAACATATTAATGTAATCAAAGACAGCTAAAGTCAACTTTAGTGGATTAGTTAAAAGCATGATTGACACTCTCTGGAAACACGTAGGACTAGTGGACGCTTAAATAACAATCCGTGTCATAACTGTAAATGATGAGTGCTAGCTAGTCAAAAGATGGTCTTATTTCTGGCAATGGATGGCCTTGATCTTAATAAGGCATAGTCGGTCACCTATATGGGAGTTAACAATGAAACTGGAAATCAGAAATGTTCAAGGAGTACAACATTCTGTGTCAAATACAGAGATTTTTCTGAAAAAGATGAGACCCCAAAAAACGCACCCATAAAGCAGTTTATCTCTACTCTAAGGCAGCAGATCCAGTCTTACAAGTTTTTGAGGTTAATGGAGCTTGTGATAACAGGCTAAATCATGACTGGGATACAGGCCAAAGCTCATAGATATGTTGAGGAAACCCAGAGTTATCACTTAGGCAAGGAGTTAGAATGTGCTGAGAAAGAAAATTGCCCAGTCTTGACTGAAGCTTGCTCTTTGACACAAGACCAACACTGACAGCCAAAACTACTGCAGTCAGAAGCAGGTTGAAAGACATGAATGATTCAAAATCTGAGCTCCCTATGAAGAGTTAGAGCACATGTTCTGTCCAAAACATCATCCAAATATGACTACTACAACCATGTGCATCAGGTGGGGAGATATCTGAAGCACGATGGGAGCATGTGCCTCATGGACAAAGAGGATGACAGCACTGTTGGCTCCCAGGAATTCCTCATGGGAGAGGTAGGTGCAAGCAAAAAAGAAAATAGTTGCCATGAAATCAAGTGGTGTGCATTAGTTTTAAACTGAGCATATGTACATGCCTATTTTATCAGAAATAGCAAGACAAGTACTAAAGGAAGAGATAGAGGGACCAGAGGTTTCTGGTAATTTAATTCATCCAAATAGATTATCTAAATTTTATGTTAAGCACACCTTTCCCCATTCCTTCTTCTCCCATGCACATATCACATACAGAACTGTCCGTAAAATGCATAATAAAAAGGGCTTGATACTAACAGGTCTAACTATGCCTGTTGCTATGTAGAAGTACCCCTCTTTTGAGTGAAAACTGGATAAACAGGACTTTTTAAGCTTTGAGAGGAGAATGTACTAAATGTACTCTCACAGGGTAATTCATGTTCTTGTTATTATCTGTATTTCTGTTTTATCTAGTTTTTCCCAATCCTCTATTACCCCTGATTACTGAGCGATGACTGTGTACACTTAAAACTCATTGCTTAATGGGTAAAGTTCTTTTCACAGAAGGTCTAAAGACCTAGATGCATACCTTTGTGCAAAGTGGGAAAGCTATAATCACGATAACATTGGAAAAAAAAAGGGACCAATACTGGATTAAATGGGTGTTAAGGTATTGTCAAGTCAGAGGTCTCATGAAAATGTAGTAAATCAAAATAAGAAAGACACTGAGAAACTATCAAGGGAATGGAGAATCTCTCAGTGGAGAGTAGATGGGAACTGGAGGAGTTTATATAAAGGAATGTATCTACGTAATTTGNAATCAAAATAAGAAAGACACTGAGAAACTATCAAGGGAATGGAGCATCTCTCAGTGGAGAGTAGATGGGAACTGGAGGAGTTTTATATAAATGAATGTATCTACGTAATTTTGGATATTGATTCTGAAGCTGTATTTTTGTTTATAGGTGTTGGACCTTGAGCAGAGGAGAATCCATAGAAGATCAATGGTTTACATTACACAGGCAAACTTATCTCATGGTAGCGATCCCCTCTGGTCTTCAACTGTGTACCATAGCAAAACTATAAGAATCCACAGCAAACATTTTTCGTCTCAACATTCCTAGAGAGCACAAGCATTGCGAACAGTTTTGGAAGTCAATCCAACTAATTGTGGTCCTAAATAGTCACTAGTGCATTTGTGTGCTTCTCTACAATGCTACTGCGTGGCCAGAATATGAAAGAGAATAGATAGTTAATCATAACTTTCCTGAGGCATTAATGAGCTGGAATTTTCATTGAGCCATTACTAATTCTCAGTGTACAGGTTTCTGTGTTTCTGCTGTAAAGGTTTGGAAGTGTGCTATGTCACATTTTGATTGTGAAATGAAAGTTGATGTTCCTATACCATATACAATGAGATACATGGATATTCTTCTAAAAAAAAAAGCATATAGAGAAGTTGCGACTGTCACTTCTGAGGATTAGCATTATCATATGATGGCTTCTACTCGGATAAAATATGTATCTATATCTGTACTCATGCTTGTTTGTTTGCAGATATAATGAGAACTGGTTGAACACCCTGTAGCATATCAATGAAAACTCTTTGCTTCTGCAAGCTAGAACTAGCAAGACACACCTTGAGTGTCATGAGAGACTAGTAGGCGAGCAACGTGCCTTTCACACATTAATATGCATGGTATAAATTTACAGTATGTTGAGGACAGTGTAGGTATGTCTTGAAGGTCAAGGTCCTGCTCAGGAGGAAAGTGTTATAATTTGGAAATACAGTTTGGGGTAAGGCATTGTAATACAGCCTACTCCTCATCTAATTGTCCTGAACGTGCTGGTTAATCATGTGTTGGATGAACTTCCAAGTAATTTGAAGAGTATCATTAAGGAAAAGTAGACAGAACAAGGTACCCTGTGCCAACATTGCTAGAGCTGGCTCTTCCTTAAACACCTCCTACATACTTGATGCTGGGAGAGACAGTACAGCTTGCACATTCCACCCCTACCGGCAAGCTTCATCTCAGATTAACAGTCGTTGACAGCAAGCTATATAATTTATGAGGGGTGTGAGTTATCTCTCACTTAGCATTTCTGTACAAACCCTTAGCAAAAAATATAACTTAATCTGTATTTTCAGAAAAATCACACTAATATTTCAGTTTTTCCTGGGGTCCACCATTGTTTTATGTTTTATAAACCCTCATATCTAATAATTATTTTACTACATTTAAGAGATGACCTAAAACAAAAATTAAGATTCCAACATTTTTTTTAATTCTATAAATGTTCAGAATAATATGTAAATGATATTTCTTTTTCTTTGTTAAAGGTTTATGTAACAGAATTTTGTTATTATATGCTGCAGTTTCTAGAATTTCTGATAACCCAGTTTTTAAACGGGCTGACTTTCAGATCTAAAATATTATCAACTTTCTTATCAACTTTCTAATATATTTTATTTGCTTGGATTTTCCCCACACACACCTCCAAACCCTTAGGCCATTCTTTTAAATTATCAAATTAAATTATTTAAATAAGTTTTTCAAATGTGGGATGATAATTTCTGATAGTTTTGAAAAGTGAGTGAACCAAAATGGAAAGTTTTAAGAAAAGATTAGGCAAGAACTTGTCAGGAATAGTCTAGGCAGCTACAGTCTTAGTCTCAGAACAAAGTTGTGTATCAGATAATGTGTTGAGGGCCCATGCAATTCAACCTTTTCATAATTTTTCTTTTTTTTTTAAGTATAAGCAACCTCGGGCTAATCATATCAGAAACTTACATTCAGCTACAAGTTGAAGTATAATATATGAGAAGCATAAATTAAAATTAGGCTGTTCATTCTCAAAAGATCTCAAAAGAAATACTTTGCTGAAGTGGTTCTTTTTTGTTTGTTTGATTGGTTTTCTTTTTAAGACGACATTTGAAATTTGAAAAATCTACAAAGTTTCATCCTAGGAATTTAAATCATAGAAATCATTATCTTAAAATTCATTATTACTTTGACAGGAAAATATAATTCATTCTAAAATACATTGTTCAACTAATTATAATGTCACAAGAAACTTGGAATATCTCAAGTGCTTGCTACATGTAATCCTTCTGGGAAATTTTGGTGCTTTATAAGCATTAATTTATTATCTTTAGAACATTGTCTTGTGGTAAGTATTACCTCAACTGTAAACATGAGGAAATTGGTGTACAGCACAACTAGAACACCAAAATTATGGAGGAAGTTGTGGCTGAGTTGTTAATAGAGCCCTTGTGTCCCTGAAGCAGAAGAAATTTCCCCCATCCTATTAGGGAGCAAGGAGAGTCTCAAAAATACATCTCAGAAAGAGGTTTTATTTGTCTCTTCCTACAACTTTTACTGTACAGGGGGGTTGCTGAGTGCAAAATGCATGCATGTTTAAAGGCAAAATGGGTTATGGGTGGAGCATGAGGTTTCTGTCGAGGGGACCCTATATAGCCAGCAATGCAGTCTGAAGCAACCTGGAGACAAAGAGTAGACAATCAGGGGGTTATAACTAAAGGTTGTGTATGTATATGGACTCTGATGTGCCACTTCCATTTCAATCTAGAATTACATCATACTCCTTATTCTGTTTCATAAGATCTTAATCCTAAAAAGTGATTTAAAGGGTAGCATCATCTTATGTGAACACAATCTGGAGAAACAGTGGAAGGTAGGGAGGAGAAAAGGGACATTGCAGTTATCTTTTCTTTCTCCAGGTAGGTCTTGGATGCTGGTTACAATCAGGATAGACGGTCACCTGGCTGTTTTTACCAGGGAGTTCAAAAAGTGAAAACCAGCAGGTTACCAAACAGGAAAGAGAGTCACATAAAGGAAAGAGCTGAAATGCCTGCCAGTTCTCACAGGGAGCTTACCTGGGCAATCTCTCCCAAGTCCTGCCTTGCTAAGCCTTACCAGACCACGCATGTCCACCATTAATGACTGTATGAAGCAAAACCATTGGATAAATAATCTACACCTGTTGCAGGGATTGTCTTCCATGGTATTGCAAAGATACTGTGATCAACAATTTTGATTGATGAGCCCTCTGTTCATGAATGGAGTCCTAATAAAATGGTATAAACAACTAATTTTACAACAGGAAAGCTGTAGGAAAATTACACTACACAGACACTAGTTAGAACTTGTATATTTTGGTTTTATTTTACCCCATTCCATATTTTGCATGTTTTCCCTGCTTTGCTTTTACAGCTCTGTTTCTTTAAATGGTTATGGGAACTAAATGTACAGTAACTCTTTAGTTTATATGAAATAAACACTGAATGAGGTCCATAAAACAATAACAGAAATATTTAAAATAATTAGGAAAATATTGACTGGGAATGGAATAGACGATCCCACAAAAACATTACATGTTTTATCCTACATCATGCTGGAATCAAGGAGAGTTTATAAATATAAAATAAATTAGGAAATTGCTCTCATATAACGAGGAATGGAGGTGGATGCTCAGATTATCTACCACTTTGTGGAGTTAATCAGAAGGCATATTTTCCCCTATACACAGTGAATATTTTTCATCTTTCTACAGCTTAGTATGCTGATATTACTTCGAAACTATCCTGTTTCTTTTATTCCTCTTATTATATATCTATCTATATTTATTTAAAACTTCTAGATTGGCCTTTTCACTTTTAAAATTAGCACAAGAATTGTTCCTTTTGATTCACAAATGTATACATATTAAACAAAGTTAACTCAACAAAATTACGCTCTGGTGGAATAGTTTTGACCTATGTACGGTTACCTTGCCCTCTGAAAAATAGGAAGTAACCATCATTGTAGCAGTGATGAAAATCTTAAACCAAATGACTAAATGAATAGACATCAGCTAGTTCATAGAATCATAAAACGGTTTAGGCTGGAAGGGACCTTGAAGATCACCAAGTTCCAACTCCTCTGCTGTGGCCAAGGACACCTCCCACTAGACCAGGTTGCTCAAAGCCCCATCCAGCCTGGCCTTGAACACCTCCAGGGATGGGGCATCCACAACTTCTCTGTACAACCTGTTCCAGTGCCTCACCACCCTCAGAGCGAAAAATTTCTTCCTAATATCTAATCTAAATCTCCCCTCTTCCAGTTTGAAGCCATTCCCCCCTGTCCTATTACTACATGCCCTTGTAAAAAGTCCTTCCCCAGCTTTCCTGTACACCCCCTTTAGGTACTGGAGGGGGGATTGCTGTTGTCAGGATTGTCTCCCAGATGCAGGAGGGGAACCTCCGATCAACCTGCCCACTGAATTCTCTTCAGCAGTTGCTCATTTATGTAATCTGAGCAAGAAAACATTTATTAAAGGCTCCTTTGTTTTTGTAATCGTCAAGAACGGTGGTTGGGGGGGGGAGGGTTCCCTTAAGTATAATGCCAGTTTTTTGGCATCTCTGATGTAACTCTAATGAAACTTGGGGAAAGCAAGCCTAGTATTATCCATAGGTACCTCAGGGATATTGAGAGAGCAGCAAAACCTGCTTAACCTGTTTGCTTTCCCATACTCCTAGGTTTTAACTAGCTGCCTTATGCCAACCTCCTGCTTAATTGTTTGATTTAATTGTTTCTCATAGAACAGTAGTTTTTTCTAACCACATCAACAGCTGTTATACAGTTTTGTTGGTTTTCTTGCTTTCATTTATAGTCGCTACATTTTGTTTGTTTGCTTTTGACATTGAGGAGTTTTTAACTCACCCATTACTTAATTTAGGGCCCTAATGTTTCTCCATTCCATGTCATAGAAAGAGATTAGCAAAGCCAGAAGGTCTCATGAGATGAAATTAGCTGAGATTCTTTCAATTATGCCTTCCCATGGTGTCAAAAGAAGACAGGGCCAGCTACCTGTAAAATCTGCTTGCCCTTGGCATCCTAGAACAAGACCTGTGACAGAGACAATGGGACAGGCCAAATTGCTGGTTTGAAAGGATGGGCACTGCAACAACAATACAGCTCCTGGAAAGCATTGCAGGCAAATGCCTCTGTTCTCACAAGTGCGAAGTGAAGAAGCACGAAAAACTAAACATTTGTGTAACTTCTGTGATTCACTCTTTCATGAACATCTGCGGCCTTCCTGTGATTAAATTTGAAAACCCAAACAATGAAAAGCAGTGCTGTGCTTGCAAGAGACTGCTTTTCAGATGTCACTGTAAAAAATGCCTTCAACTGAGTGCTGTTTTCTCTCATGCCACATCCCATTAAGCCGATCCGGCTCCATTGGCCTTTATTCAAAAACAGGAATAACCAACACATTCCTATCATGCATCCCAACGAGTGCTGTATGGCAGTGCTTTTTTGAAGGACATCTCTTAACTTGTTAGAACTTGATTGTGTAAAGGCACAAGGTATTGCATGTACTTGCCTGTTAACTGCTAAGTAAAGGTCTTAATTGCTGCATTTTCAGCTTTATTCTCACTTCCCAGAAGTCATTGCATGTGTTTTAGCTGCTCAGCAGAGAGTTGTTATTCTGATCACATTTTATCCTATCAGAACTTCCTCCCTTTCTTCCTCAGTTTGAAAACAGTTTAATTACTGATGTCAACTTTTGCCAGGTTTAACTGATACCCGGTGGAAATTCCGTTATTTTCGCTCTTCCTGGCTCACACGGCAGGACTGTGAAAGCGTGCATCGCAAATACCTGGCGTACGGGGGAGGTACATGCAGAGGATCTAGGCAGTATCCAAGCCTGTGGTGCATTCTCATCTGCTGGAATACAAAGTCCAATGTCCACCTCTCTGTGCAAAGCTTCTGGCAATATTAGCACAAAAAAACTTCCGTATTTTAGCTTATATGCACCTCTGCTGGCAGTTTAAGCTAGAAAGACAGGCTGCAAATTTGACAGAGTGAGGTAGGCATTCGTGCTTTCCACCACTCCAGTGCTAGCCCTAGTAGATGCCTGGGTCTGGGCTGGAAAGACTTGATTATAAGGGAGACCTTATAGCAGCCTTCCAGTATCTGAAGGGGGCCTACAAGAAAGCTGTGGAGAGGAACTTTTTACAAGGGCATGCAGCGATAGGATGAGGGGAAATGGCTTCAAGCTGGAAGAGGGGAGATTTAGAATAGATATCAGGTGGAAATTTTTCACTCTGAGGGTGGTGAGGCACTGGAACAGGTTGCCCGGAGAAGTTGCGGAGGCCTCATCCCTGGAAGCGTTCAAGGCCAAGCTGGATGGGGCTTTGAGCAACCTAGTCCAGTAGGAGGTGTCCCAATGGCAGGGGCATTGGAACTCGGTGATCTTCAAGGCCCCTTCCAGCCTAAACCATTCTATGATTCTATGATTTCTGGGTGTTTGCCAGATGTCTTGATTGCAGTACCAACAAGCTTATTAAAAGCCTGCATATGTTCAGTTTTGGGCGATTCGAGTGTGGTTTATGCGGGGCTGACACTACTTTGCAGCTGAGCCGGCTCTCTGGCTGCCTCCAGCCCACAGCAAGGAGACAATAGCGAGGGGACACATCCCGGCCACAGCTCTGACAGTGCCAGCCTTTGCACACCAACATAAGGTGAACAGAGGTTTGGGACTGACACGTATTGTCTACCTGAAATGGGGGAATAATCCCTGAAGATGGGGAGGGAGAGAGAATGGCTCTGAGACAGCAGAATTGGGCTCATCACAAGAAAAGAGTGCCCAGTCCAGAACACTCAAGACTGCCCTTTACCAAAGGACCTGGAGGTGCAACCTTGACGACCTGGAGGTGCAACCGATCCTCACTTGCAGAAAGACACTTTGTTACATTCAGGACACATCATCATTTGCCCTCTCGCAGTTGATTACCTGTGCCGGTCCTTCCTCACCGATTTGCCCCTTGCTGGGTGCTGGGCAACTGGACTGCTCATCCAGTTCATCCAGACTCAAGTCTGGCTTCAGGTCTCTCCACTGCGTGAGGGACTCTGAATGCACACCTCCTGTCTCCTTATTCCATTCAGCAGGACCCGAGCAGAGCTTGGACAGAAATAAAAGTACACTAAAGCTGTGGTATCAAGGCAGAGGAGGACCAGGAGTTCCTGGGGAAGGCACACTAGCAAGCTAAAATGAGCCTTGTAGGACATGTGAGAATAAAGTGGGGTGCAGCCTTTCTGGGAAGATGGCTTGTGCTGGAAAGAATTGGGTACAGGGTATGT
This sequence comes from Himantopus leucocephalus, assembly GCA_003993805.1. Lineage (NCBI taxonomy): Eukaryota > Metazoa > Chordata > Aves > Charadriiformes > Recurvirostridae > Himantopus > Himantopus leucocephalus. The sequence goes on along the minus strand of RSEF01000003.1, from coordinate 96,578,324 downwards.
TCACACCCTTATTCTTTTCTCTTCTGTTAAGAAGAAACTAAGAAAGCCCTGTAAGTAAAACAGTGTTTTCTCACTATTTTTACCCCTTTGAATCAATATAATCATACTATCATTTTGTACACAGGTGGGAATGAAATGGTAAGACTAGTTTGAATCCAGGACTGTTTACCACTTTTGAGACACTTGAAAAAAACAACTCAGAAAACAAAACAGCAACGGGATATAAATTGCCATTTTGCCTCTATGGCTTCAACAGTTACGCTGTGTCATGTCATTCATTTGCAAACATAATTTCTCTTTGGAAAGGCCTTTTCAACTATGTTCCAGTAACCATAGCCTCACACTTCAAACTTTCTTTTCATTATGGAAATACAAATTTTTATTTTGCGTATTTGTTGGATATCCTGCTCACTATTAGCTCACAAAAGTATTTTTCTGGAGCTCTGCAATATGACAGTAATGGGGCCAATTTATGAAATTTGGATGTTTTCATCATGCTATACTACCAGCTCAGTATTTCTTTTCTGCTATACTTGTCAGCTATCTCAAACACAGGTAATTAGGTTCTGTGGGTCTAATTTTAATTGGCTGTTGTGTCCTATATTGCTGTGTTTCCTTATACAGCTGCAATGAGTTGCTGTGCTCTTAAATGAGGCAGGGAAGAAGAAACACATTTCATTAGACCAACTGAGATACTTGTGAGTTATGGTACAGGTAGCCATAAATTAGTGTTGTGTGGACTCCTCCCTGAACACATCTCACCTACTTGAACAACGCATTGTGAAATTTCCTGTTTCATGCTATTTAGAGTTTTCAGAGTTAAAGGTGGGGGGGAAAGGTTGTCATGATACTAGTGGTAATAGCTTTTACCACAAATATTTTGCAAATATAAAGTTACTATAATGTTTACGGAGCAATCAGATTCAGGATTGAGTCACCAGGTTTGAAGATGCATTTAGAAAGGATGTTGCTCATGCTCTGAGAAAACTCCAGTCAGTTTATTAACAGTCATCTGAGTAATCTGCTCAAGAATTCGGGATCCAGAGATGACCCTCATGAAAAAACAGGATAGCTTCTTTCATTTTGGTGCTGCTGATTCTGATCCGGGTTTCACCAACCTGTCAAGTATCAACTGTTTCAATTAGGATCATTGGAGTCTGTCTTGTTCTGTTCTTCAGCCAAACAGATGCTTTACTTAACTTGCATTACCACACTGTGACTCTTCACAAACTGTAATCCAGCGCTCCCTGTATTTTGGTCAGTTTGATCTGCTTTTCTGCAAGCAGAGACATATTGCACGTTGTGTCACCAGACCTCAACCTTTGCTAGTACATTTTACAATGTACTCAAAGGAATACGTATAACTTCACACTGTTGCTTAGGACATGATCCATTCTGCAACTGGATGTTTCAGGAGAGAAAAAGATGGAGAGATCTGGATTTGCCTACCCATAATCCTGTAGTTATGAAAAGAAATATGAAATATGATTGTTGATTGGGAACAGCATTGCGACTTCTGAGGCTACAAATTCAACAAATTGGAAAAGTGTTGATGAATACATTTTGTTAAAATTCTGTTTGGAATAAACCTCATCAAAGGTTAAAGCTTATTTTGAAAGCACATCCAATGAAATTAGCATCGTCTTTTCATAAAAAAAAATCAACTAATCTGTTTTCCCTTCTCTACATGATGAAACACAGAAAGTGAATAATGGATTGAATGAGATCTTTGTGTCAATGTAAGCTGGAAAAATTTTTAACAGAAACAATGTCATTATATTGCTGGGTTTTTTTAATATGAAATTAGAAAATAAAATCTTTCTATTTATTTTCAGAAGAAAGGTATTCTCCATTTGTGGAGGCCCCATCCCTGGAAGTGTTCAAGGCCAGGTTGGATGAGGCTTTGAGCAACCTGGTCTAGTGGGAGGTGTCCCTGCCCATGGCAGCGGGGTTGGAACTCGATGATCTTTAAGATCCCTTCCAACTCTAATCATTCTATGATTCTATGATTTCAACCAAAAGTTAGAGGCTTGATGCATAAACTGGATTAATTTCTAAAATTTGTCATCTTCCTATGGCAATAGGACTTCTGTTATCAAAATGTCTCATCTTTAACCGTAGAATTTGAGTTATGTCTCCGACAGCTGCTTATTGGCAAAGGTAGGAACAGAACCTGCATCCAGTGGTTTTGAGATCAGTGGCCTCTCTGCTGCACCATGAAGAGGAGAACATTTTAAAATTTATTCCATACATTATGTATGTTAGAAATGTATTTGCTACTTTGTCTGAAGTTGCTGTTACTGCCACAAATAGTCCTCAGGACATGAACTTTATGTTTATAATGTTGCATATCAGAGAAGTGTAGTATTTATAACATACATTCTATAAATAGGAACCACTTTTCACTACTAGAGATAGCGATGGGTCATCTGTTGATGGAAAAATCAGCTTTAACAAAAGTGACCTTTTGTCACTCTTGAATACAGCTATACTGCCAGGTTGGTTTACTTTCTTGTTTGCTTCAGGGCCAAGTCAAACGATCATTTTACACAGCATGTATATTAGTTCATTCCCAAGGCCCAGCTTATAGGAACACAATTAGTTTCCTTGATGAAGAAACCTTTGGTCAAAAAGAGAAAAGTTTGCTGACAGCTGAATCAGTTCTTTTATATTATCGGAATATTGCCACATCCCAATTTACCTATGACATAGCTTTATATGTATGACAAAAATATCCAACTGTGGTGGGTTGTGAAACAACCATTCCATTATTCACCTGTTTGTCTCTTTGTGCAGCACCTTCTGTTGAGGACAGAGCATGCAGCTGCTCATAGCCTCTTTTCCCAGCCCACTGCAGAGAATTTGCTAGGTTATTTGTGAGAAAATCAGCAAGCCTGCTGTGAGTACTCAGGCATCCTGGGAATTTCACTAGTCAAAGCTGAAAAGTGCAAAAGCTGTCAATCAGTGTGTATTTACTGTTGCCCTTCTTTGTTCAAGACTGATGCTGTTGGAAGAGATGAAAGACACTGTGATGAGACAAAAAAACCAGCATGCCTAATGCACAATTTATTCAAGAGATGTCTTTTTCTCCAAATGTTACGGCAACTTGTGCACTCTGTCTCAAAGTTGCCATAATACCTGATATGTAATACAAAATAAATTTATGCATAACACACAGCATAAAGGGCACATATGATCCAAATAGTTCTCACACAATTTCCCCTCTTTACACAAATTTTCCAGGATACATTTGAGAGCACTTATTTTTAAATACGATATCCACCTGACTAATGGACACTTCAATTTAAAAGACTACCACTTCACCCTGTTCTTACCAGCACTTATTGAGAGATTTGACTTACTCTTCAAGTCTGAACTTTAAGTCTTCTTGATAGAGGTAATAAGTCTCATTCAACTATGCAGTTAGTCCTATCCCAATTTTTACTCCAGTCATTTATTTCTCCTTACTCTGCCATATTGCTATCTGCCCATTTATTATCCCATCTCCCTCACTGAATTGTGAGGGTTCCCAGCGTAACTATGAAAAGCTTGTATTTTTTCTTCCAGCCATAATACAGAATGATTGCTTGTCCTGCCATTCCTGTCCTTCCATTTTTTTTCAGCTACGCTTACTAGAAATAAATCTCAGGTCTACAGTCTTAGAAAAAAATAAAATATTCAGGTAGGTCAGCAGTGTTTTCACCTGCTGACAATAGGTCTTATGGGAATGGATAACACTGTTCCTTCCTCATTTTTTCAACAATCTTAAAGGGAAAAAAAATGCATTTTAACTATCTATTGCTATTCTTGATGTTTATTTACCACATATATCACATTTGAAGATATGTTTCAGGTTTTAGCATTTCTTCTAGTAACAGAGACTTTCATTACATGTTAGATGTTCTTAACATTTAAAAATTTGCATTTAGTCAGCTTTCAGCTTTGAAGAGAGAAGTTTTACTGCACAAAACTCTATCTTACTTTAGTTAAAATACAAAAAATCTGGGGCATCTATTTCTCAAACATAAAATGACTTTGAAAGGATAGCTGAGTCACAGAAGCCACCTTTCAGTTATAGTTGTGTACCTTTTCATTTAGAAAATGCACTTAGAATTATCTTTATCAGGGCAAAACACCTTTCCTACTTCATTTAATTCCCCGGAAATATTTCAAATAAAACAGAAGAAAAAAATGGGAAGATTATTTTAACACGTACTTTTCATCAAAATAGTACCTTAATCTATAGCAATATGGTATCTGCTATGGAACATCAATATAAAATGCTATAGTTTTACTTAGTTGAAAAGGGACCAAAGGCGAGGAATCAACAAAATAAAAAAAGGATTAAAGAATTTTAGCCCTTTTGCTTCATGACTTCTGGGAGTCTTACTCTGAAATCTGTTGTTTCTGTAGATCTGGACAGGACAGGACTGGGCATCTTTTTCCATAATGTCTGTAAAATTTTAATTTGTAAATGGCCACTACAACTGTTGTGTTAAATAGACTGACTGACAAACTGTTGCTTCAGGAATTGTTATCCTTTGAGTTTTCATAGTTCTTAAAGCATCAGGTATCCAATGCTAATAGAAGCTTTTAGACACTATAGTACTAGTTATAATATTTTTTTCCATTACTGTATATTTATAGTAATTCAGTTAATTGTTTTCTCAAACATATTTTAGGCTTGGTTGTTCATCAGCTACTGCTTGTGGTTTCAAATGAATGGCCTTTTTCCACATTTTTTGTTATTTTACAAACCCTTGCCTAACTGAAGCAGCTGAGGCAGCTGAGCTTGTTTAGCTCAGCAGAGAGGAGACCAAGGGACTTCTCATAGCAGGTGGCAGCTACTTGAAGGGTAGCTACAAAGATGACAGAGCCAAAGTCTTCTTGGTAGTGGCAACCAATACAACGAGCAGGCTAAAGGAGATAGTGAACCTTGAGAGGTTCAGGCTGGAAATCAGGACACACACAAAAAAAATCACCAGGGAAAAAATGCAACACTGAAACAGGTTATCCCATCCCTGGAGGTTTTCAAAACAGACAAAACCGTAGCTGAATGTATGTTGTGTTAGTGACAATCCCACTCTGAGCACTAGAACACTAGCACATCTGGACTAGATGTCGTCTAGAAGTCACTTTCAAGCAACATTTCCATGATGTAAGGGTTATGTGCAATTTTTGCCCCACCAAGCAGCCAAAAGGATCTTTGCCTTACCATGAACATTGGCAGATGCTGAGAAAAATCACAGCCATCTCCCTCTGCCATACTGGCTCCACTGAAGATGTTACAAATTGAATGTAAAACCTTGCAGAGGTGAAACATGGCAGTTGTTCCTTTTATACTGATTTTTGAAGATACAATATTCCTTGTCCCCACAAACCACACAGTCTTTCAAAGTTGTGTCTGTTTTGAAAATATGAATCTCTCCCAAAATTCCACCACATCTACCACAAAAATGAAACCCGGTGAATTTATTCACACCGACTAACAATGGAGGTCTTCAGTAGATCTAATTCTCCTGACGAACTTCGTAAGCACTTTTAAAATACATTTTGGCTACCTATTTGAAGGGACAGAGCTTCAGAAACAATCATTAATGGACTTACTTAGGTTTGTGTATTTAAATCTGTGTAAGTCAACAGACTAGGAGGAAGTTCACCGGCATTGCAAAAATTATTGTGCCTTTTTTTGCTTTCTTTTTTTTTTTTTAATAAGTCCTTGTCCTAGATAGTAAAGAGTGCCCTAAGCTAAGTAAAAACATAGAATGATGGCACTGAAGAGCCATATTTTTAAAGCACCATTAAATATCTGAAGATATTCTCAGCTTAGCTGAAAACTCCTGCCTTAGAAATAACTAAATTCAAGTGGAGTTTCTATGGCTCATTTCAGAGCTGACAGCTGTGTGGACCTCTTCTTAGATGGTGCTGTTGTCCTTTTTACAGCTATATTTTCTCAAGGCTGAAATGTGTCAAGTGTCAAGGCCTGGTGGTTTTTTTTGTTCAGTTCGTATGTTGTAAATCTATAAATCCAACTCAATCTAAAGCCTGAGAGAAGGGAATTGGACTTTAAAAGTATAAGCTCCTCTGAGTACCAGTTTGTGAGGACAAGTTGTCTGATGTGTACTGAAATCTGGTATTTATTCTAACAAACTAAATTAGGCATTGTACAGTGTAGGATTTCTTTGAAAGCATATTTTGACAAAATGCATTATCCGTGATAAAAATAAGAGAAGACTATTTACAGAAATATAGGTTGAGAGCCCAAAACACAACAGAAGGATATAAAACTCAGAAAAATAAACACTGGCAAAGTATTCAAAAATAACTTTTCAAGAATTGGATCAGAGACATTACAAATACCGTGGGGGGAAAAAAAAAGAACAAAACCTGCATACTCAAAAGGAAACAACATCCAGCACCTTTTAAAAGAAGTGATGCAAAATGATGGTCAATTATTTCAAAAGAAGCATACAATGAAGACAGAATGGAAGAATGAACCACTCTTGTACTAGGCAATGAAATATTCCATTTTATATTAAAGATAGTTTTATCTAGAGATAAAACAAGTAGTACAAGAAAAAAAATACTTCTCAAGCATGATAATATTCTGTGGAATTACTTCTCAGAGGTGCAGAAGTCCCTTTCAATTTTCCGTTCAGACTTCTCTAGCTAGGGCCTTGACTGACATTTCATTTCATTGCTTTTGTTAAATATGGTACAAGGGCAATTAAATATTTTTGCAGTAAACATACTTGCATAGCCCTAGAGAATACACCAGTGGACAGTCCTACCAAACTGCGACATTTTGCTCTGAAGCTGCAGGGTGAAAATATTTATTCTGCAATCATCTCTTAATTCATTATTTTTCATTGATTACCTCTTCATTGATTTTCATTGATTACCTCTTCTCTCCCCACCTCCTCTCACGTCCTCCCCCCTCCTCACACGTCCACATTACCAAAGTAGTATTGATTTTGTAGCTACCTCAGGAGAATGGGGAGCAAGTGTCTTCAAGCGACATTCACAGTTTTCTGATACTGAGTGAATCCAAGTGCTGACGGTGCTGTGGGAGTAATTCACACCTTCAGTTTGGCTAAATCTTCTCTCTCAGTTGACACTAACAAAATCCCTGCAGAGTTAGGAAAGATACAGCCTCGTCCTTAGGTGCAGATTTAAATGGTAAGATTTAAAGAACAGATAAGTGCTTGTACTTAGCAGACCACCTGTAACTGCTCTGCTAGGATCCTCTTACACTGCTCTAGGTCTCTTACCTGATGAACAGAAATAATACCAAATCTGAAGATGTTGATATTTGAGGATCACCAGGATCATAAAGAATTTGTGCCATCTTCTTGCGTCCCACTACAGGAGTGAAATTCCAGACACAAAGACTTCACAGCACTTAAATATTATTTAATTGCCTGCTGATGAGTTTAATACCAGAGCAGTCACATCAGCACAGAAGTGACTAAGGGGGTCCTGCTAATGAAAATGAAAACATGATGGTTTCATTGTACATATTACGTGTTGGCTGCTGTTATGCAGCTTCTAAGTAGGCAGAATCTCCTCCAAGTGCACAACAGTTGTCATTGACTTGGATTCCCAGTGCCCAGTCGCAACACTGAGCTGAGTTGTAGAAGTAAGAACACATTTTCCACTTCAAAAAATGGCTGTTAAAAGAGCATGAATCAGAAAGCATATACCAAACAAAGGGCAGGTAAGGAAAGGTTATATCAGACAACGCATGGTTATGGGGACTGCCTCAAAAAGTTGCAGAACATGAACTTCAAATGATACAATACATCTAAAATGAACAAAATGAAATCTGGAAGTTATGAAAAAGATGATGTAGCAACTGAAAAAAAATTAAAAATTATTGCAATAGTATTTCAGAAAGCTAGGTCATAGTCAAAAAGGTGATGGTATCAGGGAGTTTAGAATCTAACCACATACATCTTGACAGGTGTATTCAAATTCATCGGTTCATAACTGAGCAAAAAAAAATCCAAGAGAAAGTTTTTACTGATATGCAGCAAATAAAGTTCTATACTAGCTTATACGTCACTGGTAGATTTATTAACTAAGCGCCTGATCCCATTTCCATTAAAATCAAAAAGGAACTCAAATCAGGTCCCTATATTTCACTTAACACTTTTTCAATTAATGTCACCAATACTCAAGCCAGAAAGAACTAAGCTTTACTTTTATGTTCTCGTGTGACTCCAAGGGCTGTAGTTACATTTTCTTTTCATGTTCAATGAGCAACTTCATCCTGGAGACATTTCCACACAGTTATTTCAATAGGTCATTCATCACAAAAAACTCCAAAACAGTTTCAACATATAATAAAGTCCTTCTAGGGTCCTTTCTCAATTGTCCAGCTCTCAGTTCAGTGTCTGGTCCAAATGTAAAATTTTGTTATTAGCACGAGTACTTCAGAGCTCTTTGTTGAAAATATCTTTGTTTTTAACAGTAGGACTGTCACAACTATGGTGAGACTGTTGTATTGCTCAGCAACCATCTAAAGCCCTTTTGCCATGTCTTTGAAAGGCAAATATATTTTTATGGCAGCATTCTGTGACCTGTGCAGTTGTGCACATGTGGCTTTGCACTCTCCTCTTTTGTTTTCTTAAAATCTTCTGAAATGGGCACAGATATGCTGGAATATATTATGGAAAAAGTAGAGCCAAAACCTCCCAAAATATAAGATTATCGGGGGAACAGCCAAATACATATTAGAGTGGGTTTTATCCCACTCTCATCATAAAATTTAGAACAGGATTTCATATGTAGAATAGGTGATTTCATGTAATAAAGCAGGTTATGCTCTATCAGTGTAGATGGGGGATAGAATTTTCCTAAAACACAGAGGGCATAAAAATAATTTTTTCCATAGAAACAATTCAATTGATCTACATGTACTTAATGAATACTTAATTTAAATGGAGGTTCAGAAAAGGTGAAACCATCTTCGTTCAGATAATGAATTATGTCAAGGCAAAGGTAGTTCACAAGAGGAAAAAAACAGCAAGATTTTCAAGGCATCTTAAAGGGTTCAAACGTCTTCCAGTAGGGAAGCCCTTTCCACATTCCACATGTTCCTTTGCACATCCTGCATTTAATAAATGTGTAACTATCAGAATTGTCCCCTCATGACAGCTTGAGGAGAGTACCCTTTTGTGAAGGTGGCTAGCAATTAAAAAAAAACTCTTCACCTTTAGACCTCAATCTCTAAAAATAAATAAATAAATAATCACGATTAAACTCAGTATCCAAAGGTAGTATCTTATGTGAAGTTTCTATTCTAATCTACTTCTTCAGAATATTGCATTATAGACAGTCTTCAAGGCATTTTGAAGACAACTCTGGCATCGATGATGCCAGTTTGCAGTCTCCGATGACAAATGTGCATGATGAGCACTGGCTCGGAAAATATAAACTCAAAATATCTTTCAGATCAGGCTAGACCAGATAGATATTATTATAATGTCAAGAATTAGGTTTTTTTATATTTATGTGTACGTGCAAACTATTTGTATTTAGAAAGAAACTTTTATTACACCTAAAGTGAGTAAAAGTTGCAAGTATAGTCAACAGACACTGTTCCTGAACGTGTAGTTTGAAGTACTGTGAAAGCTCCTGGTTTAGATCTCCCAGATTGACACCCCAGACTGGTGGAAACCTTTGACCTTAAACAACTTCTGTACTGGTTTTCTTACTCAAAAAAATCAGTTAATTTGAGTTTTGTGAGACTGAATGAATTAATGTTTGTGAAGCCCTCCGACACCCTAGAGGAAATGAATAATTCTACCTTACGGCAGTGTTTGAATAATGCGAGGCAAATAAGGCCATGGGGTATACAGCGAACGGTGAAGAAGCAAATATAATACACAACTGCTCACTGTTGGAGTACTGTCTACTCTGTGTGCTTAATGAAGCAGGGGTCCTATGTAATTACAGTGTCATAGTATATTCAGCAGAAGAGGGCTGAATTAAGGTTTCCTGGGCAATCTTAATTCTGGCATTTCCTATCTTTTGAGTACTTGACTCTGCAACCTTAATAATGTTCTGTTGTGTGTAAGATCATTTGTGTTTTAAAGACATCAATCATTACAGTATCTAGGCAACACTGCATGAAGTACAAACAGCAAATCCTTCATTACAGAGGAACATGCTTGCTTTCATCTCTTCCTCAAGAGGAAATAATCCATAGTGTAGTGTATCCCACAGCACGCTCCCAGGAGCAACCCTGCCATTAGCAAGGCACCTGCAGAAAGTGGTCTGGTTTCAAATGCTCCCTTAGATTTGTGGACAAGCTTATCTCTGGCAGAAGTGTGCTCCACAGGGAGATACCTTTCACTGAAAATACTCTGCCTTCATCCCCTCAGAGCTGAAGCTTCCATGAACTCCAGTGTCACCATCGAATGCAATAGCTGCTGGAAGAAACCACCGTAAGGGAGCAAGCTGGAGAAGCTGAACACGAAGGCTGTACAGACAAACAGGCATTTTAGCGTACTGCAGCGAATCCAGCATTGCATAAGTAGCCACTTTACAGATTATGATACAGCCTGTTTTCTTCCATCCATGGTAGCAGTTGGGTCACTGAACAGCAATAAGAAGCTGTAGCTTCTGCAGAGCTTTCAGATTTTATTGGAGTAAATTATAATCAATTTCTGTGGTCGTTAATGGCATGACTTGCTGCTTCAGTTGCGACCTCTACCAAAAATTTATCTGATATGAACCAGGTGAGGTAGGACTTCTGAAGAAAATAAATACACAGCTTCCTACACTTTGGCAAACCCTTTGGTCCACGCTACACCCCAAAATGTGTCTTTAGAAATCTTAATTGGAATACACAGTGAGAAAGACACCTGCCCAGGTATCTCAGAGAAAGGACGCAGACAGGAGGTCTTTGCCGTCGTATGCCCACAGCCGGGCTATGCGAATCGAGAGTGCCCTTTTGGCTGATGCTGGCTGAAAGGAGGGAAAGTTAAAGGTCTTTTGCTTTCAGTAGACCCATGCCTGAGCCACACATGTATACCAGACACACTGTGGTCAGATAAGAAAACAACACTCTTGCCCAGGTGATCCTACAAGCTGATTACAACCTGTAACAGAGGAAGATTACTGAGAGACGTCAGCTTACTTTTTCCAGTGAGGATGACTTTAAGTAAATAACGATGCAGAAGTTCAGCTTACTGCATTCATTTTTATTTGACTTCTTCCAGAAGAGGCTCTACACTGTGGAGATCTCCTTGTTGCTTCCTGTGCCAGCTCCACCAGGAGCTGAAGACTATGAAGTCCCCCATCCCTGTTTTTGAAACAGTGTTTTCTCCCTGAATGAAATGATTACCTGCCTCCAACATTATCTTTCTTTTATCAGCCTCCAGTGTAACTCTTTCAGGATGTACAGAACTGGGGTTTTGAGGAAGGTATTTTAGACATGTAAACAGCTATCCTGTTATAATTCTTTTTTTTCTCTTCAATTTCTATGAAAAATAGGAAAAATTTCCATTTCTATGGGGAGTGACAGCGAGTCACTCCCTATGCCTAATAACCAAGGCTATTCGGAAGGATTATCTGCAAAGCAAGAAACAAATTTTTTACCCTGCTGTTCGCTACTTCACAGTGAATGATAAATAATACCCAAAAAACTTCAATAAAATTTATTGTTCTTTTTTACCACTTTTTTTTTACATCTGGGATACCAGAATTGCAGCATAAGAATCAGTATTATTTCACCTTCCTCCTCCCTCACCCCCATCTCTTTGAGGGATGACAGCTGCAACATGATCTCTCAGGTGAATTGCATGGTGATCTGCCTGTAACTCTTTATCAAAGAGAGACTGATGTTTCTAGTGAAAAGCAAACAGTAAGAGATGAGTTTTTCCCCTTATTAAAGTTGATGGAGCAATGGAACAGTCTTTTTAATACAGGAAGCATTACAATGTAAGACCGGGTTTATTTTGCTGTGCTACAGTTTAGCTTTTTGCTCCAAGTAGTAAATGTTTAAACAGAAATGCAAGAAATATTAGCTATATTTTGTTGTTTGTTAGATTTCTCCAGAAAACAAACAAACAAGCACAAAAATAAAACAGTCCCACTGTTGCTGAAATACTTCATTCTCCTATTGGCAATTTATTAAATATTTCTCCAGGTGAGGTAAAAGATTAAAATTAGAGCCCAGTAAAACCATCTGGAGTCAAGAGAAATACTCCTGGAGATTTTAATGGGAAACAATGATTCAGAATATTCATTGCCAATGTAGATTGAAGCTGAAGCTGAAATGAGGTTGATGACGAAAGTAAGCAGAAGGCTGCATGATAACAGAACCTCCCACAACTATATAAAGGGAAGTTCCCCATATCAGGTAGTGAGTGGGCAAAGCAATGCCCTCTCTTTTTTCCTTCTGCCCTCTATGTCAAATTGTGGTCATCAGCAGCCAGACAGCTGAGCTACTCCTGGAACAATTCCACGGGTGCCTTGTCACGCATTTCCAGGAAGACATTAACTTTATACACCTTGGTTCAAATTCTTAGATGGTACCACAAAATGCAAAGAGAAGAAAAAAGATGCCATGTCTTCTTGCAAAAAATCTTACGCAAAAATGTCTGTGCATCTGATCCAATGGGATTTTGC
>RSEF01000003.1:96532670-96565585 GCA_003993805.1 Himantopus leucocephalus | reverse complement strand
CTGGATCCAGAGGGCCAAATGCTGCATCTGAAAGCTAAAACACACACCATAGGTTTTTATCTGCTCCCCACCCCGACTGCTGACAAGCATGGGATGCTCTAACATAGAGATTTCTTCTGAGCAGTACAAGAGAAGAAAAATAACACAGGATCTTCAAATAATTGACACTGTGTGTCAAATGCATAAGCATATTTTAATGTTTTACTCGAAGAAAGACCTGATGCACATCTTTATTGGTTCTGGCTGTCAAAGTAGACGTGCTTGCTTTAAGTTGCTCTCCTTAGTGTTGTTTCTATTCCTTGTCACCCCTCTTATCTGTGGGTCCTTCAAACTGTGTTTATCCAGGGAGTGATGGGGTGCTGATATAAAGACATTTGTGATAATCAAAACCCTCCTGGGCTCCTCTGTGGTGCGATCACCTACCGCTCTATCTCTGCCTGCTTTCCTGCCATGTCTCTTTACACATGCCTTTTTATACACCAGACACCACTTGCCGTGTATCAGANACCCTCCTGGGCTCCTCTGCGGTGCGATCACCTACCGCTCTATCTCAGCCTGCCTTCCTGCCATGTCACATGCCTTTTTATACACCAGACACCACTTGCCGTGTATCAGAATGCATATGGAAGGGAACAGTATCATTCTAACCTGTGGGAGACAAGCCTTATATAGTAGGGAACAGGGTACAGATCGGTAGATTCCAAAAACTTGTAGGTGAGAACAGCAAGAAAGTTTCATTTTCACTGCTCTTGGGGAGATTTCCATGCCAGCTAAAGATCAGAAGGAGCATTGATAACTTACAGTTTTTCATTTGTGTTCACGGAAGTAATCTTGGAAGGGCTGGCAAGGGATCCGTGCACATAAGGCTGTGCAGAGGGATTCTCAGAAGCTGTTGAAAACCACTGTAAACTGCTGTAAGCCATTATTTTGCTCAGCATACTCAAAGTCTTAAGGTCTTACATTTTTGAACGACTTGAACCAAACTTTGTCCTTGGATGCACTGGGATACAAAGTATTTGTGTCCGTTCATACAAATTTTTGGAGACTTGAGTGTCAAGATGTTTTTTTATTAAGTATTAATAATAGCTATATGCATATTTCATTAGAGGTCTTCATCAAAGCCATGAGGTGTGTATCAAAGGAAACTCTCTTTCCTGGTGTCATACACATCGTACAGCCTTCACCAGAGACATTGCTCGAATGGGAAATCCCCTTGGGAAATGAGTCTGGCGAGATAAAACAAAGGTGAGTGATGAAACAGGGACAAAAAGGAAGAAAAAAATGATTTCCCCTTTGCTATTTAGATACCTGTTGTGACTTTGTTCAAAACAGCAGTCTACCAGTGGTTCCTTAGATTTCTAAAAAGCAGTATTTTTTGCCAAGAGAAACATAAACACCTCACAGTGAAGCATATTTACATGGGAACTTTCTACAGGCCCTTGAAACATCGCCAACATTTCATTTTGTGTAAACAGCCAGCCATGCTGCAGATGACATGTAAAATTTGTACATGTAAATCAGCTGAAGCCTGCACAAATGCGTTGGTCATGTGAATACTCTTGTTAGCATCATCTGAGCTTCCTGGGGACCGGGAGCGTCAGAGAATAATGCCTGGATCAGTGAAGTATAGTAATTGTGTTTGCAATGGAGGTGCCAACGGTAATGTTATGCCCACCTGAAGTTCACATCTTCTTGAGAAAGAGATCCCTTAGTGAGAAACAGTTCAGAGAAATGGCACTTTTGGACTTGCTTTTACTGAGAAAGAACAAGGTACAGAGAAAGAGTAAAGGATTTCAGAGCCTGAAAATACTCAGAAGTTATAAATAGCGAACATATTTATCAGTATGGTGTTAGATCTCCCAAGAAACCAGGTGTCCTAAGCTCTTGCTTCCTATTTCCCTGCTGACAAGCTGGCAGCACTGAGGGCAAAGAGAAGCTGCGCCTTAGCCAAGCAGCTGTGTCTTCACACAGTTACAGTGTGAAAGTGTCTCTCTGCCCTCCTCCATACAGTGCTGCGCTCCAGTTTCAATCCGCATCAGCCACCTGGGAGACAGAGGCCAGGTGCACATAAGGAAGATGGCATCAGCCTCACTGTCCACAGACGAACTGCCTGCACATCCAAAAGTAAAATGGAGAAACGTATTCAACTTTTCCTAGAAAAATGGGGAAAAAAATGGTGGAAAAGGAAATGTAGATGTTCTACCAGAAGAATCTAGCCAAAAATAAATATGGAAAAATGTTATGGAGGAGCAGAAAAATGACATTGCTTGGCACATTTAAAATCAGCCATGCTGGTTTAACTGATAAGACCACTTGTAAGGAGCAGTCCTACACCACTGGAAGGTGACAGGATGACAGAAATTTCTTTCCACTTGCACATTCATTGGCACTAATCTGTGCTACTTCACACCAATTTTGGACATCAGCAAAACCTATTGCTCATTCTGAGACTGCAAGCGAGAGCAGAACTGAACAACCTGACCCTCTGATAACCCGTTGGCTAATGTGGAGTTATGTGTGTGACTTTCCAATTGCTTGCTTTCTGGACAAAAGGCATTTCTTGTTAAAACCTACAATGGCTGCTAATGGGTAGCTCATATCGCTACATCAAAACCAGACATTTGTCACACATTGAAATTAAAAAAAAAAAAAAAAAAGTNAGTTAATGCTGTTGGTAAATGTCTAGGAAACTCTGCTGCACATGCGTTTCCATACCCTGTATGAACCAGGTCCGTATGGGGCTTCAGGAATCAGGTAAAAATGTGACCAAGGGAAAGAAAGTAATAACTTTGTCCTTATATTCTACTGTCTTCAGGTGACTTCTTATCCCTAAGGGTACTGTGAAAGTGACAGGTGTAATCTGCCTTAATAAAGCTCGGTCTGCTACAAATGGCTGTTTGAAGGGGCAGTGTAGGAGTGTATGAATCAGACAACCTCAGGCCGACGGCCAACAGGAGTCAGAGCTAGCGGACCATTTTTCAGTTCTCGTTTTTAGCAGGAGTCTGTTCTTTCAGCAGCAGCTGATGGCTGGTGGCAGATAAATCTGTTTGTGTCATGCAGATTCTTCCCGATTGTTTTTCTTTCTCTGAAATAGAGATAATTTCGTGTTCTTCTTACGTATGCTAAGAAAACACCGGTATTTACATTAAATTGTCTTAAATGAATATAATAATATTGTATACACAGCACAAAAGAAAGATGAGTTCTCATTAAAGTATTAGAGCCTGCCCAAAGTTTTGTGGCATGCTACATTATATCACATGGCAAGTCGAAACATTTTTTCCTCATGCTTGGTTTCTTCTGCGTTTGCATTCCTACCTCAAATACACCAATTGCCTGGGGCTTTCCTCAGATGATGAGGACTCTTCAGCCATTTTAAGGATTTCTGTGGTCTCTGGAGTCTTCCTACTTGAGGCTAGAAGTGAGAAAGAAGATACAAATTCCACATTCAAACCTGGGGATCGAGAGGTGGCTAACCTATGGTGCAATTTCCTCCTGTTTGAGTGAGAGAAGTCAGGTAGAATATGCAAAACCAGCATGTACCTACTGACTGAAAAGGACCCCTTTGTAGTCTAAAAGGATATGTAGGTTTAGTGCCACCACAGCCTTTCCCAGAAAAGGACACATCATCTGTCAAAGAGATCCTATGTTAGAAAGTAGGAGAATTTGGTCTTATTTTCACATTGGCACAGGAGATAAAGAAATTTCATTTACCAGCTGAATCTGATCTCAGAGATACCAGCGATATCTGTTCAGGAAAGAAACTTTAAGATCAGATTGAGCTGACAGCAATTATATCCACAATTATGTCACCTGCCCGTAGAGTATCATGATTTTCCTGACATTCTTCCTTCTCTCTGTTTCTGCCAACTACAACTGAGCAGAAATTTAAAAAGAATTGATGTTAAAAAATTATACAAAATTTGGGAAAACATTTTTGTCAGAATTTTGTTTCAAGAATTTGCTTCTGCTGAAAGATTAAAGCCCCAGGTTGGAGGGGAGGGAGAGGTGAGAATAGCCAGATTTCAGCGGCTAAGATCTGAAAATATTTTCATGTTCTGAGTAAAACATTGAAATGTTGACATTCTTGCTGATAATAATGCTTTTTTGAAAACAATATGTTCAAAATTCAAAAATTCAACTGAAGTCTTTCAAGTAGATTTACAATAAATGTCAGGATTTTATTTTCTTTTTTTTTTTTTTTTNTATTGATCACAACTTGCAATATCTTAATGTATAAATGATTTTGTGTGTTCTGCCATATAACTAAAGATTTAGACTTCTGGAGGAGTTCTGTAACTTCCAATTTAGCCTCTATTTTTAAACGGAGATGGATATAAAGCATCTAAGTTAAGACAGCAAGGCATACGTGTTCAGAAAAATGATCATAGCTTTCAGAAGTAGTCAGAAAATTAGTTGAATTTCTGACTAATATTCAACTTGATAGGCATAACCTATCTGAAATGTTGCTAAAATATGACAACTCCTTTACTTGTCAAGCATATTAAAAATTATTTAAAAAGTCAAAAGTAACACTGAATGCTCACTTATTATTACATTTTGAAGATGATTATAGCCCAAAGGCTGCCAAATCATCATGAAGAAAAGATGATGGTTTGTGTCACTCTTGCCATACACGGCACACACACAAGATTATCACAAAAGTCTGGATAAACTGTCTCTGATTACCTCCCACGTGTGAGATTGATACATTCTGCTCATGATGGGCACACTCTTTTCTCTATGAATGATGCCATTAGGAGATGATTTCAGGAAAAAAGAAGCAAGCTTATAATTATTTCTAACAGAAATACAGTATTTTTGTCAGATATTAAAAAGAACCATCTACCTCAGCAGCTAATGTCTGAGTAGTTTCTTGAGTAACAGTTGGTTTTAAAAATAATTGCCTGAGTTCAGGGTATATGATGTTATGAAACAGAACAGACAAGCACTAGATTAAAACAAAAAAAAATTGTGCAAGATCAGTTTATACTTTATTGTAGTTTTTCTAAAGTATTTGTAGGGAATGTGTACAGTACTGCACTAACAGGTAAGGTGTTTTCCCTGTCCCAAAGAACCTACAGCCTTAAAGTAGCATACCAAAACATAGGATTAAATGCCAAAATAAGTAAGGATGTGAGATTACTACTGTGGATTATAGAAGAGAGTTAGTTTGGAGACACGTGTTTGGGGGAAGACTGCAGAGTGAGCGAGAAGAGGGTCTGACAGATGAAAGCAGAAAAGGTATCCTAGCAGGACACAAGGAAGGAAGCAAAGCAGATAAAAGGAGCAGGAAAATGAAAGGATTGGGAAGAACAAAAGAACAAGAGAAGGAAGATAAAAGCACGGGTGAGGTGATGAGATATGTAAAATTCTACACAGACACTTATAAAATTAAAAACACGCCCTGGTGTGTACAAAACTTACCCACACCTTCTTTTCACTCACAGATCATTCTTATGCTGCTTGATAGTCCCATAGATATGCACTCCATTTCACAAATATAAAGGTATATAAAATCCATGTCCAATTAACTTCCAGTCTAAATCAGATACAATCCTCAGCTGAGCAGCGATTTATATACACATTGAACTTATTACCATGAGACATCACATTAGTAGTGCTATACACCATCCTGAATCTTGATATGTGAATAAATACAGGTTGAGACCTCTATGTGTATGCTTCCCACTTTATTTCCAGTCTAGTGTTATGCCTATAACTAAGAACCTAGCCAGCATCAAAAAACATAAAAGCGCACTGATGGTAGCCAGTGTGACACAGCACATGGAAGTGTCATCATGTGAGATCTTCAGGTGGTGAAAGAAGTGCAGTGATAAAGTCAGGGAGCAGTGTTTGAGAGGCACTGCTTTCGTGTACACTCAAGGCTGCAGACACTGATGTTGAAGGGTGAAGGTTTTCTTTTTGTTTCGTTTGGTTTGGTGGTCAAACCTATCTTGCTCCGAGGGCCAACTGGTTGCAGGATACCAATGGGACAGAAATTACAACAGTGGGCTTTAAGATCATCTTTGAGACGTAACACAACAGATGGTTTCAGAGCTGGAGCGTGGGGAAAGTCAACTACTAGAAGAAGATGCCTTGAGCAAGAACCCATCATTCTGGGTGTGTGGATGTGCAGTAAAATCTGAGAAGGGATTTGAAAGCTTCTATAAATGAGTATGGTGAATATTAACCCAGACACATGTTCATGTGAGTGTACACAGGCTTCTAAGCAGAGAGACAAACATACAACCAGATGTAATAGCTAAAAGAGGGAGTGATAGCCACAACCATGCACTTACACGCGTTAATCCTAGGAACATTTCATCAGATGTTTACCGCTCTGAGACCCCCATTTTTACTGTTAGTTCATGTGGTGGTTGCAGCAGGATGATCTTGCACTGAAAAGGTTTATTCTGACCTACGGTATCCATGCAGTCTAATACAGGATGTGACTATAGGATGAAGAAATATCTGTCCCAAAAGATTCCTCTTTCATTTGTAATATCTATTTTCTGGCTCCCAGAATGAGGAAAATAAAGTATGGTAAGCTTCTCAGGGCCACTCGTTTTTCATGGCTCTGATCAATACATACCATGTTTAATTAATCTAATAAATCCTGTCACACTTGACCTGGGTGTGCACTTCTCTCCTAGCCATACAAATACAGCAGTGTCCTCAAAGTCACTGGCCTGCTGACTCACCACCAAATAAAATTGTCCTGCTGGATGAGTCTGACCCTTCAACCACCAGTGGGTCAGCTCTGTAGCTGATGAGGAAAAGGAGAACGCTTACTGTGAAGTGCAGAACACAGGGGTGGTCTCTCCTGCTCTCAGTATGGCAACTCCTGCCTGTTGGCTGAAGCCCTGAACGTTTGCTGAAGCCTTTGCCACAGCGCGGTTAGGATGGCTAGCTGCACTGCTTGCCTGTGCTGTGGGGAAGGGGGAAAGGAGAAAAAGCAGTGCTGGGCAAAGGCTTACATCAGGAATGCCTTGCAAGAAAGTGCTCCTGAGGGCTGTGGTCCTCCTCCGCACAGAGCAAGTGAGGGCAGATGGTTAGTCCTTTCCAGCCTTACTGACCTTTCCTTCCTTTCCGGACTTTTTGCCACAGAGATGCTTAAAATGTAGTCAGACTGGTGTGTGTCTTCCATGTACTGAAAACAAGCACGTTAAAGATGGCAGTGTTACGTACTGTTGCTATGTCTTCCTCAGCTTTAGGGCTTTTCTAGCAATTACAGGGAGGTGCCTATCACATTGATTACAGGCACTGTGAAGTTTGCCACTTCCTTTCATTATGTGTGTCAACTCTGTTACCCCAACACCAATGGCAAAGGAGATAACATCACACGCTTGTTCTCTCTCCTATCACCACATCCCAGAATTTTACAAGCAGTTTGGCGTGCTTAGAAGCGATGGTGGATAAGTTCTGTTCAACAGGGCAGAGTAAGAACTGTAGCAGTAGAAATTAGGAGGGATGACTATGGGAGCAAAAAGGCTCTTGTTTTAATCTGTGTCAGGTACTGGCTCCCATGAACAGCCTCACTGCTTATTTGGAAGTTTTCAATATGTCCAGAATATCTATTTGGCGATCAAGAAGGAATATGTGGCAGATAACCTTATCTCCAAGCAAGTAAGAAATGCAAAACCATGAGATGTTCCAGAAATAGCAAAATTGGTCTAAAGACTGAACACAGTGAAGAGCTTGGTACTAGAAGGTAGGAAGGGAGTGCTTCTGTCATAACATCCCTAAAAATTTCCTTCTTATAAGTTCAAAAGTGAGTCTGGACAATTTAAGATTCAGGCAGCTGTTCCTCTTTGAGGAAGTAATTTCTTGAAGGCTTTGTGGTATCTTTTTAGTGGTAGTGGTTACACCACTAAAAATGACAAATACATCTGAAAACCATTGGCACTGCAGCCTGCACTGTCATCCTGCATGTCCAACAGGTTTCATGTAAATGCTCGAGGAGGGAAGTTTATAGGTTTCTTTAAGTAGTGTTTTGTCTGCCTATTACCCATTGCTTCTCTTTGCTCTGTCAGAAGACTTGGCTAATATTGCATCATCTTGCTCAAGTAGTATCATGTTGCTGGGTTAGTATCTGGATTAGCAAGTGGATTAAAAACGGCAGAAAGGTCTAAAATAAAATGACATTGTCCATGGCTAAACAATGTTCACTTTTACATGCTGTTAATACATTCTTGTTTACGTGCCAACGTCACGAAATCTATCATTTTGGTGGAGGTCACCTACTGTTGGAATTCAGTAATTTTTACGTTCTGCGTATCTTTGTTAATGACTCAAAAGTTCAATAAGACTTATTGGTATGTTCATTTTTTTGAACTACTGTACACTTCTGCAATTCTCAAGTTTACTTCCAGCTGAACTTTGCTGAAGAAAGCATTTTTTATGGTTTTTACTTTTTAAGGACAGTTATAGCTATATTAAGGAGGCCTGCATAATACAATTGGTAGGGGAGAAATTGTATATAGAGAGGATTTAAAATAAAACAGAACTTGATAGATAATATACATTCGCTTGCTGTATACAATTTCTATTTAACCCAGGTCCTATTTGAACAATATATGAGAATCTCATTTCTCCTTCTCTTTCANGAGAACTTGATAGATAATATACATTTGCTTGCTGTATACAATTTCTATTTAACCCAGGTTCTATTTGAACAATATATGAGAATCTCATTTCTCCTTCTCTTTCAAACCCAGAGCAATTGTTATAAATGTAGATATTTGACAATTTACTGTTTGAAAAAAGTATTAAAATGGATGACATTATATTTAAGGCAACAGACAATAATTTCAACATAGTAGTTTTCAGCTTAAATCTATTATCAGTGAATTTACCTTTCCTCCAGAATTTTTGTATGTTTTAACACAAAGCAGAATTCCCTGTTTCTGGAGGCAGTGAGGTATTCAAAGCATCAATGAAAGCATTTTAAATCTTTACTACTGTTTATATTTGGCTACACAGCTGCTCTAAAATACTCTAATGTGTCTATTTGTTTTAAGTCCATTATTTTTTTTTCCTGAGCACAATAACTTGTACAACGTCTCATAAAAAGTGTAATATGTCCTGGAAGCCCTTGCTAACAACTATGAAATTGTTAGTGTNAAGTGTAGTATGTCCTGGAAGCCCTTGCTAACAACTATGAAATTGTTAGTGTTTAATTGGTTGATGGAAACTTTTAACTGAAATGATCTGCTCACCAAAAGGTAATGTGTAAAGCTTATCTGAATTTCTTCATTTTTCAGTGTTAAATGCCCATGACCCAAAATACTTCCTTTCTTTCTAAAAATTTTTTATTGCAATTAGTGACTGACTTTTCTCTCTAACATCTCCATTTTGTACCAACTCGTGAGAGAGTCTTTTACCACTGTTATCCACATGCTAAATAGGTGAAAACACAATTTTTCTCTTTAGGAATATTTCTTTATTTTTTGCAATATTACCTGAGTTAAAGCTCCTGTTGTTTGTATTTGAATTGTTACCCCATTGTCTCCCTGACATTAGTGGCTGCGGGAGAGAATTTCAGGTTAGGGATATATTTACACTGCTGGTTTTGCTGTGACTGCAGATGGTGCTGACATACCTGAGCGAGGCTGCAAAATCCACCAGGAAAGCCGAATAAATAGTTTAGAAGCCAACCAACACACACCGCTTCATGCTGCTGCACTCCATTGCTGCCACCTGAGTGCCAATACCCATCTAATCCGTTTAAAACTAGCTTAGATATGTCATTTGAGCCTGCAGCCGGCTTTCAGACAGAGTGCAGTTCAGGTCTACCTTTAGAGGAAGTAAAGATGATTCAGAACTAACATGCCCATGAGCTTGGTGAAGTAACCAGTGATGTTCTCAGTGCAACAGCGACGGGAACTCCTGAGACTGCAGCCTCATAAACAGCAGTTAAGCTTCGCAGAAAAATAAGGGGCAGAGGAGGCATTAGGCCATTTCATAGGTGCTAGACTGAAATTGCAAATCTCTACTTACTGCAAAACAAAACAATAATTTATATGATTCCCTAACTGCAATGGGATTGATCTGACGTTGCTGCCAGACTCGTAGTTCTCCATAGACCTCAGCTAGTATTTCAAGTCAATTATTTCATTAGTTTGATCGGTGGATTAAATTACACAATTCTGAAAAATCATATTCCATTTACAGAGTCAGTCTTTTGCCATCAAGGTTTATAGGAACCTTATTACATGCAACCACGTATCTCTGTGAGTTTGACAAGCACAGGTCCTCATCCTTGACCTTTAATATTAAAAATTATGGGTTTGTGGTGAATTAAATTATTTGTCTAAAAAATATTTAATAGAGATTTTTCTTCTAGCTGATTTCATGCTACTGAAAGCACAAAACTTAGAAAGCATGAATGGTCATTTCAGAGCCCAAGGAAAATGGTAGCTAGCTGTTTTCTGATTTCAGAGAAAAGCTATGGCAACAGTTGCCTGTGCCGACTTTACATAATTCTCTCAAACAGCAGTATAAACTGGGAAACACTCTGTCTGCTAGAAGTATTCTTTCCCTGTTCTTTACTTCATAAAAATTTCGCTTGCAGAATAAACTTTGTTCTTAATGGATGAGCAAAACCCAAGCACTATTTCAGCCTAATGCAAGCAGTGAAAGCCATGCAAGTTACTGCCAATCTAAAACTGAAACACAATGTCTTTCAGCCTCACGCTGTTGTTGGATAGGTCACCTATTGGCCTTTGTAGATATATGAAATCTCACTTATCTATTATATCTAAAACAGTATGACTTCTCAGAAGTGCAAACTGCACTTTTTATCGCCTCTATCATCACTTATAAAAATGGTTCTAAACTCCAAAAACATCTAACAGCCTTTGTACAATTTGCCCTTCAAATATTTTAAGCTTTGATTAATATCCTTGAGCTTAGACATGCTGCTACTTTGGAGTTGTTTCTTCCAGTTTAAATTAAGCTTTGTTTCTTAGTTTGTAATATTGGGCAAAAGGAGAATTTAAGCCTACTCAGTATTTACACAAGAGACCACAACCTGGGGAACAAGTGAGGCTGTGATTTCACCATTCTTAATACCAGACGTGCATTACCACATCCCTGAACAAGACAGACTCGTCCCGGGTCACACAGGGGTACAGAATCACACTGCAGAGGATAAATGGGCAGGCAGCCACAAGACATGGTGCACTGATTTGGTCACATTAATGTTTTTAATTTCAGCTTGATGCCAGCTACAGGAAGACAGACAATAACATACAGTGAATAACTACATTAAATACCATATAGCATTTGATCTATTTATCAAATAGTAGTGTCTGTTCATTACTGTGCCATCATAGTTGATTAGAACAAAGTTTCACAAATCTCTGCTCTTAAGAACAACCCTTATGTGTGTTGACTTCATTTGAAGTTAATAAGAATGTTTATCTTGCTTGGGCAGATAATACTGTCTTTATTTCCTTGTGACCTTGTAAGAACTGAGAAAACAAAAAGGTCATAGCAATCAATTGATCTCAAAATTTTATATTTTCAAAATAACAACTAATCAGCATTTCAACGCTGCAAGATCATCACAAACAGATCTTTGAATAAATGTAAAACATTTCTAAGATATTTGAAGTTCCTTTTAATAGCATCCCTCTTTTAGCTTTTACTGGTTCTGGTGTAAATCAAAGTACTTGCCTGAAGTGGGATAAGAGGTCTCTCTCCTTTATATGTGCACTGAGAATTTCAACCATTTTCCAAAACTCTGGAATTCCTGAAGAGTTCATTTGACAATAGGAAAAAGGCTACACAGATGAAGGGCAAAGCCTTAGTGACTGAATACAGTACCACCTGTTATCTGCTGACACTCACATACAGGTTCAGAGTTGTTTACTCATTGATGGAGATCATTGGTTGTTACTAATGAATTATGGTATTTGAAGCAGCCAGGCAGAAAGCTGGAATACCAGCACTGAACAACACAACCTGTCAGCAACACAAAATGCTTTTACAAGCCCGTGCTTGGCAGTTGGAGGTAAAATAAGCTTTCTGCCACCACATTAAGTGGAAATGTACATCTACAGAACTGTACAGGCTTATTTTAATTACATAAACCTGTGACACAGTATATCTCAGAGACCAGACCCAAGTGCAGGAATTTAAAGTAGCTGACATAGAGAGGGAATCATTCATGTGGAAATTAAATCCTCATCATTTTACTAAAGCCCTGCCAAAAGTCTTGGATTGTGATAATCAGCCCAGATCTCCAGGGGTGAGAACCACCCACAGCACAGAGGCTGCTCAAGTGGCTCTAAATATTTTTCCAAGTTCTGCCATGTTTACAAATTACCATTCTTGGACAAAATTATTAAGAACAGACCAATGCTACGTTCCAACAACATGGTATTCCAGAAATGAACTCCAAGTTCTAGCATGCCATACCTGTCAACATCCTGGACACAGTTAGTGCGTCTGACCCTGGCAAAGGATCGAGGTAGCTCTGATGGCTGTAAAAGATTCAACAGGGAGCAGTCACTAAACACACCAAATTCTTCAGGTAATTTTAAACAGGATCCAAGAAATAACTCTCTGGTATGCAGTATGACATTTCCTTTTATTAATCCTTCCTGCACTGGACACTGAACTAGAGCTGGGACCAAACTTGGCTTAATCCTTAGCAGTGGCAGAGAAAAAACCCAGCCCCCTATTGTGCAACAACTCAGATAGATACAAGCATTAGTATGCTAATAATATCACTGTTTCTTATCAGTTCTAAGAGTGGGTTTACCTTCACGCTGAATAATAGCAATGATAAAAGCAATCCCATAAGACTCTACAGAGGAGTGCACTAAGGGCTGATTGCATATCATCACACAGGCTTTCTTGTTTAGAAACATATAAAAGGAAAGATAGCACAGGATACTTCTGGAAAAAGTACCACTCCCAGCTTCCTTATGGATCATCCTCCCTTCCCTCCTGCACATCTGCATGCCGGAGGACAGGGAGCTGGGGACAGGAACCAAC
Source organism: Himantopus leucocephalus (assembly GCA_003993805.1). Classification (NCBI taxonomy): domain Eukaryota; kingdom Metazoa; phylum Chordata; class Aves; order Charadriiformes; family Recurvirostridae; genus Himantopus; species Himantopus leucocephalus. The sequence continues at coordinate 96,552,577 of RSEF01000003.1, read as the reverse complement.
CTTGTATGGCCTACATTAGGTGAAACAAACACGGCAGTTAACTTTCAGGCATATTGGAGCTACGCTATTATTAATCCAATTTAGGATGGATCTTAAATTGAGATGTGGACAGAGGTAAAGAAGAGCTTGGTTTAACCTTTCCCAAACATCATGCAATAGCGACAGCTTTTCGCACAAGGAAACCCAAGCTGTACTACAAAAAAGGATGTAGCAATGGGTTCAGAGAAAAGCAATCCTTGAAAGCAGGCAACAAAATCCTTCCTACTGCTTTTCCTGAGGCAGTATGCTTCAGCTGAGCCCTTGTCTTGGGCAGCATCAACAGCACCATGTAGTCAATGGTATTTTGGAGAAGGAACAAATAAAAGGGGGACTATTTTATGTAGCAACATAATGCTGTGTGTCAAGGATAGAAAGAATGAGAAATTGTAGGAAAACTTTATGTCAAAAATAGACATGCTAAATATCTATAAAATTTGATGGAAAATGCATGTAAGTGAAATAGAAATGAGAAAGATACAAAATGCATGTTCATCCATCTAAAAGAGCTTTAAATATGTACATGAAATGTATGGAATGGTAAGACACAAGAATGGCAGACATGTTTAACATGGCTACTAGTGCAGCAAAGTACAGAACTCTAAGAAAAAGAAATTTAAGGAAAATAAAGGAAAGCAAAACTGGTAATACCTGAAAATGATAAAACATTTTGTTTAAAGCACCATAGTAAGAAGAGATGGGGCTTTATACGAAACTCTTTCTCTTGAGAGGAAATAAAGAAGCTTATAATTGAGGGAACATACTTTAACTCAAGCCTGAATTCATTCCTTCATTCAAGAGAGAGACAGCTTTTCCTTGGTGGTGTTTTCAGTTACAAGAATATGTTTCTATCACTTTTCCATGTAGCAACACCTTTTCTGTGAATAAATCTGCCAAACAGAAGATTGCTTCCAGCCAAATCATAAAAGCTGCAAAGGTATGAGTGTATTTCGCAGCAGTGAGGTGTTCACATCTCAAAATAATTGAGATTGTTCAGGTGCTAACCTAATTAAGGATGTCTGTCTCAATTTAAGTTTAGACTAGATGCAAGTTGGGACAGTAGTTATCAACAGATCATCTTCTTTCAGATCAGTTACTTTAGTTTCCATTAAAGGCTACAAACGTATTAAAACGTAGGCATTGTTATTAAGCTCCATACAAATTTATTCAGAAAGGATTCTCCATTTACCTGCCTATTTCCTTAGCAGGAATTTCCTGATACACTGCTTCAAGTTAAAAAAAGGATTGAGACATCGTCTTGGCTTTTTTCCCCTTTCATTAGCAAATTTCCCATTCCTTAGTGTGACTACACTTTACTACTGTAAACACAGGTGCCAGCAAGTATCTTCCACAAACCTGAGACTTTGGGCATTATTTCCTCTAAGGCTGATAACTTAGTCATAATAATTGAAAAACTAATTTCATTAAAAGCTTGTGTTTCTTTTCTTTAGTGATGCAGTTTTAATCCGAAGTATCTATTGGGGCTATTTTACTTAAGGACTGGTCTGTCTGTGATTTTTCTGTCTGTTAGTCTGTCTGGTGTCCTCATCCCCTCTCCACTCCTGCAGTACTATTAATCCATTGCCCAACTGCACACAAAGCTGCAGGTAACACCTTATTAAATTGCTGTGGATTTCATTAAAATTGGTTTCTGGGGAGGGAAAAGGAACCCAGATTAATGCTCTTCCTGAGCAAAAGCCTCCCATGTGCTCCATTTCCCCAGCTGAGTGGCCCGGCCAGTCAGTCAAAAGCACGTGCTGGTCTTGCCCTGACAGTGTGCACACTATGGTAGAAAAATCTGAAATGTGGGGGCTTGAGAAAGGAGCTGAGGTTATTGCTTAAGACGGAGCCTTGCACAGGACACATGTAAGGGGCCTTACATAGGACACGTATCGATTAAAAAATAAGAGTTGTAAGAAAATTGTTCTAAAGATTCTTTCATAAGAAAATAAGAGAACTTGGTTTTGATTCATGGAAAACAGAATTTTCAATCATCATCTCAGGGTTAGCTTGCAGACTGCCTGCGGAGCTCTGTTATCTACCCTATGCACAGGTTCTGCTCTCACTGCTGACACTTTCAACACCAAAAAGGAGACTTAAGTATGGGACACCATGGTTGAGTCAGTTGTTCAAACACTTGTGTGATTCTGAAGTCTTAAGACTTAGGAACCTTAGAGGCCTCATAAACATCTCTGGGTACAGACATTGCTGATCGGCATCTCCCCTAGGAAGACCCTAATTTCAGTTGCTTCCAACATTGTCAAATGTTAACTGGTTGGCTGGAACCTCTTCTCTTAGATATCTCTCTTGTTGATCATTTTTTACCTTCCCATCTCTGTTCTTGCACTGTCCAGCAGAGAAAGATGCCTCCCTGTGCTTCACCACGATGCAGTAGTTCTGAGGAAGCTGCAGCTAAATGATGAAACCAAATTCATGTGCCAGCTGGCCAGCTGGAAGGTCAAGCAGAAAGAGTTGTGACTAGAAGCACGTGGGCTATTTCAGAACAGCAATGGGAAGGAATTGGTGTTAGAGCCAGAAGGANCTATTTCAGAACAGCAATGGGGAGGAATTGGCGTTAGAGCCAGAAGGAATGGGCAGGAAGGGATGAATGGGAGAGAAGGTAGAGGGGGCATAGTGGCTGGACTTTGTTTCTCCACGTGACTGGAGCAAGAAGCCACTGCGCATTAGTGGAAAACTGAGACCAGAAACAGAATAAGGCACACTGAGAGAAGATAAACTGGACAGGACTCTGATCACCTGTAATGGTAGAGATGGGCATGAGTTCTGGGACTGATGGAAAACTGGGAGGCATGCTGCTGGGACAAAACAGGAGCAACAAGGTGGTATCAGTCATGATTAGGGACAGCAGGCACTGACATTTCTATAACCAGCCTACAGACTTAGTGGAGTGAGACAAGTGAGCTGGCTCCAAAACAAGGTAACTATTGCCATTAAGTTCCTGTGTGTGAGCTAATTCATCCGTCTGAAAACTGGGACTTGTTACTAGAGGTGTGTCACCATGCTGAGGGAAAGATACCACTTATCTGATAGCACGGGATCTGTGCTTGTATTTCCTAATATGTATAGCATTATGCGGACATTTCAGCTCAAGTGGCACTAGCTTAGTGTCTCTATAATCCACTCCACAGAAACAAATGCATACCAAAGCTATCAGAGCACACTCCCTTCCAAAGCCTAGAACAGAACTGAAGCACCATTTTCCTCTTCTGGAAAGGCGTACTTGTGACACTCAGTGTACCTCTCTCAGACGCAGAGCTATAAATCCATTTGGTAAACATCAATCTCAGTCTCTGCAGGCTGAGATACGGGCACAACACTGTTCTTAAAGTCAATGTGCTTGAAGTTGATTAAAGCTGTGTTTCAAAGATAAAAAGTGTGATAAAATATTACGTGCTTTGAATAGGAAGCATGAGACTTCTCAAGTTCAGCATCCAAAATTAGGGGATGCTTTTGACAATTCTGACCTTAATCTCTATGTGTCTCATTTTCCCACTTATAAAATGAGGATACGAATGGCACCTAATTTTGTAGGGAACCATAGATTAGCTAATTTTATGAAGCACTCATATGTTCTGGTGAGAGCACAGCACAATCATCCATGAAGATATTAGATAATTTGATGTTTGATGCAGGATTGGCCTGTTGGATGTCGAGTAAGATCGGATATCAAATATTGAAGGAAAAAAAAATATGGAGTATCTACCCCTTTATTGAACAAGGCAGGTTTTCCCAAAGAGGGAAAAAACAATACCTATAGAATCACATAATTAAAAGCTGTTTGCTAATGTGTATACATAAAAAGGGTAAAATGAAATTTGCACAGGAAGCCTTTATTTTTACATTCCTCCCATTTTAAGCACCTGATTTTTCAATTCTCATCACTGTTTTGGTACGGTTGTCCCTGTAGGCAACTCTATTTTAATTACATAAAGAGTTTATTGCTTAAACTAGTTAAACAGTTTAAAAGTTTGAAAGTTCTGGTTTTCATACACAATGTCATCAAAAATATTTTTATCATCTTTTTTATCTTTACCATGTATTTCTGATTCCTTTGTAAGTTTTTTATATCATAATAAAATAATTTATTGTTTTCATTATTGTTACTGAAATCTTATCAGGAAGCTTAGCAGTTCATTAAATTACATAATGCATGAAGTAGGTGGAATCAATTAAAAGAATGGAAAAAGAGACTTCTGACATTTTATTAAAATAACACCTTTCATTCAAAAAAGATCCAGCTGGTATCAAAAAGTTCTAAATGAGATTTATTGTTCAACAGAATGCTCTTTTGAATGTATGTGCACAACAGCCTAACTTTCTGCCAAAGGGTAAAGCGAGTCTCCGAGAGAAGGAATTTTTGTAGGTCATTCCAAGAAGTGTATAATTATTCTGGACAGAAAATAATAACCATTGCATACTTAGCAATTTGCATTTCAGATGCAAAGCATGTCTCTTCAGTCTTAAATTTTCTAGTAAAAACGTACCATTTTTTTGTTTGTTTGCTTTATTTACTTGGGGTTTTTTTTTAATTCCCCCAGCTCTTCCTAGGAAAAATCCTACAAGACCAAGCAGTATAACATGTAAACAACTTCCCTTCTGGGGGAAAAGGAATGGAGTGAACTGTATCTGCTGTTTCATATACCATTGGCAAGGCTTAGCCAAAACTCAGTGGGGTGATGGATAAAATGGTGAAGGATAAGAAGTAAGACGTGTATTGACTGGAATATGGTTTTCACTGTATTTAAGAGTATCTAATGCAGATTGTAGTACATATGCATTCTGACTTAAGTAAGTTTACTCACACTAAATGTCATTTAATATTGCAGAAATCCCATTACAATCAGGGTACAATATCTGAAATATAAAGCTGCCCAGTGCAAATAAATCACAAAAATATTGACCTTAAATCACTACAATCTTTCCTGCATTACAGTCCTTGTTTCTTCTCTTAATAACTAATGTTAATTTGAAGAAGATCTACATTCCAAGTATGAGCACCAGCACATTATGGGCAAATGTGTTCATTTAGTTCCATGAAGAAATTAATTAATTTTTCTCAGGAAATAAACCATCACTATCATATAATTTTTTCCCCTTCTTTTTTAATACACGTGCTATGCGCCTCCTTTTTGTGTTAAATTTGCTGATCTGAATATTTTAAACTCCACCCTGAATATTTTAAGCTCCGTATGAATTACTTGTATTTTCAGCTGTATTGCCATTTCATGTATTTCCATTTACTACATTGCCAGTAATTTACTAGAGTAATCCACTCAGTTCCACTGTGACAGCTCTCCTCAAAGTTGCCAGTCGCTCCTACGCATTTCTCAGCATTCTGGTTAATGCATGTCCAGAATGCACTTGCTAACAAAATAGATTCCAGTAGCTGTCATGAATTATAACACTGAATTAGAACTTCAATTTTACACTACACAGAATTAAAACTTGTATGAATCTCTTTCCTCCCTATCCTTGTATTTTCAGTCTCAAAGGCCAAGATCACCAGGGTAGGTTTAGATTGGATAGTAGGAAAAAGTTCTTCACAGAAAGGGTTGCCAAGCATTGGAACAGGCTGCCCAGGGAAGTGGTGGAGTCGCCAACCCTGGAGGTATTTAACAGATGGGTAGACGTGGTGCTTAGGAATATGGTTTAGTGGTGGTTTTGGCAGTGTTAGGTTGATGGTTGGACTTGATGATCCTAAAGGTCCCTTCCAACCTAGACAATTCTATGATCACCCTTACAGCCAGGCATTTTCAGAAATCTCTCAAGGCTTCTTCTAGGGATAGTGTGACTCCTATGTGTCAGTTGACAATAAGATGGTCTCCACTGTGCTATTTTCTATCTAGCAATGGAGTAGGAAGAATTCAGTCAAACACATAGTCACTTAAGCACCTGCTACTGTAAATATCATTGATGTTTGTTGTACCTGGCTTTCTGCAATGCCCAATTTGAAGTTAAATCAAATCAAAACTTATAGAGAAGGTACAGGCTCTCAGTGCTATGTGCATTTCTGCCCTTCATTAGGCTATAGAGGAATGTCTTGCAACAATAACAGACAAACCCACAGGGGAGAGGAGAATGAACTTTCAGTTTTTTTCAGGAATAGCAGGCTTTATCGGGAAACTGAGTGACGACAAGGAAAGAAGCAAAATTCTGACCGTGAAAACTACATTTCTAAGAAGGTATGTTACAACAGTATGTACATGCACATTTCAAGTAAGGGGATAAGGGAGATTACACAGGAGGCTATTAAGTCATTTGCCTATAGAATAGCCCTCAAGGAACACTTTCATTCTTATCACATCTGCAGTTACTTGTATTGATATTTCTCACTCATCCTTTTGTCTTTCATTCTGTGTTACTTTTGACAGTTTCCCCAATTCAGACCATGATTCATTAAGACCGTCCTTCAAAAAAAAACCTATTTCTGCTATGAATAATACAGCAATTAAATGCCTAATGTAACTGCCAATTTTGAGGTTATTGATCAAAATCTAAGTGCTGTTTACTTGTCTTCTAACTCCACTATTCTTTTCTTGCTTCCTCCTACTAGGACATGCATAATAACTACTGGACATGATGTTGCATTGTTGTTCCTCCTGTGGGTGTGGACATGTTGCTTGCTGGTTCATGATGTAGAAGGTCACCAGCAATGCATGTTTCTGAGGTCACCGGAAGTCTTCCTTACCTGCTGTGGTTTATGCACCAGTCTTCTCTGACATGCTACACTCATGCCTCTGCTGAGATCTGTGCTGAACTAAAGCTGGTTGAAGGAAATAAAAATGGGAGCATTTTCTTTCATGTCACTGCAAATCACAGTAAATGAAAACTGAAATATAGCTCAGAGAACTAGATCCAAAGGAGGACGTAAGTACCCAAAACCCTTCTGATCTGAGCATCACGTGGGATGCAAGAGGAGGAATTCAAAGCTTCTGGATGTTGATTAGGCTTCTGAGTTAGGTGTGAAGGTGCCCAGAGGGGCCAAGATCTTTGTATACACAGGCACAGAACAACAGGCACCCTGGAGCTTTAAAATGGAAAAGTAAGACCCTGTGGAGTCAGTTTAAATAACAGTTGAGAAGGGCTTATTTGATGAGCAATTTTCAACACAGGTGCCTGAGGTCCTGCATTAGTCATCAAAGTTCCTTGTTAGAGTTGAAATCATTTTGGCTACTTCATTCAGAAGGCTTTGATAAAAAATGAAAGGATAGCATTTACTTCATTTTAAGAAGGTTCTTATGCTGCCTTACATGTTTATGATAGTCTGCCTCATTCTAGCTTGCCATACATTTATAATTCAGCATGACTGAACTATAGATATTTTCTAGCTTCAAAACACTTCTTTTATTATTTTTTTTTCTGTATAAATGATTCCATTTTAAAAAAAGTTTCGTTCTTGGCAAGGGCAACTGCCAATTTCCATGTTCATAACCCAGACACTTTAACTGAATTACTCCTTAGTCTATGTATTTTTTGCCCTGAGTTAAATTACCCATATTCATTTACTAATTAACTACAAGTCAGATTAGGATTGCCACTTAAACGTTAATGTATTTGTTTGATCAAAATTATTTGCAGGCACATGATGTCTCATAATTGGGGAACATAACATGATAGCTCAAATCCACCTCTGGGCCTTTATCACACAGGTTAACAATTTTCCACTTCAGATAGCTGAAGGGAATGGAGAGAATCCACAAACATTTGAATTTATGAGTATGTTTTGCCCAAGATACTGTTTGGGAACTTGACTATTTCAGATTAACCATCAAATATCACAGAGGACTCAAAGTGATGAATTATTTCAAGGTTTGATGCACAGCACAATCTCTTGCAGCCATATCAATGTTATTGATAAAGTACATAAACTTTTCAGCTTGTTTGTTCGCAAACAGTTGACATAAAATTTCTCTCTGACATGAGATCGTCCAGTAATAACCAGTAAAATCTCACAGTATTTGTTTTGCTTGACTTGCAGTTTCATAAGTGATAATTATGTATACTCCATACATAAGGAATCCACATAGCATCACGGAATTATGGTTTCAGATCTAAGCTTGTATTTCTGACCTTCAGGATTTCAAGAGAAACCTTAAGGACATTAACAGAGCTAACTGAAGACTCCAGTCTGAGGCTCCAACTGAAGACTGTTGGGAGTGAATGGTCTCCATTACTCTTGCTGTTTTAACTCCAAAGCCAGTTTAAGTATCAGAGAAATTAGCCACTCCATAGCTGATAATATTAGTAGACACAATCAGGTAATCATGTTATTTCATAATCTCAAGCTCTTACTTCTCACTATTTCTCAGGTGCTTCTCTTATGACCTGGCAAACCCCTCAGTTTCCTAGAGGTAACTCCTACAGTGCTCTTATGTGCTGGTAATATAAAACTCTTAAGCTTGTAAAACCAAAATTTTGATTATCACCAGATAATTCCAGTTAAAGACTGGGGACTATAATCTAACACACAGCAGAGAGAGTAGTATAAAGGAAAATTGCCTTTTAGCCAGACTCCGGCGAGGACTTTACTGTTCCAGGGATGGAGTATACTGTCAGAATTACAGCTGTTACAGGAAGGAGAATAAGTACAGAATCACAGTATCACAGAAGAATTAGGTTGGAAAGGTTTTCTGGAAGTCATCTAGACCAACCTCCTGCTTCAAGCTAGTCTAACTGAAAAATGAGAAGAGGATGACCAAGGTCTTGTCCAGTCATGTTTTGAAAATCTCCACAGAGGCGGATCCCACAGGCTGTCTGGGAAGCACATCCCAGTGCTTAATCATCCTCCCAGAGAGGAATTTTGCCAGGACCCAATTAGAATTTTCCTTGCTGCAACTTGTGATTGTTGCATCTTGATGTCTCATTGTCATGGAGAGCACTACCTAAGTGCCATCACAAGATATCTCCTTCCTCCCACAACCTCACAGCAAGAGTTTTTAAACATTTACATTGAAACAAGTGACTCTGTCTTTTCTCTACTTGGGATTTCAGTTATGTTTGGGTTTTCATCATACCATATCCATCATCCCCAACTTGCCTATGCCTCTGAAAGAGCTGGCAGCTGAAGATGAGAGACTACAAACTTGCCCACATCTTTTGTTCTAGCCACTTACTGTCAGAGGCATGTTGAATTAGATGGACCTAGTATAGCTACTCCTGCATTTGTATGTTCTTTCTCTTCTGTACTTGAAACATCTCTAATACAACTCAAAGCAATCGTTCACAATTTGTACTTGCATTTGAAGTTTGTTGCATCTGTTTCAGACCTAGAGAATCTTGAGCTTGCCTACTTTTCAAAACAGTTTTAGTTGATTTGATGAAACACATTACCTCTACTTAAAACTCTGTATAATCTATATCCTTACTTTATCATGGTCACAGTAACACTACTTCTACGTTAATTCTGAAGACAGCTTGATAAATGCGGAGTAAATTATGTTTGTTTCATTAATTGCATATATAAGTTAACACACTGATTGTAAAGCAGCAAACTCATGGGAAAGCATTTATTGAGCTCATGTGTGGACTCCTGCATCTGCTTTGTATCATTCAGCCAATAAACAATCCCCAATCATAGGTCAGTTGTGTTTTCTGGACAGGTATGTGGACAGTCAAGAAAAACTTGTCTTTAAGGATGGAATATTTTCGGAATTTATAAACAGCTTATACCACTGATAACTTCCTTGGCTATAACTTCCTTGACAGTTCATTAATCTACCCAGAAAAGAATAAGCCTGCCATTTCTAGCAGCTGCATTCAGACTTATAATGTTATTGATACTTTGGAACATTAATATAACTTTCTATGCTGCTGAGACTTTCATGTGATTTTATTATTTGATAGAGGTTGCTCTATTCCCTCGTTTCTTGTTCCCTTCTACTTCTGTCAGTATTACAATTGATTGTCAGAGACATCCCAAAGGCATTGTAAAACCTTTAATCCTTCCCCAAATTTAGCATTAGAAAAAAGTTACAAGAAAGATGGTCTTGGGTTTACATAGCTCATTAGGACCACAAGCACCCAAGTAAACACTAAGGTATCACTGAAGGCTCCAAGCATCCACTGTAACCAGCACTGGGAGGAAAACTAGCTTCAGGCACTTCTGGGATTGGAAGGAGACAAAGACCTTTCATCCTTTTGCCAACCTCACCTCCAAGCAGAGAGGTGAACACTAGGCCAAAAGCGGGTCCTTGTAAGTGCCAACACAGGCCTGTCAAAGTGGTTATAGCTTTGAAAAGAAACCATGTGCAAATCGAGCAACAATTTGTTCCCTCTAGCTCTATTTCATTTTTCTTTTTCCATGCATTTATTAACAGGGCTCACCTTTCTTCTCAGTCAGAAGCAACCTAGGAACTGTGAATTCTCCTTTTGACTAGAAGATCCTTATGGCAATGTAACGAGCATCTACATGAACCCAGCGTACTTGTTTCAGGTACCTGGCCATGGCTTAACGCAGGATTTGGGTCTGCAGGTCATTAAAAAAATTAAGATCAAACAACAGTGGAGAGCTTGCCATTCCGTAAGGGAAATATTCCCTTGGAATCTATATGGAGGAGACACAGCTTAAACAGGAAGAGCTATTTTCCAGTATCAACAGTAAATTGAACTTTAATGTACTCAAAACCTTGGTCAAACTGGTGTATCCTAGGTATAAGGCTAGCTTTTAATAATTTGCTTCTTTCAAGTTGTATATAATAGTTTCCATAATATTAAAAAATGTTTATTATACAAAATTCTCTGTAAGTTTACCTTTTACTATATTAATATAAAGACTTCATTATTGATATCTGCTTTACCCCAAAGTATGGCTTGCTTCAAGAGACAAGCATATTCCTCCCTTATCTCTAAAGCCTTAAGCCCTGAATCCAGATCACAAAATACACGGTTAAGATTTTGTCATTCAGACTCCAGCAGTGCACCAGCCCATGGGTAGATGTGATGAGAAGGACAGGTTAAGCCCAGCAAGAACGATACTCCGGAAAGTTTAGTTTCCTGGGAGGTGGAAAGCAAGACAGGAGATGTTTTCAACCAACTGGAAAAATGGATGGTTTTTTTTTTTTTGCTTTATTTTCTGGTCGATTTGGTATTACTGCCTACCTGTAGTAGCAATAGTACAATGATGACTATTTCCGAAGTAAGGCAAAGGTGGATGTTAAACTAAGGGCAGGTGAGATACGAAAAAATAATGACAAGAGTGATCACGAAGTATGTATTTTGGAAGTTACGACAACCACACGGATACCACTTGGGCAAAAAGCTTTCCAAGATAGAGTCTGAATAACAAGGACACATAAAATCGCAGAAGACCTCAGAAAATATGAAAGTTTAGGTAAGCTTGAAGAAGGTACCTAACTGTGTCACTAAAAAACTTGACAAGCCATGAAGAAAACAGAGAGACTGGGCTACCTGCTGCAGACATCCTTCCCCAGGGGCAGGGATGGAACCATGACCAAGGGCACACACAGAGGTCTAGGAGGCTATACGTAGATCAAGAGGAGCTGCCTCCCTGACCCACAAAGGGAAGTTAATCTGAAGTAAGGGAACTGTACTCCTCCCCCTTTTTTATACATAGGCCTTAGCATGCTCCGAAGGAATACAAGAACAGCTGTGAGAAGTCAGAGCACATGTCCACGTAGCCCTGTATCTACCCTTCAATAACCAGCAGCACATGTAGACATGCAGTGAAGAGGAAAAGGAGAGGAACGAAGCATAGGGGTGGAGAATACTTTGTCATCCTCCATGAGTTTGGAACTTCTTGTCTCAGAGCCTCCTGAGCCAGAGGTGTTGTCTTCATATTAGAGCAGAGGGTTTCCTCCTCTGTGTTCCTCCCTGTTTTACAGCGGAGCTACACATTATGCGACAAACCACATCAGGCAGCCTCAGGCATCAACTCCATTCCCAGCCTGAAGAGTCCCAGTCTGCGTGATTCTTCCTCAAATGGAAGCTGTTCTTCACCTTTGATCAACCCTCTCACCTTGCTCTTTTACCCTATCTCTAAGTTAGATGTATGAAGCTGTTCTTCACCTTTGATCAACCCTCTCACCTTGCTCTTTTACCCTATCTCTAAGTTAGATGTATTGGCGGGAGAAAATAAAGACTGGTGGATTTTTATTATTTTCTTATGTCTCAAAAATGTGTTTTGCATAATTTTATTCATCTCTTCCCACATATTCCTTAAAGGAAACCCTCAGATTCTCTTCACAGTTGAACTTCCTGAAGTAATTTCAGTAGGTTTGCACAAGGCTTTGACACAGGACCTGACCTAGGACAAAAATCTACCGTATAGTATATAGCATATATACCCAGGCCATCATATATGGGTTAGGAACTCTCTCAGTGGACAATCTTGACTTTAGTTCTTTGTGTTTCAACTATTGGCCATTTCTTGATAGAGGCTGTGGGAGTAAATTGGTAAACTAATTGGTGTTTGGACATTCCCCAGTATTTCCATTATGTCACTATTACCAAATGAATGTATCTCTGATTTAAGAATACCATACCAAATAGAGTAGCTTATGATTATTTAATTTGAAAAAGCATGTACTGAGAGTAGGACACCTGCTTTTCCATATTAATTTGTACTTTTCTGTGTCATTTTTCTCTCTGCTACTTTATGAAAGGTTAGGGTTTCATATCAGTACTCACCAAGCTTTGTATAAATGCAGTACAGCTCCTTTTATATCCATATCTGCAATAGCACATTTCCTCTAATTCTAAGATTAGTGTGTGAAGTCTCTGTGCTTATGCTTAGATGAGATGGCCTTTGATTTGTAAGTAGTATGAATTTTCAGGACTGTACTCTTTCTTCATCTGTTTAAAATCTAATAAAGCTCAACTCAGATGTCATGAATTGTTTAAATACCCACTGCTTCCAAATCAATGTCCTCTTTAGTAAATCTAAATTAAATCTTAGTAAGCATGCAGTAGGAATATAAGTATCATTCATATAAATATTTATCCTTAATAATTATTCATATCATAAACTTATGGACTGCTGTCATTGTATACGTGACAACAATCTTTTATCTTCTGGTTGCATTCAGCTAGACCCGCATAGGGCAATATGATGTGTCAATACAAAAAAAAAAAAAAAAAAANTCTTCAAACTGACAACTGGAAACTGATGGAAGTCACAGAGTTGATCATCCATCAGCACCATCACCTGAGTACCCATGTCATTTAGGACAATCAGCATTCTTTCTGATTACACTCTCAAGATGGTGGTATCAAGCTTACGGATCTGATTCTTGTTGCCCATGAACAAGCTATGTCTACAATAAGAACTTTTTCTGTAGTTTTGAGGCTTCATGAATCAGTGGGATTCCAATGAAATGATTCCAATCAATAGGATGCTTCAACTGGTCTTACCCAATATTATGTTTCCAATGGTAAAATGAAAGGTTGTTTAGGCAAATGAGAGCCTCGCCAGTTTCTGCAGTCCATTCCCCTCAAACTGCTGCAGCTCCACAACTCTAGGAGTAAGAATGCTGAAGGGCATATCCCTGCCTCATCCATTTAGAATTCAGTTTTATACCTATTATTTAAGAATTTCTCTTACCACTTACTGAGCTTGCTCATACTGTCTGCCTCCACTGCCTCCTGTGGCTGCAACACCCAGAAGTTTACTACCTGCAGAGCAAAAATATTCTTTATTTTGACAGTTGACTACGGATAGCTGGTTTCCAAAACACATTATCCAAGTTCGGTTTTGTGAAATATCTGGTCTGGTATAGCTACTGGAGGGCTTCAGTTGATAAACTCAGGGAGCCCCCAATTGCATGGAAGAATCTTTTCATCATTTGCCATCCCCTTTTTCTATCTTCTATGCAAGGGATTTCTCGGTACTTAAAAAGATCAGCTTAAGTTTTGTTCATCTCTTCTCATCGCTTTGTTTACCCATTAATTTTAAAGTCGGCACAGTGTACTGACTATTTAGAAAGCTCATCATTCTCCTTAGTAATAACAGCAATAATAATGCCTTATTATTACTGATATTATTGTTGCTGATTTATACTGTATTGTTCAATTGTATTGCATACGTGCGTGCATGTTGCTTAAGATCTCAGTATTAGATCAGTTTCTCACTGAGCTGGGCACTGTAAAGGCACAGAAAAAAACCCTTTTCTTGTGCAGATACTAATGTAGCAAAAAAAAAAAGGTCCTTTTTTCATGCAGATTTCCTTATGTATAAAGCTATTACTGGTCTCATTACAGCTTTTTGTTTATGCTAAGCTGGTACTCAACCATTGACTTCTCTGAAAGAAAGACCCAGTAATACTTGTAAACGTCATGTAATAAAAGTCCAACTAATTCAGTCAAGGTCAAAAATGCTTTTGTGATCATCTGTCTACCTTCCTACCCTTTCAAAAATAGTTTTAGAAAATAGATCTGCTCTTTTAAAAATTTACATGACCCCACCTTTTTATGGACAAGTTTCCACAGAAACACGTTTCCATTCCTGACCACACATTTTCATGGGATAAAAAGTGCTGTGTACTAAGTAACTATAAAGTACTAAGCACATTTTAAAAGTTCATTTGTTTTTACAGCAGTTTTCCCCCTTTATTTTTCATGAAAACCAGGGAAATTCTTTTTCAGGTGTGAGAAGAGTCTGATCTTTTAATCCAGGTGATCCGGTGTCTGTAAAGGGTAGTCCATGAGTATATTGACACCAGCTATTTCCTCTTGTGCATTCCATTACCTGAATTAACTGTACAGGAAAAGTCACTGCAGACTTACACATTTATAAACATATATTGTTGTATAGATATTGNCGAGTATATTGACACCAGCTATTTCCCCTTGTGCATTCCATTACCTGAATTAACTGTACAGAAAAAGTCACCGCAGACTTACACATTTATAAACATATATTGTTGTATAGATATTGCATTTTTTTTTACTTTTCTTTTTGTTTTGTTTTTCTCAGATAACTGTCTTTAAAAAGAAACGGTAGAACCACGCTTAGCTTCAGGAATAGGATATACCCCGCGCTTACTATTGGGCAGTAACGGTTAGAAAAAAAGTTCGTGCTTAAGGTCAGACTGGACGAATTACTGCTGATGAAGCATAATTATCAGGGTTACACTGCGGTGCCTTAAACGGCTCATGAAAAAGCTGCCTGCAGTTATGCACCACAGGGTATGATACGGAAGAAGCCTACAAAAAGTTTCCTCTCTCTTGCCACTAATTTAAACTGACGAAGCAAACTTGGTGTGCTTGAGCCTTGGCGTGTAAGTCATGCACGCGCGGGACGTGCTGATGTGTTGGCAGTTGCGCGATCCTACCAAGATGATGATCGCGTTTTGGAAGAGCCTTTCAGAGAGGGCTCCCAAAGGTTTCCAAACGCGGGGTCGCTGCGTTGGCGTGCCCATCTTGCGGGCGGGCGAGGAGGAGGAGGAGGCTGGCGGGAGGAAGGCCAGGCCGGTACCCCAGCCAGGATGGGGGGGCTCTGCCTTTGAGTCCCTTTCTCTGACCTGAGACATCGCGAGCGAAAGAAAGAGCATTTTGAAGGAACTGAGCCGCGGAAAGGGCGCTCAGCCACATAACCGCATTTAAAGGTCTCCAACGAGTACTGCTCCCTCGCCGTGACTTGCTCCCCCGGAGTTAACCTGGAAACCGTGACTCGAGGCTGACGCGTTTATTTTTTCTTCAAGCCAACGTTTGCTTTGCGTTTTATCTCCCACCCACACGCACACCCGCCTCCCCCCAGCTCCCCCTCCCCGTTCCCCCGTGGGGCCGCCGATGTGCGCGGCCGGGCTCGGTCCCTTCCCCGCGGCACCGTGGGGCGCCCGCGGCTGCCGACCGGCGGGCCCGGCGGGCAAGGGCGGGACGGGGCGGGCCGGGATGGGACGGGACGGGGACGGGACGGGACGGGACGGGGGAGGCCCGCCGCGCCCCTGGGAAGGCGCTGCCCATGGCTCCGCGGGAGGGCCGGGCTTCACCCAGTTCAGACAAGCCCTTGCCCCGCTCCCGCGGCGGCGGGTTTGGTGCGACACCGTCCTGACATGTTGTAACTGGTTTCCACACCCACCGCGCCTGAGAGCGACGGGAAGTACCTGCCATGAGCCCTGCGCCGCCTTGACTCGCCGCCGCGATCGCAGCAGCCGGCTCCAGCCGTCCCCCCCCCGCTCCGCAGGCGAGACCCCACCGCGGGGCACCGCCGCCGGTAAGTGGGTCTCCCCCCCCTTCACCGCCCTTCCACGGGGCGGGCAAGGGGCTCCCCCGCTCCCCCTCCTCCCGCCGCGGGGCGTTGGGAACGGGGGGGGGGGGGGGAGCGCGAAATGGAGGCGGCGGCGGCGCGGTACCGGCCGGGGGCACCTGAGGGGAACCGGCGGGGGGTGGTGGTGGGGGGNGGGGGGTGGTGGTGGGGGGGGTGTGGGGCGAGGTCGGGGTCCCGCCGTGGCCGGGGGTGGGTGACACGCGTGGGGTGTCCTCAAGGCTGAGGCGCGGCCGAGCACGTGGCGGTGCCAGCGGAGGGCTGGATGCGCTCCGTTTTGCCTGAAAAGTTAACTTTCTGCGTTGTTTTGGTTTTGTTCGTGGTTGTTTTTGGTTTTTTTTGGTTTTTTTTTTTAAAAAAAAAGAAGCAGTAACGCTTGCGGTGGTGTTTTTTCTCTTGGATTTGATGCCCTTTGCATCCACGGAAAATACTGTAATTTCGTTTATAGTGGAATAATTGCCTGTCACTGCTTAATGTAGGTAATTATTATTTGTTCTTGATACAATTCCGTAATAGGAAGGTTGGTGGAAGGCAGCTGTCGTAAAACGCCTGTTTACGGTGTTAAAGGCTGGTCACAGCAGGCCCCGAAGCAGCGGGGGAGGCTCCTCAGCAGAGCCGCGGGTCAGAGGTGCTCAGGTGGGTGCCCCAAAAACCATACCTGAGAAGGGGGGGAGAAGGGGGGGTGCTGCGACAAGGTGTTCCCGTGGTTTAAATTTCCCTTAACTGAGGCGGCAAGGTTGAAACTTCATGCAGAAACTGTCAAAGCGATCACATTTCCTTTGGAAAAGAAATAAGGACATCCCGAGGAGAGCACCATGGCCAGGGCCTTGCCAAGGACCGGCTGTACGAGCCTGAGGTTAGAGCTGCTCCCCAAAGTTGCTGAATAGGAAATTTTTCAAATCCTGAGAATATTAGTAAGGCAGGGAAGTTACTTGTCTTTAGCTCTAGCCTGGAGGACTCAGCTTCTGGAACCACCGCAGAACGTTGCATCATTTTCTTCAGCGGGCATTTGTCATCTGCTGCTTCTGTGGAAGCTGGGATACTCTCTGTATCTTTCTGCAAAAAGGCACGTTTACTTTTCTTTCAAAGAAAAAGCTCTCTTCTTGCTGGGTTCCTGATAATGGCACTGGAAGGGACAGAGCATGTGGTTGATATAAGGACAAGATGATCACATTAGTGCAGGATTCAGAATTTGTGTTCTTCAGCAAAAGATTCAGTTTTAACAGCTGCATTGGAGTTTAAATTCAATTTCAGACCACTAATGGCACTTAATAAAAAAGTTTTAAGTAATTGATCCCTGTGTCCAAGCAGAGAAGATGGCTGGTACGCTGCGGTGGGGTTAACAGCCAAGGTTATTTCTCAGAGGATGAAAAACAGCTTTCCTCGTGCTGGTAAAATTTGTAATCAGGTACATGAAGTCTGATAGAGCTCTGGAAGCCACCAGAGATGCGACCCATTCTGGACAACCTTGCTAATAGAATTGTTGACCTGAGGAGAGTCTTTGAAGAATCAAGTTGATTATACAGAAATCATTATACATGTTTGAAGAAGACACCAAAAAGTTTGTTTTAGAATTTTGTCTAAACCTGTCTCTCTATCCAAAATTATATCAGTTTCATAGGTACATTTCCTACAAAATACCTCTTACCTTCTAAGGAGGAAAATACCTGTGTCAAGACATCTAGAGCTTTTGTCAAATACACCTGAAGCCATAATTTTAATTTGGGAGTTTTCTTTTGTTTCTTCTCATGAATGTATCACATGCTGATGTCCTTAATTCCAAAAACCAGAATTGGAATTTTTTCATTTGTCTCATCTGTTCTGTGATATATTTCCATGCGGATGGATTTTACATGTACTTTCTTAAATGTGCACTGCTTTGAGCTTCTTTTATAAACAGCACTTGTAAATCAAAGATCAACATCAAAGATGCTCGCTGTAAAATAACCATCCTTGTTTGGAAGACACTGCACTAGAAGTCTCACCTTTCCAAGATTATGGTATATTTATACTTTGCTTTCAGCATAAGTCTGAGCATAAGTTACTGCATTTGACCTATGCCACATTTATTTAATTCATTGTTTTCAATGACAAGTCAAACAATATTACAAAAAACACACGTGATCCAGCACACACATGCAGTAATTTTTTGCCTTTTATTTGTTCACAACATTCAATATTTTATATTGCACAACTTTACATATTAAGTATAGCCCTGTTCCCTTATATTATTTTCAAAGGAAAGGGTGAGAAGAATAAAAAAGGGATTTAGAAAAGCTTTTGAAGTAGACGCTTATGTCTTTCTCAACCATATATATGCAATCAGTGGCAAAATTCCTATTTTAGAAGTATATCCATTCCAAAGTAATATGGATTTTAGAATTGTCTTTCATTTGCCTTTGTAAAATCAGATTTAGTCTTAAATAAGACTAATAATAAGACTACACTGTTTTACACACTGTTTAGAGAGTTACTTGTCCTGGAGGGCCCTACAAGAGAGGTGTATTAGTTCCTCAGTAAAGTCACCTGTATTAGCGTTCAGACTCTTCAGAACAACTCAGCTGAGTAACTCGGCATTTTGTGCTCTCGATAGTTTTTTGTTCTTAATCTAAAATGTCGTGTAAACCTCTCCCAGACGATTGGCTTCCGTGGGACACTGATACGATACAATATTGTTAAGAGTTTGACCTTTGAATGGGTCTGTCTTGTCTGTACCGCGTGCTCGGTTCTCTGTCACTTTACACCACAGGCTGCGCCTGCGTCTGGGCAAAGGGAAATGGTATCAGTCCTGTTTTCTAACGTTTTGTTTCTACCAGTGAGAGCAGTGTAGAACGAAGCTCTGAATATCTGTCACAGGAATACATGTAATTCTCGATCAGGGGAGAGCAATCAGATCCCTTGCGCTTGCTGCTTTCCAGTTCACCACAAAGAGCTACTCTGGAAGCAGCCAGAAACACTCCTTTCCCCCAGGCTCGAAAGCAATCCTATCTGGGAAGATCTACCCTGCTACTTGGCTGAGAGACAGGATTCAAATGGAATTATTTCATATGACATGCTGATGCCAGCCTCAGATCTGGATTATTCTTTCTTGGTCTTTTTTAACCTCCGACTTTCCAAGTTCCTTAGAAATCTTGGTTTGACTGAACATTTAATTGGACTTTGGAGTATCAGTAGTGTATGGAGATTTTGATTTTCATTCCTTTAAATTAATATAGCTAATTAACGTCTCCTTTCAAGAAGATTTAAACTGCTCCCAGCAGACAGTGGAAAGCAAATGCACTGTTTGCAAAACTATCTGAAAGGTCTTGATGTGAAGAGAGAAGTGTGTTAGGTTTATATGCCAGTAAATGCAACCAGAACCCTGTACAACTATTCCTTGCTATTATACTGCTATACTATTAATTAGGCTTGTAGGGAAACACAATGTTAACTTTCAA
Organism: Himantopus leucocephalus; assembly: GCA_003993805.1. Lineage (NCBI taxonomy): Eukaryota > Metazoa > Chordata > Aves > Charadriiformes > Recurvirostridae > Himantopus > Himantopus leucocephalus. Next base: position 96,532,864 of record RSEF01000003.1, on the reverse strand, counting down.
CCTATACTTTGTATGTGCTTTTTGTAACTATTCTGCCTTTGTTGGATGTCCTTCCTATTTCTGCTGTCTTTCTCTTAAGGTTCATGCCCCAGCCACTACCATGTATCATCTTTCTATTTTACATGGCTATGCTTGTGCCACTCTCATGAAAATCCACCTCCCGCTTTCTTTTCTTTTTTTTTTTTTTTTTTTTT
>RSEF01000003.1:96504092-96532660 GCA_003993805.1 Himantopus leucocephalus | reverse complement strand
TTTTTTTTTTTTTTTTTTGTGGCTTACCTGCCCAGTGCAGAAATTCGTTGCAGTTTAGGTTTTAGGCAAACGGTGGAGTTGCTGAAGTCCCGTAGGGTTGCACAGACATGAAAGAAGAAGTGTTGGCCATTTGTCCTGTCTCTACCTTACATCCCAAATTGTTGCAGCAGAAACCAACCCTCTCAGCCCTCGCTAAATGAAATTAAAAGATGGTAAGAATGAATTTATAAATCATCAGCAGTAAACGACTTATTATTAATGTTTTGGGGAAAAAAAAAAAAAAGGTAAGATTAAAGCAGCCGCTCCTTTTGGCAGAAGGAATGTGCAGGGTGGAAACTAGCCATGAGATTGCTGATTCAGAATTTGATCCCAGATGTGGGAGGAGAAATCTTTCTGGAGTTCCTCATAACTCGCTGAAATGAGGTAGGCTGGTCCTGCTTGGGAGCAACAAATGGATTAGATCAGCATGGGAGAACAGATAGATAAGGAGAAGGACCTGAATGACTGTGGTTTCAAAGAAGCCAGAGAAAAGGTATGTGTTCCAGAGAAAGATTAATGCATCAAAAAGGTAGGAAATAGAACTGATTTCTGAAATGTTTCTGAACACTACTCTGCCATTTGTTATAAAGACAGCTTTGAAACACAACCTACAGTAGCGTAGGCTGCCCGGGGTGGTCGTGGAGTCCCCTTCTCTGGAGATTTTCAAGACCCACCTGGATGCAGTCCTGAGTAATGTGCTCTAGGCAATCCTGCTTTAGCAGGGGAGTTGGACTAGATGATCTCTAGAGGTCCTTTCCAACTCTGAAGATTCCGTGATTCCATGATTCCATATTGGAACATGCATTGGGTATGTATTGCTGTTACCGATACAAATCTTCAGTGTATTATGAGCGCTGCTGTAGCTTTTGTTAGAAAAACTTCAACAAATCCCTTAATTTCACATACATTTAGTTTTGCCTTATGTGGAAGAGGCTCTTTATCTAGCTCTTTAATAAAAGAAAAACTTAGAGCAATATTACCAGAAAAGTCTTTTGAATAATATCTGTGCGCATGTCATAGATCACTACAAATATTCTGATTGTTTTCTTACTTTCCTCTCTTTACAGATACATTTCATCAGCTTGCGAATGGAAGTTTAAGAGACGCTATACAAAATATACATGAAAATGGAAACTTCATCTTTGCTGTCATCCTTACACGATGAATGCAGATCAGACAACTATATTGAACCTCATTACAAGGAATGGTACCGAGTAGCTATTGATGCTTTAATTGAAGGAGGTTTAGAAGCCTACAAAGAATTTCTTTCCAAAGAGAGATGCTCAGAGTTCCTAGCAGATGAGGAAATTGATTATATTTTGAACAATGTTCACAAACTTCCCCAAAACACAATTTATTCCTCTAACCATGTCATTGATGACACCTCTTCCTCGGGAACCTACTGGCCTATTGAATCAGATGTGGAAGCTCCAAATCTTGACTTAGGTTGGCCCTACCTGATGCCTGGAATTTCTGGTAGCACGAATATTGATCTGCTTTTTCATCCACCACGAGCACAGCCTTACACCATAAAGGAAACTATTCGGAAGATGATACGAGATGCAAGAAAGGTAAATGTGAAAAATGTTATTGGAAAAAAAAAATCTGGCAATAGTAATCTAGTTGGTGTTTTACTAGAGGCTTTTTCCTTCTGGCAGAAAAAAATGGTCTGGCTGCTAACAAGTCAAACAGAAAAGTTTTCCCAGACTGGGATCAGTCCCTTGGTATCACGTGCACCAATGTTATTAACCTTATTTGCAAGGGATCAGGGATTAATTGCAGGGATTAATGAAGCATAATTAGCATTTTACTGTAATGCTGACCAGTCTGTGAGAAATTCGTAGATAATCAGCACGCCTTTTCCTTGACCTCAGTTGAGTATCCCTCAAGTGATGCAATTATATCTAACTTCAGGATATATCCTAAGGTTTCTCTCTTGCGTCAGTGGGAACATGCATCAGTTTGGCATGGTAGGCAGTTGTTAGAAGAAAATAACACCTTGGTGTACATGAGACTTGTGTACCTTGAGAGTCTCAGGTTTTGTGATTTTGCATGCCAACTGTCCTTGCAGAAATTAGTCAGAAAATATTAGAGAGAGCTCAGAAGAAAAAGAAAAAGAGGTTTAGGCAGCAACGAAATAGATTTTAGTTGGGTACCTTACCTTGATTTCTGAGTAATGAGTAATTTATAAGAAATGCGGACACGTCTCCAAATGTACTTGTCTCTGCTTAGGGGCACTTGCGTCTTGAGTTTCCTAAGGTACACCCATCTTACACTCCGGTGACAGGGTGCTGTATGTACAAACTGCCTGTTGCTTCCCAGTGTCAAGTTTAAAAAAAAACAAACCAAAACCAAAAGATGTCTTAGGATGCAGTTCTGTTTGACCCTGGGCCATGTTACCACTTTAAACAGATGTGACAAGGTTTCAGAAGTATTCCTAGCAAGTATGTCACGCTCTTCTTTTTACCTTGTGAAATAATTGGGTTCTGCTTGACTCTACGGGCTTTAAATCGGTAGGACGGGCTCTAGCTCAAGTGCATCCCTAAACATGTCAGTGGCTGAAATGTGCATGTAAGTGTGTGCAATAGAAACAGACTGAAAAGGGCAGGGAAGGACGATGTCATTCTACAATGTCTCTACTCTATTTAGATAAAGCAAGTAACTTGTTGCCATAATAGAGTTGTCACAAGGCCTTTTATCCTGCGGTTTACAGTCTAGAATGACTGTATGCTCAAGGAAGAGGAGAATTTATTACTTCTCTCCTTCTTAGTCCCTTTCAGAATGAGATTTGGTGTTTCCTGCTTTTGTATGTAGTGAGGCTTGACCATGATTTTCCCAAGGTACTCTGTGATCTTTCTCAACTGCAGCTCCTGAGCTACCAATGTAAGGGAAACCACAAAACCACAGTTAGCTATTGCCAGGACTAGTTCAGTTTTTCTACAAGGTCTTGAAATGCCATGAAGAAAGGCTGTTTCCTGCTAGTTGCCATGCTTTTTGTGCCTAGCTGGCTGGCTGCTTGCAATCCAGTCTCTTTCCAACAGCTCTCTTAGCTGGTGGTGCTGCCTTGTAAAATGCTGTTTTAAGGAGTATGGCTACTTGGCCTGTAGCTGTGGAGAGAAATTAGGTGTGATTCTTACCTTGCTTTGGAAAAAGGTTGAGGGCATAGTATATTGGCTCTCTGATGTGATTGTGGCTCTTCCACTTCATAAAGACGATGTTATGCATGTGTCACTGTCAAATCTGACAGCTGAAAGGTTTGTTTAGTTGATCAGCACAACCTCAACAGCAACAACCATAACACTTTTGATACGGTGATACGGGTTGGTAGCTTCAGGAAGCAGTGATTAAATCTAAAAGACATAGTGTTGTTCAGACTCTTCTGTCTGCAGATGCATAGAAAAGTTTAAAGGATTTCTAAGTAAGGTAAAGCAAGGTATTTAAAACATGCTTACAGCAGGCAAACACTTTGTAAACAGGCTAACCTACTTCTCCTAAGCCACTTACAAAAATATAGTTATATTAAACAGGATTCTTTGTTATGTAGTAGTGGAGATGTGTAGTCATATGAGAATATTCAAAGGAAATAGGAAAAGGTTACACATGAAAAACAGACACCTGTAAAGGATAAACAAGTTCTTCAGCAAATCACATTAAACCAATACAGCTCTAAGCAAAATCTATGGGAATTTCAGCAAACTTCTGTGGTAAAATAAACAGACTGTTGGAGGTGGGCATATTCATACCACCAAACTTCAAGCACCAAATCTGAGTACCTGAGTTCAGGCACTGATTTCCCTGGGCTACCTGAACACTTGGTGCAGTAGGAAACCAGCTCCTACAAGGGCAAGGCAGAGAATGTTTCTGCACTAATTCACCTCATGAAGGAATCCATCCAATATATATTTATATGTATATACTAGCCCAAAAACTCATGATGGAGACTGAGCCAGTTGAAACCTAGATTCTTTTGAATATTTGGAGATATATAAGGATAAGATGACATTATTAGTGGACTTACTCTTGACCTCTTTCATGCTTGATGCATCACAGTGTCACTCCTTAAAACGATCATTACATATGTTAATTTTGACCTTAAGACATGTTGTAAACAACATTAAGCAACTTGCTTGCTGACAGTGATTTTTCCTGACTAAAGAGGAAAATCATTTGTAAGGCTGTGCTACACTAGACTAAAACCAGTGACTATGGAAAAGTGTCGTAAGAAAATCTTGTGACTTACATGTTTCTTAAATGCATAATCTGCATAAAAATTATGCACATCACCTTCATGGTAAGTACAGGCAATATAATAATGGAGTTTTTCTTACAGAAAATGATCAATATTGTTGAATCCTAGAAAAGTGAGCTAACCATTTTAACCATTTTAAGGAGATGAATCCAGGCTTGTGATATATGTTTCTTAACCTATATTAGAGTAGGGGCGCTGTATCATACATAGGATGGCATTACATTACAGTCTATACTACAGCACTTCTGCGAGATAGGTGTGCTGTCAGAATGATGTTAGCAGAGTGCCTTAGGTCAAACCTAACATGTCAACAAAAGGGGTTTACTGTTGGTGTAACAAGACCTCATCTCCCCATGATACAATGTGCCAACCACCCACCTCTGTCAACATAACCCGTGTTCATACACGGAGGCTGTTTGGCGTGACTGTGTCAACTGGGGAGACACGAGTCTTTTTCAGATGTTGATATAACCACGTGGGGAAAAAGCACTGCAAAGTCTGTCTGACCTTAATGACGGACAGACTTTTGCAAACAAGCCAGTAGCCTTATTTCTTGAGTGTTTTGGAGGCTTCTACCTTTAATCATTGGCAGGTTTCCGGCTTCTCTGAAGCTTGAGGTGCTTTTACAGCCAGACTCACCCTGACTGGGCTGTCTGAACCACAACTGATAACGTTTAGCAGTTTTTCCTGAGACTATTATTCATCTGGGAAATGGTATCAAGATGATTACTCATCTGTGTCAGGTTAATGTGAAACTTCCTTCTCTTCCTATAAAGTAACACAGAGACTTCAATAATGAAGTGTCCTCTCACTCTATGACTTTTCATAAGAGTTGGCTCAAACCCATCAGTTATGAGGCTTGTACATGTGTGCAAGCAGCAGCTCGTACTGTCTTCTCAGGTGTGATTGACAGGGTGAGGCAACAGGGAAAGGACAGGACAGAGCACCAAAGGGTCCTTCTGGCAGTGTGTTTTTCTCTTACTTCATTAACTGGATTCCTCTCTCCACCGCCCAGACATTCCTACATAGTTTTAGAGAGAATGCATAGCTCTGAGTCTTTTAGATTGATATCCAAATAAGGATCAACTCTTCCTGGAGAGAATTCAAACCTGTTTTTTAAAGAACCATGTTGTTTAGACAACCCAAGGATTGCTGGTCTGCAGCACAAGCCAGAAAACACTGAAAGACTTCCCTGACATACTTCAGGGAATTTCTGATGGAATGCAAGGAGTTGCACGCTGTTTGATAAATATGCAATACTTTTCACTGATTTTATTTTATTCAAATAGACTAGCAGTCTTAACCCTGGGTTCATTAAATCAGTGATAGTTGTGAGACTTTTTAAAACCGTACTTGGTTTTAGAAGCTTAACTAGGAATTTAGGTGGTTAGTGTGTTATCATTTTGGAAACTCAAAAAAGGCAGTTGTTTTTGCTGAATTACTCATGATGGGGCTTTTTAATGTGAGAAAGGGTTGAAAAACTTGGACCCTCAGGAAAGAATTGTTACAAGTAAACGAGTGTAACGTTATTATGTCGTGCTCGACCCACTGTAGGTAGACCTTTAGTAAGTCAAAAAGGACTTTCCTTGAATTCTCGTGAGAAAGAGAGAGTTATGTACAAAATATGATGCCTGTGTTGTCTTCTAGAGCAGTGGACCTAGTTAAATAAACAAAAACAGTTGACTCATTTTGCAATCATAAAAAAAAGGAAAGATTTTCTTCTGTGTTTTTTTTTTCTTGTTTGTTTTGTGTCAGGCAAGAGCGAGATGTGTATTACAGAAAAAATGATTATTCACTATGGATCTCATTTGGTCGCGTGTGTAGTACAGTACTAATGATCTAGTGCTGGCTGCATTCTAGTATGAAAGAAAATGAAATTCTTTACATGCCTAGATGAAGAGTGATGTTTCTATACTGAAAGAAACTTGGATGTGTTGAGCAATCTTTTTTTACCTTCTCAACAATACTTGTTGTTGACTATTTTAAATATAATTTGAACACAGACTGGAACAATGATGATGAATTGTGCTTGTGGCAATGCTTGTCTTCATAGAATCATAGAATGTTTTGGGTTGGAAGGGACCTTAAAGATCATCTAGTTCCACCCTCCTGCCATAGGCAGGGATACCTCCCACTAGACCAGGTTGCTCAAAGCCCCATCCCACCTGGCCTTGAACTTCCAGGGATGGGGCATCTACAACTTCCCTGGGCAACCTGATCCAGTGTCTCACCACCCTCACAGTAAAGAATTTCATCCTCATATCTAATCTAGATCTACCCTCTTTCAGTTTAAAACTATCACCCCTCGTCTTTATCTCTGAACTCCCTTGTGAAGAGTCACTCCTCATCTTTCGTGTAGGCCCCCTTTAAGGACGCAGCTCATTAATTGCAGCAGTCCAAGTCCCAAGAGAGAGGGGCTGCATTTTTTTGTTCATAAAAGCTAGAGCGCTCTGCTAAATTCAGGGAGAGAGAATAGATAAATGCAGTAGTCATCCCACTCAGAAGGTTTCTGTATTATCTATAGAGTGTCTGATAAACAGTGGGTATCTTTTTTAAGCGGAGAGTAACACGTAGACAGACTCAGTTCCCAGATGAAGATGTATAAGCAACATTTTCCTTGCTAAAATATTCTACCCCACAAGCATTTCGGCAGGTGCTTTTTGGTTCAGCTGCTATGCTGAAGGGTGCATTCAGCATTCACTTCTTCTCACCTTCTGCTAAATGACTCCCTGTTAGTTGAAAAACGGCATGGCAGTCATGTGTATGGTTTCCAGGTGAAACACAACTTTTAGCTTTTGACAGATTTATTAGAGAGAGTGAGGTCATGTCCCAGCTTGTTTAATCACACAGGGCACATGCCACGCATTAGAAGAGGACACGTGTTTTTCTGTTGGTGCTATTGTTGTGTGACCCGCTATCAGTTTTTTTGTCATCTGCTCACAACAAATAACTATTTCAGCTATTTTATCTGCTTGGATTTGCCTTTGGAGTCTTCACACTATTTTACTTTCCTGTCCCCTTCTCCCCTTGCCGTCCTGCTCCCTCCATGTAAGGGTAATCCCAGAGCAGTCACAGCAGTAAATTTGTAATGCGGAGAGGACTGCCATCGATGGGACACATCTGCAAGCACTTTTATAACCAGGAAAGCCTGGGACTTCTGTGAAATGCATTTCTTACATGCAGTTGCTCTAAACCTGCAATTTTCCCTGGTGGCTCTCCAGTTAGGTGGGAAGGATCCAAAACTGAAAAGTAAGCAGAGGCTAGGGCTAACCTGAGGAGTGGGAATCTGATAAAATAATTTTTAATCAGTTGCAGTGTTTTTTTACTCACAGGTTTCTACGAGGTCAAAGGTTTGGAAGACTATTTCAACATCTTTGATACTCGTATTTTATGTTAAAAGATGTAGTTAATTTATAGGTATTGCCATTTTTATGTCACAACTGTGCTAATGTGTTATCAAAATATCACAACTCCGTGATGGATTTAAAAATGGAATAGGGAAAATTAAAGGCCAGATCTTACATGCAGCTGTGTTTCTTTTTTAATGTCTGTCTCATTCACATATATATAAGCAGTAAGCATACACATATGCTTTGTAGCAATATTTTTTCATTAAAATCTTTTCTCTCGATGACATAAATCTTAGTCAAAGCAAAAGCGCTATTAAAAATTCATTTACGCTTTTTGCACATTCAATAGATTAAAATGTTCTTTATCATATTCAGCAATAACTTTGTACTACAGTATGCTGAAGCAGTTATAGGTCAAAACATGCTATAAGTACAAAACCGTTGATTTAAAATAATTTTGCCCAGGCAGAATGCTTCTTTCAGTGCCCAGTCCAGTGTATTTGGGTTTCGTCCCTCTCCTTTTCTTGTTTGTAAAAAAACCCTGATAATGTTGAAGTGCTATTTTTGTTCTTCTGAATTCCTATCCTCAAGAGATCTGAGTTTTTCTGATTTTTTTCAGCCAGGGAACAATCTTGCCTGAAGAACTATAGGCTTAATCACGTCACATTCATATTGCCGTAGGTCTTTTTTGATCTCTTGCAGTTTTAGTATAGCTTTTGATCTCTAATAGCTTTCCAACATAGACAGTGATGCTCTGAGGGATGGGGGACACATTTTAGGCGATTTTAAACTTTAAATTTGTTTGTTATGTATCAGAGTTTGGAAACTAAAACATTATACTATCTGTGATAGGATTTTAAATGAGCATAGCTTGGTATACAGACATCTGCAATGCTGCAGCAGTATTTGTGTAATACAGTGTGATGGAAACTACATGGAAAGTGGACAACTGCTGACATGGCGCAAAACAAAAAGCACAAAAATCCAAGGAGAGCTGCCAGTTCGGAATTTCCCATTCTCTTGTTTGAAGGGAGTGGGATTAAATGTCACTGAATTACGTGTATTAAGTTTCCCCATATATCAGATCTGAGTACAAGTATCTACTTCACTTGTAATTATTTCAGAACAATTTGCTTAATGCTGTGTTATTTTCCCTGAGGAGTACTGCAAGTATTCCAGCGCAGGTGATAGAGTCCAAGTACACTTCAGTATTTACCTCTCTAAAAGAAGTGCAGACCTTGCCATGGAAATCAGTGCAATCACACCTTTCCTTTTAGCCTGTTGATAAAGTATGTCTATAACCATTTTCTAATAAAGAGATGCTATTCTGTACAATAAAAGTTAAAGTCCACGTTTTCAAAATTGCTGTCAGCATGCGTGAGACCTCAGAGGGCTTTTACTCTAAAATCCTACCATAGTTTACCTTTGGGAGGAAAGAAGCAATGGCCATTACAACGGTAATGGGGCGTAACTGAACTGGCGTTGAGCTTGCTACTTTATTGTAGGATCTGCAGACATCCATAAAATGACTCACCTCAATAGAGCTGTTTCAAAATAAATAATTGCAAGATCTGGCTATGGCTTGCTTGATCAACAAAGTTAATAATTTTTTAGTATATAGTCTGCTAATCAGTGAGCCAGTTGAATTTACAGTAGTGTTGTTTGCATGATAAATATAGAAGTGGAAGCAACAAAACTAGCCATCTCTGCTTTCCTTGCCTTTGTTTGACATCTTTTCCCATATCCTGGGTGTTTGTTTTCTGCAGCTGTAAACATCATTATGTTTCACTGCCAGTCTGTGTATAATATAGTTTACTTGCATCTTAGTCTTCCTGGTTGGTGCCAGCCAGTACAGACGTACCACTACTGAAGTACAAATAGTAGATTCAGAATTTATATGCTCTCCTTTATCCTTAGCCATCAAAGAACATGACCAAAGTGTGTGTAGTTTTGTAGATGAGAATACCGAGCCAGAAAAGCATTAAATTAGTATATATCACAATTCAAAAAGAGTTACAATTATAAACCAAAAGCCCGAGAGTGGCCAGATAACAAGTTTTTATTTTCTCGTCTCTGTGGTTTTAGTTGATAAAAAAATCATAGTCATGCATTTAGTGTTATAGTTATGAAAAGCAGTTTCTGAGGAGCATCAGTACTTCTCCAAAAAAGTTTGTGTTAATGTATAACTGTAGCTTTGTAGTGCTTACTTTTCAAAAATATTTGTAAAAGCATAAAGGCCTTTCTTATCTTCAGATAAAGAGGGTGTATCTTCGAGAACACAGCATGTTCTCATACCTTAGCTAAGAGTGGATTATCTTAACCAGTTCTGTCTCTTCATCTGGCGTGCTTGCACTGACTGCCCAGAAGATGTAAGACATGAGGGAACCAGAATAGATACCTCAAAAACAGGGTCTACGGTGACCCCTGCTCTCCCCAGCAAGGCGTGTGGGCACGAAGCTGCCTTCAGAAAACTTCTGTGGTGCGTCTTTTATCCAGGGTTTTTTGCTAGCTGCAGCACCAGATCTCCTCAGGCCTTTTCGCTTCTGCCAGCGATCCTACAGTAAGAGATGAAGCTGGGCGATAGGGTAATATGAGAAGTTATGCACCGTATCTCTTAGAGATGAAAAGAAAACTTTGATATCTGCTTCATCCACTAGCAATCGGGCTGGAACAGTAGCACAGGATTGTGCATTCAGGTAGCCAGAAGGGTGTGCCTTCAGTTCAAACGGCAAATATAACATCTCAGCCTTATTTTCATGGTGTTTCCTGGAGCTGCAGGCACTCTTTGCCAAGCAGGCTGCACTTCGGCTCAATAAACTCCCTTTATGGCTTAAGCACTAAGTAAAGCACTAGACATCACCTTCTAATTCAGGTGAATCTGAGTGGCATCAGCCCCCAGAAGTTACTGTAGTTAGTGTTTTCCTGCTAGGCTTTTGATGCTCAATAAGCCAGAAATAAAAATGAGGATGAGATGAAATAAGCAGCGCAAGAAGAGCAAGTGCCCGCTGATTCTCTGTGGGACCTTTCTCAAGAAATGCCCACCAAGGGACAGCCCTTTTTAAGCTGTGCAGAATTCACTGCTAGTGAGCTGAACCTCCTGATCAGAGTCATCAGAGGCAGCGAACAGAAGTGACAGTGTCAGCCAACAAATCTGATTTCCCTCAAGTGCCAGGGGGATACCGCCTGTCAGAGCAACCAGGTCTCCCTCCAGCGTGACAGAGCACAATAATATCTGAAGCTATCTGCTGTTCTGATAATTTCTTGGCACTGCCTAGTTGTGGATTAGCACAGGCACGCAATAATTGCCTGAAAAGTCGCTGTCAAGGGTGTGGGTTTCTTTTAAATAATAGGCAGGTATATGTGGCTGCGCAGTGTCTGTTTGATAGAGATCTGTAACCTGTCTTTGCTGAGGATGGGCCTAAAAATATCAACCATCAACGGATCCAGCTCTTACAGTAGTATGTACTGTTACAAATCTACAGAAAGCTGCTTTAAAATGTAATAAAACCTATATTATTCCGCTCAAAGGAGATACTTTTGAAATGAGAAAAGTAAGTGTAGAGATGAAACTGGGGATTATGACTGATTCTTCTATTTGTTTATTTATTTGCTACCACCTTATTTCATGTCTTAGCGCTATACAATCACAAATAAAATCGTTGTATTTTATGATAGATAGATTTTATGATAGATAGATTTTATGATGCACTGTATGATTGCAATAATACTGTCACCTATTTTGTTAATGAATTCTGGGCTTATTGAAAGACAGTAAGCCACTTGTGCCAGAAATCTAATTAGTCAGATGATTTAATTTCTTATGCATAATCAAATTTAATGATGGAAGTGCAGTCCAGCTCTGAAGCGCCGTGATACAGGATTGCAGTCTCCTGTCACAGGATTTCTGCCCTGAGGAAAGACTCGGTACTGTGACTTGAAATTCCGAGGACTTAAACAGCGTCTTTGCAATGAGCTCTTGAGAGCCCAGGAAACTCTTCTGTGTAAACGTGAGAGCCTTGCAAAGCCAGGGCTCCGAGTGCTTTTTGGAGGAATGAAAAGGAAGGAAAAGACCTGCTGTACTTTGGGACTTAGGAAAGAGGCATGTCAGAGGAGCAGGGATCCTCGCTAGTCCTGTCAGTTGCTGGGAGGCTTCCTGTTAGAAAACAGTGCAGCAACTAAACGCTGTTTAGACCTCCTAAGGGACCATAGCACTCCGGAGCCAGCACCCAGGGTGAAAATGCTGGCAGCTTTGGATTACTTAAGTCTCACAGCGTCATGTGGAAGAGGACAGCTTGAGACAGATGCAGATGGGCCAGTGTTAGATTCAGCTTGGGCTCTGCTCCGTGCTGTCGTGTATAGAGCAGAAGTCACCCCATCGGTACCAAATGGATGGAAATAAGGCAAGAAAGTTATGCATAGTATCTGTAGTATGCAGACACTTCTGCTCTCGCCCCCTGAAGTGACCGTACTTATAGGAAACCTGTATATTTCGGTTGTAGTTCCTCTTCCCTTCTCCTCCCTCTTCACCCAGCCACCCCAGCTCTTCCTCTTGGACTCTCTCTCCTCTCTTCTCTGCCTTTTCTCCTTTCATCATGCACCTCAGCCAGAGGTGAGTAGTTACTGCCTGCTCCAGGTACTTCTGGCATCTTTCTTGAATGCAGTTCCTGGTGTGACACAGGAATGTGAGCTCCCTCTTAGGTCAATAAAGAAACGTGGGTGTCTTGGAGGATGCCAGTCAGCACCCCTGAAGCAAGTGCTTGCGGAAGGGAGTTTGAGTCTTTTCCCCATCCTCTGTCTTTACCAGTAAGCAGTGATAAAACGCAGTCATGATGTTAGAAATACAGCAATGCTTTTGAATTGCTAGTCCAATCACTCAATTTAATGGGTAGGTTTCTGATCTTTATTATAGATTGTAGATCTAATAGATTAAATATTAGAGGACGTGTATTTTCTGAATAGGACTGTGTTATTTGCCCTCAGTTTTATTTTGCAATAAATTGAAGTTTTTGGCAACAGGGATGAAGTTTAGAGATAGAGCATTTGTGTATCAGAAATTACAATAGCCTATTTAATTACAAAAATGACTTCCACACACAATTGATTTTCATCTCCTTTTGTCAAACAATATATCTAATAAAACTTGAAAAGAAATTTTATAGGTATTTAATAAAGGGCAGAAAGGGGAAAAATAATACTTGTTCAAAGAAGATACTTTTTTTTCTTCTTGAAACAAAATTAGATCCCTAATCCCGAGAACATTTAAATACTTTAATATACATACACGAGAGGTTCCATTGACTTAACATGCATATATGTTTGCAAGATTGATGCCTAGGGACCTGACCATGTATCATTAAGAATCTGATTTTAAATATTTAAATAATCTCTTTCTCTTAAATCATGCCACAGTACACTTGTTGATTGCATCCAGTGTGAGCAACTAAAAAAAGAATAACATGAGTCCAAGCAGACTGCCCTAATTTTTTTATTCTAAATAAAAACTGTGTTGAATAACTGAGTATCTGAAACCAAGCAAGGCGTTGAAACTGGTGATGGGTTTTTCCTTCCCCAGATGCTATTCCACTGCTCAGTTCTCCTTTACTGGTCCCAGCACACACACACAGGCCCGGGTCCCACAGAAGCCTAACCCAAAGGAATGGGCGCACATATGAATGTCATAGAGGATACGCTGGTCCCTTGAAAGGAGGGAGCAAGACTAATTTATCATGTTGATGCATAAAGAGCAAGAATAGTTTTTGCCAGTATAGAATGTCTATCAAAGAACATTTTTTTTCTCTAACTTCGTATAAATGGCCTCAGCCAAAATTATGTACTCCTCTGCTAGCCAACCTTAAGAGTTTGTACTGAGGATAGAGGCTTCATTTTCTTCTGCTGCATTACACATGCTTACTGATCTCATACACAGTGCAAGGAAAATTCCATAGAGAAGTTTCTCCATTTGTAGTCTAAGGCTTGTGAAATGATTGCAAAATATATATTAAAAGAACACGTGCACTTTTTCGTGCATGCTGGCATGCAAGCAAGCAAAGTGAAAGAAAAAAACAGGTAAGAAGTGAACATCTGAAATTTAGTTGTTGTGGTAGAACTGTCCAAAATAGTTTATGGATTTTGTTTTTTAAATGCTGCGTATTCTTAAATTAAATAAAACCAAAACCAAACACCTTGAGAAATAGTTTCATGGTCAGTTCTGACACTACGCTGATGCAAAATTGTGTGTACACAGACAGACATACTAATTTCGAATTTTGTTAGTGGTGTTTCAAAAAATCCTAGGGATCAACATTTCATAATCTGCTAACTTCTATGGAGAGATATTGCTTATGAGGAGGTGACTTGCTACATTTAATTATACAAAGTAGTCCCTCTTGAGATACAAAGTAAAAGAAGAAAGCATTTCATTTTAATATGTTACTCTCTAGTCCGTAACCCAGCTGTCTATTTTTAAGGTAATAGATTACAGGTAACGAAAATACAGATATTTAGAAAAGGGAGAAGATCTAATTTTTGAAATATGTAATAATAGTACTTAAGGACAGGCATTGAAGTTACCAAGCTGAGTAGCATGTCTGAAATCAGCATTAGAAGGTGATCTTTGACAGACTTTTTTCCATAGAATGTAATTAGTTTTAAAAGAACACAAAAAGCTAGGTGTTTAAGGATTTTGGTGTATTTCCAGCAAATTACATTGACTGAAAAAAATCTAGCAGCACAGTTATGTAGCATTATCTGTTGTGGAAATACTATACTGAATGAGAAACAAAAAGTTGTGGCCTTTTAATTCCAAATACAGAAATCTCTCTGTCTTGTTTTAAAGAAATAACGATAACGTTGGCTGCATTTCAGTTCACCCTGATGTTCACAGAGTTTCAGGGTTTAAAAACCCAAATGGAACTTGCTCAAAGCTGCTTGTTTTCATACTGTTTGTCTGGGGATCCATACTGTAATGCATGCAAAAAGAAGTGGACATAGGTTTAAGCATAGTTTTTACTTGCCTGGTAGATCCAAATTTGGACAGACCTTCGCTGAATGTGTGTCATTTAGGAATTTTAGGAAGAAAATCCCTCATATGGCACAGAAGTACAAAAAACATCTTGTTGATGCCTATTGGGGGCATTGCTGTCCTAACAGTGGTGATGTAACTGATAAGTACACTAAATATTCTCCGGTTTGGAAATTTGGAAATTATGCAAGAAATTGCTTTGACCAGGCTTTAAGTTATTTCTCTAGTGAGGAGACTTTTGGAACTATGGGAATCACTGTAGCATACAAATTAAAAATAATCCAGTACTTTTTTTTTCCTTGAATGAGCGTCTTCCATTGACGCTAAATCCTGTAGTGCCGAGTTACAGTAAAAATACACTGAATTATGTTTTCATATCATAGCCTATCTATTTTTCAACAGCTATGAATGAAGTCCATAGCAATTGCAATGTAAGTAACAAGCACTGATCTGTTCTGGTTTTGTTTTTAAATTGCTCATCTGTGCCTCTGGATGTAAAACGCATAGCACCTTGCTTGGTCAATCTTTCCCCATAAAAAAGGAAAAAAGTGACATTAAATAATTTTCAAATTAGCTATGTAAAGAGGTTACATAATATTTACATAAATAAATACGCATGCACACACACAAGCACGTACTTTGGAATTTCATTGAAAAAGTTGCTGTCAGCAGCTGCCACTGTAAATATTGCACCACACAGGCTGAAATACAGAACACCTATGAATATGATGTATGCAAAAATTCTTTCATGGTAATTATTAACATCTTTAACTAAATTAACACATTATGAAAATTGAGAATGGCATTTCACTGAGGACATTTTTAATTGATTTCAAAGTCATGGTTGGCTCTTGAAGGTCAGTAAGTTTTCCGGGAAGGACTTTAATGTTAATAAACTGTACCTTCTTTTTCCTTCCTTTCTCAAATTTGCTCAAAACCACAAAACCAACAAAATCTCAAATTAAATGTTTTGTTTGTTTTCAAGTTGCCAAAAGTTCCTCAGTGCTTCATTTGCAGTTTTTGCTTGCTTGGTTGTTTTCAGGCATGCTTTTGGGTGCTTTGTGCCTGGGTTTTTCAAGGGAATGAGCCTCCCTGGGCTGCAGGTTTATTCCCCACAAAATCCAAGCAGCAAGACTTTGAGCTTGTTCATGTAACCACGATCTCTCCCCACCAAGGCTAGCTGTGATTCTGATATTTTAATGAATATTATTTTTGTATAAATCAGTCTTCTTTACTTCTCGATTGTATGATGCTGCTTGTTCTGTATTCACGTGTCCTCCCCATGGGCCCTGTCTTTGCTTTCCTTTTGAGATACAGTTTTGTAATTGATCTGATTGGAAGTTATATTGGAAAATAGCTGGGTAAACAATAAACAATATTTGTATCCTTTAAAAACTCATAGTTTGTTACCAGATTTGGGGGCCCTCCCCATTCATCTTTGCAGCCATTTCCAGACTGCAAAATCGGGGGAGGTTGATAAAACTGAGAGATTCACAGATTTTGACGCCAGAAGGGGCCATTATGATAATGAAATCTGACCCCTTCACAACCCAAGCCTGACACTGTTGTGTCTTCAAAGAGCTGATACTAAGAATAAATCTGACCCTAAACCACTTGGGTGCTAGCCTTACAGTCAGCACTTCTGGGTAACTAATTCATAATCGCTTAGGAGATCAGATCTTTTTTTGTACAATCACTTTTCTCTAAGTGATGGAGTTTGCTTGAAGAAACCCATTTTGCAAGCCCTGACCAAGCCTGCCTGAGCTTTCTGCTGGTGTATCTCATCACTCAACATGACAGTCAGCCAAAAGAGAAGGTGCAGAGAATTTTAAATGCAGGACTGGAGGGTGAGGTGAGGCTCAGGCTGCTGTGTGGCTGCAGGGATTGCTTTTAGAGGGACTTTAGGATGCTCGGCGTCTCTGTAAATACAAGCCATTAGCCTCTGAGGATTTGTTCGCATGGCATGGTAAGGTGCAGTGGGGAGATTCACAAGGAGCAGGGCGTGTTCACCTTCCCAGAGCATCACGTTAGCGTGACTAGACTGTTTCCAGTCACAAAACTAATTAGCCGTGGGCTGACTCAGATGTCCCTGCACAGGACAGCAGTGTGACATGCACACGCACACACCCTGAATATTTTCAGTTTCCCAGATAAAAATAGATGTAATAAACTTATTCCCACATTTATGAAATGGTTTGTGCTTTACATATGAAAAGCTTTCCATATGTACTTAAGTGTCATTGTAAGTAATTTAACAGGAATTCAAAAAGCTGCTTATTTTTATCTGGTAATTTTTCTGAGTCTTTTATGACAGAGAAGTAGCAGACTTCAGTAAGTTTTAATTTTTTTAGTTACACCATGGATGATTTGGAAGGCCATAAATAACATTAGTCTATTAAAAATATATTTCTATGCTAATATCTTCTAGAACTAGATAAAATGCTTTTTTGGAGTGATTCTCATGCTTTTCTAGTTCCGTGCATTTGTATCAATTCAAAAACCTTTTACAACCTTTAAAAAAAATCAAAATGTTATTCTTTGTATCTTTTTATTTTTGCTGAATATATATGTCTTATGTTTAAAAGCATTGGTCTAGGACTTGGAAGACTTGTGTACAGATTCCTGGTAGAACACAGGCTCCTCATCTATAAATGTGAATATTAGCTCAGAGTGACTTGAGAAGACACATACGTAGTTTGGAATGCTCATGTACTAGGGGTAGTTTCAAGAGCTTAAGCTGGAATCGAGCTTCCCAGGTACTTCTGATGGTTTAAAACTTTATGTTTTGCATCAACCTTTTGTGTATTTGTTCATGTCCATGAGGTTGTTTGTTAGCTTTAAAGGGTTCAAGCAGAAATATTTCAGTCATATCCAAATATGAACCAGAGAGTTGTTCACTTCCCCATTATCTGCCCATGTTCTGCTGTTACTTTTTTCTCACGGTATTCCTCTATGCAGCTGTGAGAAACAAGAAAACTTCTTTTTTGTTGTTCACTTGAAGTAGTGTTTCTGATTTAGGTTGCATTTCAGTGAATGCAAAAAGCAGTTATTTTCCAAAGTGTTCTTGGAATAAAACGTTCACCTCTCCTCCGCAGAGGTATTGCCGGTTCTCATCTCCATCCTTATTTCAAGGAACTCAAGTCATCTGGCATATTAAGCTATTAGCATGCTTGGCACATTTTTCAAGAGCAAACTTTCCAACAGAATGTGGCTTAATGTAAGTCCATGGGTGGTTTGGTCAGTGGCGTTTCTGCTGTTGTTCCTTACAATTAGGCAGGTTCTGTTTTCGATAGCAGAACAAGTGAGTTTTCTTCTACCCCTC
This sequence comes from Himantopus leucocephalus, assembly GCA_003993805.1. Lineage (NCBI taxonomy): Eukaryota > Metazoa > Chordata > Aves > Charadriiformes > Recurvirostridae > Himantopus > Himantopus leucocephalus. The sequence goes on along the minus strand of RSEF01000003.1, from coordinate 96,514,679 downwards.
ATGTTTGCTAGCATATATACCCCTGAGGCATCCATCTGTTCAGCACAGGAATGCTTTGTGGCTGCATGGGCCTCACTGGCACAAATAGGCAGCAAATTTCTCAAAGAAAGCTACTGAAGAGCTGCAGTAGGTGCCATGGAGACTGATTTTCTTCTTCCTCCATTCTTAAATCCAGGTGCCTGCCGTGATGTTTTGGAAGAGATCCCCTTGCCCTAGCCCGAGCTTTGCATTTCTTGCAGGTGTTCAGCATACTTCATGATTAGATCTCTGGTTATCATTACCCAAATGGGGGGTGTGGGGGTGTGTGTGTGAACTGGCATGCGATGAACATCAGGAGGAATATTTCATAGAAAGGGGAATGATCTCACATACATGAAGTTGTACAATGGAAGACTTGTGGTAACATCTTTCTCTCCTACCCATTAATAAATCCTATTAACTTGCCACGTTGGTCACTAGCTCAATTGACTAAAAAGGGTTCAGTTACTTGCACACTGATAACTCATGTCTTTGACTAACTCTTCATTTTATTCATCGATGAGTGAGTGCTTCACATTACCCTTGTGAGGATGAGAAAAATGAGGGGAGCAGACCATAAGCATAGGATGACAGTGCCCATCTGTGGCTGAGGCGATGGAGTCTGGATCGCAGAACTCTGTCCTGCAGCCCAGCCATGTGTCTGCTCATCCTCGGAGTGGACTCTGATTTAAGAAAATATTATGAATACACTGAATAAACTCTTAAACATTAAAAATAAACTTTTATATTTAAATGGAAAAACTATTAGATATCAAAGATGGAGCATTATGACTATCTGATCTGACTTTATCGCGAAGACCAAATAATCTTTCCTGTGATTTTGCATAATTGCAGTATCAAATTGCAAATGACGAATTAATACTTCTCCTGTGGCCTTGTTGAGGAGCTGTATGGAGATCAGTGAAAGCTGATGTACAGAAAAATAAAGTGTCACCAAGATCATTCTAAGGCTGTATGGCTTGTTGTTGTCAGACAGAGATGGTTATTCAAAATTCAGCTCACATAGAGACTAAAAGATCAGTTTAGCAGAAGCCTGGCAGAAAGAAATAAGAAATAAATGTTTCTAATTTTTTAAACTTGTTTCTGTTGATTCCTTTCTTATCCATTGACTTGCTACTCCCTCAAATGCCTCACTATCTGTGGAAGATTCACCTTTGCACAAGAACTGTCAGGTTCCTTTTAAAAAGCTTTTAGAGTGTTTCAAAATTGAAATATTTTTTAAAAATACAATATTTTAAAGTATAATATTGCTACCGAAATTATAACTTTTTCAACTACTAATAATTTTACTTGTAATTCCTCGCTTTTTTTATTTCTTTTAAGTGCTGTTCTTGATCCAGGAATTAAATTTTTGTTTACTACCGTATTTAGTTCCAGTTCGCTATCCACTCCACTGGGGTCTATGAGAATTGTAGAGTTACTTATCTGCTTCATTTCAGTTTGCTTCACAGGAGGTTTGAGCAGGGTGTTTTTTTAATTGCTTCCCTACTATTTCAGACATCTTGCTCCATATGGTAATGTGCATAAAAATTTGAATTTGTTTTCTTCCTGAAAAGCTGCACATAATTACTTATTAACTAGATTAATCTTTTCCTATCTTTAGGACATTCTGCTGATGCTTTCAGACTAGCCCATAATTATTTTTTCCTTTTTCATCTAATCTGTAATAAATAATCTAGTATGCCAGGGTAATGGATTTTACCTGAGGATCTCAACTTGATTTGCAGAAAATAATTAATTAATTAGTTTCACAAGCTGTCTTTAAAATAGGTGAAATTGAAATGCAGCCTGCCAGCACACAGCCATTAGCAACATGTTGCATCATTAGCTGTAGCTGTTCTAGAAGCAGGTGGTGTAATCTGTTTCTCTCAAGTACCAGTGAAGGGTCCTGCTCAAGTGGCACCATGTTTAAAAAAAAAATAAATGGTTAAAATCATCTGGTTGGGTTGTTTACCTGGTGTTCAGATGTAATTATGTGCCATTTATATGCAGGCATATGTTATGTTTGTAATATATATGGCAGAATGGTGATCTGATGTCATTGCTGTTGCTTTTGTTAGCGGCGTAGATGTTGCTACATGTATTTGTCCAGGTGTGGTATTTTTACTCATAAATGCATTTTACTATGTCATATAGCTAAACTGGAAAAATTTTAAAGATGATCTTGTGGGATATATCTAAGGTGAACAGAGAATTTGTCAGAGTTTAACCCTGAGGCAAATTCTCATTGGCATCACTGCCCTGTGACCACTAATTTTAAACAGCCTGAATTCTGTACTTTTCTGGTTTACCCTAAGCGTATTACTGCTTGAACTGAGCTCCTTAAACAGACTTAGGTACATCTACAGGGTTTGAAATTAGTGGCAGTGAAGTAAATGGCATCTGTATTGTGATTCACATCATTGTGAATATCATAAAGATATGGTTGTGGAATGTGCAATAAAAAGTCACATATTTTAAAGTTTGCATAAAATGCGTAAAACCCCATTTTAATCCCACATTCAGTATCCAAAATCAGATTATTTTTTTTCCAATCCCAAATTTAACTGAGTTTGAAGTTCTTGAAAGAGAGGCAGAGGGACAGGAAGGGAGAATTAAGGGGGAGAAGGAAAGGAGGGAGGAGAGGAGGAGGGAAGGGGGAAAAAAAGGGAAGGCAGTGAGAGAAGGGAGGGAGGAGGGTAACAGAAGTAGACCATAATAATCTGTAAATTATAGTGGTTTTGCTGGCAGTTTTGTGACAGCAATATGAAAATATTTAATATCATTGAGTCCTAGAAGCTGCTAGAAATATTCACACGCAATCAAAATGTTTTCACAGGACAACTGCTTTAAACATCTGGCCATTAACCAGTTGTTACATCTATATACCTCACATGTCTATTACTGACTCTTAATCATATGTACGAAGCTGAATACAAATGCTGTAATCTTGAAAAAGGATGAAACAAGCAATATTTGAAAATATGTTTTTTCCCCACTTTCCCTTCCCTCAATATATGATTAACCCTTATTTCTGTACTCATTGACTCTTGTGTTAATTTTCCTTTCAGGAGTCAGGGTGAGCAACCGAGTTGGTCATCAAGCTGGTTTTGAATACTGAGCATGAGTACTTTTTCCCTGATACTGAAAGTTTAATTAAAAATGACGAACAGCAGAGCAAGGGAATTCCTTCACTGTCTTGGGTGTAAACTACCCAGGTCTGCTAATGGTAGTTATTGTAAAAAATATTGCTCTATTGCAATGGACTGTAATGTTCCTTCTTAACCTTGTAAGACAAGGAGATCATCCCCCTTTCCAAATAGTAACAGGAGCCTCTGTTGAGGGTGGCTTTTTCCACTTTGCCATTACCTTCACTATACTGTAAACTAGGGGAGGTTTTGAACCAGAATTGCTTCTAGTCTCAGTTGGGATTCCGTGGACACCCATCCTTGTTTTGACTGGAATAGAGTTAATTTTCTTCCTACTAGCTGGTATAGTGCTGTGTTTTGGATTTAGGATGAGAATAATGTTGATAACACACTGATGTTTTAATTGTTGCTGAGCAGAGCTTACACAAAGTCAAGGACTTTTCAGCACACTGCTCTCACACTGCCCTGCCAGCGCGGAGGCTGGGGGTGCCCAAGAAGCTGGGAGGGCACACAGCCAGGACAGCTGACCCAAACTGGCCAAAGGGATATCCCATACCATATGATGGCATGCTGAACAATAAAACTGGGGGGAGCTGGGCGGAGGGTGGCGGCTGCTGCTCAGGGACTGGCCTGGCATCGGTCAGCAGGTGTCGAGCAATTGCGTTGTGCATCACTTGTTCTTTTATCATCATTATTATTATTATTATTATTATTATTATTATTATTATTTTCCCTTCCTGTTCTGTCCTATTAAACTGTCTTTATGTCAACCCACAAGTTTTACCTTTTTTCTCCAATTCTCTCCTCTGTCCCACTGCGGGGGTGGCGCTGAACGAACCGCTGTGTGGTGTTTAGCTGCCTGCCAGGTTAAACCACAATGACATCTAACAATGCCTTCTGCAAGGACCTCTGATTTTTTATTCGTCTTTTTCTTCTACATTTCTGAGACACTTTCACTAGCAGTGTTCCTTAGGATTATGAAATTTACCTTTTGGAAGAAAAAGTTTTGAGTGTCTATAGAGGTGTAACCTCCAACAACCAATGGTATAATTAGGACTTGTTTCTCAGTATTAAGTATAATCAGGTCATGCTCATTGGTCTGCAGGCTTCCACTAATTTGAAATCTGTCAATTAAATCTTTCTTTTTAATTGGGCACTTATATCCAAAATATATTTGTTTTCTCTTGGATGCAATGTCTCTTGTGTTAGGGAATACTAATCTTGTAATGAAGTTCTGTTACTTGCTGCAAGGTCCCCCTGGTATAAGGCTCATGGACTTACCAGTACATGGCTTACAAGTCCTCCACAACTCTGTGTTTTTATTTTTCCACATACTAAAAATGTTTGATAGGCCATCACCAGGACATCCTTGTGGGCTGTGGTTAACATACTGCATATAGGCATTTGAAAGTCCGTCTTTCTGAATCATAAGCCACTCTGAAACACATCAGGTTTGTGACCTGACTTGGATCCACCGAAATCTCCCTTCACTTAGAAAATAAGTGTTTCATGCTTTTGAAACACTTATTTTCATCTACCTCCATTATTTTCCAGGGTCTACTATGGAAGCACTGTTTCCACCTCTGTATTAAGCCCCTGCCTATCTTTTTTTATNCCTGTAGTTCATATTCATTCCTGTAAGTAACAACAAGGGATTTCAGGCAGTATTATACAATTGAACAATATAGTTGCATTTTATTGGAAATTTTTAATCTGAATTACATCTATACTAGCAGCAGCATTGAACCTGGTTTAGGATATTGTAAATATGTTTTTTATTTATAAAATATGAGTATTATGTATTCAGCTCTTCTCATTTAATTTCAGAAACATGTTTACTCTTAAGGTCTCAAAGATGACAAACAGTGCATAGCTCTTGCATAAGCAAACTTAAAAGCAAAATTATTCTTCCCAGTCTAGAAAAGTGAGTCTGAATCATCTCTTCTTCCTATAAATCTGCCTTTGACTAAGGGAATCTTTCATTGTTTCCAAGTGTCTAATTAACAAATGCCAGCAAAGTTGTCGACTTTAAAGAAATGGTACTTGTTTTTATAGTTTAAAGTCTACAGCCTGTAAGTGTTCATTAATATTGTGGTTTTCTATACATTGTCTAGCATTTTTAAATATGTATACTCTCAGGAAATGGGGTTGAGCGTTGACAATGTGTTTATACAGGATTCTTGAGGAAACTGAGTGGGGCAGTGGGAAGGCAGACACTGACTCAGAACTTCATTCCGTTCCCGGTCTGAGAAACCCCACCAAAATGTATTCTTAAAGGTGGCAAAAACCCAAAATCTTTTCAAGAATCGTTATCCAGATTAGCTGAAATCTCAGCCATTTTCTTTGACTCTGGTAAGCACCAAATTATTTTAAGATTACTTGAAGGAAATCCCAGAAAGAGCCCTCAGAAGCATTGACATCCATTGACTAGCAGTCTAGTTTACCTTGGCATGAAGAGTGTCTGTAGACAGAAGCAATTTGAATGGGCAATTTTAGTACATTTTTTTAAATGTTTCTGTCCTTTTGCATTTCTCCACCCCCCATCCCCAAGTTTAAGATGGCTTTTTTCCATGTTTCTAGTTGCATATGGCAAGGCATGGCAGCCATTCACGGTTTCAAGTACTGAAAAAGTTCTTAACTGTATGGTAGTCAACTTAGGCTTCCCTTGGCCAGGTAGATGCTAGTCAGGAGCATCTAGTGCTGTTACTGGTATTCCAATTATTTGGCAGAAGTCTCAAAACTGAGGCTGGTCTCTGAGGTTGTCGTATGAGGCTTTCAATCCTGCACAGCAGATCAAAAAGTAAAATTCATTAGGAGTTTAGTTCTAATTACTATTGGCACTTTAAAAAAAAAAAAAAAATTAAGGCTTATCACATGGTTTGAAATTGTTTGTTTCGGGGCAGTCACTAAGTAATGCACACATGAATAAATGAGTACTTCTACTTACAAACAAATTTAAAATAAAAAGTATAACATTATAATATTAATTCAAATAGCCTGAACAATCCCTAAATATTAAGGGATCCTGTGAGAACCCACATATTAAAGCTGTTAATACTCTTAAATAAAAATCATTTCTGAAGCAGCAAGTCTTTGAAATTCATCATAGAGAAAGCCGGAGGCTAGAGAAGTACCTTTTATTTTTGTCATGAATTTCCATTCTGGTATAGCTTAGTCGTAGGCTGTCAGAAAACCCTGGCATTTCCTTTCTGTTTGCTTTCCTCAGGAAAAGCTTGGCAGCTTCCCAAAATAGCAACTGAATAAGAACATTCTGAAGAGCTAAATACAAATATTAAAATCCTGCTGCCCAACCAGCTGCAGCACACATGGCACTGAGAATAAAGCAGCAACATCAATGGCAAGAGAAGAAAGGGCAGAGTAAGCTCCCAAACACGTTCCCTCCACCATGCCAAGGATTTTCTGTGCCGCCTTATGCGCTTCTCTGTAGGACCTCTGCCCACTTCTGTTCGCAGTGACAGAGCACTGCTTGCTTGTTAAATACAAAAGTGGCTTAGTTATTGATGGGAGCATTGCAAACAGAAGGGAAAGCACAAAAAGTGAACATTGTGAATGCTTGTTGCTTTATTCACGCATGACGGTTCTTTGCAGATTTAGGTAAATCTTTTCTTGTCTCTGGTGTGCCCGTCGCTGGGCAGCAGCTGTTTCTTTGCAGTTCCTTTCTTCCAAGGGTTAGGTTTATAAAAGCTTCTTGGAAAGTCCCCACAAAGCATCCCCAGAATATCCCCTGCCCTCCTCTTGTCTCTCTGACTTGCTGAAACTCGATTCTGCATGAGCGGAGGTAAAGCTTCAGAGGAATTATCCCCTCTGCTGCCAGCCGCAGTGAGGTGGTGTCTCCTGTAATTCGGTCAGCTCAAGCTGAGTTCTTACTAGTCCTTCAGCCAGACTAACAACTACCAAACCCATAGATACAGATCACATTTATAGAGTTAACGTAGCTCACTCCCATACATTTTGCAAGATGATACTCACCTGTAAAATTCCCAGTTGCATGAATTTGAGGAGGTAGCACTGAAGCTGTCGTTCTAAGCTGGTACTTGTATGACTTGCCAGCTCAGCCTGCAATAGCTTTCTGCAAGGTAATGCGGAAGACTACTGTACATTCACTTTTCAAAGAAAACAGTCTTATCTGTGCTTCAGAGAATTTTTCTTTGGTGTTGGTTTTAGTTTCGTTTGTAGAAGAGCTAATCCTGATCTTCTGATCTGCTTTTTTTAGAGACATGGTAAGCTGCACAAAAGTTGCCAAATTGAGCAAAAAGCAGAATTGTCAGGTAGTCATTAGAAGATGATACATTGCAAAAAAATGGATTTTCCCAGTGTATTTCAAAGTTAAATCACATCCTTTTTCAGAGCTGCTGTTTTTACTGCCATATCATTCTTTGCTGCCAGAATCAGAACATTTTTCCCCGTTACAGATGGCTAGAAAGTTCTCCTACCGCACATCTTTCTTACATGTCTTGGACAGAACAGACAAATCTTCGCCATGTGGGCCATACAGTTAAACACAGTTGAGCTATTTATATAGTGCTTTATGTGCTTGCCTGCATTCGGAATTTTCTGGGAATAGTTTGCATTGGTTTTCCATATAGTTTTGCAGGAGATTTCTAGAATTTTAGTTTACCTTTTGTTTTCTGGACAGTGACTCTTTTCTTATGAATTTTCATTGACATTGAGCATGCCTAATGTCCTGTTCCACAGAGAAGCTGTTGAGGTTATTGACGACTGCTAATGTACATGTTGAAGTTAATGTTTAGTCAATTTAAACTTAGTTTTCACCTTAAAATGCTTATGTTGTGTTGGTGGTATGTGACATGATAAACTGAGGCTTGGTGATCAGAACAGAAGATGTAATCAGTTCTGAGCTGTACGCTTTGTGTATCCTCAGAATTGATGGTGAAAATGTTCTTTTTGGAGCAGGAAAAAGAGGATAGTGAGGGTTAGGAGAGCTTCCTCTCAGGCAGTGTAGCTGCCTGTTAGTGGAGTGCCAGACTTCGCCCTGTAGTTAATTAAATTGCTTTTAAAGAATGCAATAATGGAAGAACATTTCGAAGTACACTGCATGGTTATGGTCTATTGCTCTCTCAATGCAGAGCCAAGTTAAATAAATTAAATATGATCTCAGGCAGCCAATTTTGGTGATAATATACTACAAGTAGTGACATTAAATTCATGGAAGTTGCATAAGTGTAAATCATCTCAGTATTTGTTCCATTACATTGCTACAGTAATTGTAGGAGCATGGATCCTACTCAGATGTTTGATTACTATTTGTATTATTATATCTAGACTCTTTTTATAGAGTAGGGCTCCCCCCATTATACTGCTCTTTGACGCTTAATCTCAAGGCTTTTGATGTGCTACAGTTGCTATGTGAGAACTCAGCAATTCAGCCAACCTGAAGGCGACCTGAGATATTCAGGTGGTTTCAAAGTATGTTTTGCAATGGAAAGATGTGTTGTGCAAAGCATTTCAGAACTGTGTTTCATTTTGAAAATTAATACAAAATGAGTGATGTATCATCTTAGAAGCACCCTGGTGTTAGCAACAGTGCCATAAAGTGTGGGTATCAGATGATTTATTAGGATGCTGCTAGTACAAATTGCAGCAAGCATAGACTGGATCTAGACCCTCAACCATAAACAACAGCATAACATAATTAAAAAAAACCCCACAATAATTTGTGGGATGTATTATACAGCCTACAAGTGGGAAGGCTGTCTGCATTGATCACAAAATTTGTCTTTTATGGTGCCTGAAACCCCCCCAGCCAATTTGCTGCCTGCCTCCTGTTGCTAACAGCAAGGTATGCAGTACCGTATCTTCTTTCTGCACTGTTGCAAGCATCAGGACCTGCCTGCTCTCTGAGAAAGGCCAGATTCAGATAGCACTGAGCCTGTGCCGCAAAGAGATTCTCTCCAAAGCAGAGATCTGTGAAAAAGAATTTGACTGGAGTACCAGGGAAAAGGTCAACGAAAATAAGAGTTAACATTTCTACCCGAAATGTGGTTCTTCGGTCTTGGGGTGAGGAAGGGTGGTGGCGTTCAAAAGCACTGCGCAGCAGTATGGATTTTTGTCATAGCATGCCCAAAGGAAGCCTCACGTAGGTTACAAGCAATCAATACTCTTGCAGTGTAGGGTAGGTCTTTAGCATTATTCCCTACTAGGTTATTGATATAATGGTAGGTGTCCCTTTAGTAAAGCCTGACCTAAGGAAGCAGTTGCATTAGAGGATTCCTCTTTTTTTACCGTTTATAGCAAAGGAGGTGTTAAATGACACACTCTGCAAGATATCGCTTAAAGAATAATAATTAGTGCTTGTGAAATGAGTGAAGATACTGGGATAATGAAACTGTCAGTTGTTCACAAAGTAGACTTACAAAGCACTAGCAGTAAAGGCCTTCCATTACATCTGTGCCTTAATTTCAGTACATGCCCATTAAAAGTGTTGATTTTGATGTGCTAGAACTGAGCTATGAAGATTAAAACCCACTGATTTTTCTTACCAAAATTCTTACCAAAAATGGGAGAAGCAGAAAAACTCCTTTACTTCTCAGTATTCTTTATTTATAAATTTATATAAATTTATTTATAGTCTCTGTTTTCTTTAAGCCTCACAGCAAAGTTTATAATTGCCACCAAATATGGCACAATTTGCTTGGATTTTGACAATGATGGGAATGGAGATCTCTGAATCACTGAATTGCAGACTCAGTCAGTTGGAAGGGACTTCAGGAGGTCTCCAGTTCAACCTCTTGCTTAAAGGAGGGCTAGCAATAGGATCTGACCAGGTTGCTCAGGGCTTTGTCCAGTTGGGTCTTGAAAACCTCCGAGGATGGAGGCTGGACGACCTCTCTGGGCAGCCTGCTCTACTGCTGGGCTGTCCTTGTAGGAATAAGAGGTCTTCCCTATATCCAGTCAGAACTGCTCTTGTTTCAGTTTGACCACTGTCTCTTGTCCTGCCACCACTGTGAAGAACCTGGCTTCATCTCCTCGAGACCTTCCCTGTAAAGCACTGGGGACTGCTGTAAGATTCCCTGAAGCCACCTTTGCTCTGGACTAAACAAGCCAAGCTCCTTCATGTGCTCTTCACAAGGGAAGAGCTCCATCCCTGACCATCTCGGTGCCCCTCCCCTGGACCTACTCAGGAGATGTTTAGTGATAGAGGTATTTGCACTGTTGGTATTGGCCTGTGCAACTTCTTTCTATAGAAGCCTTTGAATGGAATTAGTTTCTGAAGGTAAGAACTATTTAAGCAAATATAACACATGTGAACGCACCCAGACTAGTGACTTCCAGGGGCAATGCCTCACCCTATAACAAGATCGAATTGCACCCTCAGTAAGTTCGCAGATGACACTAAGCTACAGAGGGATCTGGACAGGCTGGACCGATGGGCCGAGGC
>RSEF01000003.1:96485943-96503992 GCA_003993805.1 Himantopus leucocephalus | reverse complement strand
AAGCAAGACATTCCTTTGTATTAACAAGTCTTATATGCATAAGTACAGTCTATGTACTAATCATATAGATTCTGTTTTCTCACTGCCAATGCTAAACTACGAATTTCACTCCCACTGGGANGCTAAACTACGAATTTCACTCCCACTGGGATACTTGTAAATTACCACAAATTAGCATTGCTGGAACAAATATTGCAAGGCTAGAAACTACAGTAAATATTGTGATCATTCACAGCTATATTCCAAGCTATTTTTACGTCTTGTGAAGCATTTTGTATGTCACAGCCAGCGAGGTAGATGCTGTAAGTTGGTTTGCATTGAATATAAATTTTATTTTTTCTATAAATAAGCAGCTTTCTGTAACAATTTCTGATAAATGCTTTTTGTTCCCTACGTCCACGTAAGAACTTTTTGAAAATTATTATTAGTACAGTCCACAAGGTGTTGTAACACTTCTTTTGAATTATTNGGATTACTTTATTTCTACAAGCTTAAAAAAACAAGTGACAGTAGAGGGAGGAAAAAAACAAAGACACTGGCTCAGCTGAATCAATTTCATCCACAGTCTGGGAGAAAAATTGACCACATTTTTGACATCCAACATGGAAAATTTCCCAAGTGCAATTTCCTGAGTTTGCATGAGTAAAACATAAAGCTTCTTAATAGAATTCAAATCAAACTGCTTCAGAGAGTTACCTGTGCTACCTGTGCATGTTATGATGGCATCTCTGAATTTAGAAATGTGATTGATCCCATGGTGCAAAGCTGATTGAGAAGTCTTACTGGTGGTAAAACTGCAAGCAATTCTGGTGCCAGGTGGACTCAATGGATCATCTCAGAGCGGCGTATCTGTGTTTGTAGATATAGCAGCCCTATTCAATTAAAAGAAAAGTGATCCTGGCTCTTTAGATGTTGTCTCTGATTAGCTGAGATGCTTGGAAATCTTCTAAATATTGTACATCAGGTGATGAAAAGAATTATTTCTTTACAGTACAAAACCTTGTACTCTTGTTGAAGACTTCTTGTGCCAGAACCTCATTTCGGGGAGTGGTGGCTACGGAAAAGCAGAATTTCATTTTTTGTGGCCTAGGGAATCTCATCAGTCTTCAAGACAAAGCAATAACTTGCCTTTTTGGGTCCCTAGGGGACAAGTTTGGTCACAGTTTACTTCCCTGCAGACTTTATTAATATGCAATAATATAACTCTTCTCCTACTGTACCTCTGACTTTTAAACCCCTGGATGCTAAATATGGAATATAGTATACCAATTAAAGTATTTAAATTGTCTTTTTCAGAACATGAGGGTGCGGACAGTAAAAGGACAAGATTACTATTCTAAAACAGGAGCAAAATTCCATGGAAAAATGGAACAAAAATTTATTCTTGTTGACTGTAAGAAAGTCATATATGGTTCTTACAGGTAAGATCAATGACCGAGGTGTCTGTAGAAAACCTGTCACCTCACTACCTCTCCTACTGCAATTTTTTTTTTTTCTGTTTCTAAAAATTCTTCCAGGGAACTCCATGGGCAAATTTTATTACGTTTTCTGTGATTTAAAAAGTTATAATAGGTACTTATCTAGTCTATCTAGCCTAACACAGAGACAAATTTTGAGATCCTCCATTAGTTTTTCACAAATAAGAAATAAAGGATACAGCTTTTGCTACAGTGAAAGACTTGCTAAAAAGAGAGAAAAATCCTGATTTGTCTTATAATGTCTGAATTATTCTTGTTTAACATCCACTCTGAAAAAAGCTGCCAAAATTATTTCATACGCTCTCTTGGATAGTTCCTCCTCACAATAATCTTCTAAAGCGAACATTATAGACCTATTCTATGGTACTCTGTAGTGTATCGTGGACAAATTCAGAATTGCTCAAGTTAAGTTGACATAGACTCTCTGCATATTTGGCTAAGTTTCTTTATTCTACTTTCCATTTCATTTCCAGTGTATGTATGCAAAGCATAGGCTGGAAGAACTTACAGCTTTGCAGAGCTGGAAAAAACTAAGTTAAAGCAGGGACAGTTTTATCTCACACATTATTAAATATTTTCCTTCTTTTCATGCTACACGTCTCTCCTTTGGCCTACTGAATTAGTTTCTGCCAACGTAGTGCCTGGGTGCCAGATCCACAGCCACTGACTTTCATAGATTTCCATCACTGTAAGCTTTCGAAAATCTGGCTTTTTATTTCCTCTGAGACTTGGCCAGCCCCAAATTCAGACTGATGTATATAAATGGTAGTGAGGTAAGTGACAAGTTCATAAATGAATCAGTGTAAGAGAGTCCAGGGAGAGTCTGCCTGCTTTGACATCGACACACAGTGTTGGAGTCTGTGAGAATGTGATAGTTTTTCTCATTTCATTTTGAAAAATAACGCTGCTTTAAGACCTAGCACCACAGGGACTGGAGTCATCAATTTCTGTAAAAATTAAGCTTGCTTTGTAAAAGAATCCAGTGACTTATAACAGGAAAGATGAGTCTTTCTGAATTCTTGCTCTCTGAACTCAATTTAAAGTTTTTTTCAAATATTACGAAATATATTATTCTTAATTTTGAAAATAAATAGAAAAAAATGTATGCATCATGATTTGATTTAATCTCAGCACGCTATTTCCTGAAAAATACAAAGCTAACAAAATGAAATCAGAAAGCTATTTGCATGAATACAATAAGCCTGTTTTTTGACATCCAAAAGACAAATGCAAATAAGTTAATTGATTTAATTTACTTTTTTTAACTTTTTTTTCATGAAAATAAGGTTGCAAAACAGTGTTGTTGTTTTAATCTACAAATTGCATGCTTTCGGCACCATGCTATTAGGCTTGTTGAAACATCCTTAATGTACACGTTAATGTATTTTATCCCATTTTGTACCTGTAAAGTAGCTGTGGCTACTTAGCTTTGAGCATGTGTTCAGCCTTTCTAAGTACAATAGAAAAAAGGAAAATTTCCTTCATCAGAATGTCATCATTTCAATTAAAAGAAATGTTCATATCCAATCTGATGAGCATAGTAGAAAATGTAAACTTCTTAACATTTCTGAGGTGCATTTTTTTGAAAATGTGTTTAGAGTGAAGTACATTCAGAACTGTTGAAGCAGTTCTGCATATTATTTCAGATGTATTTGTTTCACAGCATAACCACACATTAACATTCTCTGACTCAGTGGCTCTGGTCAATCCTGGCTTAGTCTTTGTAGAGGTAATTTTGCGCCGTTAGGTGTTTGTACTCCACTGTTCTACATTTGTGAATCCTTTTTTGCAATATCCACTTTTTATAAGGGCAATTACGTAGTTATAGATTAATTCCTACTCCCACTGAAAACAGTGGAAAGTCTCCAGCTGAGTTCGACTGGTATTAGATTAGACCTTCCCAATCCAAATTACATGAATCATGCCTACAATTTATTTATTTATTTAGAAAGTATTTGTACAAAACCCAGGTTTGTGTGAAAGCTTTCTTATCAGGAAGGACCAGTGTAATACATTCATTCAAAAGAACTGTTTCTAACGGTCATTTGTTCTTCTTTCAGCTTTATGTGGTCATTTGAAAAAACCAACCTCAGTATGGTTCAAGTTATCACAGGACAGCTGGTTGAATCCTTTGATGAAGAGTTCAGGACACTGTATGCCCGTTCTTCTGTTCCTAGTTCATTTGCCCCAGAATTAGTGCGGGTCAACAGTCGCAGGACGCTCTGGGATAATGATACATATCAACATTCGGTGTCTTCCTTGGCTTCAGTTTCTAGTCAAAGAAACCTTTTTGGTAGGCCGGACAAAGTTCACAAGATAGATCCTGTTTGTTGGAAAACTCGTGGAAGATATGCAGTAAATGAAATAGATAAATATGGGTTGAGAAATCAAGTCTATAATAAACAACCATTTCATCCAGGTTTTAATATGCAAAATCCAATCCAGCAGTATCAACCTAGTGAAAAAAACGAGCACTGGAAGAGACATAGTTATGCTGGGGAGAAGCCAGAAAGGACACCTTACCTGTTGCTCAATAGAGCTATTAATAGAGCCAACAATCCATCAAATACTTGGAAAATGCCATCTGATAGCCTTAGTATTGTTTCTTCATTACGAGGAGGATATGCAAATAACTACAACATGCCCCAGCAAAGTTTCGCTGATCAGTTTTCACGGCCAAAGGTAAATCTTGCAGAAAGAAATTCAATTGTACGGAGGTCTTTTAATGGGACAGATAATCATATCCGCCACCTGCAGCAAAGGATGCCGACCCTTGAACACACAACGAAATCATTCCTACGTAACTGGCGAATTAAGTCATATTTGAATGATCAATCAGATTATCCAGTAGAGTCTAATGGGTCGGCCTTGGGTGACAGATATGATAGCTATGACACAGCTGAAAATATTAAAGCTCATGCGCTGTATTCTCATTCTCGCTTACGATCATCATTGGTGTTTCAGCCAACTTTACCTGAACAGCAGGAAGTGAGCAGTTGTGCAAGTTCTTCAAATTCAACTATAATTGGGTCAGAGGGAAGTGCAACACCTAAAGGGACATCTAATCATGCTCCAAGTGTGGAAAATGGAACAGATAATATTTTAGAAGAGCTTAGCACAAACATCCCACTTAAATCAGATGCACCAAAAAACCACAGAATTCCTATTGCAGACAACACAAAACCTAGTGTAAATTCAAATGCAACAGGCGACTCATCTCTCTACTTGTACACAACACTGTGTGCAGACAAACATGCAGAAAATTTGAAGAACCTTCAAAATGAAAATATGCTAAAAAGGAGAAGTTTTCCCATGTTTAATTCAAAGTCCATATTAGACCCTGGTGCCAACAAACATGCATCCAGTTACGTTTACAGCACGTTGACTAGGCATAGACTTAAGCAACCAGTTAGTCCAAAACTTCCAGAAGACACACTGAAGAGCTCTAAAAGTTTGCACAGTGTGACCAACCACTTGCCACAGGAGGAAAAGAACCTCAAAGGAGAGCTAAAGAGCCCGACCGCTAGCAAGGCAATCTCTATGGCTGCTCTCACTGAAGCTAGCAAAGAGGAGTCTTGTAAGGATTGCACATCAAAGAAAGAAAGTAAGAATTCCCCAAGTTTTCTAAAGAAAGGATCCCAGAAATTGCGGTCGCTTCTTAATCTCACACCAGACAAGAAGGAAAACTTGTCAAAAAACAAAGGTACTGCCTTTTACAGAATGTGTAGTAGTTCTGATACGTTGGTTTCTGAAGAAGAGAATCAAAAACCAAAGATTTCTGAGAATAAGACAGATTCTTCCCCAAGGAGAAAGAGAAACACATCATCAAATTCTCAAGGTAGCTTGAACAGAAGTAAAGAAGATGTCACTGGGAGCCCAAAAAAGTCTCCAAAGTCTCCGAAGTCACCAAAACCTCAAAAACCTCCATCTGATGAAAGCAATAAAAAGTGTCCTCTCTTGTGCCCCCTTGAAAGTAAGTTCATAGAAACTGCAGGAGATGCATCTACCCCAAGATTTAATACAGAACAGATTCAGTATCAAGATGTAAAGGAAATCACCACAAATACTACTCCTGAAAGTGCCCCCGTTTCTGCTCTTCAAAGAGCAAGTTCAGTGACACCACAGCTGGCAAGCTCAAAACGCCAAGAGGAGCTAAGACCGCGTTTGAGTGAAAGACGTGTTTATAGTCGCTTTGAGCCATTCTGTAAGATGGAAAATGCTAGCCAACCTGCAGGAAATGCACCCAACAGCAGTTCACATCTCTCAGATATCAAAAGCAAGACCTTAGGGAATAATTACGGCAGGAGTAATCACATGGTTGGCTACAACTCAACTGCTTACCATCCATTGCAGCCTAATGAAAATAAGCTGAGAGGTTTCATGCAAAAGTTTGGGAACTTCCTACACAAAAGCAAGTAAAACTTTTGTTGATTGTGTTGAAATACAGCAAGAGTAGCAAAGCTGGACATAATCTTAACTGGACAAGACTGATGGGCGACTTTTGTAGAACTTACTTGGGTTTCTTCTTGGGTCTAGGACATTGGAACAAATGTACATATTTTTACGTAATTATCCTAGAATTGTTATACTTAAGTCTTTACAGAGGTTCTGTGTCCAGAAGATGTCTCAAGGGAGTTGTTTATAGTGTTTATATTGTAAGATTAATTTTATACATTTTCCTTGTGAAGAAAGTACGTACTAGCATATTGAAAGATTAAGCGTGGGGGAAAAAAAGATGGAGGATGTTTTTAAACTTCAAATAATAACTGTTTCCAAAGATTTTCCCTTTAAACATAGGATAGCACTAGGAATAGTGGCTTGCATTTTTTCAGCATTTATGTACGTTTTCAAATGATAAACACGAATGTTAATGCATTGCATGTTACTTATCTTCAAACTAATTTTTTAAAACCTCTTTTAGGCTTCATCTTGTTAATAATTTACCCCATAGCATCTATCAAACTATTTGGGCAGCAGATGGATCTATCTTACTTTATTGAATTTTCCATGTAATATGATATTTTTTCTAAAGTGTTTGGTACACAGATCGTAAAGTGACCTTAATCTGAGCTTTCACAGACTTGTTTACATGGTTAAACTAGTGTGAATGTAGGATGAACATTAAAAAAACTATTTATAACAAAGGTGCCTTGAACATAACTTACCACTAGTTTAAATTTCTATGGGTTAATTACATTTGTATAATGTGCCAGTATTCTGTAATGTATTCTAAAAATAGCTTTTTTTTACATTTTTCTATTTGGTGTTTCAAAAAAAAAAAAATGTTGGCGGAGGACTTATGTCTCTCAGGTAAGTTTTTGAGTTTCACATGCAACAGTCTGTTTTAAATGTTGCCAGACATATTTGCAACTCTGGCTTTAATAACATAGTTTTTAAATAAGGTTGCAAGTGCCTAGACTAGGCATGTGAGGAGGATTGCAAGCTCAACCCTGCAATGCTGCCTTATGTCCAGATGGGTATTACAAGGCCAGTAGCAATTAGGCATCTAAAAATGAGATTCATAAAAGTCACCACGTCAAACAATAAGGCACCTCTCCTAAGCCAAAGAAAGTATCAGTGAAGGGTGATAGTAGCAAGTGTTTAACCTTAATGGAGGCATTTAGGCACCTAACTGCAGTCTAAGGGACACATTTTTGTTCATCCGAGCCTCTCAGTCATAAAAAATTTCCTGATATTAAGTGCCTATGCCAGGTTAGTGTTTACAAAAAACGAAAGCAGGGTGTTTGGGCAGCAGCATGCCATCCACTTCTCATCTGCAACGTGCAGCCAGAACATCCAGCTGGCTCACACCCTCCTGAATGTGGAGTTTGTCTTTTAGGAGGATGCCATAACCATTTAGCTCTGAGATGCTCTGCAACGGTTTTGTTCCAAATTCAGAAATTTGGGAAAATTCATTGCTGAAATCTTATAATCCTTACACAGAGTCTTCATGTTTCAGGAGCATGTTTTAAGAGAGTACTTCACTCTTAGGTCTGAAAGGTCCTACAGCATTCTATGGAGGAGTCCCACTAGGAAGGTCTTGGCTTTATTCTTTCAGAAGAAACACCAACAAGGCATTTCATGCACTAGCTAGATTGAGTTCATTTGTGTCTCCTACCTGTGGCCCTGGGAAGAGATTTTATATGGAAATCTACTTCTCACCAAGAATCTGCTCTAGGTCCTGTGAACTCACCATAGTTATTATCACGGCTTTCAGTGAAGCGGTCAGCTTTTTGTTCAAACTGTTTCTCAGGCGACGTTATTAGGTTGATGAATCATAGCAGTAACTGTTTCACTGTGGGGATGGTATTTATTCATCAGAGTGGCAAAGTCTTGCATCTCAGTCTGCTGAAAGTTTTGGTCTCCCCTTCACCTGTGACCACAGAATAGACTTTGCAAACTTTTTGATGAGCACTGGTCACTTTGTTCACTCCTTGCTGAAATGCCATCGTTGGTATTTGTCCCAAATGAACATTTATACTGAGATATTCTGTCCCGACAGAAGTGGTGTTTTCAGATCCAAGGCAAGGAGTGTTTCCTTAGTGCTTCAGGCATATTTTCAATATAGGCACAACATACTTCCACAGCAAACAGCAGTGCAATAATGTACTTTTTATAACTCTTAATGTTTTTTAGCAGGGCAGAC
This sequence comes from Himantopus leucocephalus, assembly GCA_003993805.1. NCBI lineage: Eukaryota > Metazoa > Chordata > Aves > Charadriiformes > Recurvirostridae > Himantopus > Himantopus leucocephalus. The sequence goes on along the minus strand of RSEF01000003.1, from coordinate 96,495,868 downwards.
AGTTATTCAGGATGGTGCCTGAATTAGCAGTGCAGCAAAGGAACTTAATCAAGATGCAGGTGGTGCTAAAAACAGTGTGGGTAGTTTTTAGGAGGATCTTTAGTTTTTCCTTGTACTCTTATGAGCTCTGATGTAACATTTGTAGGCAGTACTATATTTGGATAGTAAACGAGAGGGAGAACAAGGGTCTTGGGGCAAGCTATGAAGTGACAGTGCTCTCCATTTTGTAGTAAACTTTGGGAAATCAATTTTGATACCTTTTCGAAATACTTCACTGTATTTTTCAAAGTCAATTGCTAATTAGAGAGTCCTGAGAAGGCAGATGTCTTAACTTACCAAGTCATCTATGTTTATAGGTATGTACTGCTATTTTGTACCTACACAGAAGATTAAGAGCCTTAGGTGAAGAGCCTGCTCATAGACTTAATAATGAAAAAAAATAATCACAGTAGAACTAGCTTTTTTTTCAGTTTCAGCCCTCTCCTCAGAGACCCCGCATAGGAACATTGCTACATTAAGGTCTGATCCGAGGTTAATTGAAATTAATGCAAAAGACCACCACGGACCCCAGTGGAAGTAGGATCAGACAGTTAATGTACTGACACCACTATTTTAGAAATGTTACAAGAGGGAATGCTGTTTAGGGAGCGTGGGGCTCTGACACCTCAGGGAGAGAGCAGCCCGATGCCCGATGCCCTGCCTGCCGCTGCGGCTGTGAAGGTCGGGGAGCACAGTGGGCAGATCCACAGGTGGTGCAAAGACCAACTGTTATTTTCTTCCCTCCAGAATTGCGCCATAAAGTGGGAAAACAGTACCCATCCAGTCCTGTCTGATTTGCCTCATGTCTGTGTAGGAACCTAGCTGTTTCACAAAACAGAAAGGAAAAATATGGATGGGGGGGGGGGAAGAAAAAAGATACCTGTTCTTTGCATCAGCAAAGAAAAAGGGATATGCACATTTTGGAGTTTACAGTTTTGAACTTCCTTTTCCCAAAGCTTGTCTTGATGTTTCTGCTTTTCCAAGGAGATGCAATGCGTCCTAAATGCACATTGCAAGTTTGTCACACCCCACACACACCCAATGCACTCCCAGTTTTGTAAGGCTGTGAAGTAATAGCTGTTGCCGTGCGTGATGGCCGTTTGTCCAAATGGCTTGGGAGTTGTGAAACCCATAAAAAGTGACGTGTCATTTCCACATTGAATAAAACTCCATTAGCACCGTAATAGATCTGGTAGGGTGGCCGTGCACAAGCCGACCAGAGTGATGCAATGCTGAGCATGGCCCTCAGAGCACCATCAGCGGCGGAGGGCAGAGCAGCCGAGAGATACAGGCTCGTCATGCGCTGCCCATTCAATTCACATCGTAAATAAACCACCTACCCATTCATAATACCCAGTGAATAAATTGCTTCATTTCTTCAGCCTTGTAATAAACAATTTTTACCACCTCTCAGATTGCAAAATGTTGGTTGTTCTCTTATTAATGAGCTTGCACTGCACTCTTTATTCATGCTAACAAACATGAGCTAGATGTAAAGAAAGGTTAAAAATTTAGAAAAATTTCAATTTCCAGCTGTCTAATACATGGGGGTAGTTGTATTTGTTACAAACCTTGAGAGAAACAAAAAGCTTATCAGGCAATAGATGTTTGTGCATTGATAGGTGAAAAATTGCTAATTCAGAGAAAAAAAATGATCGTTTTTCAGCTTTCTGAAATATACTAGGAAATGTGATTTATAAAAGAAGTCATAAGAAAAATAATACTAAAATCTGTTACAAGGCAATGTAAAAATAAAATTTAAAATGGCTCCATTAAGCTGTACAATAAATATATATATATTTTTATTTGTAGGATTAGGTGGAATAAGCTGTACAACCAAGTAGATTTTCAGCTGTGTAATGCAGAGAGATCAGTAGGATTACTGTGGTACTTATTATAATTTTTTCCCCATAACAATATCGTACTGCACAGTGCAGTATTGGGTTTTTTTTTCGTTTGTTTTCATTTAAGTCAGGAGAGTTAGAGCAACATAATGCTGCAGTAGTTCACGGATAATTGAGACATGTTACTCCAATTTTGTCTTCACTTGCATGAGTACATATTCCATTAGCACCTCGGTGACAAGAGAGGAGACTGCAATGCTCAAAAGGCCGTCTTGCCATTTCATTCTTTATTTCGTACAGGTGCTTACAGATGTCTTGGTACCTTTCTATAGAGTCTGAAATTTTTCATCATTTTCCATTTGAAGCTGAGAGTTCCAGTTAGGTCTCCATTTTTCACATTTTGACGTGATGCCCAAGACATGTTGCATGTTCTGAGAGCTGTTTTCTGTATTGAGAAACAGGATGAAATAAAACATTTGCTCTTGGACAGCTCGGAACAGACCTGCTTTGCTGTTAAGCAAAGCTAGTAGTGCGGATTTCTACTTTAGCGATGTTGACTCGTTTTCATCCCCTTAACCTCCTTCTTGCTCAGAGTGGTCCCCCCCCAGGTCAGTATTTAAAAGCAATTTTCATATACGTAACACTAAAAAGTGGTCAAGTCCTATTTCTGAAAATCCAGGGGGATGTAGAGGGCTAGATTACCAAATCAATTCTTTGTATATCTTGAAAATATCTTTGCGTATTTCTGGAAGAGAATCTGGTTTACTAAAAATGACTGGACATCCCTTCAGAAGAAGCTGCTGTGAAGACGATGCATCTTTCTCCCACCACGTGTGTTACATGAACTAAAAATTCAACAGAAAAATGCAAGAGACAGTTGGAGGGAAAAACAACTGTTTCTGATAAAAGGCCCATGATACGTGTTTATTTTGATAGTCTTGCTTCCATATGTAAATACAGCTGGGAAAAAAAATGCTTCTTTTCTCTCCAAAATGGAAAAAATTTATGACACTTGAAGCAGAAATATTTTAAAGCCTGAGCACCGGTGGCAATATTTTATGGTGTTTAAGAAATGAATGCAACTCATTTATTAGCATTCAAATACAGGATTCTTACATGTCTGTTGTACATTGTCTGTTCTTGCCTCCTTTAGCAATTAACATGCTCAAAATTCATACTGGTTTTCTACATCTTCCCAAGCCCTTGAATAGTACTCCGAAGAACCGATCCAACGAGGCACTAAACGTTTGGTGTAGTCCAAATTTCAGCATAGTCCTAGCTGGTGTATTTTGGGAAACTGTTGAATATATGGTTCCATTGTTTTCATGGGGCCGTGTCTAATTTTGACCCATGGCAACACCATGTTTTGACATCATGTCTGGCATGTTTCTTCCAAATGTCACATATGCTGCTGTTAAAATATCAGTATTCTGGTTTGAGAGTTGAGATCAGTCTTCCTTAGTGCAGGGTCTGTGGATCCTTGGTGATCCATAAGATTTCAAAATGTGACATGGAAGTGAATTCAGGTGACTAAAAAAATGCAACCAAACAAAACAGAAAAGCATTTGTGCATATTTCCACCTACAGCAAAGAAAGCAAGTAAAATCAGAAGATAAAGTCATAAGCGAACATTCATAATGTACTTTTTACCAGTTGAAAATGAAACCTGGGACACCAATGCTGCAGGAAAAAAAAAGAATAATCAAGTGCTCTTTGATTAAAAAAAGCTGAGAAACACTGATCTAGATGATGCAAAACAAGCACGAGGGGTGCTACAAACACACAAGACCCAGAATAGATATTACTGGGCAATTTCTGAGGAAAGAAAAAAAAAGTATTTCCATCAAGTTGCTTTCAGTACTGACAGATGTAAAGGACTGTGCGGGTTTCATTTAAAATTGTTACTTGATATGTAAATCCTTTTTCTCAGATGGAATTCCTGGATTACATAGCAGCTATGTTATGGATATACTGTGTATGTACAGATACAAACCAAAAATTGTCTTGAAATAATTTATTACTTTTATTTTTTACCAAATAAAATGTTTCTTCTAAAGCTCAGCTCATTCCTGTGTTCTTGTTTTCACTGGCTCATACTGTTATTAACATTTTTCATTTCAAAATTTAGCACATCTTTTTAAAGAACACTGACAGATGTGTTGAGTGAGATGTTGTAAATTGAGGTCTCAAAGCTGCTTTGCGGTAGCATCACTGTTTGCACATCTGCTGCACCTTCTGCGGGACCAACAGTCCACTCAAACAACAGAGAAAGGACCAAAGCCGACATCACTGTAATGTAAAATTTCTGGAATAAAATATAGGTAGCAATAAACTGGATTGAAAATTAAACAGGGTAAGGTCCACTATGTTAGCGTCCCATGTTTGCTTTCAGAGCCTTGTATCATTTCCTTGCTCCGACATTTGGATTTGTTTGCCTTCCTGTTAATTCTGCCTTGCTAGGGACTTCAGCTTCAATAGTCCTCCTTCCATCACCACCTTAATTTCCTCTTTCCTATTTACATGAAACTTCCTTCGGAAATCTGTTTGCCTACCTCTTGCCTTGTAAATGCTATTGGAAAAAAAAAAAATCTCTTCCATCACATTGCTTGAGAGAATTAGCTTCGGACAACTCCATGCATGAGTGCATGCTACTACTGCATGGCTAATGAGGAATTGATTTGGAATCCTGAATATTTGCTCAGTGCCTCTGAAAAAAACAGTAGGAAACATAGTAGCCTTTCTGAACATTTTACAGTCTATATTTAGACTTCATGGAGGAAGGAAATGAAGAGGAAGAGAGGAAGTGAAAAGTTAAAAAGGCAAAGGTTATAAAACAGTGAGGTGGTTATTCAGTTACCATGTATGAAAGCTTTGATGGTTGGGGTTGTGGTGGTATGTATGCAGGCATGCATGCGTGTACCTGTATGCATAATACCAAGGCTCCTACTGGTACAGGAACTTCTACTTGCATAGTAATATAAGTAAAATTCGTCTCACTTAATTGAGCTCAAGCCTTTTCTCTGTTCCCACACACAAGAAGTCATGATTATTCCCATCTCTTCTTTCCTTCCTGCTTTCCTGACTTAGGTCCAGCCTAAACTTACCCAACCAGCAACTCTGTCTGCAGCGTTTCAGCATCACTAGGTAAATATTAGCAAAAAAAAACCTGAACCTTTTCATTTTCTGGACACATCAATTGGATTGAGCGGGCAGCTATGCCTATAGCCAAATGAGGACAAGACTGATGACCGTACGAGTTGGGGATTTCTGACAGGAAAGTACTTGTATGCCATTCATTACTGAAAATTAAAATGTGCCAATTTTTGACAAGACGTTGAAAACTAGAATAATTAGACTGAGTTACGGCAGAATTACTTGACTCTGAATTGCTACAGCTGAGTTAGAGCTGTCATCCCCTTTGAGTGGATGGGGAGCCCAAGGCTGCAGTGCTCTCGCTGCTGTGGGTGCAGACACGGGTGTCTCCTTGTTTTACCTCCGTCCAGTTCCACTGCCTTGAATTTACCAATAACATGAGTGACTTGGAGAGTCCATTTCCACGTGTGTAAACTGGGTCTTGTTTAGCACAAGCACATATTAATTGAAAATCTTGCTTCTATTAAGTATCTGTAAAATTGTCACTTTTGATATTGCAGATCTTTATATATAATAAACAGCTTTTCCCTATGTATCTCAGAAATGGCCATCTTTCACACTGTATTTGAGACATCCAGCTATTTTTTATCTCGAAGTAGTTGCTAGTGGTACTTGGGCCGCTATATTGTGATAAATGTAAGTAAGTACTCAAAACTTAAATAACAAGTAAGATTAACCATTACTCTTTGTGTGCAATGGCCACTTTCAAACCCATCAGCCACGGTCTTCACAATTGTTTTGCTCAACTTACTTCTCAAAATAAAAAATATCTCAGTGCTTTCTAAGGTGGGACAGACAGTTGGCTCTTACAGTTTGTGAAAGTCCGTAGATGCCTGCATCCAAGTGATGCAGAGGACCCAGTCTGTAAGCGGACGAGTCAATAAGGCAGCCAGGGCTTGGGGTCAGGATGCTCTCAGCAACTCCTCATGATGGTTTACCTAATTAAAAGCATTACAGAGATCAATATAGGCTATAGGGAAGCAGGTGGTCACCGTACACTTATTCTCGCACTGACAAGCCTGTCAGCGAGAGAAGTGCTGTAAAGGTGGTGTGCACACCGCAAGATTCATATCCTCTGTTCTTCCTCTTCTGAGCAGGGTAAGGGTTTGGGGAAAAACACAAGGGCCGGAGGAAAACACGTTTGGGAAGATCAGCAGCCTGTTTGTCAGCAGATTTTGTTCTCGTGCCCCACATAAAGAGTCTTTAGGAAGGCATCTGTCACCGGTTACTTGACACTTAAGTAAGTAAACTTCTGGTTTTTAGCTATTTCACTGACACCCGTCTCTGCCTCAGATGGTTCCTGCACTGCAAATTCTTAGTGGTGGGGGGGATATTGTGGAAAAATGCCACTGTACACAGTCTCTGTTCAGCCAAGTAGCACAGCAGAGCCTACCTGCCGTTGTCCCAGGGATCACACCATCATCCTTTGATGCTTCAAATCATCAGGCAGAGACAGGATCACAAATCACAGGTCTAAGAGAATGTCCTTCTCACTTGCTGGGAAGACATAAGCTGCAAGAGAGAACTGTGCCTCCCTCTGCAGATTTCAAGAATGGATGTTCCACAAACTAGTTTTTTTTAAACTTAATTTTCTTATGTTTTCGGTCATACACAGTGTGCAGACTTAAAGCAATAAAACTGCCAAAACAATAAAGTATTGAACCTTTAGGAGATTATAAACAGAAGGAAAGTTTGCCTGGAGCGTTTCTGTCCTTTTTTTCCCACCCACCCGACAGACGTGGCCAGAGAGCAAAAAGCAATGAAAATGAGAGTAAACCAGAGGGCACCTTTGTGTCTCATACGTGTTCATACTTCTTCTTCTACTGGGGCTTCTGCACTACATATTGGTTTTAGCTCTTTGCTGAAAACCTGTGGGCTCAAGTTGCACCTCTTACACGGGTCTTCAAAGCCACTTTTCACAGACTTGTGTTTAATCCCCCATTTATTGCATTATTTCATTCACTCCTCTGTGGGATTTTTAAAACATAACCTATACTGAAATAGATTTTTCCTAAGGAGTATCACTTGTTACAGAGCTAATACTTTGAAGGTGATATATGTATACATATACACATACCCCCACACAGTTATTTTCCAGCTTGATCAGCTCTAAAGACATCAAATATATTCAACAATGATCTACAATTCAAAAGAGATTAATTTCTCAGTAGATAAAAATTTACAGTCTATAGTCTTTGGGTTAAGAGGCAATATTTTATTCAGTTCACAAGCCAATAATTTGTTTGAATTATTTTTCAGATCAATTATTTTTAACAAAGTTAATCTCATGACCTTGAGAGATTAATAGTAAATGAGGTTGATAGTTGACAGTTTGAATTCAATCAACATTTACTTAATTTGAATTTCTTTGAGCAGGCGCTGTTAAACCTCATCAACAAGAGTGAGCATTACACGAGGATATACACTTGCATAAAGTCCGACACACACCTGCTAGTACTGACCTAGTAGCAACAGAAAGAAATAAACAACAGCAGATCTTATAAATCTTTCATGCCCGGTTTTGAAGCAAAATGTTAAAAATCATGGCAGGGATTCCTAAATTGGAGTCCCATTTTCAAAATCACTGANTCGGTCTTTTTTTTTTTTTTTTTTTTTTGCCAGGGGGTGTTAAGTACTATATCTGGACTTACTCCTTATATTTTGCAGACAAGCATGTCTTGAAAAGACTCATCATGCTCTACTATTACTGATTTTTAAGGGAGAGAGATAAATACGTTTAAAATCTGTAAAGCCTGCAAATTGCTTGTGTGATTTTGGAAAGGATGCCGTCAGTCATGCACTGAGAGACCAGGGATTCACAACTCAGTCTGCACTTCAGAGGGGGCATCTTTCTAGGAAATAAAATACTGAATTTTGGTCACATGGACAACTTGGAGAGCTTATTTTCAGAAGGATGTCAGGAATTCATTGGCATCTTTAGATGGCAAATTTTAGAAAGTCTGAATAAAAAACAAATTAAATAAAAAAATAATTATGTACATTTGAACAGGAACAATGTATGTTTCTTCTTTTGCAAAAAAATCTTATTTTTTCGTTCCCCAAGATCAAACACCTTTTATTAATTAATAAATCCTCTTCCTTTGAATTTTAAATAACTCCGTTACCATGACTGCTTGGATTCCAAAACGCATAAGACATGACCTTGCAAACTTCAGCTACCTCAAGTTTCAAGAAGTATAACATGAAGCATATTTTAATGTGTTCTTTCATGAGTAATTGAATACTTTTCTCCTCTCACTTGAGAAGCAAGAGCTATTACGCCCTTGAACTCTTTAGAAATATTTTTAATGTGAGAGGAAATGTGGGTCAAAGCATTTATACCATAATACTTGCATGCACGTCTATAAATCTCTTAACTAGACAGGAAAAAGAATCAGAGAAGAGAAAGAGATATTAGTCCTTCCATCTGCCCGAGGCAGCCAAAATGTACATTGACATATTTTAGCTCCCTGCCAGCAGCAAATTTGCAGCGCTTGGAAGTGACAAACAAAATAAGGTGACAACTAAAAACATTGTAAAGCCCAGGTTAGCATGTCACACAGAGCACCGTGCTTACCCACGTCCTTAGGCTTTAAAGACGAAGCTCAGAAAATTACAAAAGCTGCAGCTGTCTGTTATTTATGCGAGCAGAGAGCTGAGGTTGCCCTCGCCGAGCACCACCGAGGCTGTGCCAGCATGGTGCTCAGTGCGCAGCGGCGGGCGAACCTCACCTGGCATTTTTAATGCTTCCCAGCAACTGGATGAAGTCCTGTCCAAATGCTTTGTAGGAAACCCCTATCCTCCCTATAATTGTTTCTATTTATTTATTTTAAGTGTGGAGCTCAAATCTAGAGGTAGAAGATCTGCATCCTGTTCTGGCTCATGCACCATCAGGTTAAATAGTTAGAAAATCCAGTCCCAAAATCCTTTCTTTTGATGTCGATGAGTGACCACACTGGGCCTCAATGAGATTTCTGTTACTGGCAGGTGGGCAGTTTGCGAAACTGAAACATCTTCCTGAATATCACAGAAAGGGAAAAAGCAAAAAGTGCACTCCCCCCCATATTTTATGTGCCTTTTCAGGTGGGAGCAGACAGTTGTGGCAGGGAGAAGCGCTGAGGAGGCAGGCGAAGGGACCAGTGGTGTGATTTGTCACTTCTCCACTGGAAAACAGAGTAAAATAAAACCATAAGAAACAGGAATCTGACCTTATCAGTACGGTGAGCTCTGTTCCCGTAAGCACTTCTGAGAAGTCTCAACAGGTCTCATCCGCAGTGTTCCTCTTCTGATGAAAATTTCGCACACACAATGATGATAAAAGACCTGGTCTTTAGTTTTCCCTCATTTCCCGAAAGAAATTCCTTTCCTCCCCACACTGCTACCCATGCATTTATGCGTACAGCATAGCAACAGCGTCACTGCATAATGATACTCCAGAGAAATGTTCAAGCTACAGCCAATTTTGCAGTTACTATGAGGCTGCTAAAGCATCTGAAGTGCCATAGTTCAAAGCCTGCTCAGATTATCTCCGTTCTTTTGTGTTGGTGTCCTGGTTTGAGGTGAAACAAGACTAATTTTGTTCAGTAGCTTTGCTTCTTAGCTGGGCCTCTTCTAACTACTGAAATTAACAGCATATTGTGCAGACAATGTTCACTCTCAGAGTGATAAGACCAATGTTTATAGCTGATGCCCAGGCATGGTATGCAGAGATGCTCTTGCTTACACTTATTGCTATAACACCCAAGGCCAGATAACTTTGTTACTTGCCCCACTGGAGGTAAATGCAACTTCCCTGTTGGAAATGGAAAAGCACAGTGGGGTCCCACCTGCGTGGAGGAGCAGACAAGCCAGGTGACCCAAAACCGACCAACAGGGTATTCCATCCCATC
>RSEF01000003.1:96472582-96485843 GCA_003993805.1 Himantopus leucocephalus | reverse complement strand
AGAGAGGGGTGGGGGAGCATCTGTCAGTCCCACCTGGGGTACCCCAGGTCCCCAGTAGCCAATTTGGCCTAAACCACGACAGCTGGCAAAAGTATAGACACAACCATAGAAAAGATGACAAAACTGACATTTAAGCTATCCACAGTGTCTGAGGTTTGGTACCAAAGTATTGGTTTGATAGCAGTATTCATATGATAACTGATTATATCCCATGATATCTATCTATCTATCTAGTATTTATAGTATTAAATAAATAATAAATCAAAATTTAATATTTATGTATTTGACCTGACAAGGTAGTAAAATGCCTCAGAATAAAAGGCATATTAATAAAAAGCCCCGGTTCTGCAGATGGTTCCATACTGACCTCCAAAATTAAGAACAAAGTGTTCTTTAAGATTTACTGTAGCTTGTAATCGATTACATGAAATGATTCTTATGAAACATATAATTAATTTGCTTTCAGTGTGGTGATGGTGCAGGCATAGAAGGATGATCATCAGAAGAAAGGCTATAAAAAAGAGGAACCTGATGACAGACTTTGTCAAATATCTTTTGGGTTGGGTTTTTTTTTTCATGTGCATGATGCATATTCCCTGTATAGATGAAAAACTACAGATGAATCATAAAATAAAAGTAGTGTGAATGAATGTATTCTGCTCACTGTAAAACACAGTTAATAATGTATTCATTACTTCTAGCTAATACTAGAGCTTACAGCTGCTACATCTAAATAACACTGAGGCAATTTCGATGTTGATTTACACGCAAGAGAGGGCAGTTCCACGTCCTGATTTTCAGGACGGACAATATTTTTAAATGAAGGATTGGGCTAGCACTTGGGAGATTAAGATTCAGCAGTTCTTCCACAAGTTTCTTATGTAGGCAGCTAAGACTTGACTTCTAAAGAAGCTGTGCAACCGCATTTTTCTATTTTCCATTTGTCCTCTAAGCTAAAACAAAGAAGCAGAGCTGGGTGCAACAACCAAAAGGCAGGATTCCTTTTCCCCTGGCTAAATACCTCAATCAACAGGCACCTCTTTTTCATCCTTATTTGTTTTGCTACCTGATGGCTCATCTTCACCAGTGGTGCTCCTACAAGGGTAATCCTGAGGAGCTACTGGTTCTCCCTCAGCTTTGTGTGAACCTTCTGCATCAACCAGGGACACACACAGACCAGGCTTAGATGGACCAACCAGGTACCTGGAGTGCAATAAATGAAGGAAAGTTTAACTGAGAAACTTTAAAGGCATAGACATGAGAGAGATGATGATTCTCTCTCTGCCAGCAAGATCCAGGCCCCTTAGGGTGACTGAAAGCAAGTGGAACTTAAGTGATCAGAAAAAGGCAATACTGACAACTGACTGGGCTCCAGTGACTTACCAGCCAGACAGAAACCAGACTGGCGTTTGAGGCTTAAAAAATTGGATCAATGTGAATAAAATGGGTGTTGTGCGGGTGGCACTTTTGCTGATCTGGTTTACCGTCCATTTTTGCTCTTCCCAGTACATAGTAACTCCACTGCAAAAAATTAAAAAAAATCCCCAAAAATATCTTCCATTTACCTGCTTGCATCTTGTCAGGAACAAGCCACAAAACTTCCCCTGTGCCCACTGTACATCTGGCTGCTGCAGTCTCATTTCCTTTTGTCTTGCTGGTAAGAGATCCTAAATTGCCCTTTAATGTATCCATTCTTTAATTTTCTCAGTTATATGCAATATAACCTTCAGGACAGAGTGCTGAATAAGTTTCTCCTGCTTCATCTTTTGGCTGAACTACTTCTGCAAATTACAACTAGGTTTATTTAAATAGGCTGGGTCTAACTTCATAGGCTTGTGAAAAAGATGGGAACAACTGTGCTGTGTAAATCTCTTCTAACATGAGTCATTGCAGTTTACAGCACTTGCAGCACTACAGCTCTGAATAAATATCTTTGGCTTTTTGAAATTTTAACTAAGAATATTTGTATGTGACTCGTTCCGCAATTGTTGCATTTGTTGCAATGGTGCTCTTAAATTAGCGTGATTGATTTTGCTTTAAGAAATCTACTGTGGCAATAAAAGGGTAATTCTTTATTTGTTTCTTTTTAAAGCAGCATTGCGTAACATTTGTAGGATTAATTCTACTCTGCTATTTGATTTCTTTTTCCTTTCAGTTTTCTGCCAAGATGGGAAAATGAGCTGAGAAATGCCAGGGATCCCTGTGGCTGCTTCTCCTCACGCCACTGTGAGCAAAGGAAATGCCGTGTAGGGAGGAGGCGGGCTGCTGGTGCTTCCCATGGAAGTGAGCAGGATGACGGGCGCTCCTGAACAAACCACCCAGAAAGGATGGTGGAAGATACACACACCTTCTGCTGAGTCAGGAAGGGTTTCACCGTACTCCTTCATCAACCACGTGTTCTCTCGCTGGCCACAGACAGAGGCAGATTCCTCTGTGGAATGGCTCCCAGGTGGGCCAAATTCAAGGTACCCTTGTTACCAACTGGTGAAGAGACTGAGACCTGAGCCGTGAGGAGGGCTGAGCTGCGCCTGGATGCAAACGTCTCACTGGGAGACACAGCATGGGACTAGGGCTGGTAACCCTCCTCGGGGACCGCGGCACTTCCAGCCCCTGGAAGCCACAGCTCATCTCCCCACTGACGCTTGCACAAAAGATGTAAAATTAATCACCAAGCCTCTGCCGGTAGCTCCCAATGTTTTAAGGAGGTTTTCGTTGAGCCATGCCGAGGGAGTGCCCGCACTAATTGAACAAGCAATTGAAATACCTGCTGTAAGCCAGAGGCTAAGCTTGACTACACCACGATGTGCCACACGCCCTTGCGAAGAGCTGGGCTAGCACCAATAAATGCGACCGTCAGTCTGGAGCTTATTTCAAAATCAGAAAATGTGCTTTCTTTTTCCTTCTTTGTAACAAATTTCTTTTGGTTGTACATCTGCATATTGTACCCAGGGTTCACTGAAGCAGCAAAAGTCCGGGGATGCATTTAAAGACAACCAGAAAGAAAACCTTCGGAAGAGAGATTTTTATAAAGTGCTAAGCACCTCTCTGGTTATAACACTCTTTAAAGCGCATTGAACTGAGTAGCTATACAGGACCAGAAATACTCAAAATTAAACTGGTTTTGGCTTTCATTTATCTGTTTTACTATTTGTCTGGTTTTGTTGTTTATCGTGCCATTTAACTACTCCTGTGCACCTATATATTTATCAATATATCATTGCATAAGCGAATCTTCTTAACCCGCATCTTAGTAATTAAAAAAAAAAAAAAAGATCTAATCACTCCATAAAGAAAAGAAAGATCATAACTGGATTGAATATGAACTGCACAGACTATAGCTAGTCAGGGATTTTTAGCTGAATTTTTTTTGGAAGGAGATACCAATGCTCTGAAATGAAAACTTTGTCATTTAATTTTCATTTTGCCCCTCCAAGGTGAGCTATTTCTGTGAATTTTTCAACTTGAAAAGATTTAGAAAAAATTTCCAAAGCAGCTTGACCACTGTGTTCAGTCATTCTGGAAGTGGAAATTCCAGCCCATCCAGTTCAAAATGAACACTGGCTTTCAAATAAGAGTGCATGTACAAAAGCGTAAACATAAACAACAGCCAAACATCATTGACTGGAATGACTTTGTAAATACAATTTTGAAACTTATTTTACTAGAAAGATTTCACTTTTCATTTTTGGTTTTGAACTGGAATCTACTCTCTAAATCTCAAAAAAACCAACAGTCAGAGATGGAAAACAGGTTTCCTTCCCAGCTCTGGTATCATTGCTCTGTGGAACAGGTTAAAGACACAAAGTAGTTATTAACAATGCAGATTAACAAAGGAAGATTTAGTATGAGTGTTACCATCAAACCTGCCTTGTTTTGCTTTCCAAAGGAGAACGGTGTTACTGCTGGTTAGTAGATACACAGCACATGTGTGAACTAAGGAGGACAAAGGACAAAGGATATAAACTGAAACAAGAGGGGTTCAGACTAGACCTAAGGAGAAACTTTTTCTCCGAAAGGACAGCCCAGCTGCAGAGCAGGTTGCCCAGAGAGGTTGTGCCATCTGCATCCTTGGGAGTTTTCAAGACCCAAGTAGATAAAGCCTTCAGCAACCTGGCCTGACACCACAACCAGCCCTGCCTTGGGCAGGAGGTTGGACTGGGGACCTCCTGAGGTCCCTTCCAGCCTGAGTTATCCTGTGAGCCTAGTTTATCAGGAAGGCTAAAGGAGACGCCTTTCCACCTGCTTACCAGTACTTAGGCCTGTCTCTGGTGATCCCAAATCTCTTCTGTTGCACTGTGATTTTGAGCACTTTCAAACAGCTGGCTGCTGCATGGCCCTTCAGCATTCTTGTGGCTCTGCTGAAGCTTGAGGACTTGCACTTTTATGCAGCAGCCCAGTGTGGTGTGTCCCATTCCTGCTCCTGCCTGCAACCCCCAGTTTTGGGCATGTCCCCAGCATGCAACACAGGAGGCAGAAAGGCATTGTGCAGGGAGGAGAGAGGGAATCAGCTCTCCCCATCCTGCATGAAGCCTGAAGCTCTACCTGCTGCTGGAGCAGTCATGGAGTTGACGTGGAGCTGTCGCTATTCTTCTCACGTGGCAATCTCTCTTCCTTGAGAGACTATCCTCAAGGGATGCACAGTATTTATTTACGGTAACCTTTGGGTTTGGCGCACAAGCTGCACTGTGCATTTTATATCTTTGTTTTATCTTCTGCAGAATATGTCTATGTAAGCCATCTCTGTGGGTACAAAGTTTGCTCTGGGGTCTTATTTTGACAGATTTAACGTTTCCTGATTTAGTTTAGCATTATTCAGCCTGTGATATGTGAGCTGCTCTTGCTCCACAGAACATCAAAGACGTTCCACAAAATGATTGCAGACAACCCCCCCGCCCCCCAAAAAAAAAACAACCTAAAACCCTTTTACACAGTCAAGTGCAAAATGAAGCAAAAAGAGGGAAATCAAATAATAAACGAGTAGTTAAAGTTTACACTGTTGTTCTGGGTTGGAAGTGAATAGCATTGTGCTGGAACTGCATGAGATAGTCCTTTCTTTTTCTCTCCAAATAGTAGATGGTCTTTTAATTAAATAAGTTAGTTGACACGTCAGTTAAATGAAATTCATTTAGATTTAGGTTTAGATGCTCTGAAAGTCTTTTTGCACCTTATTAATATTCCAGCCACAACAGAGTACCAATTTGGACAGTTAAAATTTCTAAGCATTGCTTTCTTCAAAAGTGTAGCTTGCTAATGCCAACTATGCTAATAACAAGATTTTTCATGAGTTTGTGAGATAATAGATAAAACCTTCAGAAAATTCCTTTAATTGTATCTCCAATGTTTCTGTAATTGCCAACTGCGATACTGCAGCTGCATTAAACTTTGTTTTCTGAAATAGAAAGAAATGATTGCTCACTTTGCACTCCGTGTTAAGAATATTCTGTGGAAAGATGTCTTAGAATAAGTTTTAGGGGATGTGAAGGATATGTTGTGGACTTACCCCAAAGAATATTTTTGCTCTCAGCTAGAGTTTTATCAATATGCCCTCACAGGGAACTTGCAGTCAGCCCCAGATGCAGTTCCTGTAGATGATCAACCTCTCCCAAGCCTGGTTCACTCTGCTACTACTCCTGAGGGCCTCGGATCCTTCCTTCACCCCGTGGGCTCAGAGAAGGGCAAGTCAGGGGGTGCTGCTCTCATGAGGTGGAGACCATCAGCAATTAAGAACATTTTTCTCTGTGACATAAACCAGCATGTTCTGATTGCCTGAAAGCAGCCAACAGCACAGCCCTTGAGGGGGGCTGTTGTATTAGCCCATGGTGTTAGCTGGAGAACAGGTCAGCTGGCCAGGCTCCTGTCTGCAACCCCCAGCCCATCCCTCACTGTGTCCCAGCTTCTCCCATGGCACAGGGTCAGCCTCTCCCTTTGCTTCCTCTATCTGTTTTAATCACCTGATGTCTTTGAAGTCACTTCAAAGGTCTGCTGTTAAAAATTAATATCCAGTAGATGATGCTTCCTGTTGTTTTAGGCAGGGAAACTGCCTCAAGTAATGGTCCGCTCATTTCTTGATGCTTCATTCAACAGCTGGCTACGTTTCCCTGCATCTCCTTGCCTCCTCGCTCTCTAGTTAACCCTTCATAACCTCTTACAAACAGCATGCAGTAAAGAAGACAAATAGTGAACACAAAGTATTTTATTATACTTAAATGTGCAGCTACTCTACAAAGCTTGCCAGGCATTAAGTATTGAGGAATATTGCACATTAATGGTGATCACAGTATCTGTAGGAAACTACTTCTTCTCCCACTAGTTTTACTTCTGAACAAATGCCCTGGCCTCCACAGTGATATTCCTGCTTTTCAGTGATACAAGATTGAACAGAAGTCTCATGTGTGTTTGTCCCTTACAGAAGATTTGCTGTACCATTGTGCAAGTCAGGATCTGCACAGCCATAATCCATAAATATTCTTTTATTGCTGTTCATGTTGTTATGTTGTGAGAAGTTGGACATGTAACAATTTAACATCCATCATTAAAATCCTACTCAGTATTTTCTAGGTATAGCTGTCAAATGTGGAGTAGTGAGATGGTTTTATAGGGCTAAAGCTGAGAAGCCTTAGAGCTGTCAGCTGCTGAGTCTGACCAATACCTCAAAGGACTCCATGGGGCCAACGGGCAGATTTTAGGCCTTATAAATCTGTTTTGCCCCAGACAGTTAGCTAGAAATGGTGAAATGAGGATTCCCTCAGCATCCCTTCCACTTGCAGCAGTACCTGCTTCTGTTTCAATTTGATCACCTTCCAGTATGGATATCTGGGGAGGGAGCAAAGGCCGGAGTTCAATTAATCTAGTTCTAGTTCATGTGTTCCTCTTTGAATTACAGCTAAGCTAGTTACCCCCTTGCTTTCCTCTCAGTTGTGAATATCTCAGCCCTAGAGAAAATATTGTGTGTTGAGAGTCTTCATTTTATCACTTCTGCTTGGGAAACTTTATGTGCTCTGTAATGGCATCTTCATGTTTCTGAATGCAGATTCAGTACATGCTGTTAAAGTTTCAGCTTTGATCTTTTTTACAAAGTGCTGTACTGATTTATATTGAATCACAGTATTGCTCTTAAAAACACCTGGTTCAGATCTCAACTACAAATGTCAGGAAAGTCTAATAAATAACTAATCTGCAAGATAAACTGTTGAGGGGATGCAAACTATATCAAAGTGGAATTGATCAGTTCTCTAAAATTTCTTCTCTGAATCTACCCTGAAATTACCAAGGAGATTTCTATATTCATGTCAGAAAGTGGGATCTGGAGCCCTCCATAGCACAAAATATTTAGCTCTAAGGAGGGGAAAAATCAAGAACACGTCCATAGTAATGATGGACACAGTTGCAGTGAAGTTTTGCCTGCAGAACAAAAACAAAAAGAAAATCATTAGAAAGGGCTTTTACTAGAATTATATTTTTCGTTCATCTACTCTGAACTTTCTCAGACTGTTGTCAGAGATGGCACACCCCATATGGACTTTGAATTCTGTAAGTCAAGGCTCTTGTTTATTGGCATGGCTATCCATTTAAGGATACTCCCTGCTGACTCATCTGAAAGTGCAGCTTACGAAATATCAAGAAAAGCTTATATTCATTGGAGCAATGTGAACACGCAGAATTTCTCTGGGGTGGTTTTCTTGCGTGCTGCACACCTGCCTAATAACAAAGGAGTGGAAGGCATTCAGGGATGAATGCAGTCGAAACCTGCATCTCCATGGAAATAGATGTAAGATTAGGGTAGAATGAAGAAAAGGCCTTCAATTAAATCATGAGGTATGAAATCTGACCTAAGTTATCTCTTTGTAATACCTCTTAGGCATGTTTACTACTGCAGGTGAAGGAAGTGGTATGCATTGGCATACATGTGTCTCCCCCTACTTGCAGGCCTGCTCTGCTAAAGAAGGGAGTTTATTTTCTGACATCACAGGAAAACACATATTCCTTCATGAATATTAAAAGTTTTAGTTCCTACTAAAGGTCTTCTTGAACTTGAGACACTGTTTTCTTGAGTGGGTTCATCCTGAGTTCTACTTCAGAAAGGAGTGTGTAAATATCATCCTTAATTAGAATTAAATAGTTCCCAAACTGTATTATTCAAGCAAGTTGTACTCTAAGTAGTAAACTAAATCTTAGACAGGTCTGCCCTATCTGGTACGATAGCTCATTTCAGCTCTGCCAATAGAAAGGAAAGATAGAGGGCATGCAACTGCAAGACTTCTGAAACAACGCAGATAGGCACTGAACAGTTCTTTGTTTTTATTTATTGCCATAAGCCCATAAAACTCAAGCGAAGGTGTGTCATGAAGATAACACAAAGAGAGCAGCCACAACTTTTCTTATCTTACTGATAATGGAATCAAATGTGACTTTTAAAGTAAAATCTCTGAAATGGTGAATACTGTAGGATAACAAAGATTACTTACCATTATACAACTTGTTAATTAAGGCATTTGTTAGATAATTTAAACAACGAGCAAGCTAACATGAAAAAAAAATCTTAATATATCATTTTCCTGTAAGAAAATTCACTTTGTCTAGATATAGAAGTTGTGGGGGTCAATGAGGGAGGGGTGGGAAGAGTTGTGCACCATGTAATAATAGTCCTGCCACTCACACGTGAGTGTGTGTTTTCAGCTTCATGTATCTTCTCCCTCTTTAGCCATCTTAAGTCTTTGAGTGCAAACACTGACTCTGCTCTTCTTGTGCTAAAGAACCAGCATTATGCCTGTGAAGAGCTGATTTTGAGTAGCTGCTAACAGAAAAGCTGCTGACCTTAACAGTGCTTGATCCATCTATTTACAAAGGGGAATATTAGACATGTGATGGGGTGCCAAGTGTTCTCAGCTTCTCCCTTTCCAGAGACCTCTGGATTTGAGTCAATCTCTGTACCTACCCATGAATTTGTGTGCAAAAAACTGTGGGAGGTCAGGAGATATTAAATGGAAAATGGTTGAATCCTGGCTTATCTGGGTGTTTAGACATATCCTTTATCTGTGTGTCTCTTTTTTGTCTACAGTCTAACTCTATTTGACTCCCCAGATACTACGACAGTCAGACGAGATAACTAAAGTCTTTTACAGCAAATTGAAGCCTTAAACTCCTGTACTTGTTTTGCTATACTATACTTGTCTCAGATAAGCTCCTTCTTTGCCCATTCTTGAATACTTCCATTCTTCCAGAAAGATAGCTAGAAGATGACTCAAAATGCCCTTTGAATAGAAAATAGCTAGGGTTTAATTTGATTACCACCTCAAACAAGGTCCTTTCTATAATACAATATGCACCAACTTTAGGAAAGTTCTAGGTAAAAGCAAGAGACGCTTTTAATAGTTGTTTGTATTAGATTGTTTCAATTTTTGTAGATAGAATAAAGGTGTTGCTAGTCCTAGGAGGTATACTTTGAGACAGAAGCTAATGCTCAGCTTAGGGTACTTAATGAAGAATGAGTGCACCTTTTTGCATAGCATATCATAAGCAAAATGGTAAACTGCAAAGACTACTGTGAAAAAGGATGTCCTTGTCATCCTAAAATACAACAATTGAAGGAACTGAGCGCAAATTCAAGCATAACATGGACTCAGAGGGCAAGGTAAATTGGTAAATGAACACCTGTGGAATTGGAAAGATCTTTTCTCACAAGTCATTGAATCATAGTTTGGGTTGGAAGGAACCTTTTAAAGATCATCTGGTTCAACCTCCCTGCCACCAACAGGGACATCTTTCACTAGACCAGATTGCTCAAAGCCCTGAGCAAGTAACATGTATCAAACACTTGCCTTTACCTGGACTTGTGTCCTTCAGTACCCTTAAGCCCATGTCTTTGCACAAACAGTACTTTCAGACACATCAGAAATAATTCCCTCTTCCCCCTCCTGAAGAACATTTTAGAAAAAAAAAATGCAACTTAACAAGCATCTAGAGATTGTAGCATTTATACTTACTGTAAAGTTCATAATCCTGGATGTCAAGTCAGTGTTTAGAGTCCCAGATCAATATCCTCAGCAGCCAAATCTTTGCTCATAACAACAGCATTAACAGTTCCTAAACTATTATTCTCTTATTCTAAAAACAGTCATTAAAAGTCACAATTACTCATACATGAAAGGAGAAAAAAAATCAATTAAAACTTTTCAGATATGAAGTACTAATGACTTCATTTTAATTATTTCCAGTTGACTGTTGCCATAATTTTCCTAAAGAAAAGCTCCTGCCATATCACGATTTTAGACAGTGTTGTAGATTATAATATATGGCTTTCTCAGGTAGATGCAAATAAATTAATTGAGGTGCCCTGTAGGTGTTTTTATTGTGAACCTCTGTTTTCTAAAGTTAAAGCAAATATATATATACACACACATATATATAAAATATGTTTGTATGTGTAGAATGGGCAGAAAGAAAGGAAACACTGATTCTTAAAAGAAACAAGAAAAAAAGTAGAAGATGCGTTGAAATAACAAGTCCTCTTTTACTCCGGTCTGGAGACCAGTTTTCAGAATCAGAACAATGCAGAAGTATTTAACAGTCACCTGATGGGTTTGAAGGACATTTCGTGTCTTCCTTACACCAACTTCATTGCCATGAAAGAAAAAAATGTGTGAATTCTCTTCAAACTAGTAATTTGGATTCATGTGGCAGTTTCCACAAAGGCTGAAGACTCTGAAGATCTGCATTTTGCAAAGTCAGATGCTCACTGATGCGGAAAAGACACATGTCCCAATATGGCAACTGGCTAGTACTTAAATTACTTACCTATTTTCTCTCACCACCAATGCAGTAATGAGAAAGGCCCCTTAAGTCAATACACATCAGTGAAATTCGTAAAAAATTACTTTAATTCCTCTGCTATACCAGAGGAAAATTGTAGGACAGAATAAAAAATAATCCCTCTTTAAAAGTCTCAAAGTGTTCAATCCCTCTAGCATGTGACTACTTTGTGTTATCTGTCTTATGGTATCTTACCTGAGAATCAGCATTTGGTTACGACATATGCCATTTGGGGCTGTTGCTGGAATGTGCATATAGTGTATTATTTCTATGGTGTAACACTGCCCTGTCCCACAAACTGCCTAGCAATGAAGGGCTTTTGATGTTGTTGTTGACTGCTGAAGGTTTTGCTCAATTAGTCTCATGTTAGGTTGGTGTTTTGTGGCGTAGAGATTGGAGATCGCTTGCAAATCGTTACAATCGCAATGATTGTAATCATTGGGATCACGATAGTCTACTATTATATTTTCCATTAAATATGTTCCAAAATCTAATGGCTACATTGGGCAATATGTAGGAATAAGATTCTTTCTCAATAATGGATCAACACGGGAGAAGGATGTATCATCTCACATGATAATAGCATATCATTTTTTGTGAAAAAAATAGATACATTTACTAGTTCACTCAAACACAATTTTTCACAGTTTCCTACATGACACAGGTATGAGAAAGTCTGTCCCAGTAATTCTTAAAGAAAAAAAATGCAACAATTTTGAAAATGCAAATTTTGTCCTGAAAGCTGGTTAGGCATCTGCTTGTGCAGCACATCAGAGTGCTCAAGCTAGCAGTGACTGAGCCAGCTCCAGGACTGGAAGTGCTTGAAGGTGATACGCACCAGCCTTACTGAAAAAATGTTTAATGGCTGGGGTGCAGTGTGGAGCAAAGGCAGCTATGGTAGTTCTGAGATGTAATTGGTACATCCCTGCTGCCCTACATGCATAGCGTTGATGTAGCAAACAGGGCTGATCTGAGATTTTTTTATATATTATATTAACTTAGGCACTTACGAAAATGTTAGCATTTGAGTTGGATCCCCACCTTATTTATTGTGTAGCCATTGGCTTATCTCATATCTGTACCTCTGAAACCATTGTCTTCCATCACAATGGAGAAGATGAGTTTTTCCACATCCAGTTCTTTTCCCATATGAGGGCCAGGTCTCAGATCTTTGTATCCTATTTGGACTTCCTTGTGGTTTTCCTCTGTCTGTATGGGGGCAGCATGGTTCCTGTTTTGTGGGCTGCATAGGGAATAATAACATCAGAGGAATCAGTGCTTGTAAAACTAAATTAAGTAAGGTGGTGTAGCTGCAAGTAGGTTTCCATCAACGCTCTGTACATAAATTGGTGTCACAATGGCACTTCCAGCCTGTTCCTTCCTGCAATCCATGTACCTCCCTCCAGGATCCAGTCTTTCTACCTCCTTCCCTTCCTTTATTTGATTACAGTCTGTATTGTTTTCTTATTTCCTGGGGTCACACCTAACTAGAATTAGTCATACCATGAGAACCTGAAGGACGATGACGAGCTTCATATACCTTTCGGTATGCTGATGTACAGCATGGCTTGGACTATTGATGCTTCTAGGGAACCCAGGGGGGTCATAAGTTGTTTTGTGATTCCCGTTTGGTACTAAATCCATTTCAATATACTAACATGTACTGTGACCCATTAGTTCATATGCTAAACTTCAGCATGCTACACCTTGTACAATCTGCCATCAATACCTTATCACAGTTCTTGCTGGCGAGGTTTAGCTCTCAAAGACTGGTAATTGTGAATGTGCAGTTCTTGATTTGACAACTGTAGAGGTCTGTCCCAACCTTTTCTAAAAAATAGGTTGTGATTTCTCAAGTCTGGAAAGTTTCCTTCTATAGGTGACCAAAGNCAATCTGCCATCAATACCTTATCACAGTTCTTGCTGGCGAGGTTTAGCTCTCAAAGGCTGATAATTGTGAACGTGCAGTTCTTGATCTGACAACTGTAGAGGTCTGTCCCAACCTTTTCTAAAAAATAAGTTGTGATTTCTCAAGTCTGGAAAGTTTCCTTCTATAGGTGACCAAAGTGTTGCTTGCACACCTTGCACTTCTCCCTCTATGGGTGTTCATGTCAAAATACAAGATGGCTGCCTGTTTCCTTCCGGGCATAATGTCTCTAGGCATGAAATATGCATCCATTAAATCTTGTCAGCTCTTAAATCCGCTACTATTACTGTCTGGATCCTCTTAAAGATGCACTCTTCAACACATAGTGCACCCCTTTGCTGGCAGAAGAAAGTAACTTTATGTGATACTGTACCTTAGGTTCGGGCNCATGTGACACTGTATCTTAGGTTCGGGCCAACAGAGGAGTTTGAACTATTACTATTTGGACCACCCCATCTTTGCTGGGTTGCCTGGAACTTCTCGTCAGAAATGAAAATATAATGCAGTGTATTAATTCATGGCTTT
>RSEF01000003.1:96445187-96456527 GCA_003993805.1 Himantopus leucocephalus | reverse complement strand
TCTTTTTCTCTGGAATGGTACACTAACTGCCGGTAAACACCCAGTGTGCACGTTGGCGAAACCAGTGAGATTTCAGCCAAAGAGGTTACGTTAGAGCTATTCAGAAGCCTGAGCATGTTTGCTCGGTGCATGGCTCGGCAGCCAGCTTGACAGGCAGTGTAAAGATAACAGCCCTCGCACGGGGCTGTACTTTAAACTAGGAGGAAAAGTGTCCTTCGTTCTCATGTTGAGCAAAGCCGGGTTTAGGAGAACTACCTGTGTTTACCTATTTGCCTCCACCGCTTCTGTAAACAGTCTATCCTCTTGCCTTTAAAGATTCAAGGTCAAACCTTCAGCCTTAGGAGCTCTCACCCTGTTCACACTTTTTTTCCCCTGAAGCCACGAGGAGAAAAGCTTTCCTCTCTATGCTCTTGGCAAATAAGAGGTGATATTGGTGCTGATGTAGAGCCGCCCCTCCCTGACATTTGCGTACGTTATCTTTTTGCTTGGGATGGAAGCTGGCATTTGGCTGTCCACCCACCTTTCCTTTGACTGGACTGCTGCTGCCCGAGCCATTTGCTCTTTGAACTGCTTTTGTGCATTACAGGGACCTCACCCACCCAAACTGCTCCTTCTGTTTATGGGCAAGTTGCTTGTGGTATCTGCAGGTGCAGGTGCTCGTTAGCTGAACACCGTCTCATCTTTATGCAAGAAGGCTCATACTGCACTGATTGCAGGCTCACGTGACTTTGAGGAGAGAAATGGATGTGGTCTAATGCTCTTTCCAAAGACATTTTTGTGAAACTTTATTTGGCTGCCACTGAAAATCCGATATAAAACAGTACACGTTTTGAAGTCTCTGCAAAGCTAATTTTTCCTGCTTGAAAAATCCGTGTTCAAGGTTAACATGGGATTTAGTCATGGACTTTCTTGAAGCAGAGCAGAAGTGGTTCTAAAGAGAATTTTAGTGGCTAATAGTGGTCTATGGTATCATCCTTAATTATTCGGTGTGTTCCCCTGCTTGTGTTCGACCAACGCTGCTGGACTAGTGTGGCGTGCGAAGTCAATGCTTTGATTCTATTTCATCCATGTCCTATTCAGACAGCACTTAAGTAAACAGGAAAGACCCTTCCCTTCCCTTTGTGGTACTGAAAAATTGTATTTCTACCTCTTATTTTGATTAGTGCATTCACATGGGATTAAGAAACTCATTGTGTCCCAGCAATAACATCTGTGCAAGTGGAAGGCACAGATATTAGTAATAAACTAGATTGAAGCATTCTGACAGTTAATTAACAACCAAGGATAGAATCAGAAGCTTGAACTTTGATTGACATCTACTGGGCTCTTGAGTGAGCTGCACTGCAGGAATCCTACTTATAGGAGCATATAACAAGGTCTGCATTGCTATTTAGCTTTCGATTTAATTAGGAGAATTGACATACACTGTCCGAGCTGCTGCACAAACCAGCTAAAATGAAAACTGTTAGCAAGTCTCTGCATTTGAATGCAAGCTTCATTATTGCATTCATGTGCTTCATGTCAATGATTCTCATGCATGCCTGTGTGCTCTGGCTGCTTACCAGAGATTTCAGTGCAAGCCACCGAGAAGAAACAGAAGATGTTTTTAGGACATATTTACATGAACATTCAGAGAGTCTGAAATCCAGATGATAACATCAGTATGCTTTGTCCTATTTTCTTCTTCACTCAATCACTATTTATCACTAGAAGCAGAACAGGTATTGAGGATAAGGACTTTCTGATTCGCAAACAAGACCAAAAGATTTCTTTACAACTGCACAGCAATGAAACTCTTGCAGCTTCTTTGCACAGTTAGTGCAAATCATAGGACTTCTTAATGGAGAGTGTATGTTGACTGTAGAGTAAATACCTGTTTCATCGTTATTTGAAAACACTGCATTAAAAACATTACTTAAAAATAGAAAACAAGATAATTAAAGAAGGAAAGGTATTTTTAGATGTATGGAGGTCTCTGGTTACTGACATGATCATTCCACACTGACCAGTTGCAGCAGTTTATAACTGGAATAAGACCACAAGGGATTAGTAAGTAATGTACAACTCTATACATTTAATTCCATTTATAGAGGTAACTAATGGGAATGGTTCTCGTTTAAGTTATTCGTTTGCATGGGTCAGAACTTTTTTAATGGAATGGTTTCCCTCAGGGAACACGCGTTCATCAAAATCAAAATACAGCAGAGATCACTGGGTTTGATCAAAGACTGAGCGCAGAAGCAGCAGCCTTCTGGTGTCCCACCAGCTGGGCTGCTGGGCCTCTTGGCAGCCCTTCCCAGAGCTGGAGGAGCTGAGATCCTGCCAGCACCCAGCTTGAAAGTTCTCAGCACTGCTGGCTTCCGAGGCTCAGAGACCACGCAGGACATCAGTGAGAGATTTCAGAAACTTTCTTTACTCACACAGTTTGGTGAGACTTGTTTTTCTTTCCAACTCAGAATGAAGCCAAATTTAATTGACAGAGAATTACTCTTCTCTGGATTGCTCTATTATTTATTATCTATTTTACAGTAACTGCTAGTTATGCTGAGATCTGTACAGAAACCAACTGTGGTCCTTTCCTCGAAGAGTTCATAGTCTGACTCATAGAGCTCAACAGCATTCATTTGATTTTTGCGCATTGTAATTTTATTTTTTAGGGCTGGAGAAGAAAAGGTTTGTGTATAGTTCTGACACCAGAGTTCTAGTCAATGCCCTTCAATAGGCAACTGTCTCAAATGCTGCTCTGTCATCATTTTAAAGGTATATCTGGTGAATACTGAGGTCTATGCACACGTGCATGTGTTGGTAGAATTGGATGAGTCATGTATTCTCTTAAATGGTGCCATGATATTCATGAATCCTATTTGATTGCTGTAGATGAGCCATATTTCATTTCATTGCATTTTAAGTTGTTACATTTAATTTTTTCCAGATTACTTGGGGAATCTGGCACTGAAAGGGCTTTACTTTTGTAATATCGGCAAGAGAGTCCCCTTTATCTGTTGGATGAATAATAACTAAAGTTGCTTTATCATTTTTAAAAAGATTCCACATATGAAATGATACAATATTTATACATTTCATCTATCTAAGATATAGAATGTATGAGCTTAATTTATGTAAGAGTTCAAGTATCAACTGAAGTATGTTGGTGTTTGCATAATATGGTGATTACTGGCAAGAGAGTCATGCACATCCTTGTGACACAAAAAGTAGAAAAGTGTTAAAAGATGAAGCCGATTTGAAATTATGCCCTCTTCTCTCTAGATTCTTATATCCAGATGTGTAACTAGTTCCACTCTATATGCTTTCTGACCAGAGAGTCCAGAGTGGGGACAGCTCTACTTTCCTTTACCATTCTTTGTGTCGAAAGGCAACTCTGCCTGGTGTGAATAGCACGGTTCCTACTGAAGCCAGCCCTGAAAACGGGCAATGCCCAAGGTTGAAGGAAGGTGAGCTGCAAGAGATGCCTGATGTCTCGAATGGGTTTGGCTTTGTTTCATTTTGCTTTCAAGTTGTGCTCCTGATAAACGTGTGAAACTTTTCAAGAACTTAGCACATTTAATTTTATACATTCTCAAAGCCGTTGGAGTCATAGTTCTGAAGACCGGCTTTGCTATTTAGACCCAAAGCAGGTGCAACCTTGATGGTGGCAGGATATGCTGCCTAGTATTAATTTTTATATTGTGAGTGATGTTTGGAAAGGATCATCTATCTATCAAAGAAGGAAAGTAACTCAGCAGAGCTGTTCAGCAACTGCACAACTCCAAGACCACTAAAAACATAAAGCCCTGTCTGCCAGGAGCTCAACAGAGACTAGCACATCTTTCCCTTAGGTCGGTGAAGTACTCTTCAGACAGAAGTGTCTTTGGGGCATTACCAGATAAAATGAAAGCTCTTGTTGCTTCCTGCTTTAACTCACCATCTTTCCAAAAGATGGAAGGTTTTGGCATGAGTCTTTGTTTTTAAAGCATTGTTTACTTTCTGTGTTGCATGTCAAGTGAAACCTTTTTTTTTTTTGTCATTAGCAGCTGATTCACTTACTCTACATCTCACAAGTGGAACTTGTCAGAGAAGAGCTAGGATGGACAGTCCCCCAGGGGAAGGAGAACCAGGAGCTGAGGGCAGCAGCAAGATTGACAGGGCAGTGTACTCACCAACACAGTCCCACAGTGCCCGAGAGCATGGTAGATCTGGTGATGTTTAGCAGGGTTCAGTCACCTCCCAGCAATCGACAGATAAATCCGTAGCGATGAAGCAGGTCTGAGGTCAAGCCAGAAGAAAGTCAAGTCAGTGGCTGAGGATGACAATCAAAATCAGCGAGGCACATGCGTATTTGCCTGGGCACAGCAAGGCGCAAGGTCTTTGCCCGAGCTAAGTGTGAGAACCTGAGCTTCCATGCAGCTCCTAGGCAAGGAGGTGGCCCCTGAAAGAAGTGTCTCACATCTTTTTCTGAAAATCCAGTTCCCAGCAGCCCGATCCCACATTACGTGCTGCCCCATACCAGAGCTGGCCTCCAGCACAGGCAGCCGACCCCTGGGCAGGGGGCAGAGGTTGCAGAGCCTGGGGGTGCACTCAGCCCTGACAGGGCTGTGCTCTCTCCCCTCGTTTGCAGCGCATTAAGACTGCAAGGGTTTTAGCCCAGTTCAGGGAATACTATATTGGCAACACGGATTCATGATAGAGATTCAGAAGTTGTATACTACGCAAAATATTTGCTGTAGCATTTCGCTAGCATAGTGAATCGTATTTTCTTTGTGTAGTTTAAGGAAAAGGCATTCTTACATCTACATTGGAAACAGCCATGGACACGGAAGGGTTCTTCCTAGTGCAACTCCTCTCTACACTGACTGACAGATGCATTTTGAAGCCTACGGTTTGAAAGTTGCACAGCATTCCAGCTGTGCAGCATACCTTGATTTTAATGAGTCATGCATGTTTAAATTGAATCATAGCAAAGTGTGAAATCTTTTCACTGTAGTGTCATTTGCAGTATGACAGCTGTATTTCTGGTCCTTCCATCTCTAACATGAAGTGTGTGTAAGGATTTTGTAGGCTTTTTATTGTTACTGTGGACAGAAAAATAAGTATATCAAGTGCGATTATGAAATAACTCGTCATTCGGCTCTGCACAGATGACCGGGGTTGCCAATTAATACTTGTAATGATTTGTGTGTGTGTGACAATTTAAAACCAATCCATCTGTATTAATCAGAACAGTTAGCTCAGGAAACTGTGTGATGGTACCTTTCACTTCCTCCACAGCTGACCAAACCTGGCATTTTTGGCAGTCTGTTTTTATAGCGTAGCTGATCTTCTGGTAATAATTCTCATTTCCATAAGATTGTTAACTGTCTAAGATTATGTACTGTGGCTGAGTTAGAAAATGAATCCTGTTGCGATTAGATGGTTGTGCTGTTACTCCCAATCTGTAGAGATAAGCTTCCAGCAAGCAGAATTTTGATTTTGCATTCTTCTCTGCTGCCATAATAATAAGGCAGTACAAAAAATACAGAAGTGGGTTAGAGAACATGAGTAACCCACAACCCCCAACTCTTAAGTCCCTTTAAAAGCCTGAGTACAATAGAGCACTTGGCAGCTAGAAAACATCTCAGAAAACATATTGCTGCAAGCAAACTAGTTGCTGTATATCTGTTTTATTCATGTAGACTCTCACCGTCTTTTGTGGGAGACAGTTCTCCATTAGTACATTTCAGTGAAGGTGATACTCAACAAAATACTAAGATTTCATTTGTTCAACATTATGCAGCTATATTTCTTACAGTTTCAGTATTTTCCTACAGTTTTACTACAAAAAAGTGGTGGAACTTATACCTATATAGTTGTTTACGTGTGATACATAGGGAGCATGACCTAACCACCTCCTCTTTTTGTCATGCTTCCATGATTTTGTTCAAATTTGCTGACACATCTAGTGTGTACTGTTGATGAGGAGCTATCACTTCACTGGCAGGCGATGTAATTCCTTTGTGTGTGCAGCCCAGAATATTGTCTGTCTTTTCAGTTCTCACATCACATATTCAAGGGCAGTTCTTATCTGCTGGGCATTATTGCCAGCTGTAGGGATTTTTTCAATATTTCCTTCGTAATAAATATTGTATAAAAAGTGTCTTTTCTTTGTGTCATTCTTTCTATTACTTTTTCAACATAAACCTGGTCTTATGTTGGACTCTTCTTCAGATAAGGTTAGTTATGTAAAAAATGAAGTAGTGTGTGAGTTTAGAGCTTAATAGTGGGTAAGAGATGGGCAGCCTAGGAAGTAGATATCATCTTCCTATTCACAGAAGAGATCGCTTTGTTTTAGATCTTTTGTTCTCACTGCTGGTTTCAAAAACCCCTAATTAAATATCCTCTGCAATTTAGTTAAAGTGCTTCTCACCCCTTAATCAAGTTCATCGATAAAGTTATTGAAGGACTCATGGAAAGCCTTCCTAAAACAAATATAATAAGCTTAGTCTTAGGCACCTAATTTTTAGACTCTTAAGTTAAAGCAGAAGAATCCCCAATCAGGAATCGTTCATAATGAAAGTACTTTCAATGACAGGGTTTTTCCTTCCAACACTATGCATCGTTTAAGTGTTTCTACAGAGGCTCTAGCTCTCCAGAATCCCGTTCAGTAGCTGTCTACTCAGCCTTCCTTTCAACATGATGGTGTTGCTTGACACCCCACCACCCAGACCTTGATGCGCAGTAGGTAATGGCACCACCAAAAAAGACCAAGGGGGAGAATGCCATATGAAGAACCAATTGGTTGCCAGGTGGAAACAACTGTTTTGTGGGGGTAGGAGGCAGACAATAAATAACGTGTAACTCAAATCTATTTAATGCATTTTTTTAATCACTGTTTGATTGTAAAATATTGTGCAAGAGTCAAGCTCCTTAGAAACTTTCTGCCTCATGCATTTGGACATGTTGATGACCAGTACTTATAATTACAGCATTGCTTCCAAATGACTGCTGGATAGCCATATTATGATATTTTAGTCAAACAATTGTGATACTGAATTACCAAAGCAAAAGAAAATCATTGAAGTTTAGTATAATGGGAAAGAAAATGATAATTCTTTGTTTGCATCCATCTGGGATTTATTATTGACAAAAAATGAGACAAGAGGTAGTGTCATTCATTTATATAAGGATATTTCAGGTATTGCTGGTTATGGAAATCATGTTTCTATTTCGGCCAAGAAGTCGCACTGGAAGATGACCCATTGAATAAGAGGTTGACAAGACTTCTGGAGTGTTAGGGAAATGTTTTAGGGTTGACATGTAAAAAACAAACTGACAGCTGAACCAGCAGTCCACCAGTAGAAGGACTGCAGTGCAATGTTTAATATGCTCAAGGCAGCGTAAATCTTCCAGGAGGCAAGCAGCTGCAGTTTATACCAGCTGGAGCCTTTGTATTATTTTCATTTCAGCTTGAGATACAATGAGCTGTGCTAATTGAATAGATGGCATTACAGCCTCTAATTAAAATACCCCAGGACTCTAAACCAACAGGGACTAAATTTGGTACGTGAAAAATACCAATCTCACTGTAGCATCATATCTGAGAGGGGTCTTTTCTTCAGGAATATAATGAGGTATATGAAGCTTTCTTAATGGACTTCTAATAGCATCTGTCTTAAATTTTAACTTTGATTTGAATTTATTATGTTTCGTCCTTCCTGAGACTTGCCTGTGAGACTTTTTTTGGGGTGGGAGCTCATGAACGTTTGGCAGATGGGTTCTGAGATAAGCTTTATTATCGCAGAACTGTCCTCTCTTGGGGAACGCCTCCACAAGTTTCTCAAAACACTGTCAGCCTGGCAACTCAAATTAGTTTCCGAGCCTTCAGTGACACTGTGTGGCAGAGGTAGGAATAGCAGTCATTTTGCTTAAAGCTCTTCTTGATTCTGGCGGCAGAAAATGAAAGCATCAGCGGTGAGATGAAGGAGTTATGAGAGTCGGATTACTCAATAACCATGAGAAAAAATAGCTGCTCTTTGTGAAAGCTTGCCTGCCTGTTTCATTTGCAGTCATTAAATATAACTTTGAGTGTTTTTATAAAATAAAAGCAAAAGTACAGAAAATAATAAAATACACTCGACATGTAATTAGGTTCCAGTAGAGTTCCAGCAGTCAGGAAAACCACGCACAGTAGAAGCACGTTTCTGAGTTACATTTCTTTCACACTTTTGGTTGTGGGTTTTTTGTTGTTTTTTTTTTTTCTTCATTCTTATCCTCTTTTCTTCAGTGTTTGTTTTAATACTGTTTTTCCCACCTTCTTCCTCACTCCCATTATAGCTGAGAACATCAAAGGTTGCATTAAAGATTTGCATATAATGTTAAATTGAGGTTTTATTCAAAGCTATTTTTAGTATTTCATAATTTTTCAGCAAAGGTCTGAAGAGCTCAGTTTGGGCAATGAATTGTGCCATAACTAAACAGGCATCCTGTTAACTCTGTGGTGTCTCCCGAGTTTTTTAGGAAGGCTAGTGCTGGCCTCCTCTCCTATTTTATGATTTTGGAGTGCTTTTTGGTAAAATACACTCCCAGTTGAGAATCTTTACTATCCTTCTTATCATTGCTTCTCTTCTCCAAGCTGAGTGGAAAGCCACAGCTCTGTTATTCCACTCAGTGGGTAGATGGCATTTCCCGGTCCACGGAGCTTCCTTTCTCTAGCATGTTTCTTTAGGGTTTACAACGGAGCTGAGTGCCTCCACTTCTCTATAAAACCACCTGAGATGAAAACGCGTATTTAAAGGAGTGAGAGTGAAGAGTACACAAAAGTCTTTTGTTCTGATATTTAACTACTTATAATATATTCAGTGGCATAGTCAAACTATTTTGCATGCCTATAAAATAATAGTTTTGAAGACAGGCTAGAGCATCTTTCTCAATGATCTGCCCTATCAGTGGTGTATCAGTGAAGCTGCTGTCCAAGACTACTGAATAACCTTGTGCTGTAGTAGACTCAGAAAGACATCGAGTCTAGGAGGAATATATTGAACTAACTTTCTGTCTTTTCTACCATTCTGTTGTATTCAAATAACTCGTAGCAGATCCTCACAGCTCAGTTCAGCCTTGCACTGAAAGAACACATTGCCAGTGCTTGTGCAGGTTGAAAACAACACTGCAACCAGCAGAGGGCAAGGGGTGGGGGAAAAAGACAGTGTATTTTTAAAATACTTTCTCTTCAGAGGCTTTTTTACACAAACTTGTTTTTTGTATACATTCATGGAATAAGTTTCTGGGATACTTAATTATTATGGTAGTATGTAAACATGCTAATTCAGATGCTCTTGGAGCTATGTGCTGTACAAAGAATGGAAAATGGTCTATTCTGCAAAGAACAGATGAGATCAAAAGGGGAAACGGGTAAGCATAAACAGAGAAATATACAGTAACAGTTTGTCTTGCATTTCTACGCTTGTAAGTTATTGGGTTTTCCACCTTTCTGGTGCCTCTCGCCCCTATAGAGTAGAATTCAAAGGAATTCAGAGCTACTTTCTGTGCATTGGCTTTCCTGCATGCTGCTACTCCCTGAGTAGCAAGGGACATAATCTTTTATATTTCTCTGAGGAATAGCAGGTACTGGAGTTCATCTAAATTCCATCTGTGTTAAGCTAGTGTGATCCGGAAGGCTTAGTACAGAGCTGAGAATTAGGAGTCCAAGTTTCTTATTCTGTGTCTGATTTACTGTATGGCCTTTAGCAACTTCTGTTCTGCACATCACTTTCCTTGCATCAAAGATGAAAATGATAATATTTTCTTAGCTCTCTGGGGTATCATAGGGTTTCATTTGCTCATACTGATAGAAAGCTTTGAACACAACATGCAAAATGCTATGAATTGATTTCTGTTAGAGTTTGCTGCCAGTGAGATTGACCTCACATTTGTTTGTTAACTTAATGGATTTGTTTTACCAGAAATAATGCTCATGTTCAGGTGCTTTCCCCAAACAGGTCAGCACAGGAATGCCAATAGGCCTTGCCAAAGAGCACACATCTCTGCTTAAACCTGGCACCTTTAGGCATTGACACCCTTTGCACTTGTCTGAATCAAGTAGAATGTAGGACTGTTGAAACCACAGCCTGAGAATAAAGTAACCAAGCTCCGAACTTTTAAAACAATGCTTTATTTAACTTTTTCCTATTGATAAAAGAAATTAAAAGTACAGAAAAACATTGACGCTTAATGTTAACTTTTGCCTAAGTAGAAGACAGGACCATAATTTCAGTATGAATTGCACCCAGGACAAGGACCAAGCCATAAGTAGAAGCCTAAAGTGTTAACAGTATTGAAACTGAAATGGCGTTTCCAATTTTTTTCCCCAGCATTGCATTTCCAACTGCGAACAACATTCCAGAGGGGCAGCAATGTATTATCTTCCCTGTTATGTGCTGCCTCTGAGTTGTCAGAATGTAAGTTATAACTGTAGTAATCCCATGCACCAAGTGACAATGATAAAGCTCTGGAATAGTTATATTGTAATTATCATGCGATGCTATAGAAATAATTACTTTAGTAGGTAACTTACATCACCCAAATGGGAAGCAAATACAATTAATATCATGTTTGCTTCTAGATTTTGATTTGTAAGCCTTGCCTTTCAGGTGTCAGATGCCACAGCTAGGGGAACCTGGAATTCTGTATTAAGGAAAAAAAAAGTAGAAGAAATGGATACTGTGGGAGATTTTATTGAGCAGTGAAGAGCTTTGGGGAGGGATTTTGACTTGCATTTCCAAAAGCAGGATAGCTGTATATCAAAGGTTAAATTTATACAATCTATAGAATTTGGAAACGTGTCTGCAACATGTTGAAAGATATGAAGAACATTTACTGTGGCCCAATAGGGGTTTTAGATGAAACTGGGAAGCCTATGTCCTAAAAAGGTAGTTGATAAAATCACCTTCTCTTAGGGGAAACTGAAAGCCACCTAGCCTCTCCCTTTCTCTTTGTCCAAAAATACCCCTGAATGTCTAATCATAGCCCTAACGAAGAAGTGCTCCAATCTCAGCTCCTGCTAAAGCTCTAGTAACGTCTTGAATGAGTATTGTGCTGATTTTTGTCACTGCACTCTGACAGCAAAGGCGCCGTCCAGTCTGAAGACCACCCAGAGAACAGCAACAAGGATGGCTGCAGAAGTTCTAAAAATGACGAGCAGTAAAAGATAAAGAGTTCTGGAGTTGTACAGTCTGAAAAGAAAACTGAGGGAAGATGCAACAACAGTCTTTACATATGTGAAGCATTGCTGCAGGGAAAAGCTCTTTCTCAGTGCTTGGGAAGGTCACGGAACAGATCATCCTCGGTGCCATTACACGGCACATGCAGGAG
>RSEF01000003.1:96430977-96444187 GCA_003993805.1 Himantopus leucocephalus | reverse complement strand
TTCCAACTCTGAAAATTCCGTGATTCCGTGATTCCGTAATGAGTTGAGAGCATATGAGTAAGAATTAAGGGACATAATACAGGTGAAACGGCCTTGGGTGTTTACTACAGGCCACCTGATCAGGAAGAGGAAGACGATGAGGCCTTCTACAGACAGCTGAAAGTAGCCTCATGATCACAGGCCCTGGTTCTCATGGGGGACTTCAACCACCCTGATATTTGCTGGAAAGGCAACACAGCCAGGAACACACAGTCCTGGAGGTTTTTGCAGAGCACTGATGATAACTTTTTCACACAGGTGGTGAAGGAACCAGCGAGGAGAGGTGTGCAGCTGGACCTGGTACTAACAAACAAAGAAGGACTGGCTGGGGATGTGAAGGCTGGGGGCAGCCTTGGCTGCAGTGACCATGAGATGGTGGAGTTCAGGATCCTGTGTAGAAGAAGCAGGGCAATAAGTAGCATTACAATCATGGACTTCAGGAGAGCTAACTTTGGTCTCTTCAAAGACCTACTTGGAGGAAGACCATGGGTTAAGGTTTTAGAAGGTAGGGGAGTGCAAGAGATCTGGTTAATATTCAGGTACCACTTTGTCCAAGCTCAAGATTGTTTCATCCCTATGAGTAAGAAATCAAGCAAAGGAAGCAGGAGACCTGCATGGATGAGCAAGGAGCTTCTGGAAAAACTCAGATGGAAGAAGGAAGTTTACAGAATGTAGAAAAAGGGACAGGCCACTTGGGAGTAATACAGGAACATTGTCAGATTATGCAGAGATGCAATGAGGCAGGCTAAGGCCCACTTGGAATTAAAGATGAGATGTCAAGGACAGCAAGAGGGGCTTCTTCAAGTACATCAGTAGCAAAAGAAAGAATAGGGAAAATGTGCGCCTGTTGCTGAATGAGGTGCCCTTGGTGATGGGGGATACACAGAAGGCGGAGTTACTCAATGCATTCTTTGCTTCAGTCTTTACTCCTAAGGCTGGCCCTCAGGAATCCCAGACCCTGGAGGTAAGAGAAAAAGTCTGGAGGAAGGAAGACTTTCCCTTGGTTGAGGAGGATTGGGTTAGAGATCATTTAGGCAAACTCAACACCCACAAATCCATGGGCCCCAATGGGATGCACCCACAAGTGCTGAGGGAGCTGGCAAATATTATTGCTAAGCCACTTTCCATCATTTTTGAAAGGTCATGGAGAACAGGAAAGGTGCCTGAGGACTGGAGGAAAGCCAATGTCACTCCAGTCTTCAAAAAGGGCAAGAAGGAGGACCCGGGAAACTACAGGCCAGTCAGCCGCACCTCCATCCCTGGAAAGGTGATGGAACAGCTCATCCTGGATGTCATCTCTAAGCACGCAGAGGAAAATAAGGTGATCAGGAATGGTCAAGATGGATTCACGAAGGGGAAATCATGCTTGACAAATCTAATAGCCTTCTATAATGGAATGACTGGCCAGGTAGATGAGGGGAGAGAAGTGGGTGTTGCCTACCTCAACTTCAGCAAAGCTTTCAACACTGTCTCCCATAACATCCTCATAGGTAAGCTTAGGAAGTGTGGGTTAGATGAGTGGACAATGAGGTGGATTGAGAACTGGCTGAATGGCAGAGCTCAGAGGTTTGTGATCAGAGGCACAGAGTCTAGCTGGAGGCCTGTAACTAGCGATGTTCCCCAGGGGTCAGTACTGGGTCCAGTCTTGTTCAATGTATTCATCAACGACCTGGATGAGGGCACAAAGTATACTCTTAGCAAAGTTGCTGATAACACCAAACTGGTAGGAGTGGCTGACACACCAGAAGGCTGCGCTGCCATTCAGTGAGACCCGGACAGGCTGGAGAGTTGGGTGGAGAGGAACTTAATCAAGTTCAACAAAGGAAAGTGTAGGGTACTGCATCTGGGGAGGAATAACCCTATGTACCAGTACAGGTTAGGGGTTGACCTGCTGGAAAGCAGCTCTGTGGAGAAGGACCTGGAAGTCCTGGTGGACAACAAGTTGACCATGAGGCAGAATTGTGCCCTTGTGGCCAAGAAGGCCAACGGTATCCTGGGGTGCATTAAAAAGAGTGTGGCCAGCAGGTTGAGGGAAGTTATCCTCTGCCTTTACTCTGCCCTGGTGAGGCCACATCTGAAATATTGTGTCCAGTTCTGGGTTCCACAGTTCAAGACAAGGAACTACTGGAAAGAATCCAGTGGAGGGCTATGAAGATGATCAGGGGACCGGAGGAGATGCTTCTCCTCTTATGAGGAAAGGCTGAGAGACCTGGGGCTGTTTAGCCTGGAGAAGAGAAGACTGAGAGGGGATCTCATCAATGCTTACAAATATCTAAAGGGCGGACTTCAAGAGGATGGGGCCAGACTCTTTTCAGTGGTGCCTAGCAGCAGGACAAGGGGCAACAGACGCAAACACACACAGGAAATTCCATCTCAACATAAGGAAAAACTTCTTTACTTTGTGGGTGGCAGAGCACTGGAACAGGCTGCCCAGAGAGGTTGTGGAGTCTCCCTCTCTGGAGATATTCAAAACATGCCTGGACACAAACCTGTGTAACCTGCTGTAGGTGAACCTACTTTGGCAGGGGTTTGGGGGTAGATGATCTCCCAGAGGTCCCTTCCAACCCTGACCATTCTGTGTTTCTCTGATTCTGTAATTTGAAAAGGTTGCTGAGTGCATTCCTCCAATATATATGATTTTACTTGTTTACTCCCTTTGTAAATTATTTTACATGCTTTAGTATGACACTAGCTTTTTTGTTATGGGCATTTAAAATATACACATTAAATCTTTAGCAAATTATATTTATACATTTATAGGTAAACTTAATGCATTTGAATTTATAGCACATATTGTGTTTATCAGATTTGTAAGGTATAAATACTTTAGACAATCTTTGTCCCAGTATATATGAAGGTGATTCTTCTACTGCATTTCTTTTAAGCAGGACTAGGCTCTTCTATTTTTATTGTTCATTTATTTTTTTCTAAAAAAGTTTAATTAATTAAAGAATACCCAGTTCATTTGTGAACTGAAAATCCTTATAACTCCTTAGCTACTAAATTAATTCTTAGCATTCCTCTTAACTCTTTAACATTAAAATCTGGTAAATGTACCCTGCTATACCAAGCTTCTTGATATGATCTTATTAAGTTAGTACCTCATTTACTATTAAGAGAGCAGTAGGATGAATACTTCGAGTGCTGCTTGTGACTGCATGCTTTCATGGAGAAGTGAGCAAGGGGAAAGTCAAGCTGTGATTTTTGCTTTAAACCACCTTCATGACAGAGGTCGTGGTATTGGCATGAAGACTACTAAATCACTCCTTGTTTTTTCCTGTGCTCACTTCTTCAAGGCAACATGTACTTATAGCTAGACATTCATCTTGGGATTCGTGTCAGAGTAGTTTTACAGGAGGAAGGAAGGAGGCTTAGGTGAGAAGCTGAGGACTGCAAGATTGCTTTTCCTGTGGGTATCTCACTGTCATATTTGAGTTTTACTTGACTCTAGACACGCTATTATCAGGATTATTACTGTTCCTGACTCACAGTGGAATGCTGTTGAACAGTTAGCTGTAAAAAAATGGAGCATTGCCTTTTCCCTTATACTTGACACAATATTCAGATCTGGGCTTTAAAACAACCGACAAACTAAAGTCAAAAGCTAAAATTAAAAAACAAAATACAGCACAAACCCCACACAACTCAAAAAAGAACATCAAACAAACATTGAGTTTATTTCTGAGGAGAGGGAGAATTGAGGTATAATTTACAAATTAAAAAAGGTGGCAATGATAGTAAAAACCCAAATGTCAACAGAACGTTAGCATGAAATCAAATAATAAAATCTTAGGAAGTTTCACAATCCATACTACTTCTACCCTTGATTATACAGTGAGCTTATCTGTTATTATTTCTTTGAGGTCCACTTCTCTACAAGATATCGGTTTAGTATTCTGATGGAACAAAGAGTAAATTTTGGTCAGGGCTCTGAATGGGTCAGCAGACTCCTGGGGCTGGAGGCCAGAAGCAGCAGGGGCTCCCCATGGGGCCATATTGGCAGGGCCATGTGGCCCAGGCCTATCCTACTGCCTCAGCTCTCTCAGGGGACAGGTCAAGGATGGGATAGGTCATTGGCCCGGAAATTGTTGCCAGGGTTCATGTCTAGACAAACAGGGTCCATGGCCAGACATAAGCATTGCTGTGACACTGCAGCTCAGGTGGGCACCAAAGGCGAGATCTCTGGCTTAAAAGCAGTTCCCCAAAGGAGCAGCCATTGCTCAGGCATCTTCTAAGTTTCTTCATAAAAGCTTTTCTAACCAAAGGAGCTGAGTTTGGACTCAGACAAAAAACTCGTAGAAGACGGGAGTGGGCTCAGTGTCCTGACAAATTTTGATCTTGACTTATTTTCTGTGGAAACCTGTTTAAAAATTTTGCTTTCCTCCAACACTTTATTTTTATAAAAAAGCATATAAATACACAAAGATAGTTTCAGAAAAGTTAGAATACAACACTAACTTTACACAAAACCAGGAAAGAAGTAAAGTATAAAGTAAATTCAAAATATTTTAAAAGCCTCAGCCTAAAAACTTAATTAATGGTTCCACTGTGTATAATTTACTTATCTTGGAAATAAAAGAACCTTGACATTAATAAAATTTATTCACAGGACTCAAATGATCACATTCAACTGAATGTAAATGGATAGACAGGTTGATATGCACTTATACTACCCGTCCATTTTAAAGGTGTTTTCAGTGTTGCAGACAGCTGATTTCTGTTTGCTTACATGCATATTTTAGTATGTTTGGAGAATCTTTGTTCTTCCATTAGAAGATTATGTCCAACAAGTTTGTTCTTTTATTGTATTCCTCCTTAAAAATGTGTGCCTGTTTCTACTATTCCTTGTCTAAGAGTTTGCTGTTTTCAGGGTGGTTTTTTTGTTTGTTTGTTTGTTTGTTTGTTTTTTGTTTTGTTTGAGTGGCTAAGACTGCTGTCCATAAATACATTAGCAAGGTAAACACCATTAATATTCTGCATATGCCTTTCAGTTGTGTTATCTGGAGCAAGAATTCGCCAGCCACAAACAACTGTGGTAGGTTGACCTTGGACTTCAGTCCACGTAACCACTCTCTTACTCTCCCTCTTCAACAGGACATGGTGAGAGGGATAAGGTGGGAAAATTCATGGATTCAAGATAAAGACAGGGAGATCACTTACTGATTATCATCATGGGAAAAACAAACTTGACTTGGGCCACCTGGATGCCTGAATCCCCATAGGTGGCAGGAGTGCTGTGGGTCTCTCAGATTCCAGGGTGTCCAGGTCACCTGGGTCCCCATGTGTAGTGGAGGTGGCACAGGTAGGCCCAGATGTCTGACTGCTCCCATGGGTGCTGGTGTCTGAAATGGGGCAGCTCTGGACTCGTCTGACAGAGACCACCCCTGCAGCCCCCTGCTGCCAACACCTGGACACCAAACGAAATTTAAATGTAGATTAAGACTCTGAGGTATAATACTTACAAAAGTGCAGTCCTTCTTCAGCCTTTCAGTTGTGTTAATGCGGCCAGAAAAAGCCAGTTTTTAAACAGTGTTGATTAGTTTATACAGAGAATTGTGAAATAATACCGCCTGTGTCAGAATCACCTGTACCGTATTGCAAAGGATATTTATCATTTCTTCAAAAAAGCTCTGGCTAGCAAGAGCATTAAAATATAACTGCCATGTTACTCCACAAGAGTACAAACAAAACACAGGACACAGACAAAGAGCACAGGATGCAGACAAAAAGGTAGATCAGATTAGAAACGGTTAATGCTTGCAATTCTAAATTATTACTTTTAGTTTCTTCCTTTGTACAGACACAAATACCCAGAATATTAAGTACATTATAATACCTTTCAATTTCTGTATATGAATCAGCATATTTATCAGTAAGAATGGTAAGGATTTTCTTAAGTGTGATTTACTTTCATACAAAAAAAAAAGTATTGGAATATGTTCATAACTACCCATTGTCACATAAAAATGTATTGTACTTTACTGAACAATATAAAGTGTCCTTCCTACAATGTTGTTCAAAAATCAGGACTTATGCTGTGTGAACTTTTCTCGTTGGTTTATGTACATATTTATGATCTGAATCAAACCAAGAAATAAGTCCCAAGAAATGGAAGATGCTCACACCTCAGGGAAACCTTCTTTCTTATCAGCCTCATCTCATGCTAGATGCATCTGTGGAATTCTAAACTATGTGGACTATTTAGACAAGAAAAAATAAATTACCATGAGGAAGTTAAACACTGGAACAGGTTACCAAAAAAGGCTGTGAGGTCTCCATCCTCAGAGCTGTTCAGGACTCAACTAAACAAGTTCCCGAACAACCTCATCCTTTTTAGAGGAGGTAGGACTAGTCGACTTCCGGAGATCCATTGCAAAAAGAATATTGACTAAGGAATTTATTATTTTTTTAATGACCATAAAAATGTCATGCAAGGGGCTGTCCGTTTGGGACATGTTGCAAGGTAAAAGCTGAAATCAGGAATATCAGTGTGACTGTCTGTTATTATACCATCCTGATGGAAGAATGAAGATAAAAATGAAGCTCAACTACCAATAAAATGTTTCTGTAGGTCTACAGCCACAACTTCTATGACTTTCTTAGCCACAGTAAAGTATTTTCCAGAAACAGCTAGGTGGTTTTCTCTGCTGAATGGAGAATGGTAGCTGTTCTCTCTAATAATCTTTTGTATCACTTATCTATTTGCTTAAATATTGTCAAAAGTTGTGTTGCAACACTTCACAGTCTAAAAACCAACTATTACAACAGCAGATCATTTTGCAATTTTTTCATTCAGTGCTCTCAATTCCTATACTTTGCACTATGTTGCTATTATCTGTGAGTTGTGTTATGCTTTTTCCTTTTCACAGAAAAACTCAATTAACTTTAACTTTTCAAATGCACACATACTTAACTTGCAATCAAGGTCTCATCATAGCTGTCTTTTTCATCTAAAACCAGTATAAAACATTTTCTTTCAGAGCTTCAGATTTTTGCACTTCACATAGAAGAGAAAAAGGTTGATTTTTTTTTTCAGTAAAAGTTGATTTAAGACTTTCACATTATTATGCACTGTAATTGAAACATATGCTTTCTTCATAGAGTTCCCAGACCCTTACCTTTTTACCCTAATAAAATATTAATCTCTAACAGATGTCACAGCAAAAAGATTGATTACCACACAGTGATGTTAAAATAACTACTTTATCCTAGATAGCTATTTGCTAACTGGAAGATTGCTCTTTCACGTAGCCATGGGACCTAATTTTCAAGCAAAGTTTATTAGTGGTAATACATAATTACTGGTTTGTGAAAATTGCAACATTATTACCCCCACCTCTTTTTTAATCTAGGTTAGATTTTAGACTAAGTAGAGCATTACTAATACTTTTTCCAAAATTTGTAGCTCAGACCCTGACTAATGGTGTTACTCAAGATGTAGTGAAACATGCACTTAATTTTGAAGTTGGTGACAATTAAATATATCTTTAAAGATATGTAATTGTTTAAACACAATTCTTAATTTGATTGGGAATATTTCAGATTAAGTAAAACCAAAGCAAAACAATGAGAAACAGAATACTCAGCATTTTTATTAACAGAGAATACAATATGTACTAAATGACCCTAATATTCATCAACCTTGGTAAATCTGTATGTATACTTTAAGTTCAACATCTGATCACATATTTTTGAAGTTTGAGGCTAACTACAGAAAATATAGATATGCTGAGTTAGCAGTTAAATCTCTAAATTAAGATGACATTCAGAGTATAGTTTGTAATTTTCAGAAGCAAATCCCTTAGAAATGTCTGAATATTGAAAAATACATTTGAATAAATACGTTCTTCAGCACACACTGCATGAATAAAAATACAATTTTTGAAAACTCTTCCCTCTAAAAATTCATATTTGGGTTCAGTTAATTATGCAGTTTGTATTTCTCATAAATTGTACTAGTGTACAGACACTTCCAGTGCTTCCCTAGCAGCACCTCAAAAATACATTAGTATCTTCCTATAATTAATAATAAGGAAAAGAAGGAAGAACAAATTCTCCAGATGATTAGTTATTCACACAGTCAGAAGATTAAATCTTTGAAATCTTTAACAGATATTTAGAGACATCTATTCAGCATATTTCATATCACAGCACAATTCTTCTTGAGGCAAATAAAGAATTACATCAGAAAGTCTTCCTCCCCCCTCTGTTTTCTCCCTCTTTATAGTTTAAAATCCATTTTGTATATTTCTCCCTATTGGTTAAAAAAAATATCTTTTTTTCCCTCCATTTATTTTCAGAATGTAAAAAGATATTAATGACTGTTTTCATTTAAAACCAAAGACATCTTCAATCTCTTGAAATCTCATTTCCTATTCTTTTCTGGTGATGCACATCTTAATGATCCCACATAGGTCTTACAGCTTTAAATTTGCCTGAATTTAAGAGATCAAGGGAAAAAATATATATAGAGAGAGCTTTTACTGTCTGAAAGTAGAAGCAAGAGAGAATACAGTTTTCCTAATCGTCTGAAAGGGAAAACAGGAGAAAAAAAAAAGGCTTCCTTCTTTAGTTCTCTATGGTTAAAATCTACCCCTACTGAAAGCTGCATAAGCTTTTCCATTGATTTCACTTCTTCACTACCCTACAGTCTTCTCTATAGCCATTCAGTACTCCCTGGAATACAGCAGAAGTCTCACATTGAAATTATTGAGATCTTTCCTGTGAATGAAGGGAGCTTTTGGACGGAATCCAACCACCGTCTTTTTTCTGTGTCTCGTGAAATCAGTTCTGACCAACTAAAGTATCTGAAGTGCAGAAAAGGGCATTTGATGTCTCACTGAGAACCCTTACACAGTCTTAGTAATCAATAATGAGTGGAGAAACATCTGATGGAAAACTGCACCATATAGGGAGACATGTAGGAAAATATTTTTTGCTTAAAGATACTGTGCTTCTTGTTATTTCAAGCCTCCAAAAGGAAAAAAAAAACAATAGCTATGAAAGCCAACTTTTTATCTGCAAACAAATCCGTGCTTAACAACAAATTTGATATTACCTTTTTTGCTTTAAAAAATCTTTAAAGGATCAGAACAGAAAAAAACAGCATTTCTATGTAGAGTTCCTTAGGGAATACAGATTAGACAGTTCCAAAAGACTTCTGAACAGTCCTACAAACACCAGACAGAACAGGAAAGACAAACAAGTTATAGGGTCAGCCAAGAGGAATAGTCTGTCATTCAAAATGTCTTTCTTTCACACATTTAATCATGTATTATGTCTATCTGACCTTTGATGTTATGATATAAACATCATATAGTAAGTACTAACGCATTCTCATATGGAAGTTACAGAGCACATGTACTGCTCTCTTTCTCTCCATTGACTGTAAAGGATTTTGAGGTGACTCATTGAGCTGTAAACTATCACTGGTCTGAAGTTAGGAGAGATGAGTCCCAAGCTCAGTGAATAACTGGAAACAAAAACATCCAAAGGGAAAAAAAAAACCACCCAAGCAACCCACATTTTAATGTGGCATTGTGCTCACTAAGCAACACCAATAATAACATATCGTATTTGGGATCCTGTGACATTAATGGCAGTGGGCGTGAGATTCAGGAGTGTGTATTCCCAGGCACATGAATATTGGAGTTGGATAAATTAAGGTTCTGAGTCATAGATCCTTGTTTTGAATAGGTCCCAGAAATATGAAGTGCAATTTGATGCATTTTAAAATTATTGTTTATTTTGCATATGTCTGAAAACATGACTGCTGTCGTTGAAACACAAACTGACAATGTTACGAAGTCTCATATTCTACATCTTCCTGTTGTGTTTTTTTCCTATTTTCACTTTAAAATTATACAGAATGATATGTGTACAAACTGCCCATTACCTTATGGGATATATGGGTTTGCTTCTCCACTCCCCTTTAGCATACGAAATAATTGTATTATAATAATTAATTATTATCACATAGAGTTTTAAACAGGTGTGGAAAATGATGTTTCTATATGAAGCTTTCTGTGTATGATACATCACACCTGGCTATGTCAGCACACATTGCTATATTGAATTATTGGATTGGTGTGTTTCATTAGGCTGAATTGTTTTTAAAAGTTCTCACAATTTTTTTTTTTCTCCATGCTCTTTTTTAAGCTTTGACCCAGAACACCTCTAAAAGTTCTTATTCTTTCAAGGAATTCAGAAATGCTACCATACTTTGCTTCTAATTTATTTTATCCCGTTCTGTAAGCCACTTTTCCCTTAAACAGATTTAGACATTTTTTCCATAGATTTTCCCTTCTGTTTTGTTAGCCTAACAAGTCTCGGAACATTACTGACAGCAAAATATAAAAAACCAGAAGAATTTTT
Source organism: Himantopus leucocephalus (assembly GCA_003993805.1). Lineage (NCBI taxonomy): Eukaryota > Metazoa > Chordata > Aves > Charadriiformes > Recurvirostridae > Himantopus > Himantopus leucocephalus. Next base: position 96,433,774 of record RSEF01000003.1, on the reverse strand, counting down.
AGCATAAATATCACTACGCATGTTGTTTCACTTCTAAGTTAGGAGCATATGCTCTCTATTTAATCACTGCAGAAAAATCGATGCTACTTGAGCATGACTTAGCATCAAAGCTTTGGAATAGAGTCTGATCTGATCACTCAGAGTAGGGGATTGCTGGAGAACATAAGAGTTGCCTCCGTATCATGCACCTGGCCTTTTTTTCCAAAGAAAACTGGATGTAGAGAAAGAGTAGTTCTACATTCAGATGCCAGTGTACACATAACTGGATGTGCATATTTTATACATCAGAAGTAACTTTAAAAAGACTAAGATAGATTCCTAAACTAGATGGCATAATTATACTTTTATCTAGTATGTCCTTCCAGTTACTCAGAGACACATAAATATTTTATCTGTTTCTGCTGTGATTCTGAGAGAGCTTAAAGACCAATCACACTCACTTTTGGTCTGTACAAGACATATACAAGCTTGTAAAACATAGTGAGAGGCTGTACGTGTGTACCTGAATCAACTTTTATCACAGTCAAAATTTTCTTATGGACAAAAACGGAGCACATCTTTTATGCGGACAAAAGAATTTATTGTTTTAACAGTCTAATCAAAATAAAAGAAGCGGCTATCATTAATCTAATTACAATGATATTAACATTTTTCATTCAAATTGTTAAATTATTCCCAATTCCTATTAATAATTCAGTTAAAAGTATTGCACACACAGACTTTCCAGTACCTTCCCCTGTTCTTCATTGCTATACTCACCTTTCTAAGCACCTGCAGTCAAAGGTCAAGGGGCAATTTTCCTACTATGGGATGCTGTGGTGGGTTGCCAGTATCCACAGTCCTTTGTCAAAAGGAGTAAGGTGTCTGTAGTGGTGGTAGTTCACTTTCTTTCCTCTTCAGTGTTGCATGTGGTGTTCTTTTTCATGCTTCCAAACACACTGTTGCTAACACTTCTTTTTGCCTGATGCACAAATTTAGTTTCAATGATTATTAGGTTTTATTAAACTTCTACCATATGTAGTATAATTCCTTGGTACAGTTGCATAAAGCTACATGCAAGTTAGAAGACAGTCATCAGATTGTTGAGCCAGATGGTGTTGCAGCTAAAACTAAGCTGAAACAAAGTCAAGTCCAGGCAGGTCGATAAAGGCCTGAAAAGCCATTAGCCCTTTTATTGCTAAGTTAGTAAAAGTCCCACAGTTGGTGGGCTAACAATTGCAAAAACACTACACTTTCTGTGTTGCAGTGTTATACTTGTGATTGTTCTTATGTGTCCTCTGAAGCCTTACAAAATTTAAGACCTCATCACTTGTGCATGGCTTTTGTATTATCTTCTGTTTCATTATTTTGCTTCTTCATTTGATGTTTTCCTACCCACAGCAGACCTTTCTCTGAAGGTAGGCTTTTGTTTCCCTTCTGCCCACAAATCCTTTATGTTCTTACCCCACTGAATTCTCTCTCAATACCTAAGATTCTATAAGTGTAATTGATCTTCACTAACCTAGGCTTTAACAAGTTAGTTTTCTGAGGCTGAGCTACTCATCCAAAGATCTTATAAGCCAGAGATAAACAAGCACTTTTCCACTTATGTCTAAGGGCACTGCCATCTAGCAGTTATGATGGGTTGCAGTTATGTACCTTGGTATCAAAAATATAAATATTTCTTATATGTGTTTGTTTCTGTTGTTTCTCTGTGCAGTGTGTCTAAAATAATGTGAGGATTGTTTTGAAATTCAGCAGAACAGTGTTTTTATAGAATGAAAGCAAGGATACGTCTCGCCTGTGTGGGGGATAGCCTTAGGGCACATGGGAATGCTTGAACAGGAAAGAAAACAGAACAGAAGCCAACACATACGTATACACAGAAAATGAATCTATGATGTTCTGTGTTGCCAAGTTGTTGTATTAGATTCTCCAGTGTCTAACTCAGTTGAGAGTTACAATATTCATGCAAAATACCTTACAAGTAGAGCTGTTGGAACTTTCATTTCCTTTCAGATCTTTTGTCTAAAAAAAACCACCAGAACCCCAACCCCATACCCTGAGTTTCTCTTAATACGGCTCAGAGTCTGAAAGCTTCTTTTTTTTTTTTAAATATGAAGTTTTAAAAGAGAAATTTATATGTTTTTCCAGACTCCTAAATGCATATTTCTTCATATATATTTGGACACAATGTTGAAGTATTCAACTGCACAATTTTTTTTTGTATTTTGCATTGAGCATTCCTATCAGTACTGGTTTCATTGGTTTATGCTTTGAAACAGGAAAAAGAGAATCAAATCTGCCATGTAAATACCTCTCTCTTTCAGTTGTTCTTAATAATTTATAGTCTTTTTTTGCATTTCATGATTTTGTGACAGAAGCGAACTCAATTTTTCAGTAGTATCACACTTCTTTTTGTGATCTAGCCTCTATTTTTAAACTAAATTTTCAGTTGTGAATTATTATTAATTTATCATAGTATAGAGGAGCCTTTTCAACAGCTGCCAGTACTGGTCAACATGTATCTCATTAGCTTCAGCATAAGTACAACTATAACAAGGCTGGTTGTGGCTGTGAAAACAAAACCTGTAAAGTTTTATTGCCTTTTTAAAAAAAAACTGTTAGAAGGAAGCAAGTGGTGTCTACAAAGGTTGTTAAGGAGAAAAGAAATAATCTGAGAAGAGAAAAATTGAATTTAATAGAATCCAATATAATGTTTGAGATTCAAATGACAAAAGGGAAGATTTACAGGAAAACAGAGAAAAATACTTGTGTAGGTACTGTGTTTTTGTTTTGGGTCTTGTGGTTTTTTTTT
>RSEF01000003.1:96405715-96430924 GCA_003993805.1 Himantopus leucocephalus | reverse complement strand
TTTTTTTTTTTTTTTTTTTTTTTTTTTTTATAGCACAGACATTGTAATATAAAGCTTCTGTTAGTTTTGACAGCAATAATTCAGTGATACTTCACAGTTTCCTTTGGGGATAGATTCATTGAGTAGTTACTGGAGGAATTCAGACACCCGCAGTAAAAGTCACCACATTACTAACAGTGATACATAGCTTAATAATACCCTATTTTTCACTTAGAAAATTACCATACTTTACAACAAAAATTTCACCATAGGGAATTTTATTAGCACTGGTTTATACAAATACCAGCAGCAGTGTCCTGAGGGCACTTGAGTAATGAAAAAGGCTACAAGACACCATCTATGTTATTGGATTTCATATTATATTATACCATATCTCTATTTGTGCCAAATATGTACATTGTGAATTGGGGTAACCAGAGATACACTTAAGACTGCAGTGAAACTTCCATTGTAACTTAAATGTTTTGTTTTTATTTCTACTAGCAGAATTGCTTCTAAAACAGACTTGAAATACTTTTTTAAAATAAACTTCCCTTTGGGATATCAAAAAAAAAAAAAGCTTCCAGGTTTTGCCTGACTGAAAATTATGTATTTATTTATTTATTTATTCATTTATTTATTTCCTGGTAAAGCTGTATGAGATCTATTTTTCATTTTTTGTAAATTGGTATGAGTTCATTTTAGTAAATATGAAGAACTGGATTGTCTGTTGGACTGTACATAAACTGGCAATAAAGACAGACATAAATACCCTTTTGTACTTCTGTTCATGAACAAAAACATCCATCCACATACATGGTATTGCTTTGAAGTGCCCACTGAGCAAGCAGCTAGAGGGTGGAGACAATAATTCATAAACAGGAATTGGCACATTGAATTACAGGCTGGTGCTGGGGCAAGCCGGTAGATTTCAACTCAGCTTTCGTCCTAGAGGAAGGCATGATTTTGAGTTATGGAGCTGTCTAAGCTGCTTTTTAAGTAACACAACTGCATATTTCTCTTGTTTTAGAGTCTATGTGAGAGTCAGTTTTACAAAAATCATTTTCAGTACAGACTACATTTTTGTTAAAATGGTTGATGCTGGGATATCTCTGCCATAATGTGGTGTTTTAGTTTAAACCTGGTAGGCAGCTAAGCTCATTCACTCCCCACTAGTGAGATGGGGAAAAATCAGAAGTGTTAAGGTGAGAAAACTCATGGGTTGAGATGAAGACATNTTAAGGTGAGAAAACTCGTGGGTTGAGATGAAGACATTTTAATAGGTAAAGCAAAAGCTGCACATGTAAGCAAAGCAAAATGAGGAATTCATTCACTTCTTCCCATCAGAAGGCAGATGTTTAGCCATTTCCAGGAAAGCGAGGCTCCCTCACATGTAACAGCTACTCGGGAATACAAACATTGTAACTCTGAATGCCACCCACACACACACACTTTCTCTTTCTTCCCCCAGCTTTTATTGCTGAGCACAACGTCATATGGTGTGGGATATCCCTTTGGTGAGTGGGGGTCAGCTCTCCTGGCTGTGTCCCCTCCCAAATTTTTGTGCACCCCCAGCCTAATTGCTAGCAAGGAAGCATAAGAAGTAGAAAAGGCCTTGGCCCTGTGTAAGCTCTGTTCAGCAATGGCTAAAACATGAGGGTGTTATCAACACCGTTTTCATCACAAGTCCAAGATATAGCACCATACAAACTACTATGAAGAAAAGTCACTCAATCTCAGCCAAAATAAGTAGAACCTACAGCTCTTATTCCATGCCATTTACATCACACTCTGGTCCCACACTACCCGATACATCCTCATTAGCCACTTCCCTCCTTCCCATCCTTTGATATGTACACAGACATAATTTCCTTAGTCTTTAGACCACCCCTGTAAAATGTCCATGAAATATCTATAAAATGTCCATTGAGTTCATTTAGACCATGACTTTGGGCTCTATCTTAGGGTGGCCAATCAGGACAGGAGAGTTGGTGTGCTATGTTGTATTGCTGCACACCAAAGCCAGCTCAGGTTGTGTCACCGCTGCACTTGCCTGGTTCCTTATGATATTCATTCTTCATTGGTTCAGGTGACTCCTGCTGTAATACCTTTGACATACAGCAGCCTCAGCAGTGGTGACATACAGCATCATATAACACTGGCTTCATACAGCAATGGCATCATACAACTGAAATAATGGGTTATTTTCACCCAAAAGTAAATCTACTTGGGGTACACGCTGGACTTCTCCATCCATACATATTACCAACCAAGTACACCCAGGTCTTTGAGAAAAAGCAATGCTACAAATGGGTTTGCCTTTTCACAAGACCCAGACTGCCTCTCCCAGCCAGTTCCTTATGTGCACTTCCTGTGGTTTAACCCCAGCCGGCAGCTAGCACCGCACAGCTGCTCACTGAATTCTAGCCCTCCCCCCTCCAGAAGGGTAGGGAGAAGAGGAAGAAAAGGATGGGAAAGGGAAAAAAAAACCAACTCATGGGCTGAGATAAAGACAATTTAATAGAACAGTAATGGAAAAGGAAAATAACAACAACAACAACAATAATAATAATAATAATGGTAAAAGAATATACAAGATAAAGTAATAAAGCACAAGTCACTTTCACCACTCAGTGAATTGGTTGCCCAGCCTGTCCAAGCAGTTATTGCCAATTCCCGCCCCTTGGCCAACCTCTATTTATGTACCAAGCGTGACATCTGTGGAATGGAATATTCCGTTGGCCATTCCATTGTTCTGTCCCTCTCAGCTTCTATGGGAAGCTGAAAAAGTCATTCAGTATTATAAATATCACCTGACAACAACTAAACCAATATGCATTATTGACATTCCTTTCATACCAAATCTGAAACACAGCAGCCACTATAAAGAAAATTAACTCTATCCAGCTGAAACCAGGACAGCACTAGAGCGACCTTATCTCCTTCCACAGTACATATGGGTTTCAACTGGGCAGGACCTAGCTGACTGGCAGATGTCCAGGGGCCTTCTGCCATATTTGTATCCCAATGCTTGAATGTCATAGTACCCATTGCTCTCAGTATAGTTTTAATAATCCATTGTATCATTCAATTTTCCTGGAGGCTGGTGCCTGATAAGGGATGTGATAAACACAGTCAATGCCATGCTCCTTGGCCCAGGTGTCTATGAGGTTGTTTAGGAAATGGGTCCCACTGTCTGATTCAACTCTTTCTTGTGAGCCATTTCACTGTAAGACTTGCTTTTCAAGGCTCAGGGTAGTGTTTCAGGTGGCAGTGTGGGTCACAGGGTATGTCCAACCATCTGATAGTCACTTTCATCATTGCACATGGTGCTTGCCTTGGTGGTTTCATGGTAGCGTGATCTAATCAATCTGTCAGGCTTCCCCATATTGATATTTCAGCCATCACCCTCTATACCAGAGAGGCTTTAGCCACTTGGTTTGTTTGATCAGCATGCACCCTCAGTAAGTTTGGAGGCAATACCAAGTTGGGCAGGAGTGTTGATCTGCTTGAGGGAAGGAAGGCTCTACAGAGGAATCTGGACAGGCTGGATCAATGGACCAAAGTCAATTGTGTGAGATTTACAAGTCCAAAGTGCCGGGTCCTGCACTTGGGTCACAACAATCCCATGAAATGCTACAGGTTTGGGGAAGAGTGGCTGGAAAGCTGCTGGGAGGAAAAAGATCTGGAGGTGCTGGTCAACAGCCAGCTGAATATGAGGCAGCATTGTGCCCAGGTGGCTAAGAAGGCCAATAGCATCCTGGCTTTTTTTCAGTAATAGTGTGGTGATCAGGACTAGGGAATTGTCATCCTCCTGTACTCAGCACTGGTGAGGCCACACCTTGAACACTGTATTCAGTTTTGGTCCGCTCGCTACAGGAAAGACATTAAGGCACTGGAGCATGTTCAAAGAAGAGCAATGAAGATGGTGAAGTGTCTCAAGCACAAGTCTTATGAAGAGTGGCCAAGGAAGCAGGGTTTTTTTAGCGTGCAGAAAAGGAGGCTCAGGGGAGACCTTACCTCTCCCTACAACTACCTGAAATGTGGTTGCAGAGAGGTGCGTGTCAGTCTCTTCTCCCTAGAAAAAAATGCTAGGACTACAGGAAATGGCCTCAGGTTGCACCCTGGGAGGTTTATATTGAATATTAGGAAAAACTTCTTCACAGAAAGGGTTGTCGAGCATTGGAACAGTCTGCCCAGGGAAGTGGCTGAGTCGCAATCCCTGGAGGTATTTAAAAGACATGTAGATGTGGTGCTAAGGAGCATGGTTTAGTGGTGGAANGTCAATTGTGTGAGATTTACAAGTCCAAAGTGCCGGGTCCTGCACTTGGGTCACAACCAATTAACGGATAACCTGTGCAATGGTGTCAATGGTTAAGTCCACCCTTCAATCACAAGCCCATCTTTATGTTGTTTCTTTTTGTAGGTGTCCTGATGTGTCAGGGGCCCACAAAGGTATAAATAGCTCACTGTTATGTTCCCCTATCCAGGTCCACCTAAGCAACTATTTAGAATAGAATGGAACAGAGTATTTCGCTTGGAAGGGACCTACAATGATATCTAGTCCAACTGCCTGACCAATTCAAATCTGACCAAAAGTTAAATCATGTTGTTAAGGGCATTGTCCAAATGCCATTTCTAGCAGCCTCATCCACCATCTTCTTGTTTCAAAGTTCTTCAGTAGCATGACCCTTGGGTATGTGAGCATCTACATGACATAATTTTACAACCAGGTTCTCTACCTGGGTAGCAATATCTTGCCACAATGTAGCAGCCCAGGTGGGTTTATCTCTGTGCTGCCAGTTCGTCTGCTTCCATTGCTGTATTCACCCCCACAGGGTATTTGACACCATCCATGAGTCAGTAGAGTTGTGGAGTACTAGCCATTTTTATCATTCAACAATATCCAAAGTCAGCTGGATGGCTTTAACTTCTGCAAACTGTCCCAATTCACCTATTTCTTCAATGGTTTCTGTGACTTGCCATGCAGGACTCCACATAGCAGCTTTCCACCTCTGATGCTTTCCCAAAATATGGCAGGAGCCACCAGTAAACAGGGCATATTGCTTCCCATTTCCTGTTTTTTTTTAATACAGTGGGGCCTTTTCAGCACAAGTCACCTCCTCTGGTGATGACGCAAAATTTCTGTCTTCTGGCCACTCCTCGATCACTTCCAGGATTACCAGGCAGTCGGAGTTTCCCATTTGAGCCCATTGAATGATCTGTGTGACCCACTTCCTCCAGTTAGTGTCAGTTGCATGATGAGCAGAAGACAGCCTCCCTTTGAACGTCCAGCCCAACACAGTTCTTTGAAACTGTTCTTCATTCTTCAAAATCAGTACATTATTGAGTTCCTTGATTTTCAAGAGTATGAAATGAAGATTTAACTGCCTTCAAAAATGTATTCTCAGATAAATTCTATTCTATAGTATTCTCATACCTAAAATAAGGCCCTCAAATTACTGATATAGTGAACTAGAAGACCATAAAATTATTTCAATTTATATTAATAATAACTATAACATTTCTTTCTAGATATTCATAATATGTTATGTTTGTTATATGAAATCATAAGGGAGAATTCATATTTATTTCTGTCAGACTGCAGCACCAGAAGAAAGCCGTGCAGGCTCCACCACAACCAGCATGTATGCAAAGGATTACTTTCCCATGTCCTGAATTTAATTGTTTCTATATAGCTATAAAATAACAAAGGGACACACAATCCATTTATGCAAACTATTTAAAAACACATTTTGCACATGGAAAGTAAAATTTTGAGACCTTTTCCCCTGTACACACAACTGAAGTTGATAGAAGTTTTCCTAGTGTAAAAAAGAAACATTACATTAATTTCAGTACAGCTTTTCTAGATTTGTAACACTGTAATCTACAAGAGAATTTATTGTTTAGAAATTTGCAATAAAATGCACCTAACCCCATTTTGTATTGCAGGATAAGCAACATAAAACTTATTTTCCTTTTTAAATCATGACTCCTTTTTTTTAGTCAAAATTTTAAGCTTCCACAATCATACTAGTTAAACTTTAAAGTGCCATTCTACAAATTGAAATCTGTAAAATTATTCAAATACAGAAAGACTGACAATAAGACAAGAAAGATATGCAACAAAATGCTATACAGAAGATGCATTTGATAAAGAAGCCCTTTGAAAAAGTTTACTCATTAAATCTATATTTTATCTAAACTTGTGATTATAATTTACTTTATGTGGTGGGTTAACCTTGGTCAACAATCAAACTTCCACCCAGCTGCCTACTCCCACCCCCTCCCCAGTGGGAACAGGAGAGAAAACAGGAAAAAAAAACAGGACCAAGAAAGCTCATGGCTTGAGATAAAGTCAGTGAGATCACTTAGTAATCACCATCATGGGCAATGCAGACTCAACATGGGGAAGATTTATTTGTTGCCAATTAAGCAAGACTTGTATAGCGAGAAACAAAAAGACAAGCATTAAAACAACACCTTTCCTCCCCCTGTTCCCAGGCTCAACTTCACACTTCATCTCCAACTACTCTACATCCCTCCATCCAGAGCTGCACAGGGGAGGATGCAAAATGGGGACTGTGGTCAGTTCATAACACATCTTTGCTGCTCCTTCCTCACACCTTTCTTCAGGGTTGGCTGGGCTTTCCACAGGCAGCAGAGGATATCTGTTCCACCATGGAACTTCTCCTCCTTTTCAGGCTTTGGTCTTCTCACTCTTTTTGTTCCACCCTCCTCTCTCTCCATGACATTTTTACCCTTTCTTAAACATGTTTTCCCCAAGGTGCCACCATCTTGGCTAAGAGGCTCAGCTATGTCCTTCAGTAGGTCCATTGGAGCTGGTTGGAATTGGCTCTGTCCATCACAGGGCAGCCCCAGTGCCTCCTCACAGAGGCCACCCCTGCAGCCCCCACTACCAAAACTTTGGCACCTACACCCAATACACTTTAATTCAGCAAACCTTTGTTGATTTCATAAAGGGCAAGGCCACCTTCTCCTCTGTTTGTTCCTGCAGTATCCTTTGGTCCTCTCTAGTTTTTCTTCAGCCATGCAGTGAATTGAAACTGGAAATTCATCTGTTAAAGACTGTCCTCTCCACCCTGACACAGCGGGAGAGATGACAGGAGGTCAGAGACAAGGACCACTGCATTTAATGGCAGCATAGACCTACTTCAATTGAAAATAATGCAATGCTAAATTTTAATGTGGCAACTCCTCAGCATCAGTGAATAAAAACATATAAGAAGTATTCTTTCCTCATGACTGAGTGGATTTTTCTGATATCATTCATGATCCACTTTTTTTATTCTTTCCTAATTACTCTGTAGGATGATCATCTTAGAAGAACTTTCAATTCGCACATCATGTATCATCTGGCTTGTGGCTCCTTTCTCTTTCCTTACTAGGTAATGAAAAAGTAAATGTATTTGTCAAACACACAATTTCTAAGTGCCATGGAAACATTTCCGATCCAGTGAAAGAACTTTGTGCCATTTATATTTTCCATTGGAAAGGACAGTAATGATATATGCACACTGTACCTGTGATTAATACATAGCAGACAGAAAGCCCTGCATCACAGTTTTAAACACAGGACAGAAATACTGAAAGTTCTAATGAAACAATTGAAGTCAGACACTCAGAAGCTGATGAATAGAAGATATTTCTAAGATAAATCACCATTTTAAAGAAAAAAGTAGATAATAAAATTACATGATTTTTCATCATAGAATTATCAAAATAAAGCTTTTTATCTTCACTAAGATGGCAGTGCTATTAGAACTCAAACCAGGATATAATGAAGTCATCAGTTTTCTATATGGTAGATCTAGTCCACCTGTCCATAAACTGGCTTGTTGAGTTTGTTATTCAATTTTTTTTCTTTCATATGTAACCTCTTCAAAAGTCAAACCAAAGAAAAATCCTCCCTCTGGATCTCCACAGTATTTGGTGTCATGTAGATAGAGAACAAAAAGACCTGAAGACAGTGTGCAATTAACATATAAAACAACAGACAAAAACTGAGTGGATTAAATAAACAAGAACACAAGCAAACCACAAAGGCATTATTAATCCATAACCTAGACAGTGATCATAGGACACCAATTGTCTAACTGTTAGCAACTGTTTTGAAGAGATTGCAACAACAGAATCATCTCTGGAGGAACAAGAAGGAAAATAGTAGGCTACATACCAGCTGATAGACTTGATTGGCAAGAGTGCTGCTCAAGGGGCTGAAATGTTGTTCACGTTGGCATTCTTGGTCAGCATTTCTCAAAAAGGAAACAAGTTTTCCTGATACGTAATGCTCTCGTAACACTTGTGGCAGTACATAAGCCTAAAGAGCTTCTGTATTAATGTTAAGGTTTCATAACACTAAGCAGTTGGTAAGAGATTTACAGTAACAGCAATAGCAATATAGCTTCTAGTAGGCTTGTAATACAATAATTTGGTACATTTTGTTGTACTGTTGTATAAAGATTTATTTGTGCAAGTTGAACATGGTCACATAGCTCACTCTTGACAAAGCCATAGATTACTTACACAGTTCATCTCATATGAGGCATATAACATATCTCTCACATCACACACAAAGCATGAAGTACAAGATATACAATTTCAGGATATTTAGAAACAGTCTTTGTGCATATGAGATTAATTCTTCTTAGCATTATGAGTCTTCAAGAAAATTTAGTAACTGAAGTACTTTAAAAAAATGACCTCGCAATGCCCAGCTTTAGTTGCCTGCCCTCCCAGGCAGAATTGAAAACCTACAGTTGCAAGTATATAATTGTATAGATATATGATCCAGATGTAAAATTAAACATCTCAGAATGGGATCCAACACAATCTGAATAATATACGGAGCCACTCAAAACTAGCTAATAGAGTTGTCTCTCTCCTGTGACTTTTTAATGATTCTCAGCCTTCTCTGCCAACTAACTCAACAGTGACTGAGAAAGGCTGATTCACCCTGGGGAATGACTTACCTTCAAAGAGAAATTTATTTCTACATTGACTACAAAGAAACACAAATGACAACCTAGTTCAGCTATGAGATGCTGAAGCTGAGTGAAATGAATCCCACTTCCTATAGTAATTGATGAACAGAAATAGAAAGACAATGTCCTTCAAGACTCTGACTTATTTCTGAAGGTTTCTTACAGACTCCATATGGTCAAATGACTAAATCAATACAGATCTAACAGCTTTTAAGTTTGAAATATTTGATTCTCACTCAACTTGACATTCTCTTGTGTTCGTGACAGAATCTGGAATATCAATTTCCTTTGATAATCCTGATTCTCCAGATCTCAATGATTATCTCATTTTATAATTGAAGAATTAAAACAGGGAGGGTGAAATTAATCTGCCCTAATCTAAGTGCCTAGAAGATCTATGCTGGAGACTAACATTGCCTATTCCCAGTGTCTATATTGCCAATGAAGAAAAATAGGTATTTTTCAGAGAGGAATTCAAATCATCTCTCTCAAATCTTATTAGATACAGAGAGAGCCTAGAATAACTAAGTTAGACTTATGCATTTAACTTTTTGTGATCTAAAAATTAGTTGACATTAATCTTGCTAATCAAAATGATACAGCCTTTCCTCACACCATTGACTTGCTTCTCCCAGTTTGAAAATATTGCTGGTGCATGCCTCGTCTGCCCAGACGATAAATAGAGACACTTAATGACTAGTCTCCTAAATATTTTAATTTGTTAATACATTCTAAAGCCTCAGATGTTTTTCTCCTCTATTCCAAGCAATGTTCATGACTAAGCTTTTTCTTTATGCTTATTTAACTTGAAAATACTTTTAAAAAATGTTTTTTGGATTAACACATGCAAAACATTATTTATTACTTTTGAAGAGTAGAGAAGTGGCACCCAGTCACTCTAAAATAATAGCACATCTGAAAAGCCACTTGCCCTTCCCTTTATTAGCTTTGCCTTTGAGAAATATGATGAAATGCTGGCCAAATGTACAAATAAACCCAACTTTCTGACGTTGTGTCTATTTTATTTCCTGAGTGATTATCTCAGAAATGATATTTGGATTAGATTTGAAATAATTTGAGTCACAAAATAAAGAGCTAAAATTTCTTATCTACTAGATGAACTACGTATCATGCTGCATCTTTTCTTATTCCATAAAAACAATTTGGCTTTCAGAAAGACAAATTAATTGAGAGTGAAAATTTAATCTCAAAAGATCCATCCAGTGAATGGCTACAAACTTTCAGGAACGATCATAGAAATTTTATGCAATTAAAAAACTGTAAATAAGCTTTACCATTTCCCTATGCACACCTCAGGAAGGAGCTGTCTGCTGAGAGAATTTTCTGCAAAAGATGCAAAACATTTGTTTCTGTGATGTCATGATACTCTATGTTAGTCCCCAAGTATAAGAAGGGTTTAAAATTAAATATTTGGCAACTGCAGGACATTTAACATTACTTATTTTCCCTAGAAATACAATTTATAGAATGGAAAAACATTGGACTCCTTTTTAGCTAAGAGGATAATATGGTTTTTAACTAATAGGAAAGAGGATGGTAGACATAATGGCCAAGTAGACCATGAGGGATATTTTATGAGGGAAACTTTTTTAAAAAATATTTTTTCATTGTAGCAACTGTCTTATAATATGAGAAATAAATAAATAAATAAATTAGCATATGACCCTGACTTCCATATACAACCTTCAGTTCAAATACATTTTTCCATATTAATACTAACTGTAAATATCAGAACAGAAAGACAACGGGCACAGCTGGCGTGGGAGCTATTAATGCACTACTAACAAAAAGATAACTCATGTCTGAGAAACACTAAGTACTGTGAGGACAAGGGAATATCTGGCAGAGAAGTTTCAGCTTAAAACTTAAAAGCCTGATTAGCAAATAAAATATCAAAGTAGGGTAACAACTATGCTATCAGCAGACTGGAATAAAGACTAGTGGAAGAACCAAAGTGAAAGGGCTTCTTTCCAAATAAACAGTGTTTTCAGTGGAAGTGACAGAGCTTCCTAACATGTACAGAACTTAGTGCATCACATACATATATTCTAAATCACATTTCCATTCAAATGAAAAATAAAAGCCAACAATCAACATTGACTCCTACATACAGACAGAATGAAACAAAAATGTGTGTGAATTTAAACTCACCTCAGAAATATGCAGCAAACTAAGGCAGAAAAAATAATAATAAAGTAGAAAAGAGATCCTATTGTACTTTAAGTTGAACCCCTCTGACTTTGTGAAACCCACTGCTTTCATTCAGCCATCACTGCTATTATCTAATCAGTTGGTTTTTTTCCTTGCCCACTAATGATTAGTAAACTTGGTGGCCTAAATTCATATTAGAACTTTATATTGTGTCTCCTGGGTTTCAAACCAAATTTTGTGTGAACAATTTTTCTCTAGATTTCCAGCTTAGCATCAGAATATTATTTCATGTGAGACTTTAACACTTGAATCCATCACAAGAATCTGGTATTGAAAACATGTATGAAAAATGGAAAAGGGAAGATGGGAAATGTCACAGTTTCTTGAACATACGGAGTTTTCCTGCAGAGTTTCGATCAAAATAATCTTGTGTGATGCTTTTTTTCATGTCTTACGTTGCTGACTATTGTTGACCTCAGAACTGAAACAGTCCTATGCAAATTATCAGTGGGCCTCCAAAAACACACCATAAGACTTTTTCTTGTTCAACAGATATATATGTGTACAACTAGAAGCTGCAGTCTGATTTGATCTGTTTACATGCCTTTTCTTCCTGTTGGATTCTACTATTTGGTCATTTTCATCCTCCATCCACAAAACCTCTGCCACCTGCTGAAAGCACAGCAGATTCTGGACTGATGCATGAAATACAGCCAACTTCCTCAGCCTGTTGACTTCTGTTTCCTACCTTCTAAAGATGATCTAGAAGGATCTTCATATCCTGAGGAAATAAATACAGCTTCTTCAGACTAAGCAGACTGGCCAGGTTGTTCTTTAGTAAATCAAGAATATTCTATGTTGACGCTTTCTGTCTAGTGTTCAGTCAACCGGCAGATTTCAAACTTTATCAGGACTTGATTTTTATCAGTCATATCTATTAGGTTTCTGTCTGCAAAATTATTCTATTTAAAAGAAAATACTTTACACTAGTTTAATAGGGTGAGGTAAGGAAATAAACAATGAGATTGTTCATAGTGTCATTACTTCATAAGACACAAAAAACTAATCATTTTTGATTAGGAAATTGATGGAAGGAAGTGCTTGTGAGAACTTTCTGAAATGTGATTTGAATGATACGTGTGTTTCGAGCAGGTTTCCAGCAAGAAGGAGAGGATGGATCTGAAAGCAAGACTGTCAGGTGTGTTCTCGTATAGTCATCCTCAGTTTTTATGCTGGTGTAGCTGTTGTCCAGTTATGCACCATTTTGTAGCTTTTGTCACTATAAGTCTTCTGCCTGGAAAAAGAAGATCAATGATGAATGCTGGCCACAGTTGCAAAGTTATGCTATAAACTGGGACCTTCATGTTAGGTAACTGAACCCAAAGGAAAACTTTTTAAACTGTAAGCATAACAACTGTGGTATTTTTTCCCCTCATTATTCTCATCAGTCATCACAGATTTGTGCTCATTTGTTTCAAGGTGCACAATAAATGTCATTGATGTGTGAAAATACATTGTGCAGTTGGAAACACCTCTTAAAATCCTACTTATGTACAAAATTGACAAGCTTGTGTAAATCATGTACCAGAAATCAATTTCTGATAGAATATAAACCATCTAAAAGTCAAGGGAAAGCAAAAATTATCTTTTAATTTGCAGGGTGCCTTTGTTGATTGAGGAAAGACTGAATCTTGAGCCAGTCTGGAACAGTTCATGTAAGGTTTCAATAAGCCTCTACCTGAGATGGAATGTTCATCAAAGCCAGCATAGTTAATCAGGGAATTTTCCACAGGTAGCAGTATATAATGGTATAATGTTGCTAGTATTCACAGTTGGCTTTATTTGTATTTGTCTTTTGTTCATTCAGCTCTCATGACCCAAGTTAGGTTCCAGACTCCTAAATTAAGATGTCTAAAGACTTGAAGTCACTCAGAGTAATATAAACTCTCACTATAGGCAGTGGAAAGCCATTCTTAAGAGATACTTATCTTGCCCTGAAGGTGATACCTACGCTGAGGTTACGCAAGATGTATAAGGAGAGGCAGAGGGAAGTAGGATTGTTCTGCCTGGACAGAGAAAACTAAGGGGGATATAATTTTCATTTTCAGCTGCCTATCCTGGGGGGAGAACATGTATTATAGGGAAGACTAGACAGGAACCTTCTCAGAGGCACATAACAACAAGATAATTCTGTCTAGAAGAAAGAATGGGGAGTGATCACAAAGAGAGTGGAACAGGCTACCCAGAGAGGTTAGGTATTCTACCTTCTTGGAGATATTCAGAATTTTATTGGACCAGGCCCTGAACAGCATGATACAACTTCAAAGATAACCCTTGTTTGAGCAAAGGTAGGGACTAGATGACTTCAAGAAATCATTTCCAATGCCAGTTATGATTTCAAATTTTCTGGTTGAACAGAAACATCTTACATTAAAAAAAATATGTTGAGAACCTCTGTTACTAACGTCTTCAAGTTAATGCAACTGCATTGTGCAATAGAATCAAGTACATTGTGGAACAGCTGTTCTTAGAAACGAAACAGCTGTTGGACAGTGAAATCTTGTTTTTGACAGGTAACAGGAATGCATTTAACAACTTACATATACACAAAATTTATTGCCATACCTAATTGAGTTATTGACGTGCTTTTTCTGCAAAATTCAACTAGGCACTATGCAATACTATTTCAGTATGAACAAAATTGCACTATAGATAGTTTTCTACAAGTGGCTTTGTTAGCAAAGATAAGAATACATGGTAATGTAAAGTATAGTTTTGCCTTCAAAATTCACTTAATGATCATATCTAAAAGAAACAGTTCTTTTTCATCTGTTGTACACCTTCAAACTCTTGACATGGTGTCTGCCACTTAGGATAATCAGGTACTCTTCCTGAGCCATACTTCCAAATACTTCCAAAAAGGCAGAGACGTGTAGGTTTTAATATGATTTCTGAAGTATTCCCTCTTTAATTATAAAGATTTTTTTTGACTGAACAGTTATGAGAAAAAAAGTTTATGATTTAGGCAATAGAACTTGGTTAATGTTAAATGTGAAATATTTTTTTATCTTTTCAGTAAGGAATATACATTTTTAAATACTTTCTTCTATTAAGCATCATCCTAGATAACGAACCAGTTACGGGTCATATTTAATCTCAGGGGTATTTGTTTTCATAAAAAAACCCAGATTTAAAGAAGTTTATTTGCAATGGCAAGTGCAGCTCAGAATTTTAATGCAAAAGACTAGAAGAGAAGAGTTATTTATTTGAAATTGAGGCTGTTTTAGTGATTTAATAATTAATAGAAGAAGATAGTATCAACTTTAATCTTCAAAATCCTGCAGGGGATAATATTAATGTAAATCATGATTATGATGCACAAAAGTGCTCGCAATTTTGTTGAAATGAAATTCATGATAATCCCTTTGTGTAAGGATATATTTCCCAATAAATCTGTATATGTCACTAAATAATAAAAAGAAAAAATTACACAAATATATAAAAATAGANAATTTTGTTGAAATGAAATTCATGATAATCCCTTTGTGTAAGGACATATTTCCCAATAAATCTGTATATGTCACTAAATAAAAAAAAAAAAAATTATACAAATATATAAAAATAGATAGGTATTTGTGTTAAACATTTAGTTCTTAGTGAAATTTCAATCTACTTTCCTTCAGGCTGTTTGCATTTTCCTAATATCTTCATACATTATACAGTTTTGCTATTTATTTTCCTTTTTTTGGCAATGTAATTTTTATTTCCTTACAGTTTCAGTTTGAATGAACAGTTTGAAGTTCACAAACTTGTAGCAAGAACAGATTTAGGAGGTAGGAATCAGTTTTCGTTCTGTTATATTCAACTTTCATTAATGACATTAATGACAAAGTCAAATAGCCAAATCTAAACAGAAACTATGACTAATAATCGAGGTGTTTTGGGGTCATGCAGATCCAACTTTGCTTTAAAAACAAAAAAAGCAAACAAAACCCACTTACCTGAAGTTAATGCAAGTTTAGATGTTTCATAAAAGAAATAATACAAAACAAAACAAAACAGATTTTCAGGTATCATCCTCCTTATACTATGGGGTTTTGTATATTAAATTACTTCTGTTCTCTTCCATAGCTTTTGTATTGAAGTCTTTCCAGTATTATGCATGTATGACTCTCATTTTCTTCCAATAGAAATATTGAAATTTATATTTTTTTATGTATCTTTTATAACAGAGGTTAAAAATGTTTCAGTAGTAAACAAGTTTTTCCTTCTAAATGCTTATCATAATCTGACCAGGTTTTGTTTTAAAATAACTAAATTTTAAAAAGAGCAAAACGAATATTAAAAATACTGTTATTAACTGTAGAGCAGCTTTCTTTGGCGCCTTTGTGGGTGTGGCAACAGTTAGGTTTACATGGTTACACAAACCTGTATGTAAAGCACAGAAGTGACAGTTTACTTATATTTAAAAAGAATCTATAACATAATTAAGAGAAAATAATAATAATATTAATTTCCCTTCTGCATCCACAGAATGAAAAATGACTGAGTCAAAAGATCATTGATCTGGCTTAGTTCTGTACCTAATTAATGTAAAGGATAATGTATAAACAAATGAAAACAATCAAATAATTCAGAAACAACCTACAACAAATAGTTTATCTATCTGAATCACATCCAAGACAGCCAAAGTCTGTAACAGTCTTTTACATAATGAAATGTTATAATTCTTCTCAGTGCCTAGATTAAAATCTAAAATCTGGTTTATAGTTGAAAGACAATTTGATGTTACTGTTAAAACTGGAAAAGAAAAAAAGAAAAAAGAAAAAAATCCTCTGTTTCAAAAAGTTCTTCAATAGGAATGATTTTCTAGATTTTTTTTTTACTGATTAAAGAGTTTCTTGTAGAGTTTGGAGTGTGTATGGTTTGTTGTTCAAAGAACATTTTCCATCTCATGTTTTTCTATTCAGTTTTTAAAATTTCCNAAAAAAAAAAAAAAAAAAAAGAGGAGTACATGTCCACTTCACAATGGTAGATTAAAAAAATGTATTTTCAGAAGAAATTTCCCAAAATATTATTCAGAAGTGAGGTGGATCACAACATTTCTGAAAAATTCCAGGAGATATGTTTATGACAGAAATCTGACCAACAAAGTTAATACACCTAAGTGTTGAATGATTATGGTCTCACAGAAATTCACAAACACTAATATTTTAATTACATATGTAATATCAATCAAATGTTATTACTATTGTGCAAGTTATAACATCTTATAGAGGTCATAGAGGGCAGAAGATTATTTAGTGGATAACTTTAAGCATTAAATGTTAGCTATTTCCATTGGTCCCAAAAAAAGGAATTCTTCCACCAGTATATTCATATTAAGCTGCTAAAATGTGAGGCATAAGTGGTGACTGGTAGGAAGTTGATTGGTGAAAAAGGTTGTATAGCAGCATTTTTAATTTGCTTAAACAATCTTTCATCCCAGCTTCTTAAGTACTTAAGAAAATATTTTCTCTTTTTTTCTCTCTCTATTTCGAGGAAGAGGAAGGATAAAGATTGTAACAGGACAAGGGAAAAAGTTGATACTTACAACTTATTTCCATCAAGTGAGTACTTGAGTTATTCAGGAGTGAAACTGTATTTTTTGGGGTTTAGAATCACAGAATCATAGAATAGTCTGGGTTGGAAGGGACTTTTAAAGATCATCTAGTCCAATACAATGAGCAGGGACATCTTCAGTTGAATCAGGTTGCTCAAACCCCTCTCCGGCTGGACCATGAATGTTTCCTGGGATGGGGCANGGGCATCTACAACTTCTTTGGGCAACCTGTTCTAGTGTCTCACCACTGTCATTGTAAAAATTTTGTCCTTATATCTAGTCTAAATCTACCCTCTTTCAGTTTAAAACCATTATCCCTCATCCTACCACTAACCTCCGTGATAAAGAGTCCCTCCCCATCTTTCCTGTAGGCCGTCTTTAATTACTCAAAGGGTGCAATGAGGTCTCCCCGGAGCCTACTCTTCTCCAGGCTGAACAACCCCCAACTCTCTCAGCCTTTCTTCATAGGAGAAGAAATTCCCATTCCCAGAAGAAAGTCTTCATTCCGTCCCTCTGACCATCCCTCTGGATCCACTCCAGTAGGTCCATGTCCTTCTTGGACTGAGGGCTTCAGAGATGGATGCATGACTCCAGGTGGGGTCTCACAAGAGTGGAATAGAAGGGAAGAATCACCTCCCACAACCTCCTGGCCACGCTTCTTTTGATGGAGCCCAGGATATGGTTGGCCTTCTGGGCTGCGAGTGCACATCATCAGCCCATGTTCAGCTTTTCATTCACCAGTAAACCCAAGTCCTTCTCAGCAGGGCTGCTCTCAAAACCTTCATCCCCCAACCTACATTGATACCGGGGGTTGCCCAAACCCACGTGCAGGACCTTGCACTTGGCCTTGTTGAACCTCATGAGGTTCACGTGGGCCCACTTCTCAAGCCTGTCCAGGTCCCTCAGGCGTGTCAACCGCACAACTCAGCTTGGTGTCATCTGCAAACTTGCTGAGGGTGCACTTGATCCCACTGTCTACATCACTGATGAAGATATTAAACAGTACTGGTCCCAATATGGACCCCTGAGGGACACCACTTGTCACCAGTCTCCATCTGGACACTGAGCCGTTGACCACTACCCTCTGGATGCGACCATCCAACCTATTCATCATCCACTGAACGGTCTACCCATCAATTTCATACCTCTCTAATTTAGAGAGAAGGATGTTGCAGGGGACCATGTCAGGCCTTACAGAAGTCCAGGTAGACAACATCTGTAGCTCTTCCCTTGTCCACTGATGTAATTACTCCAGCAAAGAAGGTCACTAAATGCATAATCCAAATTCAATAGATAACATTTTTTAAGAGTTTATGATCTTTACACTGTTTCAGCTTTATGTTCATGTAAGTTTCATTTAAAAGTAATGAAACAAGCTGGGCTTAATATTCTTTTTTATTCACCTTGGCTCTTATATATGTTGTTGACTCATTCTATGATATCCTTTTTTCCTAGCTAAGGGCTTCANCTCATTCTATGATATCCTTGTTTCCTAGCTAAGGGCTTCAAAGGTATCAACAACTATGTTTGCTAATACTCCCCTCAACTCCTTTGAGGTTTATGTTATTACTTTGCTGCTGCAGCTATCAATTGCCTTTGAATAAAATATGTTTGGTAGCAAACATTTCATAACTGGGACTAGTTCTACACTTACCTCTTCCTACTTCTTTGCTTGGTTCTTTAATTCCAGAACTTTTTGTTTCTCTTCCTGCTCTCCCTCCAATGCACCCAAAATATACTCTCTCTCTTTGTCTCTCCTCCCTTACTGTCTTCAAATTCACAAAACAGGCAACAGGGTTTTGTTTTGGGTTGTTCCTACTTTTTTCAGTGGTGAAATTCTTTGCTACCTCAATAATTTGTAATCATTACTTGAGTCAACTGCCATATCAATTTCAAAATAAATAGACTCACTAATGTCATTAAAATCTCAGGTTTGGTTAGAGTGTTTTTTGGTTTGGGTTTTTCAGCATATTAAGGTTTATTTCTGAGCCTGTTTATAATTTGTGTGCTCATTAGAAATTCTGACCTGCTTCCAATTGAAAAGAAGATGTTTGCGCACTGTCCTGGCAATAGTGTCATCATTTATGCAGTTCTAGATAGGTAAACAAGCTTCAATATATGCACTTTATTTACGTAATTAAGTTTTCTTTATCTTTTTTACAGTTAACAGAATGTATGGTGAGTTATTCCAAAAGTATTTGCTATTTTTATTGGTCATATACATGGTTGTTAAGGTGTGCACCCCTGCTTAGGCTGCTCCATTTTTGGTCCTCCTTTGTTCAACAACCAGAGAAAACGGAGATTGTCCTACACCATTCTGCTTCTTCACTCACATGGCAGAGCAGAAACATTGGAACTTGTTACCCAATGTTTGGGAATCATAACAAAAGGCTAAGGCCAATGTCTCCACTTTCAAAATCTCAATTTAATGACAGTTTAATGTTTCTGGGTTTTTCNAAGAAAAATTAAATTCATAGGGTTATTCAGAGCTCACACGAGTATTCTGAGTCTCAAGCTAAAGGTCTGAAACTTGCCATTAGTCCTGTATAGGGTATGTAGGGAGTCCAGCATCCCAATTTAGGCACCTAAGTTAAATGCTTACAATTTTTTGATATGAATATACTCCAGTAGACTACTCTAGCCTCTAGTCTCTCCTCAGCTTCATTTATTTTTCAGTTCCTCTAAAACTCTCTTAATTGTCTCCACGTATCTTATAAAGCCCAGAATCTAGTATAAAGTTCTGAAGATTTTGAAGCAACTGCATCAAATCATTCTATACTCAAAAGAAAATACATAGAAGAAATAACAAAGATCACTGGATGCAAAATGAAAAATAGACTCCCTTATGATAATAAAATTGCCTTGTTACATTCTAAGTTATGCTACCCTATTCCTGGGTTATATTTTTCAATCATGCACTTGTGACAGGATTTGTACCAGCCAAAGCTGCAGTCTGCTTCTGACATCAATGAAAAGGATATTAACTTTTATTAAACCAAGAGAAGACACTTATGTTTTACAAT
The DNA here is from genome assembly GCA_003993805.1 of Himantopus leucocephalus. Taxonomy (NCBI): domain Eukaryota; kingdom Metazoa; phylum Chordata; class Aves; order Charadriiformes; family Recurvirostridae; genus Himantopus; species Himantopus leucocephalus. Next base: position 96,411,140 of record RSEF01000003.1, on the reverse strand, counting down.
TAAATGAATCCAAAATAGTTAATTTTTTGAGAAATGAAGGAGTCTGAACATGAAAATTGTCTAAACAGAAAATCAGCTTGAAGATTTCACCACAGTAGCATAACATTTCTGGATCACTCCTTCTGTAAAAAATCACATGGACACAATTATCAGGCAATCTGAACAAGAAGGTCTTCTTTAACAAAGGTTTTGGACTGATGATTTACATCTAGATGAGCAGCATTGTTGGTCTCTATCATCTGTTATGTAACGTTGCAAATTTAATGCTTCTGATATCTAAGCAGTAGTGACACAAGGTGTTGCTGAACTTTGTCTAGCTTAAAATTTCAACTAATGCCTACACAGAACACTGGGATTTGTTAATGATTACGCATGTTAGTCACAGATGTTTGTGATCATGTACATTTTTCCTGGTAAGCAGAATTGGCAACAAACTCTGTAAGGTCTATAGAGGCAAAGTATTATAGTCTACTGGACTAGCAAAGGCAGAGTTGCTATTGTAGTAATAAGCTTTGTGCTGACTCCTCAAGACTTCAAGATCAGAACTTACCAGGCTTGCTTCATCTGAACTTGGGCTGGCCTGGGCTTGCCTGGAGCTTTGCTTTAGCCTGTTTAGTTGCAACAGCTACTTCCACACTGAGCAGCTGAGGATTATATTATTTCTTTTAGGTTTTGTTTAGTTTTTTACTGTTGTGTTACAAACATATGACAATTTTGTCATACATTTTAAACTAACTGTAATAAAACCCAGTTATTCTCTGTAGCATGAACTGCCTACGATGCTAGGATAAAATTGCAACTTAAAGAGTGCATGCTTATGATGACAGCAAAGGCATTCAAAGTAGGGGCATGGGATAATACCAGAAGCCTCAGGGCTGTGAACAGCTCACTAGTGGTCAATTGCTGGTCAGTAAAGGAATCCAGCCTGGAGAGCTTGGTAACAATGATTTTAGGGGTAACAAAGAGAACAAAGAACAAGTATCCAACATATATAAAAATACACTATGCATAATATATGTGGATGTTAGGAGGAATTGCAAATCACTGAAGAGCAAGCAAGAAGCAGAGCGTGTTAGAAAATATGTTAAAATAGTCCCAAACAAATTGTATAGTAAGAAGGAAAACCTCATTGTCATCATTGCACTTCTCTCTGAGAAGGACTCAATACTCTGATGATCCACTAAAACTCATCACATCTTCTTGAAGACTCAAGTGTTGACCTAAGTACACAAAAGAATATTTGAAGAGTGAGAACAACAGAGAGTAGACACTAGGAATCTTGTGTACAATGATTTTAACTTTATTGTTAATGACATCATTTTTTTCTGTAATGGTGTTCTTTATTTTCCTTCTTTTTCTGTGATAGTTGGATCTAAGCAAATTATATACATATATATACATAATTAGGCTACTAAGATTTCAATTGACTACTAATAGATTCTTGTCTTTGCATATAAGGTTTATTCCTTTGACCCCATTGGATGAGTCAATCTAGGCTGTTAAAATTTAGTTGCAACTATATATACTTGCGTGCTGAGCTGATCATAAATAAAAATGAGGCCATGCCAGAATATAAAAGCTCATAATACATCTACTTTTTGATTGTTGTGATTACTTATATCCATAATCAATAAAGTAGTTGAGAGTGCTGGACTTCTATGTTTACCAGAAGCGATAGACAATGAGGCTATAGAGATCTGGAAACAGCATCATCTCATTCCTAGGTTGTATGGCTGAAGTGATTAAGGGAAATTATTAAGATAAATCCTTATAATTCATCACTGCTGCCTTACAGTCTATTTGTATTTATCTTTTTAACAGATCTTTATATATGTATATACATTATGCTATTAATGCTAGGACCATCACTAAAACTCCTGGATGGTCACAGAGTGTGATGAATCTGTGACAAGCTATAGCCTGGGGATAAATTCTCTATATCATTGTTTTGGCTAGTAAGGATGGCAGTAATTGTAATTACAATTCTTAGTTACTAGCATTCTTAGGATATTTAAAAAAGCTAAATTGACACTGATGTTCGAAATTTTTCCATTATACTCTGATACGTAATTTTTATTTTCATACACCAACATAACATTTAATATAACAGCATAAGATGAAAACTGGCAACAGATTTTGTTCCTAGTGTGCTATGAGATAGAATTTATAATTATAAATACATCAACATTTTTTGCCTACATCTACCCATTCTAACCTTCTTTATGAAGAAAGGACTATGTCAGTGTACCAGCTCTATTTCTGATGTGACCCAGGCAAATTTTCTTCACTGTGAAGGACTGAAACATGAAGCAAGAACAAAATGAAGTGAGTGAATTGTGACTGTCAAGTAACAATAGAGTATGCACCTGTTCTGTAAAGCACTAGCCATTAATTAAATAGTTGGCCACCATTTCTTGATTTACACCATCTCTCCAGAGTGCATGATGTTGCATACCTAAGTATTTGTACATTTATAGACAGAATAAAACGTTTGCATAAAGTACAGATAAGCAGAGAGATATTATTATTTTGTAGTTATCAATAATGTGCAGGTAAACCATTCATAAAAGTTGGCAAAGCGTCTTCTTTTTGTCAGGGTTTGCAAAAACCAGTTTATTTTAGACTGATTTCAGTTTAATGTTGCACTTCGATTTTTGAACAGAAGAATATAATAACCAGCAGTTGCCTGTAGTGTAAGAGGACTATACGTTTGTGTTACATTCTTAAAGAGCTAAATAATTTGGATGTTCAATAAGATAATTTAATGTGAAACTGAAATTATGGTGATTTTTAGGTGTTTTAATATGTGTCCCTTTAAGAGAAACACTAGCATTTATAGTACTAACTTGCTGAAAAAATTATCCTATTTGGCTACTGATAAAAAACCATTGTGCCATCTTATACTAAATGTAATATACATAAACCAAGCTATATCAAATAATACTAAGACTGATCATGTTTTTTCACACAGACCAACAATGGATATCTAGAGAAAATTTTAAGTATATAATGAGTTAGTTCCAAAACACTATTCCAATACTCAGTCATTTATGATTCAGGATGGAACGCCAAATAAATTCTTGTGGAACTCCACTTGTAACCAGCCTTCCTTCATTGATGGCATTAATTATTACCCTTGCTTAGTTCTTTCAAAAATTTATCTATTGCTTCAAACTTTTTCTATTATCCCATAGGACTTTTTTTTCTTCCAAATTTCCCAGTCACCTCAATTTTCATAGGTATAATTGGGTTAAGATCAGTTTCAGGATTTTACCACCAGGCCAACTATTGCCTTAACAGTGCTATTCTTGTCTAGAAAGGGTTGAGGACAAACTAGATTGTGAAGACTGAATACAGACAGTCATGAATCTCTGGGGAAGAATAGATATTTAGTATAGATAGAATTTAGTATTAACACTGCTTTTCTATGGAGAAAAAGGTCAATCCCTATGAATATACCTAGAGCTGTAACCTTATTTCTCTTGTTTTGTCTAGGTGGTTTTTTTTATTATTATTTCCCTTATTTTTCTTACATTTATCCTAGCTATCTTTTGTGTGTGTAAGCTAAAAAATAATTGGTTTATACTTTTAAGATGCATCCTGCTTGCTGGACACATTAACTCAGTGGGGGATTGTAACGGAGTGTTTTTCTTCCTGAAATTCAGTTAAAAAGTGAAATATTCTAAATGCTAGTGTTGATAAACTGGTCCTAAAATACATTCTTAGTTGTTACATGAAAGATTTCTGCCTTAAGACTGGAAATCCACGTGTTAAGTCCTCCATGCTAATTAGAATTTCAATGATCTATGGCTTTATTGAAAAGGTTTATCAGTCTTCCATTAACATATCCTTATGTTTATATATGCAGTAATGTAGTCTTTCCTAAATTTGCTATAACAAACAGCTTCTCCGAATAATAATTAGCATTTATATCTAGGGCTAACTCCAGAAAATATCTTCAAACAATTATGCTCACATGGAATAAAATCAGTTTTAAAGTCCTCTGGAAATTTTTAATACTAGGTACAGCTACAGGATAAACTGTTATAAAATGAGGTTGAGAATGTACATATTCAAATTCATATCTTGTTTTGCAGCAAGCTGATGACAAGGCTCCCTCATAACCTTCTAAAACGATGAGTTCTCGGATACATACAAAATACAAATTACACACCTTTGGAAGAAAACAGTCTTCAGTGTTGTTGAACAGTTCTGGATGCAGAAAAGGTAGTGAAAATGAATTTTTAAAGTCTAAAAGGGATTCAACTTGGCATAAAATGCAAGGTCTGGATGTTGATTAATGGCACTTGACTGGATGTCAACACAAAGCTCAAATTCAATCATTTCAAGACATACATCAGTGTTGGCATAGCATAGTTTTAGTACCATCACTGAATAGTATTGAAGCATAACATCACAAAAATCAGATTTATTTAACTAAGCTTTTAACTGTAGTCAAAATTCATTCTTGTGTGCCAGTAATGCAATAATATGATATCCATGAAACTACCATGATGAAGCAGATCAATGGTACCATGATCTGCATTAGTTTTATGAAGTGACATCATCTATGTTGTTTTGTATAAAGAAAAGTGTTAAGTGAAGAAATATAAACTGTGTTCTTTCTTAATGTATATAAAACAGAATAAATGTTAAGATATTATTTTTTCTCTGCGTAATACAATTTTATAAAAGGCAGGCAGTCACCTAAGATTGTTTCAGGATTGAGCCAGAATAGTAATGGAAAAAGTTTTGTATTATGTCTTCAGTACCTCCCTGAGAATAAAGTGTTTTCTTTAGGGCATTTATAGCATCTGTTAACATACAATATCACATGGTGCGNAGCCAGAATAGTAATGGAAAAAGTTTTGTATTATGTCTTCAGTATCTCCCTCAGAATAAAGTGTTTCCTTTAGGACATTTATAGCATCTGTTAACATACAATACCACATGGTGCANTACAATATCACATGGTGCGTTCATATAATAATTTTATACTCATTTCAGTCATGGAAATTTAAATACTGTCATGTCACATTTGGAAATGATCATGTGATGAGACTGTTCCTCCATTTCTCCAGATTGCTAGCCCTAAGGTTCTTACATGAATAAATCTAATTTTGTAATTAAATAAACACATTTCTAAAATGTTTTAGTTTTTCATGGTACACATCCATAGGTTTATGCAGATGCTCTCCCTGGTTACGTCTTTCAGAAATCTAAACCAACAAAATATAATCTTTTACATTCCTTTTTTTTATAGAGACTTAAGACTATTCTTCTTCCCAGTGAAGTTTTATGCTACAGGGTAGTATAATGCCAGTATAATTAAAATATATAAAAACTAAAGAATATAAATAATATATTATATATGTAGTCAATATAATTATATATGTAGCCAATATAATGGAGAAGAAAGGTGCTG
>RSEF01000003.1:96393968-96404715 GCA_003993805.1 Himantopus leucocephalus | reverse complement strand
TTGTTTTCAGCTAATGTATACATATGTTGTCCATATGGCTAGAAGTTTTAAGCCTGTCCTGAACACTTACAAGTATTTTCCAATAAATCCTCCATGTTATTCACCCTGCCTATGCTTCCCAATACAGGGATTTCTTGATTTTTATTTAAAAGCTAAATATTTTTAAAGTGTCAGTTATAAATACCATTCCCTCTGTGCTGCAATATTTTTAAGGGACTATGAATACATTTTTGTCTTTAGATGTGAAATCAGAACTCTACCAAGCCTCAAGGGGGGTCCAGCTTCTGTTTTCACAGAGTAACAAGTTCAATTGTTCACAAATTTTATTTTAGTGGGACAATATGCATTGTAGTATTTATTTATCATCTAGGTTATTTTCCAAACAGGGAAATAAACACCTATTAACAGAAATTGAAAAAATAAGGTACATGCAGTGAGCATTGTGTGCAAATTCAATGCAATTCCACTGATTGTGAAAGACATGCAAAGAGTCTAGGTGAAAGAAATAAAAGCTGTGACTATATTTAACCCAGCTCCAATTCCTTTGTCCTTATATACTCGTAGCAGTCCAAAATAAAATTTGACCACTTACATAGAAGAGCCAGAGTCCAAACCAATGATATTTTCCTCCCATTTTACAACATTTCTGACCTGATAACATTTTTCATCCAGCCCTAATGAGCATAGCCAATGCTACAGGTATGTTGAGATGAAAATACTGTATAACACGCAGTACATTTTTATTACGCCTACCTTTGCATCTATAGATGGGGCATTCCTGAGTCTTAACCTAACCCACTCAGGTACTCATTACAGTCCAACCATAAAGTGAAGGAGCTTAACTGAGATGGCAAAACCTGACTGGGAACCTGCTTAAAAACACTGGCAGCTAATTTATACTGCCAGCACTGCTGTGGCTAAGGCTGTTACTGGTACCCAAGCCAATCAGTCTAAGCAACCTCAGCTGTGCCTGCACAGATAGGGTCACATTTTAATTGCTTGAGGATTTTTAATAGTTTGACCATCTATTTTAAAAGTACTGGGGAATAACTGAAGATATTGCTGAATGAAATTCAGAAAGCTAAGGTTGACAGGTTTATACTTGCTGTAGCATTATTCCTTTTTGAATTTCACTCTTTATTCTCAGGCTTCCTCCATTTAGCTCTTCTCAGTGAGCAGGCTTTGCCAAAAATAGCAAAATACTCTGGCAAATAAACTTGTCGGCTGTCATTATTAAAGTGGGTCATGGCTCAGGTAACCTCCATTTGTGAGTAACCAATGCAGAGTATCATAAAGTAACCTGGTTTTCAGAAATTTTGTGCAGTTACCCACTCCTCCCACTGCAAGTCGATCCTTTTAAGAATCTTAAATTGGTTATGAAAGGTTATTAGTCAGCCTTGAGAATACAGTCCCTTTGTACCAGGTCTTCCCAAATGGAGACTCTGTAGAAGAGGTCAACCCTACCCCTTTAGAACCTGCCCATATCTGCATTTTATAGCAGATGGTAATTAGGTAATTAGTTTGTACCAAAGAAATTACCATCACCTGCAATTTACCTCAGCTTATGGTGATCAGATGCAGTCTGCAAAAAGAGAAAACATTGTATTATTAAAATACATTCTTTTAATACTAGAGTGAAATTGTTTACCATGAAGTAAATGAGCAGACCTATGTGTGCAGTGCCAATTCTGGAAAATGGTACTCAGCAATTTCCATTTAGATCAAACAATGTAACATTTCCTAAGTAAGAAGGTTTTGTTTATTTCAGAAATCAGATATTCAAGAATGATGATGTAATATATTTAACACTGAAAAAGCCTGTTGCTTTCGCAGTAAATTTTAGGAAATTATTCGATGACTATACTGTACCACGCTGGGAGTTGTAGTTCATCTATCCCGATTCTTCTGACCACTGTGTTTTAAAGGAGAAGATTTGTCAGCACAGTTCTAGAGACCCTGGTGCAAGCCAGGCTGTAAACAACTGACTTTATTCCTGCATGTTTTACCAATAAAAAAATTGTGAGTCTCCTTTGAAGCAAAAGAAGAAAACATTTCACTGGAAATTATTTTGCGTGTGAAATTTAAGTAAAATGGCACTGACTGAAGTTCTTGCACTCTGACCTCCCACATTTGCATAAATCATGGCAGTAGGTTCAAGTGCTTGAAAAACATCTAGAACGAAGTGAAATTCCTCATCAGCTGAATCCCACAATCCATGTGAATGCTGTAATTTTCCTCCCTTTCATTGCTACACTCTTCTGAGTTCCCTTAGCACCTGCGAAAGGGTTCACAATGCTTCCCTGAAGTGAGAGCTGCAGGGAGGAAATTCACGTCTCCAAACTTCAAGCACATAGCTTTGTTTTGCTAACATCTGTATACAGCTAATAGAGAGAAACAGTCACCTCCAAAGGCCAGTTCTGAATAGGAGGAAGGTATTACCTCCTATAATAGTGTCTCTCTTTGGCATAGGAGTTGAATTTAAGCTTCTCTTTGAATACCTTGTTTCCCCTTATGGTTTCCTGTATATGGGAAGACAGAGAGACTGCCCTCTAACTTAGGGAGGTGCCTACAATTTGGCAATACAAAATGATCCATACGTCCCCCCTCAAAAGACATTCTAGTCATATAGACTGTATTGCATTTTCATGGCTTCAGCTCAAGGGACTTTCACTGGTTAGCAAAATTATGACAGTCATTGTCACCACCATGTAAAGCAATATCTTGTTTTCCTTTACAAGTGAAATATGTGTTTCTTTGGGCACTTTTTGTTTTTATTAATTGTTAAATAGGTGTTCAATTTAATGAAAAGTGAAAGAGAAGATCACATTATAATGCAGTCAAGTATGTCTCTATAAAAATTTCATTCTAGTCTTCAAAACCCAGATGAAAAGAGTGACCTTCATCTACTTCTGCAATAACATTAGTTCTTGAATCTTCCCCTTAAAACATGTGGGATTGCTCTGCTCTGCAAAGGTAAGCTCAAACAACAAACAACTTGATAGAATTCAAAATTAGCGCATGGTAGTACAGGAAAAAACACTGAAAACCTATATTTGTCCTAATCTTTTAGGACGTTGCTGACATGAATAAGAGGATCTAGCTGGTCAAAATTTTTCCTACATTTCAGGGACTGATTTCTTTATTAATGATGGGTTACAATTCCCTATATCCTTATTTTGCTGCATAAGTAAAAAGCCTAAGTTCTAAGCAATCAGCAATTCCAATTAAATCAGCTTATCTGGGAAAACTTTTATTACCAAATTAAACATTTTTTGTAACAAAAGTATTGATCCTGATGCTCAGGGGCATGGTTTGATAATGACATCCCACGATGCAGCTGCTAGTTCTGAGCTCTTGGCCAGAAAAAAATTACCCTGAAGTCTGTGACACATTAAGTACATCTTGTGGGTCAGACAACAATGTTGCTGTGTTGCAAACACAAGTGTTTAGTGCGTAATATATTAACTGTATATTGTTAAACACAGAGCAATGGAAACTGGCATCTAACCATGTATGGTAAATTCGAGTTTATATTTCAGTTCATTTGCAAAGTAAGGGAAGAGGAAGAGCCTACAATAAACACTTGTCCACTTTGTTAAACACCATCAATAAATGACCCAGCAGTGCAGTTCCTATTTAAGGGTATAATGTTCTTACATATAGGCTCACAACAGAGCAAAGTCAAATAAACTGGGGGCCACTACACACTTCTCTTGTCTTCTGTCACTCTTCTCACTGATGTCCACATATAACCACATTGGCCTACTGCTGGGAACACCTATTGTCCAGGGAGTGATTGCTTCCCAGCACAGTAAAGAAATCAGTGTTATCACTCAGCAGAGAACGCACTTTGCCCATAACAAGTATTTAAGAACCAACAAAAGGAAGTACTTTTTCACACAACACGTAATTACATTTTGGAACTCATTGCCACAGGATGTTGTTAAGGCCAAAAGCAAAATGGAGTTAAAGAAGAGATTAGACAAATTCATGGAGAAAAGGTCCACCAGTGGCTATTAAAATATGATGGTCCAGATGCTGCCTCTAGCTCAGGAAATCCCTAAGCCATTGATTGCCAAAAGCTGAGGAGAGGGGAAGGGACATATAACAAACAGCAAGATAAGGCTCAGTACTGGTGTGTTATTTTTTGTCGGGATACTTATGAAAAAAAGAAATAAATCAGTATATTGTCAGTCCTACCCACAAACTTTTGATCTCAAGGTAACCAAAAGTTAACCAAATTTGACAAAGAGCTCATGAAGTTGGTGGAAATAGGCAGATCAACAGAAGACAGATTTTTTTAATGCCTCAAAGCTGCAGCATCAGCTCAGCTTTTATTAAATATCTACCCAAGACACAAACATTTAGGAGATCCCACTGCATTGAAACTCTGTTCACAGTTATGTGCTATTATAATTTATAAATACTGCGTAACCTATTAAAATAATTGCAACAGAATGAAAGCTGTAGTGAAGCATATAATGAATACTCAACACTCAATGCAGATTTAAGGTCACATAAAAAAACTAAATAACCCAAAACCCAGAGTCAATCCAGCTGCTGAAATGCAATCAATACATGCCAGGAAATAAAGCAAGGAGAAAAACCACCCTTAAAACCAATAAGAAGCAAAGTTGTTTACATTTGATAGTCAAAATGTACATTTTGCATTACCATTCTTTTCCAGTCACATGCCATAAAGTCACATCTGCACCAAATGTTCTACTCCCTCTCTTTGAACTCCTTTGAAATTTTTCCTTGGTCTTTTTAAAGGAGTGTAAAAACGGACTCAGACAACTAATTCAAGATCTGTTTTGTTTCTTGCCAAGATTTCCTTCCAGATTATTAAGAGGGCCTCAAAATTTAGCTAAACAAAATAATAGTGTTGGAAAAAAAAATTAGTGATTCATTGGAAAAAAACATGCTGCTTGGCAAAAAGGAAAGGAAACTAATAGGAGACAAAGGCAATAACTGAAGTACTTCCTTACAGAAATAAGCATGCATGAATGTCAACGCTGATTCCTTCTAGTCAGCACACATGATATGAAATTGCATTAACTCTATGTGTGTTGTACAGTATATATGGCAGACCATTACAGACAAAACCATTTGAAAAAGTCAATGCTGGTTCACGACTTAACCTTTTATCCAGCAGAACATCTTCATGGCATTCCTGAGAGAGCTAGAGGGTCTATAAAAGATAGAAACAAAAATCTGTCTTGTTAGAAGTTATTGCCCATTGGGGAAACTCTAAGCCTGAACACAAAGCGTCAGTATAGAAAGACTACAATGCTTGGCCGGGAAAAAAGCATGCCTATGGGATTGTTTCTTGGATTGACTCTGACTTCAGTATATTTATTTCTGAATCTGAAAATTTCTAGCCAGTAATAGTCCAAAACCAGAATTTCATCTTTTAATATTACATCAGAAGTGTTTTATATACTGCCCAACTTACAGTACCTTATAAACGGAAATAAATCAATGGGAAAGCCCTGAAGACCAAACTTATTACAAACGGCTCAATCCTAAAGCTGTTGCTTGTAGTCTCACTGAGTTCAAGAAGGCAGTTCATATGTTTAAGTGTGAAGGCTCAGAACACCCTGGGGAAAATGAAGAGCGGATAATTGTTTCTAACGTATCATTTACATGTTGTGAGCTATTCCCAGCTGGCCGCAGGGAAGTCTGGACTAATTCATGGTTTCAGACACAGAGAGGTGAGGAGTCTGGATACTAACCTGACATTCAGGCAGTACAGAATGCTAAGACTTGCTTGAGATAGTAAATTTTAATTTTTTTTTTTTTTTTTNTTTTTTTTTTTTTTTTTTTTACAATGTAATGTCGTAATGCAGTACATCTGCAATTGTCTATGTCAGACAATCAATTTGGCAATATAAAGAAAACTCTTTTAGTGGAAATGCAATACTGAAATTACTTTAGGCAAATAATCATTCCAGTGCCTGGTGTGCTCAGTGAGTGTATCACTGCACGTGTACAAGGCAGACAGATGTGGTCTCATGCCAGTACCAGCTCCCTCGCACTTCTACACTGCAAAGTTTCCATCCCTGCTGACTCAGTTAGAAGGAAATATTTGATTAAACCTCGAGCCTATTCACTCCTTAATATTCAGCAACGGCAGTACTTAGGGGAAAACACACATATGTCACTAAGATGAATATCTGCTAAGATACTCCCATATCATTTTACATTGATTTCAAAAGAATTTCTACTTAAAGTTAAAGCCCATCAATTTCCAGTTCTCCAGCAATCATATAATTGCCTGATGTAAGCCCACTGGAGTTTACTGGAGTCTTTCCAACTGGTTTAATATGTCTGGGGATGAAATATATCAACTGAAGCGACTAGGTAGTAACACTAGGGCAGATTGCCTGGGACTCCAGATGAGCTTCCCGTCAGTTTCCCACAGCTCTTCTCCCCAAACAGCTCTCTGATTAGGAAATAGCAACAGCTATACTCCGCTGACTTTGGATAAGGCAATTAGGCTGTGACTACTGTTTGTACACTGTGAGTTGAAGGCTTCCCTTTGGTAAGTATTGGAAGGATAGCAGCTTAATTATTTTCCAGGGGCTTACGTTAAAAGTATAACTAAAGACATGACAACAAAATACGTAAGTCAAAAAGTAAACCAGTTTTACATGATTCTGTTTCTCAAATAAGATGGTTCAATTCACTCGTCCTCACATAGGCATCTAGTGCCATTTGGGATATGCAGAAGTCATTGCGTGGTCTTGGAAGCAGAGGAGTATTCTTCCTTTTGGAATAAATACTGCACTTAAGATAATCAAACGCTGAATTACAAAGAACAAATGTCGGAGTAAAGTTTAAGTAAGTAACATTATCTTAAATAGGTAATCTCATCATAAGTACCATTAATTTAATACTGACATTCCTGAGACGCATGCTGGAGAAAAACTGAAGTGCCAGCCACCAGTACTTCCCAGCATATTAGGGCTGAACCTGAAAGAATTTCAGCAGAGGTGATTTGGTGATTTTGTAAACTGTGTTCTAGAGAATAGACAATTTCTCTCATTGCTGGGCTTATCTGACCAAGTATTAAATTTTACCCAAGTAGTCTCTGTGTTTACATGAAGCAGCAGATCAGGTAACGCCTTCAACAATTAAAGTATGTTTTAATTGCACCCTCAAGAAATCTTCAGTTAATTACTGAAGGCCCAGTTGAGGCAAAGTCATCTAATGTACAGTTTGGGTGTGAATATGTGAATAACATGGTAAAGTTATCTCCACTAATGGGGCAAAAATGTAAATTATGAAATTTTTCAACCTGATGTGACCCCATACAAATATTCAAGCCTATACGTACCCTTGTACACATCTGTAAACCTCTTTCAAAATTTGTCCTAATAAGATTAAATACCATTGACTTTTAGGCTTCTAAAAGTTTACGTCCCTGTAAGGAAACAGTTGTTTTATAATATTGGAAGAGTTCATTGCAACGGTGCTTGCATTCTTTTTTTTTTTTTCCAGTTTGCATCCCAAAGATTGACTTTAAATAAATATCATAGAATATCGATTGAAAGAATTTATTCATTACAACACCAAAGCCTCAAAATCCAATTGTATAAGTTCTGTCTAAAGAAACAGACCTGTCATCAATTTAAACTGAAGCAGCTGTTAATATCACACACTGTAATCATTCTTGCAAAAGCCACTGCTCAACATTAATTTTAAAAAATTACTAAATAAGTATTGCATCTACATCTGAGAAAACAATTTTGCACAGGCAACGTACAAAGCAAACTGAGAGATAAAATTTGCATTTAAAAAAATCTTGAGAAATTTCCATTGTCTTAACTCTGTTTCTGAATTAAACTGTGCTAAGTCAAAGAAGCCCGATCTTGCAAACTGACTTAAAANCCTGATCTTGCAAACTGACTTAAACTGACAGACAAGAATTAAATTATCTCTTACGTCTATACTACCTTCAGGATCCTTTATGCATCCTTTGGATCAGCTGCTGTCTTCCCTCTCCACGAGCAGCACCCTCTAGTGTGTACTGCCCTCAGCTCCACAGGTCCTTGTGCCTGCTCACATCCAAGCCTCTCCATCTCACTCACAGTAGGCGCATTGTGGACATCTTTTACACAGACTACATTTTAGACTTCTGGGATCTATTTGTTACTTCAGGAACAGTTTTCTGGCTGAGCTGAGAATCTCCAGTGAGAAGCCACCCAGCAACATACCCACAGGTGACGACATTGTGGACTTCTGCAATTGCACACCCTCCCTCAGGTGTAGGCCTTCAGTCAAAATTGTCTTTTGCTGGTCTCTGTGACCTCTCTCTGAGTGAGAAACATTTTAACATGCAAGAGGTAAACCATTCCAAACGTTGTGTGTGTGAGAACTACATGTTCCACTCCAAAATAGATCTCAGATGTTTTCTAGCATGTGTGCTACATTATTTATAGATAATGTAGGAGGATCATGGAGAGATTCATACTGACAGGGTACGTGTTTGCCCCTATAGGCACAGAACAATTTAAGATCACAGTGTGATCCTATTAGAGCGTCTCAGTTTGCCAGAAAACTATTATATTGCAATGGATCCCTGAACCTTGTTAATTTTACAATTTGGTATGGAAGAAAATCACTCATCTCACTCTTTGCTTCGTGGAAATAGGCAAAAACAGCTATTACTTTTAGTTAAGCTAAGCATTTTTTTTCCTTTTTTTTTTCCCATAAGCATATGCATTCATCAGATTTAGATTCCAGTTACATAGATTCATTCAAATAGGATATAAAGCTAGAAATAAAACTCATACAAATCCACCAAATTCTGGCTGAATCAAAGTAACTTTTATATAAATATTACCCTGAACTATAAATCATTCTAGGCTTTGAACCAGGTCCAGTTTCCAGAGTACTTAAAACTTGGCCCCAGCATGATGGAACATGACCAAGAATCACCAAACGATTGGCAAAATGTAGGGAACCTGGCCTGAGAACGTAACAAAAGCCAAACCCAGAGAGGTTCACGTTGACCAGGTGTCAGTGCATTTTAACGTCACTGGGACGGTGACTGCCCCCCACATACTTGTTTTCTTTAACAGATTGTAACTGCTATACACCTGAAAAGCATCAATGGAAAAGGAACATTGAATGTTATCGTAAAATATAATGTTTAATCAAAACAGGGTAAAAGTATTCATATGATAAAAATAGGGTTTGTTTCAGTTATGATTATTTCGGTTAAGAATGAAAGTGCCATGTTTGGAAATACAAGAAAACACAGCACGTCTGGGATCTGAGTTATTTGTTTGTGCACAGAATTTTTAATAGAACTTCTGGTTCCATCGGCTCCCACAGCTCCTTCTGCACATGCCTCTGACTGACAGCGATGCCCAAAGCAGCTGCCTGCTGCAAATCAGGTGACTCGGGCATCTTTGCGGTGTGACACAAAGCGGCTGGACGTAGAAATCTTATTTTCTGTAGCTGTGAATTCTCTTAATCAGGTACTTGCATTACTAACCTATTAATATCTAAGCAGGTCACGAAGACATAGGGTAGATTTAGCAGTGACTGGGCCAGGCAGGGTCTAGAATATTTAGCAATTAAATGGCACTTTTTAATTCTTAGAATAGAAAAAAATCATAGGTAAGTACTCCAATTTCATACTGAAGAAAGGAAAGTAAAGGTGACAGAGTGATTCCGAAGTGGAAATTTAACCAGAATCTCTGAAGTTAAAGTCATGGAAATTGCCTGGTTTAAAATTGCTTTAAAATAGCCTGGTTGTCAGAAGGACTGACTGGCCAAAAGTTGCACTAATTCGGAAAAGGAATGGAGTCACAGTCATTTTAGGGTGAGTTATTATCATAACGATCATCATCACCTTCACAGTTCCATCTTTACATATCCTTGCACATCTTTCAACAAAGATACAAAGTCATTTTAATGCAAGAAGAGATGACATAGTGTCTTCAGTTAGGACAGAGATAACAAAAGGGAGATGTGCTAGAGGTCTATAAAAGAATGAAATACATGGAGAAATTGAATAGAGAAGCACTATTCACTGTTTTTCTTAGTGTAATAATCAGTGAGTACCCAATTTATTTACCAGGCAGAAACTTTAAAACAAACAAAGGCAGTAATTTTTCACACATAATTAAATCTCATGCAAAATTAAATTGTGGGACTCATTATCACAGGATGTTCTGGAGGTCAAAAGTCCAAAAGGTTCCAAAAGGCATTAAAAAATTCTCATGGAGAATAGATCCATTAGAGGCTCCATAGAATGATCATCCAGATGAGACCCACAGTTCAGGAAATGCTTACAACCACTGATTGTCATAAAAGAAGAACTCATTCCAAGGAAGTCAGCAGGTTAAGCATAGTCTACTTCTATTATATTTATATTAAGTGTTTGCTACTGGTCACTGCAAGGCACAAAATAACAATATGGCATTACTTCTGTTCTTTTCTGCTTGTTATTTATATGAATGAAACGTAAATACTGACTTGGTAGAATCTTAAAAATAAATTGAATTGGATAAGAGGCAACACAAGGTGCACAGTAATGATCAGATGCTCCTCAGGGCACCATGACTAGAAGAGTGAAGAGTTCCGGTTTTCCTTTTGGTTACAGTTTTCCTGTTGGTTAAAAATTCAAGAGGAAAAAGCTATGTTCCTTTTATGCTCCTCAAAAGTTGCACAATTTGAATGATCTATGGATTGGAGCCCCCAACATAGGAAAGACATGGACCTGTTGGAGCAG
>RSEF01000003.1:96380635-96393867 GCA_003993805.1 Himantopus leucocephalus | reverse complement strand
AAGAAAAAAAAGGAAAAGTAGCAAAGATTAAAATACAATAAAATAATTTTCAGTGTAATAACTAATAACCAATTCTGATAAGTAAAGTTATTTACAAGTTTTGAGGACTTGGATGACTATAATGGTGTTCTGAAATCACCTTTTGATTTTGATAGACTGATGACATTGTCTTGTTCCTTCGTGGTTAACTTGGAATATTCTATGATGGAACTATGCTACAATGTAAATTCTTGCAAGTTAGGTAGGATTCCCTCTGGTTAATAATTAGAGGTATCAAAAGAAAACCAAAGCTTTTTGCTGCCATGTCACCAGCAAATAGTTTTACTATTAGGATTTACTAGTAGCTATTGCTGTAGACAACTGTAGCTATCAGTTTCAGAAGCAGATCTGAGTATCCGCTATATTTTCATTTGATGTCCTGACCTGACAACAGCAAAGCTAAAGCAGAAGGGAACTAACTCTACAGAATTCAATGCAACCAAAAGTATAACTGGTTCAACCAGCACCAAACATGGGCATGTTCCAAACGAGTTTGTGCAAGCTCACAAAATACAGATGTTTGTAGCAGATCACATACCCCAAGGCTGTTTTGATGCACATTTTGTACAGGAATGTGTGGTGTGTATGGAACCCTTCTAGTTTATTTATTACTCACCCAGGGGTAGGCTCAGTCTAGCCCTTCCTATTTTCCTGTTCTCTCCCCTCTCTCAAGAATACCACAGCTAGAAAATTAGATTTGTGTGAAGGAACTGTGCCCTCCAACAATGCAAAAGGTCACTAAGGGGAAGCTTTCCCAATCTATCGCCTCCATTATTCTGCCTTGATTGGTGCACTGGATGAGTAGTTTTATAAAAATAACTCAGCTTTTCTGTTCCTACCCTTGTCTGTTGCTCCCCGGGCATCTTTTCTGCTTTGGTTTCTGGTCCCTTCTACGTCATGCCTTTAACGTATTCAGTATTGCAGCCTCTTCATCAAATGACAGGAATCTATAAAATATTTATAAAAATATAGGGTTTGGGTACAGCAAATTAATAGAAAGTAATAGCTTCTGCCATCACATGAAATAGGAAGCATTGTCCATAACTAAAAGGCCCTAATAAAACTGCTGATCTTATGGATCAGTAACTTGATCTCACTTCAAATTTGGATTTAACTTCAAAGTTGGCCCTTCTTTGAGCAGAGAGACCAGATGACTTCCAGAGGTCCTTTCTAAATTATTCTGTGTTTCTCTGTCCTGCAAAGAGATCCTGGCTCCTAACAGTCACTAAAACTCCCAAAGAAGAGATCCATTTATAATAACCACTTATCTGTATGCATTTCCATGATCACTATCTTGTAGGAACATACTCTAGGCTCCAATGAGAATTTACCTCTCTGTAACCACCTAAAGAAAACCATGGAAAAAAGGACAGTGAAGAGGTAGCTGCAGAGGAGTTTCCTGTCAGAGTTACAGAACAGGAAAACGAAGATCACAATAATAGGCAAGGACAAAAATGATGCACCCTCAATGATTCATTGCAGGCATTTCCTTGGCGGATCTTCCACTGCTTCTGTGAACGCTGTGTGCAAACAGGGATTCCAATAAATTAAAGCATGTAGCGATTAGGTTTTTTTAAAGACTGGGTCTTACATCCACTGAAAGTCAGGAAGGAAAAGAAAATGAAAAACTCCATTGCAAGGGTTGCTGTTAGTAGACTCTCTCAAGAATAGCAGGAAAGCTTGAGAAGGAAGTGGGAGAACTGAAACATGGGAAATATATATTTGCGTGAAGCAGAAGAAGGTCTGGAAGTGTGAAGGCTCTAGGTTATCTAGGGAATCTGAAGCAACTCCACCAGGGGAGAAGGAATGTGGCTGTTCCTCGGGCAGGAAATGCCGCTTGCTTAGCCCCAGCAGCCAAGGCCAATAAACGATTGCTATCTAGGTGACCAGCAAGGAATCTACCCAACTGATTTAAAAAATCCTTCTTCTTTGTAGCAGTGCTTATACATTTCAAAGAGCAGTGCTTTTGGGACTCAGCACTGAGAAACCTGGAAGAATGGATCTGCTGACTTGTGAATNTGCTTAGCCCCAGCGGCCAAGGCCAATACACGATTGCTATCTAGGTGACCAGCAAGGAATCTACCCAACTGATTTAAAAAAAAAATGTCCTAAGGACTCTCTTTCTTCTTTGTAGTGGTGCTTATACACTTCAAAGAGCAGTGCTTTTGGGACTCAGCGCTGAGAAACCTGGAAGAATGGATCTGCTGACTTGTGAATTATCAGAAAGTGCCACTGCAAAGGGCCCCAAATCCACTATGGAAAAGCTGCCAGGGCTCATCTGAGTCACAGACTACTCCACCACATTAATAAACCACATATGCACTGATGGTTCCCCTGGGACTAAAAGTGAGCCGACCAGAAATTACTAGAGCCGGAGGCTCAGGTTATATTCTCCTCAACTCTTTCATATGTATGAAAAAGCTAGACAATGACTGACCTCTTTTGGATAATACAATGTATACACATTCTTTCAGGGATAGAAGGAGAAAATAAAAGCAGTTAGCAAAGGGAAGAGGAAAAAATACCCTGTTTATGTGTATACCTATTCTGGTAGCACTTTGGCTTCCTTCTCTATGATGCAAAGAGACTTCTGTGTAGAGATGCTGTGACACCCAAAAAGAAAGGAATGAAACTTTTTGGATACAGTCATCTGAAACTCTTGAAGAAATTTCAGTCATTGAGGATTACTGATTAACGT
This sequence comes from Himantopus leucocephalus, assembly GCA_003993805.1. Lineage (NCBI taxonomy): Eukaryota > Metazoa > Chordata > Aves > Charadriiformes > Recurvirostridae > Himantopus > Himantopus leucocephalus. The sequence continues at coordinate 96,391,130 of RSEF01000003.1, read as the reverse complement.
GGCGTGAGAATCAGAAATAAAAGGTCACTTGTCAAGTTGCTGAATACCTTACATGTCTTCATCCTAAAGCAAAGAGTGTTAGCAAAATCTGGAAGCCTTCATTATCATCAAACTTATGACCTGATTAGAATAACAGAGATTTATTGGATACAGCTTTCACTAAGATGTCACTTGTTCAGAAATAAAATACAGTAGGAAGATGATTTAGGTGTTACCTGGAAATCATGGCTATATACATTCACGTAGGATTTAGGGTAATAGGGAAATAGGGACCACACTCCTGCTAAGGACAACAGTGGTTGTCCATAGATACCTCAAACAGTAACAAGTGGATAAAAGCTTTTGTGGGGGCAGCCATGCCAATATCCAAAGCACAAGAGCTGGTTATTAATGGGAACTCTAAACTAGAAAGGGGAAATGAACACTTGTATACTATTAAACTAATTATTTATTAACTTTCCCAGGCATATGAGTTAATGACTTCCCCAGACAGCAAGGTCAACCAGCATGGAGTTGGCTATGTTTAATCTGATGAACTCTCTTGGAGTCTAAAACACGGTGCCTACATGCACACGGTTTAGTGAGAAGGTCTCTGGAGTTTTCATTTCTGAATTATACCTGGCAATTATTTGGGAGAACATCAGTCATCATGCCAGGGAGTTTCCCAGCAATTCACTGACACAAAAACATTCACTGGCAGTGCTTCAGTTTCTAGTACAGATTCAGCCTGAGAGAAGGATTCATCTTGCCTGTTTTTAATATACCTCCAATGTAGATGCTACTCCCAACGTAGTAATCCTTCGTACTCAGTAAATGAAAACAAGCACTTTTAGAAAGGATTTAATCTAGCCTAATTTGGACATTTACATTAAAATGAGAAAAAATCACAGCCTGTTTCTCTCTCATGATGATGGATTACAAGTTCAGACACAAATGTCTGCAATGTGTATGTCTATATATGGTCAGATGAATTTCACATGGAGGAGAAACAATCAAAGTATAATAAAAAAATTTTGGATACAAAAGAGCATGGCTGTTCTCTTATATTGGATTCCTAAAATAAGCAGAAATGAGTCAAGGATGAGAAGCAAGAAAGCAATTCTTGTTAGGATGACCATGAAGTTACCAAGTCATCACTCATTTTATTGATTTCAGGCAATTCCTGCAATTTAGCAATGCCCTTTGGAATTGCAGTCATGTTTTCTCTAACCTCTGCCCGTTGGCTGTCTTCTGCAAACATCTTGTTTTTCTCCAGTGCCAAGTACAGCTAACACATGAAAATTAGAAGGGCACTAGCCCCAGGGGAGGCTGGTTTCACCTCACTGCTATGCCACCTTAAGAGCCAGCTACCAGAAATGTTGTTTTGACTACAGGTCTCTGTACAACTTTGTATCCAGCTCAGAGTCAGCCATCCTACTTTGTTCATGGCAGTCCTATGTGGGGCAGAACAAAAGCCTCCATAAGACAAGTTGTATCATAAATGCTGTTTCCCTTTGTCCATTAGACCTTGCTCTATCAAGGAAAGATATTAAATTTGTTTGAGAAGAAGTTTTATTGACAACTATTGATTTGCATTTTTATCAATTTACTATTTTCTCAGCAAATAAGCCCCACTAAAAACTACTTTTCCTTCTATGTTAAATGTAATTTCTTTGCCAGTTCTCAAGGATTCCTTGGTCCTCCACGTGTTCCCCAAGAAGGGCACATTGATTCAGAAATTGCTTCATCTTGTTTCCTAAGGAAGTTATACAGTCTCATATCATGCTACATTATTTTATCTAAATATTCACTAACTGACCTTTCTGCTTTCATGACCCATATTCTTATTAACATTAATCATAATAAGAATTGTAATAAAACATTTCATTTTACCCAACCTGCCTATTAACTTGTTTTCTTTTTTGTCTCTTGATAATTTTATTTGAATCTTCACCTTTCTGATATTACACCTGCATATTTATGTCTCACACTTTTTCCTCTTTTTAAAGCATAGAAGTATGCCTGTTCCTTCTTTCAGTGGGATTTCTTCAGTTTTCCAGTCATTGAAGACTACTTTATATTTCTTGTACCTTATTATATTTCCCTTTTTCCTCTGCATCAGAATGTTATTAGACATATCTTCAAAGCACAGCGAAAACTTCTTATATTTAGATAAAATTTACATGCCTTAAAAATATAATTTAAGGTATTTTACACTGCACATTGAAACACAGAAGAAATATGAAGGGTTTATTTTTTAAAGATATTTTATGAGACTCACAATGCATTTGACTTAGATGATAACACTAATACTTTATAGTACACGTGGACTGTAACACAGAAGTCTCGAAGCACTCCATGGAGAAAATCTTGTTTAATATTTTCATGCTTTCCACAAGTTTATATAACTTAATGCACATTTTTGGGAGGAAATAGAAAAAATATGAAACTTCAAGCAAAACAAGATATGACTATGTGACTGCCAAGATCTAGAAAAAAAAAATCCATAAAAAGTAACTAATCCCTCTCCCCTTCCCCCAGATCTTCTTCTACTTTAACTTTATTGAGGAGCATAATTAAACAGGAGGACTCCTTAAAAAAAAAAATGGCTAAAAAGGTTTGCAGGAGTGATGGAGATATTTTAAATAGCAAGTTAGGATCTTAGCAAAAGAAGCACAAAAGAAGCATAGATAAATAGCAGAAAATGAGAAAATAAAAATATTTAAAGTATTAAAACAGTTTAAATAACTAAATCAACATTCAACCAGAGGGAGAATAATAAAATTGTAAATGTAAAACCAGAGCAAGACAACAAAAAGTCATTAATAAGGCAGCTAAGGATGATCATTGGAATGCAGTATGCCTGATTTTTCAAAGCTTCTCAGCAAAATCCCTTGCTAAGCTAAAGAAAAGAAAGCATCATGCGCTACAAAAAAAGTCTTCCAGGAGATTAGTAACTAGTTAAAGTACTGAAAGCTAGGCAGAAACAAATGAATACACTGAGATGGGAAGAATCCTCTCTCAGGACTTTTTTGGTGCTCCACATTTTCAGGAGTTATGTGGAAAATGGAATAAATAATGAGTTCACAAATGTTGCCAAGTTCACAGATGACACAGATGTACTCAGGATCATCAAATCTAAAACTGGCTGAATAGAGCAATAAAAAGTTTTCACTAGGAAGAGTTAACAGGCAATTAAATTGTCTGAAGATTAAAGCCATTATCCAGTACGTGAAAAACTATGTATGTAAGGGGAAAAAAATTCCTAAGCACAGATACAGAAAGGTGTGTCTGAATTTCTTGTTACTTCTCAAAGACTTCAGAGTTATTTTGAATATATTTGTGAAAACATTAATTCAAAGCTCAGCCACAGCCAAAAGTCAAATGTGATTTGGAATTACTAAAATAAAAGAAGAAAACACACCAGAGAACAGTAAACATAATACAGAAAACGTAAAACACTACATCATGCCATGACATCATGCCTTTCAGGATATCATACAACTAGGAAAACCTCAGGGAAGGAGGCAATGAGGACGATACGGAAAGAATCCTGTACAAAAGACCATTAGGTACATTAGGACCTGAAACAGAGATATTTGAGGAAGAACATGGTAGTGACCTAAAAAATAGTGAAGAGTGTGGAAATGTTGAGCAGTTTAACTCACAGATTTTAGAAAAGATAAGTTCAGTGAGGAATCCGTATCCAGTTTGGAGAAAATTTAGAAGCTGGATGAGGGAATGAAACAGCTGAGTGAGAAATCGGACACAAGTAAAATACTTTGCAGTTTCCATCACAGAAACGGCGTGTTTCATTGTCATACATCTCTCACTTTGCCAAAAAATACAGAAAAAAAAATGGGGAAGAAAATAGGAACCCCCTCCAACTACTAAGCCCAACTGTTTTTCGTTTCATGTAGGTTCTGTCTCACAATTAAATTATAAGTAATAATTAAGTATTTATCGATGTAATTTCTCAGCTAGTTTTTTGTGCTATGTTATTTAACAAAAGTTTTGGCTAAAGCTGAGAATAAGACTTTGGGCCTGCTGACTGCCTTTCTTAATATCTCCCATTTGTATACACATATGCGTTTTATTTGTTTGATTGTAATGGGTTTATCTGCCTCGTTGGCTTTTTTCCCTCCCTTTTCTTTTGTATTTTTTTTCTCCAAAAGCTTCGTTTGATTTTTCAGGAATGAAAAAACATACCAGGTTGCGAACCAAAGGAAACATAACAATTTAATAGTCCTTCAGGATGGACTCGTAGGAGGAATTTTATAGGAGGACAATTATAAACCTCGGGGTGGAGGTTTTTGTCTTTTATGTGGATGGTAATTTTGCTCATTTGGGCCCAGGACCAGGACAAACTGGCAAACCCACAAAACAACTAATTGAATGTTTCAGTCAAACCCGCAATCCTGAAATCCCCCTTCCCCAGCCAGGCACTGCCTGATGCAGGGAGCAGCCCGGCCTCAGCGCTGCCGCACCTTCTCCTTTGAAGTTACCCAACTGTTTTGATAGCAGTGACACTGCTGCGTAAAAGCAGTTGTGAAGTTGACCTGGTGCCTGAATTCAAGCCCTGTCTTCACCGTCCATACGTGGGCATACCAAGAAGGTGGGTTTGGCACAAAACAACCTCACTGGCCCCATGGCAGGGTCTGTGGCTGGCCCAGCTACCTCCAAACATCTCAGGTGCCCCTGGCGCGGTACCATGCTCTCAGAGCTCCCCACTCTGCCCCAGGAGGGGGCAGAAACTCCCCTCCCTTGATTGCATGTGCTGTCAGTTCCAATTCTGGTTGTCTGGGAGGTGGTATAAAAGTAGGAGGGACTCAGCAGGCTCCAGAATGCAGGGCAGTAGTGGCAGAGGAGGTGCCAGGAGCCCTCTGACACCAGCAAAGCAGAGAAACACGGCACATGACTTATATCTCAGCCAGGCAGGATTCCTGGGCCAGGTTGTCCTCTGCAGAAATCCTGTCCCAACCCTCAGGCCGGGATCCCCACCACAGCCAGGTCTGCCACTCACAATCTCCTTCAAAGTGCAGCTGCCCATCTGCAAGAGGTCGGCAGCAGCATCCATTGTGGCCCAGGTGCTAGGGGAAACACCTAGAAATCAGGGGGGAGTTTCAACCCTCTTGGCTGGAAGACACTCAAGTTCCCAGCCAAAACACCAGCTTAGAGTCTATTCAGGAGCACCGTCACTCCGTGTTTAACTCATGCCACTCTGTAAACATTTGCACCAGGGTGGGGGCACAACACAGTGGTCTGACTTCGAAGACATTTAACTGCAAGTACTGTAATTGGGTGTCTTTTCAAAACCTGCTTCTGTAGGCAATGGGCATTCAAACATGTAAACTTCTCCAGGATCAGGACTAGGATTTCCACTTTCCCACACACAGCTTCTGGGTAGGTGCGCCATAGCCTGGGCTGTACAGTGATTCTCTCCCTCCTGCTCCTTCTTGCAGCCAAACTGAACCCTTCGGCCTCCAGCAGGAATCAAATGCTCTCATCTATATTTTGGATGAGTGCTTTCAAAACTAGCCCATTTTATAGGGAAGGGAAATTACAATCGNGAAATGACAATCATATTGGTATGTATCAAGAGAAAACCTTCACGTGCCTAAGTTCAGATGTGGCTAACAGGATGGATGCTTCGCTCCACTCCTCAGCACTGGGAGAGGTGCCCCCAGGGCAGAATCCAAGGCTGATCCCTTCCTAAACCTTTCCCTCTCAGCTCAATCTCAACAGATATTTACTAGTTCAGGAAACCCAGGTTCCTCACCCAGGGCTCTGAAGCCAGCTCTCGAGGCCACTGGCTATACTGGATCTGGCTCNGTGCCTAAGTTCAGATGTGGCTAACAGGATGGATGCTTCGCTCCCCTCCTCAGCACTGGTGCCCCCAGGGCAGAATCCAAGGCTGATCCCTTCCTAAATCTTTCCCTCTCAGCTCAATCTCAACAGCTATTTACTAGTTCAGGAAACCCAGGTTCCTCACCCAGGGCTCTTAAGCCAGCTCTCGAGGCCACTGGCTATACTGGATCTGGCTGNTTGCAGCCAAACTGAACCCTTCGGCCTCCAGCAGGAATCAAATGTTCTCATCTATGTTTTGGATGAGTGCTTTCAAAACTAGCCCACGTTATAGGGAAGGGAAATGACAATCATATTGGTATGTATCAAGAGAAAACCTTCACGTGCCTAAGTTCAGATGTGGCTAACAGGATGGATGCTTCGCTCCANCCCAGGTTCCTCACCCAGGGCTCTTAAGCCAGCTCTCGAGGCCACTGGCTATACTGGATCTGGCTGAATTCCCTTCCACTCCTTAAACCCCTTCATGTCAGCTCCCTGAGCTATTATACTCACTCTCCCAGTGGCGTGGTGAGTGAGTCCAGAGAATTTCCACTTCTTGGATGAGTTGTTCTCCTGAGTGCTCACTGTCACGATGAGGGGAATGTCAAGCTTGTCTTCAGTCAGTCTGGAAGAAATATCTCTTCCAAATGAAAGCCAGCCCCGGCTTTCTTTTAGTTATAGCATCTGATTCATTAATTAGGGACTGAAGCTTATACATTTACTCATAGCATGAAAAGATTAATTCTTATTCCAAAGAATTAGGAAATACTTGGTTTTTGATTTGTATCCTCCCCTAATGTGAAGAAAAATCAGTTTGAAAAACAGCATAATAGCTTCATCTAGAAAGGCAACTATCCCTTCAGACCTGGAATTTACCCTTTCCTTACCGGACAAGCACTTGTTCTAATGAGGAACAAGGGAACTATGCCTGCAGTATTCCTTCAGCTGTAACTCTGGGAACACTTGAAGCTCTGCTGTTTCTGAATAGTTTTTAGCATATGCTTTTCCTCTCCAAATTCTGGATTATTTTTTAATATGAAGGAATACACTCAGTTCTAAACAACATGGAACAGTAAGTTGCTACTGTCTTTCAGCCAACGTGACTTCACATGCGTTGATTTGCATGCCATGTTGTCCTAAATGAGCTTTCAAATGAGAAAGATATTGCAGAGAGAACTGGATCATGCATATTAGCACTGAATATATACTTTCTAAAGCTGAATGAACATTGCTGAACTGCTCAGAAATGTTCGCACTTTAAATTAATGAGCTGCATCTGTTTTCTCTTCTGAATGAAATGAACACTTAGACAAAGCACAAACACAAGATGCTGTCTTTGACTTCTGTGCAGGACTGAACTTCAACTATCTCAAACAGTTTGAGAAGTTAATTTCATGGCAAAGTACATAATTTACTGAAAAGTTCACAAAGAGGTGAACTTTTAATAGAGTTGAAGCTGAGCTATTCATTCACTATCTTGACCAGGAGGAGACAGAGATGAGATCCACGTCATCAAATAGCATTTTCAGTCAATGTGTACAAGTGCTCCTCATGGTACCACAGTCTCTTGAATTATATTTTGTCTGAACATATTTTTAAACAGAGTATCATGTTTTAGATCATGAAGGAATTTCTCCCACAATCAGATGGGTCACTACCACTGCTGGGAGAAGGGAAAAGAACTCGCCTCTCTCTATTGCATGGAAAATTGCTCACTAGAAAGTTGTTCCTTGCTTTATCTAGGAATGTCATCAAATAACTTTGCTGTTCTTTCAGACATCTAAATCACTAATGACACTTTTGCTTATCTACCCCATTTTTTTTTTTGCTATGACTAGTGGCCTGCAACATTAGGCCTAAGGCAGAGTGAGAAAGGAAAAAAGTTGGCATTAAAATATTGTACTAATAGCTGCATTGGGATGTTCTCCTTTGTTTTAGAAATGCTGTGGTAAAACAAATTCACTCTTTTAGTTTTAAGTAACTTGTCAAAGGCAGATGTCTGTAATATATGAACAAAATCCTTCACAGACCCCCAAATCAGTGCTTCCAGGCAGATAATGTATTTCCAACCTGCTGATTCTAACTTTTTCAATTCTTAGTTCTATCATAGAGGGTGTTAGTTTTCTTTTTAAATTAGTACATAGATATAGTAAAAAATAAAAAGTGGTTAAAGGTGGGGTCATTCCTAAAATTAATTGTTTCTTTCGTATTCTTCAATTTCAATGCTTGTTTCAGAAACCTTGTCTGGAGCCCACTGAAGTCTGATGAATTTGTAGCTGTATTCTTCACCACTGAAATCCTGGTACTGAGCACCATGTGATTTGGTTCACTAGGTGTATGACAGTGACTGCTCTTTCCTCAGAAAAGTTTGAATAGCTTTGTCCTAGTTTTTGTTTCAAAGCAAAATTTGGAAACAAAACAACAAAACTAAACAAAACAGTAAAAGTTTACATTAACAGTTAACATACGAGTATACAAGATCAGCTCCTCATGTTCTAGGTCAAAATTATTATCTCTGTAAAAGCTGGAAGCATTTCGAAATGTTTCTTTTAGTTCCAGAATTATTTATTTTTCTGTTACTGATCTGAGTGATCTCTATAATCACCAACAGTTCAGGGTTTTAGGTTTTTTGGGTTTCGGTGGGGTTTTTTTCCCCATTTTAAAGGACCTGGGACAGCTGCACTGTATAAATTGATATTTTGAAAGAAAAAAAATATTTTCATGCAAAATGTGGTGTCTCAGCGATATCTGTAATTAAACATTTTCACATAAAGAAAGGCCTATACATGGGTATATATACGAATATAATTTGTTAGTGAAGACCACGTGATAATTTTATCCCAGCACAGAAGTTTGCAAGTTTGACAAAGCTGTTATTAAACACCGCTTCCTATGTACAGCTCTTGGCAGTATTTTTTCTGCTATTTAGAAGACCACAAATAAGTAAAGCCCCTACACATGTCTAGTTTGAAGCCCATGAGTACTTCCCAGTCTAATACCCCAAATAGTTTATTGATCTACTTGCACGTACACATGTGATTCACCAATTCTGTGATCCGACAGATGAGCAATGACAAAAATAAGGAAAGGAAGTAATATCTGAGGGCTCACATATGTGATAGTTCAGTGACAGAAGACCTCATTCCAGCTTCTCACACAAGCTGCACACTGGCCAAGATTCAGGTATCTGCAAGCCAACCAACATACAGACATTGTATGTGAGCAAGTGAACTGAGCCTGAGGTGGGTCATGGCCTACATGGCTTTCTGAATCTAAACGCATGTGAAAGACCTCCTGGAGGCCAGGCTGGTGCACTCCACAGACACAAGAATTGCAAAACAGAAGTTAAGACTGACAGAGAAGAGAGATCAACCAACCCCACTTGTAATGCAGATGTGAAAGTAGGGAAATCCTTAACTTGGGCTTTCTCCCACAGTCTTAAGGCAAGTGACTCCAGAAAGACCCTGAAGAACCAGGGCAGGGGGGAAGTGGAGAGAATATCCCCTTGCTATTATATGTACAAGGAAAATGAGCAGATGACCATGCCAAAGTTCTCAAGCATGTGTCTTTCTTTTGATGATCCAGCATGGCAAACAAGATTGCTGAGCATCAGGGATATGCTGGAACACCTCCCATAACCATAAAAGAATTGCCATTAGTATATGTGCTATAAAAATGAATTTCCATTTGACAACACCCAGTGCCCAGGGCTCTCAGGGCACTTTAACAGATGACAATTTGTTTAAACATTTGTTTTAAGCATTTAGATGGAGGAACATTTTGTTATGTACATATAAAGTTCTGCAGAATCCAAATATTTTTACTGGAGATAGAAATTTCACTTCTTCCAAACACACTATTTCTTTACTTGGCATATGGGCACAACAGATGGAGTAAATATGAGAAATTGCTATGAGAAAAGGTTCTTCTCAATTTTGAAGAGTTTGGAACTGATGTTAAGATTTTCCTGTTTGACTTCCTTGAAGTCAATGGTACGTAATACCATTAATGCACACATAGCATAATCTTGCAAGTAATAAATATTCCTATCATCTCCACTGATGTATAGCAGAGCACTCTCCAGACATAACCAAAGTTTTCTCCTTCCCAGGCATTTCAGTATTAGAATGAACTACTGAGCTTGACCTATAGAGTTCTTTAACCTGGGATCTCCACTCAGGTTATCTGCCATTCCCGTGGTAATAACCTCTCTTTTTGAATAGCCTGACACAGTGACTTTTTAGTCTGAGGATGAGAAAAGGAACAACACCCCACTATCTCTCAGATAATCTACGTTATATGAAAGGCATCTGCACTACCAGAAATTACAGTTTTTTAGGATTACATTACTAAATATTTGTTCAAAAGCAGTAGAACTTAAGTATAGTATATATTGCATGGGAAATATTTTTAATTTCACAGAGATGTAATATTTCAAAAATAAATTATTTCATTTTCAGGTTGAAGTTAAGAGTTCACAAATTGAAAGCACCAGCCTTTGCCTACTGCAGCCTCATCCGTACTCCAGGAACTGCAGGAACTGGCGTGGAGAAGCAGAGAAGACCTTGGAGCAATTGAATATCATCAGCGATTTCAACCGCCCACATGAGAACTCAGTTCCCACACAGCTGGGAGTTGCTGTCTCTCTCTCTCTCACACACACACACACACA
>RSEF01000003.1:96367051-96379635 GCA_003993805.1 Himantopus leucocephalus | reverse complement strand
CCTAGTCTTCCTTTTATCACTGATGTACCTGTAGAAGCTTTTTGCCACTTAAAAATACATTAGAAGTCAAATTGTATAGCTATAATGTTCAAATACTGATAAACCATCTCTATAGAAAGGCCCACTGCAATATTAATACTAAGAAAATCTAGTTTCTGGTACTTGGAAAAAAGGTAGTGATGTTTGTAAGCATGCACATATTGTGGTCTCTGCAACTGATGCGAAGGTCTCCAGTCTCCTAAACGCGCAAGCATTTAAATGGGCAAACATTTATATGTATTTCTGAGTAATATTACCATAAGAGGGGATATCTGATGTGTACTGTATACTCTTAGTTTCATACTGGATCTCTAAGACTCCATCTTAGCCAAGCTGAGAGCATGACAGCTGAAGGCTGAAGCTGCAGTATGAAGTGAATATGATCATTCATCAGTGGGAAAAACCACAGGTGGAACAATGTGTGTCACAGCTCTTACTCTACAGACAGTATAAGCTTATGCCAAAGCACTTCATTTGGGAATTACAGCTCACTTTCTAGTACAGATAACTAATAAGTACAACATCAAGTTTGAAGTCTGTAAATGAAAATTTCCAATAAACACCCAAAATTATTTTAATGTATAGAAGAAATTACACTCTTCAGAAGAGTTTCTGGTTCTGTGTATAAACAGGACTAGTTCATTGGAATCACTCACGGAATACAAATAAATAAGCACTACGACTAATTTTGTGCTTAGAAGATAGTTACTGCACTCCCTAATAAAGCTGCACCTTCAAGTGTTTGTTGCAGGACAATTCTTTCAGAATCACATTGTTTTAACAGATTTTTTAATTTACAAAAGATTAACAATTTATTAAGAGACATTTTAACAAACGACAAGCATCTGTTTATTGTAATACAGCTCAGCAAGTCAGTAGGGAGATTTAAAACTGGTACAACATATTGGTCAGAGGTTATTTCTACCACTATGTTTAAAAACCAGCTGCAATGGAGGAGGAATTTTGGTGTGTAACTTCTATCAGCACAAGAATTAGTAAGGAAAGTACCAGTGTAGCCATAAAATAGTCACTACAGCTTACAAGCATAGCACAGACTACTCTGAGTACTGTTTATAACTATTTATAGCACACGCCATTCACGTCCATAATAGGCTTACAACTACGGCTCCTTTTGTATCTCCTTACATCTTCTAAGAAATTGTTTTTTTTAACATTGCATCTATAAAATAGACTTAAAGAAATGACAGCAAGGTATGCCACCTTTTCTCTACTTGATTATCAAATTTGAAATGGCACTAACTGAAAAAAATCCAAAAATAATACTTTCCTAAGTCTCTGTAGACAAAATAAAAATGATACTATATAATTATAGAAAACTAATATAATTAATGTAATTGCATAGTGTGTGAAGACAAAAAATTAAAAAATCAGAATTGATGAGGAACAGACAGAAAGTCAGAATTAGGTGGGAAAGAACTGTTAGTTTTACAACTTAGAAAAGCAGGCATTATTTTCCAAGTTGCATTAGGTCAGTGGGTCCAATTTTATTACTGCATTTATTGTGGCCCCAGTCCAGAATGAATTCAATGGGAATCTTTCCATTGACTTCAACATGCTCTGGATCAGCAACTACGCTGTCATGTCTTATATCATTTTTGTCAACTGGGAATAATAGAGTAATTCAGATTACTCTGCCTGAAGTTTCAGAAGGCTTTAATTACCTGTTTCTTTACAGCACCATTCTCATATTTATCTTCTTAATAGAAATTAACTCTTCTGAAAATGTAGTATGGAATGAATTTAGTTAAAATAACTTGTCAGTCAGAATGAAGAAGATAACCTAGGTTGCAAATAAAGTCTGTTAAAAATATATACACCTAAAGTGGACTTAAAAGCTATAATTGACAGGAAAACCTGCATTCAGTCTGAAAATGTGGTTGAGCTTACAGCAAGCACTGTATAATTAAAGAACCATTATTGAAAGTATTGTGCTGTCAAAGCTGTCAACTCCACCTTCCTCAAGTGGGAACAAGACTAACAACATCTGTTATAGTAACTCCAGCAAGCAGAAAGTCATCAGCAAGACTCTACCCTGTCTACTCCAACAATTCAGAAATTAGAAGAAGCAATAAAGACACAATTACCAAAAAACTAATTCAACTAATCAAACATACTTGTAAAGAAATAATGATGTATGCCACATGCCTACCAAAGTCTTACTGCATCAGCTTTTTACGTAGAAAAAAAACCCCCATCTGAATAACCATTTCACTTCATACATATTTACAGGTCAAAGTCAGAATTTTTAACAAAGAAATAGGGTATCCTTTTGAGATGACCAAGGCATCTTTGACAGAGCAAATACTGGTCCTTACTTCCCTTATGACTGTAATGCTGACACCTTTAATTAGCAGACCATCAGTGTTCAGAGTTCAGCTGCTACTACTGAGGCACCTCAGACTAGTGGAAAAGCAGGAATATTAGGTTTGAAGCTAAGAATTTTGATGGACTCACACCAACCAGTTTGCTGAGTTTCCTCACTTTTCTTTTAAGGACTGACAGGAAATAATTTCTTCTAAATATATTACTTACAAAGAGAGAGCTATTTTTTCGCAGTGCCTACTTTAAGGCAATACTATAAAACTTGAATGAGTATTTAGTACTCTATGAAACATTTTCACAAGTATTAAATCAACACAACACACGATCTTTTGAGCACTGGGAATACAACAGGGTTTTTATGCTTTAATCTACTGAGAGATTAAAAATAGAAACACAACAATAATCAGACTACGTGCATTAAAAAATAAACTAAGTAACACTTTCAGAAATAAAGAAATTTTTCACAAGGCCTATTGCATAGATATACTATAGAGTTTTTAGGTTTGTTTCTAACTAACTGAAGTATTTCATAACTCAGTATATAAATGCAGATATAAAACATAAATGCAGATATAAAACATAAATGTTGAGTAAATGGCCTCCTACTAACTAAAACTGGTACAAACCAAAGTAACATCAACATAAAGTGCATCAAGCAAAGCATATCATTGTGATCATTGAAAATCACATTTGAGCACACGTGTGGTGTAAGTACTTCATTTCCACTTATCTCAGCCAGTGGTGATAATCTGTTTCAGTCAACACTAACACACTGTGCTGCTCCTTCTATTTGTGAAATAGGGAGACAGGACTAACAAAGTATTCACACATTATGCTGCATTCTCAAATATGATTGTTACCAGAAAGAATTCTGCAAATACAGTTGATAAATATGACCACTAAAAGCACAAAAATTTAAGCTATTTTATTAAAGTTGAGTGGTAGCTTTCCTCCTAAACAGACTAGAATAGTTCTCATACTCCACTGTCTATTGCAAAGGTTTTGACTGTGAATTTTAAATTTCCTTCCACGAATAGTTCAAAACAATTACAAAGTTTTCCATTATTCACAGTCCCATCCTATTCCACAGGTAACCAGCTACTTTCAGTCTCATATGGTCTACCTAACTTAACCAAGTTAAGTGTACAGCAATCATGTTAAAATTACTTTCTGATTCTACCGTAGACTTGAACACCTTAAAATTTGCACATCTCACCTAACTATATTAAATAATCTTAGAAAAGATGTTCCTCTTTACACACCATTCATTCATTTCACGTTTCACTCAAATATGGTGTTTGTGGTGTTAATATTTCTCTCCTCAGTGATTCTCATGAGAATGTATACATGGCTAGAGGCATAAAAGGGTGCAACTGAAGTGAAAGAAAATTTTGTTGCAGCAAGTAAATATAGGCAACGTATCATTTTCCAGTCTCATCCATTCTCAAAATATTGGCTCATTTATATCTCAGTTTATGAAATGACAGTAAGTGATATATGTGTAAAGCTGTACTGAAGAAGAAGAAAGTTCATTACAATCAGCTACATTAATATTTTAATAAGTAAACATCATTATTTCCTATATTATTATTATGATTGGCTGCCAGGCATTTGTTCTGAGGACAGAATCTCTAAGGAACATTGTCAGTATACAGATAACACAGTTGCTAGTAGTTCTGTGGTTTGTGTCTGGTTTTTTCATAGTTCCCTATGCAAAGAAAAACAAGAGAGGCAACACTGAACACAAGACTATTTAACAACCCATCTTGCTTCAAGGTGTTGCACTCTAAGGGTTCCAGTAAAGCCAATTTGTTCGTAGGGAAGAGATCCAGAAAACTCTATAATAAGGGAGAGGAGTGAATATTACATGGCACACAGAAGAAAACACCAAAAAAACATTTTGTCCTGCATACTACCATATAACCTAGTCAGGAGTTTTCTTCCCTTGGTTCCTGTTTCTATTAGCCTCAGCATGGCTATAGATGCAGTAGAATTACATTAACTTTATGTTTGCTTTATAAATATATAGGCTACCTGGCTATACCACTTTCTAACCATTCTATGATTCTATGATTTTAAGGATTTCTGCTTTACAAAGAAAAATATAGCAACTTCTGTTGGAGATTTCTATATCCTTAGCATATCTTGAACACGTTTCAAAAAGAATTCTGCTACCATACCCTAGCATAAAACACACATTTTTCAGAGAATGCATTGATCTAAATCTGGCATTCCTGATGTAAGAGATCAACAGACAAACCAGGAGAAGAGGTATAACAGTGGGAGTCGGGTCAGAAGCTGAAAGAAACGTTACGCTGCTATTGCTGGCACAAATGAGGCCACATCTGAGGTCTTGTGATGTGACCTAAATACTAAGGGCAAACTCTGCCATTTTAAGTGTTTGCAGCTGTATTTCTGAAAAATATGATTTCTGGAGAGCAAACATGAGCAGTTGCAAATGTTCAGACATATTACTTGTGGCAGGACAACATATGCTAGGCCTAGAAAAGTGCTATAAATGTCCTGCCAGCTTCACCCACAAGCCCTCACTTCAGAGTTCCCATCTGCATGATTGCAAACATAAGAAGACTAACACAGCTTCCACTGAAACCAAACTCTGACAAAACTCTACCTATGTTAAAAAGGACAGCCAGGCTGAAATTAAGCTCAAATAAATCTTGATTTATTCTACCCTATCGACAGTTGGCCCCTCAAAAAAACGTATTTATCAAAACAGCCTGTCATCAGTAAGATAGATGACTAGCCATTAAACTACTCAAGTGACAGCATGGCCTATTTTTGTCATGAGTAAAATGAGCTTGATTACTAGCTTTACTAAATGCTATCTAAATTATTCTGTCCACACTGTCAAATGTTATTCTTACATGGAGTGGGTAGGATTGGGATGGCCTGGCTAACTTAAGTTCCAAACAGTACTATTGAGGGAAAACAACCACATGACTTGGAATTATTTACTTAGCTTTACAACCTACTTTTTCCTGTTCATAAATTTGGAGATTAATAAGAGTATTAACATACCAGAAAGTATGTTGTCCAGAAAATAGCCACATCTCTCAGAGGCTAGAGGTAATGTAAGTTCAGTTCAACTGTGCTCTCCATCCTAGACAGTTGCCTCTTAGATGTTGTCTCAAGATGCATTCATCTCGCAGTCACGCTCTTTCTATTTGCTAAAGCAAGAGGGATCATAAGATGGCTATTTTTAAAAAGACCAACTTGAAAATTAGGCCATGTCTAACACTAATGTGGCTGAATGGAAGAAATACTGTTTGCATGTATGTTTGTGTGGGTGGAGTATCCATGCAACCTGCTGAGCTGTCCCAGGGCCACAGTTGCATCTGGCTGGTTAATGATACAGAGTCATACAGTTTCAACAGTGTCATCCAAGGCCTGTCTTGAGCTTAGGCAGCCTATTTGGCTATCACAGCGAGGGCACAGGAGAGTTCAGTCCTCCTCTCTCATATCAGTGCCCTAACGACTAGGGTATCTCACCAGAGAAGATCACAATGAATTGCACAGAAGAGGAGCAGAGCAGAGGCGCTTAGATGTGATACATCAAATATACATTGGAGGAACAACAGAAATAATAAGTTGCATGTGACACCCCTCACAGCCCCCACAATGCAGCTCTCTTTCCACTGGATGAAAGCTAACTACCCTCTACTTCATTAGGGGAGCCCACACATCCCATGTCTGAGGATAGCTTTCATTTTGCACAGCCCAAGCACGCACTTTTACCACAAAGTTGCTGCACAGAGATGCCCTCTGCTCCTCCTCCAGGCTCTAAATAGATGGGAGCACCATGTTTGCCCGTGCAGTCTGGTGCTACACCAGCAATAGAGGCAGAGGAGCAGGTACGACTAGGTGTCTAACATTTCCTAATGGTTACCTTGAGGCAATTTCCTGGTCAGCACGTAGACTTTCTGCACTCCCTCCACTGATTATAAATGAAGCATATAGTGCAATCTGGCTTGCCCTGTTAGGATTGTGTAAATCTTTTGTAATTGTTCATATATTGGAAGTCTTCCTCTATATTATTTTATGGTGATTTTAAAAGACTTCTTAGTGGTTTTAGTGTCTTAAATGTGCCACTTCATTTGTCTTTAAAGCAAAAGCATGGGACTTAAGCGATGAGTCTACATTGCTGTTTAAAATGTTATGTTGTGAAGCATTTATCTTAATTTTAGGCCAAAATATATTTCTTTAGTAAATATAGGTTAGACTTAATCAAAGCTGTCAGATCAGAAAAAGAACTGTTAAAGTATTAAATACTTAGTTTTCCCTAGGTCAGAAATACCTTCTCCTTCCTATTTTTTAGATTAATTTTTAAAAAAATCACAATGACTAACTTTTTTCCTAAAAATGAAAAGAGACAAAGCCACGCTAGGGAGAATTAGAGAAGTCTTGTTATTATCTCAACACATTTGTTACGGTGTACTAACTAACAATATACCAAGACCTCTTTACTTGTATTTTATGTTTTTTAATTAACATTCACTTTCAGTCTTTCTTACATCTGAAGATACCATAGATTGTAAAAGGTTAATAGATCTGACACTTATTTGGGGCAGAAAAAGAGGAAAAAATAAAGCCAAGTGAGGAATTACGTGTGTTCTTCACTTAAGCCAGCCAAGTAGGAAGAAAGTCTCTTGGGAATGATTGCCCAGTGTTTTGCAGTCTACTGACAGTGTTTTATGAGGTTTTGGTGAATATATAAAAAATTTAAATGAAAGATTTTCAGAATTTTTCAGCTGGGAGTGATACTTCCATCTCCTAGTTATCAAAACTCTCTACCAGATTTCAGTACCATAGAACACATACTGCCTGTTGTTACATTCAATACCACAAAAATTTCTGAATTTATAAAGCTGTATCTCCTTATCTTACAATTCAAAATGTAATTCAGAATGTAATTCATCTGGAAGGCAGTGTTCCACAAACTGAGCTCCATTTACTGCTCTTGGCCTACAGAAGAATTACTGATGGTTTGAAGACAGCTGTCGCTCTCTCGGCACTCAAAGCTTTCAGCTATTTCTACAGATATCTTGGCTCCTCTGCTTCAAGCAAACTCTGGTGGCCTTAAAGAGCCAAACAAGGAAACAAGGAGGACAAAACCTAGCTATCACATATAAAGAGGAGGAAAAATGAGCTGCCCTGAGGAGTTGCCCAAACACCAGTAGAGGAACAATGTCTTTGGAAACAAGCAACACAGAAATGCAGCAGCATGTTCCCCAGCTAAGCAAGAAGAACAGAGATACAGAAGATATGACAGTGTGACAAGGTGCAAGGAAGTAAAAGACCAATAAAACTGGACAAAGGAGAGGGGGAGGTACATAGTGAAAAAAATGAACAATGCATATATATGTTGCAGAAATAACAGTTAGAAACACCCAGAACCTTTCCTCGTGTAGGTAATTATCAATATCTAACCATACAATCCTATCAATAGGAAAGAAGTCAATAACTTGACAATCTTATAACATATATACAAATTGGCATGTAACAGCAGTATAGTTAAGAATATTTTCTTTTACGGCATCTTTGACTTTAAAGGCTTGTTTATTTCTTTTACTAAATTCAAATTTACAGATCAACACCAGAAAATAAAAAAGCACTTTTACAAAAATGGACATACATATCAACCAACTCAAATCAACGTGGATAAACATGAAGTATGACATCCATTAACTAAAAAAAACCCAACCAACCAACAAATCAGTATCTAAGGATAATGTCAGCAATTTAATCACTTACAGGCTCTCCCCGATGTCCTTCTAGGCCTGGAGATCCAGGCTGTCCGACTTCTCCCTTCAAAATAAAAAATGCTGTTAAATACAATATTAAAAAAAACCCTTCCTTTGCATAATAAAAATGATTATTTCAAATAGTAAATTATTATTTTAAATATAATTAAAATGAAAAAAACAATACACACAACCAAGGCTTCCTCAAACAAACAAATCTTAAAAACAGTTTCAAACAGAGTAAGTGTTGTCAATTCGATATTCCTTTATGCTGCCTCCAATAGACAGCTGTCAAACAGTTTGCAAAGAGACAAGAGAGAATTGTCTTCTGAATCAGAACAGCAATTACTGATTGAAGAAGCGCATAAAACAGTACTAAATTGCTATTGTCTAATTGTTAGTACAACTAACAGTCTGAAAACTATTTCAAAGCACTCCAGAATACAGCAGTACCAGATATGATAAAATCTTTATGTCTTTACTCAAAATATGCATGATTTAAAATAAAAGCATATAAAACAAATGCAAAGATTAATTAATATATGCATATAAAATAATCTGGTAATAATTAACTTAAAATTACAAAAGCCGGACTTGAAGTTACAATGGTTAGCATCTGGGTTTCAAGCCATGCTTTTTTTCCACATTCTTTCCCAGTATGAATATTGTAAGAAAACAGGAAAGCTCCAGCAGAAATTTCCTTCAAAGACAGCCTGTTTGTTACTGCTCTGAATTTGATTACAGACCCAGAACGAAGCAACATTTTATAGCAAGCAGATGTTGAAGTCAAGCTGACAAAATGTTTGAATGAAGAATATGGCTTCTGTTCACGATTATATTGTAAAATGAATAAAAGCTAATGAGTATGTCATATTTTTGTACTACAATAATTAAACTAAGAAAATAGTCAAGAAAATGTCTTTCACTGTACATGTACACAGGTTCACACAACTAATATACTGAATTATCTGTATATTGTTTACAAGCATAAAACCAGATCAAAATACTCTCCATATTCAGGCATTATCAATGCAATACTTCACTCTAAAGGGCCACCAATGACAATTAAAATTTTATGTTAAACAACTGTGACTATTACCTGTCCTTGTTATCAAATACCAGAGAGGAAAAAAATCTAATATCTAATTATTTTTTTCTACTTTCTATAGTACCAGAGAAGGAATTTCTCCACCAGCTTAGCAGAGATATTTGCGTGTGTTTATATACGTGTATGTGTATATATACACATATATTGAATATATGGCAGGATTAATTTGAAATAAATTCACATAGGTAACTAAGCTCCTGTCACAGCCAACAGAAGTCCAGTCAAGATCATTGATGGAGGCTTGATTGAACTCACCAGCCACCAGGAGCTCAATTTCATTACCCACACACAGACATCTGGTCATATTTGAGATACCCAAGGGTGTCCTGTCTGGGTTCCTACTCCCATTCCAGAAAGGCACTGGCTTTCCATAGAACTTATGTCATATTTGTCAGCTCCCTGAGGATGCTTTGGACTCTAATGCATCTCAAATGCACCAGGTGCTTTTATGTAGGCGACTAAACTGGTACCTACAAGTCTGCCTTTTTGAGCTCTCCAGACTCCACTGGCGTTACTGGTTAGACCTCCATTGACTTTAATGGCAACATAGGTAGCTACTGTGTCCATATACAGAAACTTAGCTGAGCGTTTTAAGAATGTCCGATAAATTGTCTTTGCCTGACATTTGCAAGTGTCAGAGATGCATGCTCTTGTAGATATATATTAATAATGACAATTTGTAGGCAGGTATCAATGGGATTTGAAGACCAAAATGAAATGAATATCGGAGTATTTCAAACTAAATCAAGTAACAAAGATAAAGTCCTTCAGTATCATAGAAATAATCTGCTTTTGGTTGCTGAAGTTAACTTCAGAAAAACACGCAATAAGAAAATATTTTTTTTCCATAATTAAGATTTACAACTTCTTTTACTAATGTATTTTAAGGGCAGTTTACTAACGTAAACTTAAGGACAGTTAAAAAAAAGCAGTACACCAATTTGACATAAAATGAAGTTATTCCACTACCTTTTAGCACAATCTCATTAGGCTCTCTCAAAGAGAACAAATAAAATAGGAAATACTGAGTTCACCTACTGTAAAAGTTAAATTTCATATATACTTTTTAGAGGCTATTATTTTAGATGTGTTCTCCTAATAACTTTCGGAATTGCAGGATGCTTAGTTATACATTGATTTTTAGAATAACAGTGCTGTAGTGCTGTATGTAGCTACTAACTCCACCCTTTAACTTCAAATTAAGATGCCTACATGTGTTTTTCTACCTGAAGTTGTCTAGAGATATGTCAGGGATCTAAGATCCCATTACAGTGAACAGGGGCTTGATTCAATTACCTAATCACAAATACCTGGTGAGGCATTCGAGGTGCTCTAGGGCAGCCAACGCTTCCACATCAGGCTGGCAGGTACCACTTACAGGAGACCTGTGTCCTTCTGAAATGGCACTTAAACACCTGAGGTACCCAAAACCAGCAAACAGGACTGCAAACATGTGGGATCTCACAAAAGTTATAGCAGTTAACTGTCAGCAGTTGAATGGCTTTAGAGGCTCCATTTATTATATTTACTAAAAGCTTGATTCAGTTGTCAACACAGACATGTTCTACTGCAAGTAACTTTTCACCAGTCAAGGATAGAACAAGAGATTATCAAGACCCAGCTGAGCAACCTGGTATGGATTCAGTGCTGTCCCATTTGTGAGCAGGAAGCTGGTCCAGGAGATGCCCCAAAATCCCCTCCAGCCTGAGTGAGCCTGGGATCCTGCTAGATCCACCTTGTTGGCAGCTGCTGCCAGGAAGGGTTTAGGTCTCTCATAGGTTTTGTGTCATATCTCCCTGCTGCAGCAGATGTCACAGATATGCCATGGAATCCCCAACTGCTCTAGACGAGCATGGTCACAAAATAGAAGAAATACACAGATCTCCAACTACAGTAATAGGAATATAGACAAATGCACTTAAAAGTACACTTGCATTTTTGGACACTGAAGGAACGTTAATCTTGAGCAGCCCTGCATCACTTCATTATTATTATTAAGAAAAATATTATAGGAAAAAAGCTGCTGTTAAAAAGCTTCTTTAGATCAATTCAACTGAACATATTATGGCATATTATTTTTTTTTCCTGTGAACTGAAAATTGATACTGCTTAAGTCCATCTTTTCACAAATTAGAACAGTGCTAACAACTGGGTAAACAAAACATCCAGTGAGCTCACAGACTTCAATACATTATAGAAATAGCAGGTCCTGTAGTCTTTTTCCACAGTAGACAGACACTTAGTCCACTTGAAAAACTGTTCTAAATTAAATATAAAGGGCACTGCACAGTGAAAAGAATACAAACATAAACAGGAATCCAATACTAAAGGTGTTTCCCCTAACTTTCATGCAGCTCCCTTCAAAAGCAACAATAATAATTAGATTACTTCCCTCTTAACTGTACACAATCTTCTGTAGTGTATGCTTGTATATAAATTTCATTAACAGATTCACACAGTTAGAGAAACACAAATAGCATAAGGGTGATGAAGTATAAACAATCTCTGATGATCACTAATACACTCTTGATAAAAGCTTTGCCCCTGCTCACAAACCAACTGAAATCAACGAAGTCTGCCCACTCACTGCAGTAAACTTTGACATTTCCCAGTAATGCACCTTATTTTAATTTCCAGTAATTGTCCATAGAATAAACTGAATATATTTAGACCAATAGCAATGCTATTGAAGACTTTGCCAAGACATGAATATACATTTGTACATACCTTGAAACCAGGACTTCCTGGTAATCCATCTTTCCCACTTCTGCCAGGGTCCCCCTGTGGCAATGGTTAACAGTCATCAGCAGGTGAATTAACAAGCAAAAGTTAAAGGCAAATTGTCTTCACAAAACTTACAGATCGCCCAGGCATTCCTGGAAACCCCGTATCACCTTTCTCTCCTTTTGAACCCTGAGAAATACAGCAAACAAAAAGTAAGTAGTGTTCAATGTTTATGCTGCAAATTCAGTATATTTAACCTATAATTCGTGTACATTATTTATTATTCTGAAAATGTGTGGAAGATCTGTTTTTCTTAACACATGCAGTGGTCGATTAATAACTATGCCCTGTTATGGAAATGTAAATACGCTCTAAAATACAGAAATGTGAACACAGACCCACTTTCAAATTGCTTAAAACTCTAGACCGGTAAATACTCTCCCATCCGGTTAAATGGTTTGTGTACTTTGCTATGTATTAAAAAGCAGAGACTTCTTTGCAATGTAATTACTACATACACCTTATATTTAAAGGCATAGACACACTCACAAAAATATAATATTAATTAAATTTTCTGTAAACACACCTATTACAAAAGTACTGTACGG
>RSEF01000003.1:96336577-96349508 GCA_003993805.1 Himantopus leucocephalus | reverse complement strand
TATCTTATTTCTCCTTTAGGAAGGTGTCGTGGTTTAACCCCAGTCAGCAACTAGACCAATGCAGCCGTTCACTGTCTCCCTTCCCCCCACTCCCCAGTGGGGCAGGAAGAAGAGGGAGAAAAAGGAAAAAAAACCTCATAGGTTGAGAGAAAGACGGTGTAATAGAACAGTAATGGAAAATAAAATAATAATGATAATTATGGTAAAAAATATACAAACTAAGTGATACAATATAATTGCTCACTACCTGATGATCGGTTGCTCAGCTCATCCCGAGCAGTGATCGTGGGTTCCTACCCCCCTCAGCCAACCCCCATTTCTATACTGAGCATGACGTCTGTGATACGGAATATTTCTTTGGCCAGCTTGTCCTGTTCATGCTCCCTCTCGGCTTCTATGAGAAGCTGAAAAAATCCTTGACTTACAATAAGCATTACTTAGCAACAACTAAAACAATGTGTTATCAACACTATTCTCATACTAAATCCAAAACACAGCAGCTACTAGAAAGAAAATTAACTCTATCCCAGCTGAAACCAGGACAGAAGGGAATATCTATTTCTTTTTGTGTCTTGGAAATGCCAAAGGGGGCAGATGGAACTGTAAAGCTCCAGTCCTGATTTAAACTTGTGTCTTGAGTATTTATATTTTCATTTCTTCAGAAGTCGTGTTTTGAATAGTTTAATATTATGTGAGAAACTAAATAAGAAAAACAAAAGTTCTGTGAGAGGAAGCTGAAATAACCCCAACTCTGGGACAGACCTTCTTGCATATTCTTCAAAATTAGCATCTCAAACCCCACCAGACCAAGTTTTATACTCTAAATATGGTTAATGGAAAATAAAAAGTTAAAGTAAGGTAGCTTTTTGAAAGACAAAGTGGCTGAATAAAAAGAGTGAGAAGAACTTTCCTCTGGTCATAATGATACTTTCAGGGTAGGTCTTTTCCTCTGGTTTTGCTCTCCATCCAGCAATTTTCGGTATTTTATAACAAACTCCATAAAATTCCTTTTGGTCTCTAGAAAGACTTATTTTTTTTCAGTCTGTCTGTTCTAACCTGGGCCTGCTTTCAGCAGGGTCCAATGATGTCCAAAGTCCCTTCCAACTGAAATTACCCTATGATTCATATCCCTGGACTACAGAGTGACACACTCTGCTCGCCCCTTGCTACTTCTCCCAATGTCTTTTCTCTTCACCACCACCTGCATTGCAGAAGCATCTCTCCAGCAAACTGTCGTCACTTGCTTTCAAGGGAGGTGAAATCTTGACCTGACCAGAAGTGTCCGTAGGCTGATATCAGGACAAGGCAAAACTCTCCTTCCTGTGGGGAGCTGCAGCCTTTCACAAAACAGAAAGCACAGTAATACACAGCAACCCCCATGACCCCATGTGCCATGGGATCAAAATAATCTGTCCTGGTTTTGACCATCTCCTTGGCACCTTGTGTATCAGTTGCCTAAGCTCCTTTCACAGTAGATGGAAAGCGATTCTCTCCTCTAGAGAGTTATTCCCTCCATCTGAGGATGTGCATATAAGATGGATAGGACTGTCCTGTAGAAATGCTTGTGTCAATCCATGTCCTGTAGTTGGCAATTTAGTCTAAACACTGCATTTATGAATGGCTACAGCTAGGAGGGCTGAATCCATGCCTGTGTCATCATGCAGTTATGTTATATTTGTTAAATGCTTACGTGATGTTATATTCTGGAGGTTGAACTCGATCACTGAGCATCTTTCTTGTACTAAAATCAGAATATGCTACCAGTAACATTCAATCGAAACTCAGGATTTTGTAATAACTAGTTTTGTAAGTGCCATGTAGCGGTGTGAGAAGTCAATTAAAATGTATTTGTAAGAGGACTGGATGTTACTGCTGAATTCTGGAGTATTCAGACTATAGCCTTCCTCTGTAGTGTGCTTGGTTTGCTAACAAAAATGAGTTTTTATTTTTATCATCTCTGCAGACAAAGAGATATGGAAAAACCCAGAATGTATTCCTCTCTGCTGATTGCATGAAATGCAATTGCCAGCTGAGGAACTGAATTCCAGAATTTTTCATTGTTGTTTCTGGTGTTTATGTAAAAAACAGAAGATGGTGTGGATTTCAGATACCAAGTGGGATCTGTATGGCTTACAGAAACAATCATGTTTTCTCTGATAAACTCAGCTGATTTTTTAAAAATGACATGTATTTGTCAATATAGATTCTAATACAAACAGTAATTGATTTGAAAAATATTTCCTGTGGAAGAAGAAAGTGGAAGGGTTTATTAAAATATTTGTTTGGTTTTTGGTTTTTTTTAGGTTGCAGAACTGCTCCAGCGGATTTAGTGTTTATCTTAGATGGCTCTTACAGTGTTGGCCCAGAAAACTTTGAAATAATCAAAAGCTGGCTTGTCAATATTACAAGAAATTTTGACATAGGGCCAAAGTTTATTCAAGTTGGAGTTGTCCAGTACAGCGATTACCCTGTACTTGAAATTCCCCTTGGAACTCATGAATCCACCGAGAACCTCATCAGGGAAATGGAGTCCATACACTACTTGGGAGGAAATACAAGAACAGGAAGAGCTATTCAGTTTGCCTATGACCATCTTTTTGCAAAATCTTCAAGATTTTTAACAAAAATAGCAGTTGTTCTCACTGATGGAAAGTCCCAAGATGAAGTCAAAGATGTAGCAGCAGAAGCAAGGAAAAATAAAATCACTTTGTTTGCTATTGGTGTTGGCTCAGAAATTGAGGAGGATGAACTTAAAGCTATTGCCAACAAGCCTTCATCAACTTACGTATTTTATGTTGAAGATTATATTGCAATATCAAGAATTAAAGAAGTTATAAAGCAGAAACTCTGTGAAGGTAAGTAACTGATTATAAAATATTTCAGGTGTGCAGAATGTGGTTCTGTACCTGTACTTGTTTTTCACAAGCAGAACACATGATTAATGTAACCTAAGGCACGTAAAAATCTTTACTATGATCTTCTTTCATTTTGATCTTGTTTGAAATCACTCACAAAACGTTACATTCTCCGTTAAACAAAGAGGTATCTTTGGGTGCTTTGACATAGTGTGTTTGGTTTCAGTGTGTAGCTTTTTGCCCTAAGCCCCAATTTTTTTGCATTGTTAAAGCTGAAACCCTAAAATAGTTGAGCAATTCTCATAGTGCTGAGAACATAGGGCTTACTTAATCCTTTTCCTAGGTGTGGCTGATACTCATGCACAATCTAGCATTTCTTCTTGACAGTTGAGGGGATAGCCTATCATTACAAACAGGAGTTCTTCCGCTAGTATGTGTTGAAAAACCCAGAAGAAAGACTCTTGGCAAAAGTGCCTGGAATTGTAACAAGCTGTTGTGATCTTTTTTAGAAGGATTTTATAGAGGAATTAGCCAAGACCAACATTGTAAAATGACTTTTTAGCTTGAGAATGCTCGCAGCATTACTGCATTGAGTTTTCTGGTAACTTTGTAAAACAATGGCTTTCCCATATATGTAAAAAAGATAGCAAATTGCTTCTAAAATATGTCACTCGGGACTCTATTATGCAGCAAATATTTATCACTGCTATTTTGTACATGTTTTATTACCAAGAATTGATGCAAGTCATATTTCAGTTGTACCATATTTCTGCATTTAGTAAGAATGAAAATGTTGTGGTTTCGTTTTCATTTGGTCTCACTTTGAGTATGGACCTCATTGAAAAAATATGGTGATACTGATGTTGAGGATAATAGTGTTTATTTCTTGACATGCTTATGAAAATCATAATAATTCCTTCTGGCTGATGTAGTAAAGTGGTCAGTCCAAAAATTAAATCAGCTAAGTGCAGCTAAATTATTTAATAAAACTTCACACAGGGAGAAATCCCCCAAAATAAGAACAGTATTTTCTTTAAGTAAAGTTTAGAAGAAGTGACATTATATTTCATCAAGATGGATTTTGTGCTTTCATAATTAAGTAGTACCCTTTAAAATTCAGCTGCAGTATTTGACACGACTCTTACAGAAGTAATCTGTGAATGTTGACTGCGTATACAAAAGTATATTTACTGTTTTACTTAAAGTGACCCTTTGCTTCCACTCTCTTACGTTGTGCTCTTCCCTTGTGTTAGCATTGAGATGCCTCTCTCAAAGAGCCATCAGAGCCAGCTGGCAGCTTCATTTCTCACTGCAATGTCTTTAGCAGGTGAACTGAAAGACTAGTAAACTGGAAATTTTGTATCTGTGTGATGGATTATTTTATTCATGTTGTTAAGATTCACTTTGACTCTGGGAGAGGAAGTTCCATGAGGGCAAAGCAGCAATGATTTGGCTGTGATCAGCCACATGAAACTGCCTGAAAATTTTGCAATTCTGTCTGGATTGTCTTTGTTTTAATGTCTTAAAAAATGCTAGCCTTTACTCTGTGTCGGTTTTAACTTCGTTATTGTATGAACATAGAGATAAGAGCATAGGGGCAGTATTTCCTTTCTGGGAAAAGGAGGCTGAGGTTTGGTGGTTCGTGTAGTGAGTCGTACTGTTATGAAGGGCGTTGCGGACGGAGGGCTCTCCTGTGCCTTTTGGGAACTCCAGTGTTCATTTTTGAGTACCGCAGGTTGAAAAAACCAACTGAACCTGTCATCCAGAAAGGACGACGTGGCTGAAAGAGTCCCTGAATATTTAAGGAATATTTAATATTTATTCTGGAAGATGAATGTTCCTGTAGTATTAATGTTCTCTAGCAAAAATATAGAAAAGATTGTGTGTCAGGAAGGCATTTAAAAGTAATACTCAATGCAGATCTCAGAAGTATGTCTGGAGGATGCTGAGAGAAATGCCTTTGTGCTAGATAATGGGATTTAACATGAAAAAAGTTATTTCGTGCTTAGGAAGGAAAAATAAAGCATCTGAAAACTATATAAAAATGCTAAAAGGGAACAAGATTTCAGTATAGGCTAGAGAGTTGCTGTGACTGGTGCTATGGACTGGAAACACAACCTCGTTTCCTGTGCAAGACAGTTCTTAATTTTGCCACTTCCTTCTGCATCCTGTACAATGGTGCAGTTAGCTGTCAAAATAGTCCTGCCAGAAGATGATCCAGAAGACCCAAAAACATCGACCTTACTGGGAATGTATTATATGTAATTCTTCAATGTGCTTTTGGAAATAAAGAATAGTTTCTTAATGTATAATTTTACACATGCTTCATTTGTATTGTATTGGTTTAGAATGGTTGCTTTGGCTTTAGATCCAGAGTAATGGCCATCTAACATAAAGTAATTCTATTTCTGCATTTATTTTTTGATTTTACACCAAATTTCTAATACCGTAACTGATAGGAGATTCTTGCATTCTTTTTCTTGCCAGTGTATATGATCATCTGTAGTCTGTATTAGTGGCAATATGACCATTATTCAGCTTTGAAATAAATGAGTTTAGAAAATGTTTCCATGATAACAATGCACAGTGAAGAAACCTGAAAAAATAAAGTGTTATTACTCTTACTTAATATCATAAGTATGTTGACTTAAATCCTGCATCTGTGTTTTGAGAAGAATGTGAAGGAAAGTTGTATTTGGCTTTTTATTTCCTTTTTGTTTTTTCTTTGGAAGCATTCAGAAGGTAGACATTTTAGTTTCCAAAACGTGGGTGGAGAGTTCTTGCAATTCTTTCTTGTAGAACCAGATGGATAACTTTAAATGTATTTTTAATTTGGTAGTCAGGTGACGTTTTGCTGTGGGGAGAAAAAGAAAACTAAGGGGAACATACGTGGCTTCTTGCTGCTGCCCCAGGTACCTGTGGCATGTCCCCTTAGGATGGATTGTCCTTTCCCACCATGGATAGTTTGTGCAGACACGTAGCTGAATCTTCCTAGTTTATATATCCTGCCTCCCCCACCAGAACGGCGTAGATTCTGACTGCCCTTGTGTTGGTTAGAAAGAGAAGCCATGCAGCGTTGCTCATGTTATAAAGAGAAGCCAGTCTAGACCTTTGAGCTGGTAATTCCCTGGCACTGAAACGTGTGTTTTTCAGCCCTTGGCTGGTCCAGATGGAGATGAAAGAACACTCCACCCCTTCTTTGGAACGTATTCCTAACCTCTTCCCATTCTATGAATTGATGCTTTTCTGAAGAAACAATGGGAAATGAATAATGAAAATATATTTATTGTAAATAGTTTAGCATAATGTTAATAAAACAAAAAGTTGTTTGCTTTCTTTTCATTGATTTATTACTCTAATACAATGTTGGCTTTAGCATTATATTTCACTCTGCTATCTCACTTTTTTTTTGAGACAACTTAGGTCCACTGCCTAGTATTGTTTTTGTGTAAGGAGAATCAAACAGAGATAACATTCAGCTAACTTTAGTTTCCACAGAAAATATATCACACAATATTTGACCAGTGAGAATAGCTTCAAGCAAAGTTCAGTGTAACAGACAACATAGATCAAGGGTCCATTTCGAGCAAAAGAAGATGGAAAAAATAGTTGTAGATAATTCTGCCTTTGTCCATTTTCAACCTTATTTTATAGTTTGGAGGGATGCTGGATTAATCCAAATAGTGCATTGTGGAAATTAACATCTATAATTGGGTAGCATTTTGAAACCATACAATTTTAGAAATTAAATTAATATTTTATTAGATTATGTAATACCTTTTAACTACAATTAGTGACAATTCAAAATAGTATGTGAACATAATTGCACCAAAATATGACATCTCAGTATTCTCGCATCATGTCTCTGAGGATTCTGCATGTCATTTTTCTCATGTTAACTGGCAGTTTTATTTCTTTTATATCTTTTATTTCTTGAAAGGCAGCCACAAAAAATTAGGTAGGTAGGAGGTTACTTTTTGAAAGTTTTAAGTCAAATTTTTAACTAGACTTGCATTTATTACTTTGCAGAATCTGTTTGTCCGACAAGAATTCCAGTGGCAGCTCGAGATGAAAAAGGATTTGACATTCTTGTAGGATTAGGAGTGAAGAAAAAGGTTAAAAAGAGAATTCAAATACCAACCACTAATGCAAAAGCTTATGAAGTAACCTCACGTGTTGACCTGTCAGAATTGACAAGGTATTTAGATTTAGAAATACACTTCTAAATTTAATGAGATTTTTTCATTTGCTTAAAGTGAGAAAGACTTATTTTAAGATTTATGCAAATGTTCAAGTGCTGACTTTTTTTTTTTCTCCCTTTCCACCTTATTTAGGAATGTGTTTCCAGAAGGTCTGCCTCCATCCTATGTGTTTGTTTCCACTCAAAGATTTAAAGTAAAAAAGACGTGGGATTTGTGGAGAATTCTAAGTCTGGATAAGAGACCACAGATAGCAGTCACTATTAATGGAGAAGATAAAACATTATCATTCACTACAACAAGTTTAATAAATGGCACACAAGTTATTACTTTTGCTGCACCTCGTGTAAAGGTAAGGAGTAAGTCATTGTCGTGCTGGAATACTCATTTAAGTACACATTATTCCTTTGCCCTTTACATTTTTTAAAATAGAATGGTCTTATTTTTGGCTGCTTACACATTTAAAAATTTATGGGGGGTACTTTACCAATGTTTCCAGAGTGACCATGGTGATTGTGACTATAAATGCTTTGCAGGTGCTTTCTATTCAGTAGTTTCCAACAGTTAATTGTGAAGATCACAGAGACTTTTTTTTTACACAGCTCTTTGCTTAACATATGCCGGAAAGTATTTTCTGCCTTTGATATGGAGACTAGAAAATGTGAATGAAAATAGTCCATTTTTAGCAGGAGTTTTTGTTAAGTGTCTAAATTCCTTGAAAATACATAATGACAGAAGTTACTTTCTTCTCCAGAACAGTAAATAGCAACTGAGAAAATAAGAGTTCAATCTGGATTTATCTAGTTCTCTGTTGAATAAAAATTCCTTTCAGCTACTTATTTTTCTCACTGGAGGGATTCCCCTCTTTGCAAACCAATTTTATGGTGTAATCTGAAGGTTCTCCTTCAATCTTTCTTCAGTAATTTCCAGTGAAGTATTCCACTCTTGTAAGAAAGATTATCTCGGTTGCAGGTGAGGCAGAGGGAAGGAGATTGAATGTCTCTACTTTTGCATTTGTAGCAGTATAGGAATATGCAGCCCAGAGATTCCCAGTCCTGCTGCAGGGAGTATTATTTAAGTGAATAAAGAGGGATGCTTCAGCAGACACAGTGGGAAGGATTTACTGCTGGAGCGCTTCATGGCCAAGTGGGTTCAACTTTTCTGGGAAGCAGTGGCCTGCATTCGAATCCTTACTCCAAATCAGGCTGAAGGAATTTGAAATATAAATCCTCAGAGACGGAAGGACTCCTATCCAAGAGAAGGTTTTAACTACTAAGCTTTTGCTAGGGAGAAGTATTTTATTTTTGTGTTATTGGATGGAGAATTTTACTTTTTCTTTCCAAATTTCCTCTGCCTTTTTATAATTATTTGTAGGCAAAATAATTAATTTTTTTTTAAGAAGCAGTGTTAAACTTGATTTACTGGAAATTGTTAGAAAATTCAGTTTCAGGTCAATCCAAAAATTTGTATTTAATTTTTTCTGGCAGCTACAGTGACAAATCAATCTTATTCCTGCAGTCCCAGGTATCCATGAACTTCACCATGAAAAGAAGACTTTTGCTTTTTTTTCTTTTGTGTTTCTCCATGCTTGTATTGCTATTGTGGAGAACAATAATTTTATGCCCTTTTAAGAGCTGTATGTCTTTAAACACACTATAAATGTCGCTATGCTTTTAATGAACCTTTTCATTTAATAAACCTGCATGATGATTTATCACTTTTACTCAGGAGAATGGAGATGCTATATATTCTGATCTGTTGTTTATTTTGTCTTGCAACGAGATCCATTGTAAATAAGTAAAAACCCGATCTACAAATGAAAATTAATTAGAAGCAGAAGTGCTACCTAAGGGTGTATACCTAAGGGTCAAGTAAGCTTAATTTCTGTTTATGTCTACAAAAGGAAACAAAGATCTATAACATACTGAAAGATGTATGTTTGTTTACTTTTATGTATGCCAATTTAGGGTGGGATTAATCTCTATTAAATTTAGCTATATAAAAGATAAACATTTAGTCTAGGTTAGGCTAAAGAGCTAGATTGTTTTTGAAATTAATGGATAGGCTCAAGAAGAAGGCATTTCTTCCCATGTTGAATTTAATTTCTAAGGTAGGTGAGATAAATCTTTAAAGGTATCTCTCATTTTCTATTACTTACAGAACTATGCTGTTTGTTTACACTGAATCTTAAGCTTTAGATGCCTGAGGTTTTGTGAGATGATGAATGTAATATTTGGTTTATTCATTGCAACGTTGTAATTCTTTCTGCCAATATCATGTCGTCTTTAAGATTTTTTTTTCATAAGAGATTAAGTAGAAGAACTTTCAGATACCAATTTGTTTTCACTATGATTTAAGATCTGAAGTGTTTGAGACATTATACCACTACTGAAAAAAAGGCCTCTGGCTTCATATTTTTGACAAATACAGGTTTCAACACATTCAAGATCGTAGACTGAAAAAAAGCTATGTGAGTTATAAAATAATTAAGAAATAGGGATTGATTATTACCAATTATCATCTTTTCAATTATAATATTGCTTGGCAAATACTTTTTTGCCCGTACAGTTTACAATTTTTTGTATGACAAAACCTGAAACATTGATCATCTCAACCATTAACAGTAGTTTAAGCACTGAAATGCAGTTTTATTGTTATTTAAATTGAAGACATTTTGTTTCAAACAATTCTGTTTTCTTCACTTTTCTTAGATATTGTTTGATGAAGGCTGGCATCAGATTCGTCTCTTAGTAACAGAAGATTTTGTAACTTTGTATATAGATGACCAAGAAATTGAAACAAAGCCATTACATCCTGTTTTAGGTATTTACATCAGTGGCCTAACCCAAATAGGAAAGTATTCTGGAAAGGAGGAAACTGTACAGGTAAGCATATCTAAAACCACAATAATTCAGTAATTCTACAGTAGGTTAACATTGCATTGGTGCCTTCTGTTTTCTTGAGCTTACTCTTCTAATTTACACTAGGCTGAAATTTAATATACAAAATTTTAGTAGTTAAGAGGGAACATAACTGGTCAGGAGGACTGATATATACTGTGCAGTGGGTGCTTAATTGGTCTCACTGACTTCAAGGGGCATTCGTTTTTGCTGAAACACAAATTTGATGCAACGTGGTCGCCCAAATTTGGGAAACAGTGTCTCAAAGCAGAGGATTTCCTGTGTGCTAGACAATTGCCTATGATTTCTGCCCATCAGTGTATGGATTATGCTGGTAAAAGAGGGAGGACGGAATTTTGGTGAAGTTTCTTTCTCATCACTAGCTGTGAAGAAAGTACAAGGTGTATCAACTCTCTTTCTGTCGTACTGCAAACATTTGATACTCAAACTGCTACTGTTTGATTCTGCTGTGCTAGAAACCCCCCCGAAAGCCCTGTACCATGTTTCTCCTCTATTCTGAGGAACGTTATAGTCCTTTTGCCTTCAGCTCTTTGCAGACACCAAAAAGCTGGTTAGAACTTCAGGCTGTATAGGTAAAGGCTGTGTAGACCAGTGGCGAAAACTATTATGTTGACAGTGTTCTAGATGTTGGCTAAATAGATTGTTTCCTTATACTTATAGCGATATGTTAATGACATTACTAATTAGACTAATAGTAATGGAAACAACACTAAGAAATACTAAGTTACATAAGTTGACATTTTTTTTAGTTATTTTGAAAGCTATGCTTTTTATGTACTCTAATTTCATGATCCTTACTGCTCCTATTAAAATATATTAATGTGTTTTGCATCATCTTCATTAACTCTCTTCAGATGTCTTTACTTTGTTACTCCTGAATTTTATGTATTTTTTGCCAGGCTTCAGTTCTATTATTATCATATTCTAAAAGTGTACATGGAAACTTGGATGACAAGCTGCGTGTGTGACTCAGCATTTCTGGTAGTACCATTGTCTGTATACTAAAGTACCCCTTTGCGAAAAACACTTATTGCAAGGAACGTAGAGATTTCAGAATTGTAATCAATCGTCTCTTGTGTTTTCTGTGTTGCTGCAAGATTATCCCATTTTTATAGTTTTGTGCATTCTAGGATTAGAGGGTTGGTTGGTTGTTATTGTTGTGTCTTGTTTTTTCTTGTAAGTCACTGCAGAAATGGGACTTTCATAGATTCCCAGTAATATGGTTTCTGAGTTAAGGAATGTTAGTAGCAAGACATGTTATATAAAATAAAAATGAAAACATTTTTGGAATGTCGAATTGTGTAAGATCCTGTTCTGATAGTGTACTACAAGACAAGCAGAAAATCTGCCTCACGTTGCAATTTTATATTTCCAGATGATTTCTATAATCTAAAAATAAGGTTATTTCTTTTCTTCACTTTCTCAGACTGCGATGCATTCTGCAAAGCATTAACAGTCAAAATTTGCCAGGATATTTCTATTTAAACTATGATTATAGAGAAATATTTTAACAAATCTGCATACCACCTTTCAGTGAAAAGGTATTTTGAAATCCTTTAAGAAAGAAATCAGTTGCAGTTGGATACAAAGTATAATACAAGAATCTTCTTCAGAGGTGCTTTGGTGAATATTCATTCTCTTTCTGTGCTCTGAATCAGATGTTTTCTACTGATATTTTGCAAGTGTTCTTGGTTTAATTAGGATCTTACTGGCTGAAGTGCTGTCCAGTATAATGATGATAAACTTGTGAATATTCACAAGTGTTGTGAATTGTAGACATTTTAAATTTGAAAACACATATTACTAGGCATGGTATTAACAGACTCATTTTTCTGTGCCTTTTCCCCCTGATAGTCCAACTTATAGTCTATGATTTCAAATAAGTGTAACAGGGCTTTTTTCTCTTTACAGTCACGATAGTTTATGCTAGAGAAACTGACTTCAGTGTTTTCATTTTTCTGGAGTATAGTGACAGAGCAGAATGGCAGAAACTTTTGCTTGCCTGGTGCCAGTGTTTTTATTGGTTGCTTTTTAAGGCTTTACATTATACAGCTAAACTCTAAATCAAATTCTTTCAAGTGTCAGGGAGGCCTTCTGATGCTTCACCAAAACTTACTAATTTGATATCTAGTTGAGACAGGTCAACACAGAAACATCTTCCCAGGATGTTTAGGTAAAAACAGGCCTCTTCAGGGATCTTCTTGGCAGAGGGTGCAAGCAAGAACAAGTAGCCTGGGAGGAATACAGAGAAATTGTCTGAGCAGCCAGATATCAGGCTAGGAAGCCTAAAGTCCAGAGTTAAATCTGGCCAGGGGCACCAAGGGCAACAAGAAAAACTTCTACAGGTACATTCATGATAAAACGAAGACTAGGGAAAATATGGGCCCTCTCCGAAAGGAAATGGGAGACCTGGTTGTCTGGGATATGGAGAAGGCTAAGGTACTCAATGACTTTTTTCCTGAATCTTCACCCGCAAGGGGTCTAGCCACACTGCCCAAGTCACAGAAGGCAAAGGCAGGGATGGAGAGAATGAAGAACCACCCACTGTAGGAGAAGATGAGGTTCAAGGCCATCTAAAGAACCTGAAGGTGCACAAATACATGGGACCTGATAAGATGCTTCCACAGGTCCTGAGTGAACTGGCGGATGAAGTTACTAAGCCACTATCCATCATACTAGAGAAGTTGTGGCAGTCCGGTGAAGTTCCCGCTGACCGGAAAAGGGCAAACCTAACTCCCATTTTTAAAAAGGGAAAAAAGGAAGACCCCGGGAACTACAGGCCGGTCACTCTCATCTCTGTGCCTGGCAAGATGATGGAGCAGATCCTCCCGGAAACCATACTAAGGCACATGGAAAATAAGGAGGTAATTGGTGACAGCCAATAAGGCTTCACTAAAGGCAAATGGTGTCTGCCAAATTTGGTGGCCACCTACAATGGAGTTATAGCGTTGATGGA
>RSEF01000003.1:96320845-96336477 GCA_003993805.1 Himantopus leucocephalus | reverse complement strand
CTATGAGGACAGGCTGAGAGAGTTGGGGTTGTTCATCCTGGAGGAGAGAAGGCTCCAGGGAGACCTCATTGCGGCTTTCCAGTACTTCCAGTACAAGGGGAGCTACAGGAAAGATGGGGAGGGACTCTTTATCAGGGCATGTAAGCGATGGGATGAGGGGTAACGGTTTTAAACTGAAAGAGGGTAGATTTAGACTAGATATTAGGAAGAAATTCTTTACTGTGAGGGTGGAACAGGTTGCCCAGGGAAGTTGTGGGTGCCCCATCCCTGGAGGTGTTCAAGGCCAGGCTGGATGGTGCTTTGAGCAAGCTGGTCTAGTGGGAGGTGTCCCCATCCATGGCAGGGGGGTTGGAACTAGGTGATCTTTATCATCCCTTCCAGCCCAAACCATTCTGTGATTCTGTGATTCTTTGCTTCCCAGGGAGGGGGTTACAAGATCAGTTCTTTTTTGCTGTGAGAATTACTCCTTGAGAGCAGGTATCTGGGCTTGTAGCCACTGTTTTGTGGAATGTTAAAGTTCCTCCGTGCTAATTTTAAAATGCTCTTTCATATCTTTGTGTGTTAACATATTCCTTCTCCATAGGGTGAGCCTGGGCAGCCTGGGAATCATGGTTATCCTGGTCAGCCTGGTCCAGATGGTAAGCCTGTGAGTACTAAAAACTTAGTCATATATTGTAAATTCAAAACTAACAGGAGAAAAAACATGTACCACTGATATCAGATTTTCAAATTTAGATGATTTTGTCTCCATTCTTTGAAATTGTGAGTGTCACTCAAGTACTATCTGAATGTAACAGTTCTATGAATATGTTAATCATAGTAATTTTGTTTCAAGCTAAAATATTGTAAATATGATAGCATGAGTTAGGCACTGTTGTAAAGCAGAGAACAGGGTATGAGTGCTCCTGTTGGTCTTTGCATCAGTTTGCGTCAGTTAATCACCTTCTGTCTTTACTGCTTAAGAATTTTTGCATTAGAAAGCACTTTAGGGCAGCTAAAATCGTGTCTATTTTGTTTTGGGGATTACTTCTCATGTTTAAGCGTTGTTCATTTTAATTTCTTTTTAGGTTGCCTCAAGTAGCCCATCAAAATCTGTATATATGCATATACAGTGTTAAAAATATAGATATTTTGCAGTTCTAAACATTATGTATTAAAACATAGATCATAAAAAATACCTGTATTTTTCTCTTACCCTAGAATTTATTTTTTAAGCTGGCGTTCCATTAGTATGTAGNATTCCATTAGTATGTAGGGTAAAGACTGGAAAAAAGCAGATGAATAACATACGTCCCTAAAATAGAACTGTCAGTTTTGGCAATGGCTTGTCTGGTCTTTGTGGCTAACATTTTTTATTGTAATAAAAGCAAATAAATATATAAAAATAGCCTAAGGTTTCATTAAAAAATATATTAGATCTCTGCATCTAATTGGAGGCCTCTAAGATGTTGACAGCCGAGCTTCTCTGTTGATTAAGGTTTTGTTAACAGCCTGCAGTCTCTGTATCACCAAAGCAGTGGTGTGCATGTGCCTCTGGTGTGTTAAGCGAAGGCATGCCAAAAGCTGGGAGGCTTGACCACCCATGTTTCTTTTCTAACAATGTGGCCCCTGATGTTGCTTACTATTCATTGGAAGCTATTTTATTTATATTAAAAAAAAAACAAAACCAAGAAAAAGAAAATTGAAAAGATACAAGACAGTTGGCAGCATTAAAAATAATTTGCTTCTGAAAAGAGGATAATTTCTCTGCTTGGATACCAAAAACAGGAAAAGAAAAGTGCATGCACGTACTAGAAATTGTTAATTCATTGTAGCTTTTCATTCTTATTGTGAGGACTAAATTTTATGGTTGAGTCCTTATG
The DNA here is from genome assembly GCA_003993805.1 of Himantopus leucocephalus. NCBI lineage: Eukaryota > Metazoa > Chordata > Aves > Charadriiformes > Recurvirostridae > Himantopus > Himantopus leucocephalus. The sequence continues at coordinate 96,334,615 of RSEF01000003.1, read as the reverse complement.
TTGTAGTGTTATTTTGAAATCTCCATGGTGCAGTAGAAGAGAAGGTAAGCATCACGTCTTGAAATTCACAGAAAATACAATTAGGGAGGAGTACCAAATACTATTGAGAATAAAAATGTAAGAAGATGTCCCAAAACATTAGAAAATATAAGTGGGTGAGTGCAGGGAAGACAAAATCATTTGTGAAAGGAACATTGGATTATGGTACTGGGGAACTAATAGTCTATGGGTTTGGTTGAGACTTAGAAGGGATATTAAGTTATTCTGGGCCATTTTGGTCCACACTAGACTGACTAGAAGACACACTAGACTTCAAGGCAACAAAGGGCTGGATTGGACCTTTCAACTTCATTCTTTTAGTAATTTTCCTGTCCTGTGGAAAGATTCATGAGGATATTGTAACTAATCGTAAGTCTTTCCCAAATCTGTTCTTGCTTATTAATTTTAGTACCTTTAGAATGTTATTCCTGCTCAAGAGTCACTACCCACCAACTTTGACGGCTTCATAAAAACACCTAATGTTCTGTTTTTGTTAAGAATTTTTAATACTAGTAATACATTTCATTTCTATGTCAGCTAAAGATGGAAACAGTGAGATTGATACTTAGTTGGAAGCATCTACGCTGTAAGGGTAATAAATATTACCAGTTACAAAGAGAAAGCTCCATGCTACACATTATAAAATGTTAGCATTTCTCCTATTTTGTTGCTTAGTTATGTGCTGGCCTCTGGCCTTTTCTTAGGGACATCAGCTGGTTCATTTCACTGTGGTGATACCTTTTGGAAGCAGAGTTAGTCTGATGGGAAAAAAATAGGTACTGAAAACAAGAAATGCAATTGTTATTAAAAATTGAAAGTTCCTCTGGTTTAAAATATTGGACTTGGTATATTGAAACCTGGCCATGGCAGCCCTGATGGCCCAGGACAGCAGTGAGTACATGAATTTTTCTGTAGTTCCACAAGCAAAGATCCTAATTATTCCTGTGATATAAAAACATTTATATACTTTTGCTTTTGTCTTAAACAACTTTTGATAGCTATTATCTTCAAAGTTTTTTGGAACTAGAAATAGAGAAAACAATCTGATGGAAATTGTCAGTGCTATAAAATACTACATTTTTGTTCCAGACAATCATGAAAATACAGGTTTTAAAATGGGAATGGATGGAATCTGAGCTGGGGAAGTGTGATCTAATCATAATAACTTTTCAGTTGATTATTGATGGTGCTTAAGCTTCTGAAGATCAGTCCTGTTCTCCTATACAAAGACAAGTATACAAACTGTCTCAACCCAGAGTTGCACAGGAGAAGATGTTCATCGCAGTTTGACCATGCTGATTGCTGGAAGTAGACTTGCAGTATGGATAAGCATAGCAGAGCTGTCTTTAATCTAGCTAACTCTGATATTTTGAAAAATAAAATGGTATTTTGTAAGCTTCTGTGAAGCCAGAATGGACTGGATTAGGTAGGGAACTGTCAGTTTCCATCCTCTCTTTTAAAAACTAGATTAAGACTTTATCTCTGAAATGTCCAGTCAGCTGCAACAGTATTGTTTTAGAATCAATTTATTATGACTTTTTCATACATTTATTAACTGTTTTCCACTTCAATACTATGTATTTTCCCATAAGCACTGAAATTTGTAACTGTGTGAATCATGAAGCAGAAATCAATTGATACTTAAGTCTTTCTGTAACTCTGTAATCTGGTAGTTTCATTTTTTTTCCTGTGAGTGAGTCATAATGTGCATAGATGGGCATTCTCCGAACATAAAAAAGATTAACAAAAGTATATCAGACAAGCAGAATAGAATCAAAATGCCTGCGAAAGGAGAAATGTTACCATTTTGCTGAATTGAGGTTCTTATGTTATTTGCAGTGCTTACAGTTAAATCTTATAGCTTTATTAACTGACTAATATTTTTTGAAAGATCAGCTGTAGCTTTTTGCACTTGTTCTTTGTAAGGACATAATTGCAAACCTATTAGATCATCTGTAGCTCCAGCCAGTATATTATTGTTCCTTACAGTAGATTCTTGAGTGCTTTCCAGGCTAGCTTTTAGCCATGAACGATAGGAGACCCTTTAGATACACTGTGCAGGAAAACGGATTCCTCTCTCTGTCTTTTTCTTTCTGTTTTACTTATTTATTTGCTAATACGACTTGCATGTTTTCTGTGCTGTCAGTGATTTTTCCTTGTTTGAGATAACGTTGCTCATGTGAATCTTTTTAGCTGTATCCCCTGGAGAACTCTGAAAAGCAAGCTCTTAATTGAGACAGCACAATAGGCTTACAGGTAGTTGTGTAGTCAGTGTTGTTTAATCAAATGGCTTTTGCATGAAAAGCTTTTCCTGGAAAGTCAGTCTTTTCTGTTCCCAAACATATTTTTATGTTCTTCTCTAAAGTTATTCCAGTTTGCCTATCTGGTATTCATTTTCTTGGAACAGTGTAATTGGTCAACAAAATGTTTCTTGCTCTGAGAAAGGTTTTAGGCATGCATTTGTATTACTATATGTAACTGATTTTTAAAGTAAAACATCAAAGAAAATTTTGTTTATTGTTTGTAGGCTGGCTAGATTGTTGTAATACTTGAAGTTAGTTTTAGTCCAGAAAAAATCAAAACAATTCCCATGAATATCTTCACTATTACCAGAAAATAATTCTTCACCTAGTGTTACCCAGTAAAATTGTTTGCTTTAATGTTTGGGGAAATGAACATAAGCATGACTAATTTTCAGTCATTCTTTAATTGTTTTTTTTAAATAGTTTTGTTTATAGGTTCTTTGTTTTTTCCCTTTCATTGCCACCTTTATTTATTTTCCATACTCTGATACATACAGAAAAGATCAATTGAAGTAACTGGAGAAAAGCACAAAAGTGAGAAGCATAATAAGTAATGAAAATACATGTTTTTTCATCAAAAATGTCATTTGGGAGACCTGAAATGATTAAATTGTCCTGTCAGGAGAAACAGCACTGGTAAATAAGCACAAGGGTAAAAATAGTACTTGAATCTCAACTGGAACTCATTTTAAGGGACGTTATTCATCAGAGAAAAGCAGCTGGAGTGGTTGCTGGTCCTGAGCATGCTCAGCAGCCTGACTGTGCAGTCACAAAGCCATTTTTTATTCCAAAGGATACTTTATATGTACTGGGGAAAAACTCAAGTTAAGGGGAAAAATAAATGAACAGAGTCTATGCTGTGGTTAATGGAGGTGATAGGTTATCAGTCTGCTGAAAGAAATGAAAAAATACGCTTATTTGTCAATTTTGAACTTTGAACCACGCAGCTGGCAAATCTGGACAATTTTCCAGTATTCCATCTAGTTTCATTCATGAAAGTTTGGAACCATTTGTCTTGTCTTTACAGTGTTTGCAAGCAATAAGCAGTTTAAAAAAAATCTGGTGAGACTGACTTTACTGATACACTTGATACAGAATTCATAAGGTATCAAAAACCTCACATAATAAGTAATTTCTGATCATTCCAATATTTCTTAGAGTTTAGTAATTTGGTGACCAGCTGAAGGCCGAATCTTTTATGATGAACTTACTATAATGGCAATGGCCAGCTATTTCAACAGTACTTTTGGAATAAAAATGGGTAATAGTTTCTTGTATACATAGGATTATTACCTGTGCTATTGGATGGTTTTCCTGGGGATTTAAGTTGATGTAAACTCTGCAGCTACTTTTCTGGGGAAACTTCCACACACATAATTGATAATTCAGCTGTAAAATGCAGCTCTTTTAATTCCAGAAAAATGCATATTCCTTAGTAATACTGTGACCTTGTTATTCTTAGAGGAAATGCGTTTGCTCCATTCTGATTAATACAGTCATGTAATGGCTTCACTGAGACCAACTACTTTGAAATCAGGGAGATGCCTGGTGCTGACTTGTGTTGCATACAGCTACCCATTTCAGACAAAAGACCATATGACTTTCTTTAGCAGTGGCCCAGGGCAGATGATAAGGATGAACATCTAAGCAGCGAGCAGGAAGTTACACTCCCTTGGTGCATCATCCCATCTCCCAGAAGTCTGAAGCTCAGGAACTTTTTAAGCTGGTTTATGACCTTTTATTTAATAATCTTGATGGGTATTTTTTTCCTCTGTGGTATCTGAACCCAGAACATCATGCCCAGGTGAAATATGCTGCTAGTGGCTTTGAGCTGTGAAAGCCTTGGCAGATGACGGAGTAGGTGATGGAAGGAAGTGTAATCAAATGGAGAAAAAAAATAAACAGGCCAAACCAAACCAATGCAAAAAAAAAAGGCAACAAACAAGGCAATGAAAACTCTTTTCTGTACTTTTACCATAATGTTCATGTGATTACAAATCTTTGATTGGGAGTCACCCCCAAATTTATGCTGGAGGGTAAAAGCTGCATTTAGTTACCTTTGTGATCTAATGCTGGATCTGCCCTTCATTTTTGTGCTTTGGTACGTATAAACAGATAGGCTTCACTGCAGAGACACTTCTGGTAGCCTGCAGAAGCAGATGCCACAGGAAGTCTTTCTACAGGGCCGTGCTATTTAACAGGGGGAAGAGAGAGATGGCAATTGTTCTGAGCTCCTGAGTTACCACTGCTTAAGAAAGTCCCAGAGAAAGGAGTAAGGCACAGGCTCCAAACAGACCTGCTGGAGAGGACTACCTGACTGATCCACACGTCCAAAGGGGCAGGAAAAAGAGAAGCAGAAGGCAGATGAGTACAGGCATAGTGAGGTGTTAGGGAAGGTTGTTTGGGGGGTGGGATGGGAAAAAAGCTCCTGGAGAAAAGGAGGAGGAAGGACCTGAGGCAAAAACGTTAGATGATAAACAACTTCTCAGAGAAAGGCTAAACCACTTAATTCAAATACATAAAGTACTTTCTAACATTTGTGTTGCCTTGCAGGATTTTAGTTACTGGTATTGCCAGTGAGGGAGAAGGTTATAGCATGACTGCAAATTTGAGTGTAAGCATGGATACATGTCTGAATAGCTATAAGAATTTCTGTCCTTAAAGATGTAATGTATTTTATGAAGAGGGTTTGAAAACTTCTAATGTTTTAGATAGTTGTGCTTTAAATACACTAAAGATTTTCCACAAGAGACTTCCACAAGAGGTCCACAGACTTCTCCGTCAGGATGTTTTCCTAACACCAAGTTAAATTTTTCTTCTGCAGTTGAATTCCATTATGCTTAGTTACATCACCCTAAATAGTTCTGTTTACTTAGTGTTTACAGTCCTTAAATATCTAAAGACCATTACTGTTGATCCTTGGTTATTTCTTAGCCAAACTGAGCTTGTTTACTTCTCCCTTGTCTTTCCCAAGTAGTCCTGTTGTCATGCCTTTGTCATTTATGTTGTTCAGTGACTTGAAGAGTTGACTTCAGTTAGGAAGTGTGCAGTACAGTTGTCATTGTCGTGTCAGTATGTCCTCTATTTTTATTTTATATTTGCCTGATGTGATACACCTATGAATGCTGTCTGAACTTCTGTCCTTTAGGCACGCAAGTGCATTGAAGATATACTTCTGAGGTTTACTCTGTATTGCACCTAAAAGTTCTTTGGAATTAATACTTGTCGTATGTCCTTCTTGCTTAATTTCTTCCCTACAGGTAAACTAACTTTCATTTTCCAGCAAGGCTCTTAATTCACAGAGGATGACAGTATTGCTAATTTGTCTGTGTCCTTTATGTAAGTTCTTTAGCTTAAGAAGTCCATTCAACTTTTTCCTTAGAATTATTTGTAAATTATTGCCATTTTCTTTAAATTCCAAAGTTACATTTTATCTGTGATTTTTATAAATACCAAGCCATCTGGTACAAAACCAAGCATCTCAGTATTTTGCTGTTTATCACCTTGCCTTTGCAGATTTTCAGGCACTAGAAATTTATCAGTACTGTTCTCACCCACAAAAAATTGAGAGGGAGTTTTTGTATGGGAGTTTTTACCTCAGTTGCACTGATGTAAAATAACAAATGAGAATATAAACAAAGTGCTGTGGAATAGCGCTGATTGACAGCATTGTTGAAACTTTATAGGTGGATTCAGTTTAAGACACCTACATTTAGTATTTACACGTGTACAGAGACACTGGGTGTCTAAATTTTTATATTAGTCAACAGATATTTAACTAATATACCCCAAGAGGTATGTCTTATCCTGTAAGGTATTTTGTGTTGCCCACGCTGCTCCTTCAAAAGGATGAATGCCTCCCAAATATTTTGTGCCACTATCTTCTAACACAGGGTGGGTGTCTAGGGAATCTCAAAAGGCAGGAGCTGCCTACGTTGAGGCAACTGGATTCAAAACTGAGTATCAAATTCAGGGTTATCTGTAATGCTTTTCACACCATCTGTGTGTCTTCTGAAAAGTTCATGAGAGAAGACCAAGTCCAGATAAAGAGAATTCTTTTTGGTGGCAAGTTAACTGCTTTCACCTTACTTGAAAGTGAACCTTCAGTCCTGAACTCATCTGTGTCAATTGAACAGGGAATTTTCACTTCTGTCTCTTTACATAAAATGTCAGCTATGGCACAGCTGTTCTTGGAGCATATGTATGTGTGTCACATATGCACTCCTATTGAGGGCTTTGAGGTTAGGGAAAGAGGACTTGAGCTGACTTTAGTGCAAAAAAAATTGTAGGCATTAGCATGTAGATTGATGATCTGTACTGCAAAAGGAGTAGTGATACAAAGACATGCTCAGTTCTTATGAAAGCCGGTTTTCCTAATTTATAGAAGGTGTTTTTAACTTGTCCAAACAATTGCTACATTATTGGTACCAGACAGTGATTCTCATTTTTGTGACCTTCTGTGAGTTTCCTTTTGAATCTTCTCAGTTCTGGCTTTCCATTAAACAAACACGCTGACAATGTGTTTGATTTGCTCTGAAATCACATTACAAAATCTAGCTCTGAGCTAAATATGCAGTTTTGTAAGCTGAAAACTCTTCTGCCATCCGCCATTCATCTTGTGAATTTTGAAATTCAGTTCAGCCAGGAAATTGTCCTCCTCTACTTCTTCCCCTACTCAGTTAGAAGGAGAAGGAGGGGAAATTGCATTTCAGAGATCTAAAATGTGAAATAAAGTTTTATTTATATAGAATTATATCCTACAGGAAGTCATACAAACTTTTTGCTTTTTTTGGAGAAGAAATAAAAAGATAAACTTTTAAAGGCATTTTTTTTGGCTTGGTGAATTGTTTCAGCTACACGGGAGGCTTATAAGCAATCTGTGAATGCTACACCATTTACAGTTAAAGCTGATTATGCTAGAACTGCCTTGAGCACTAAAAGTGAGATGTTTGATAAAGGATCCATGTATGACAGAGACCTAGAATTCTGTTTACTTCTGTACTAAACATTACCAGCTGGCTCGTCGGGCATCTGCTCAAATCTCTTTTGGGAAGAGGGCACAGCAAGTACTCTCTTGTATCTAGCCTAGCAAATAATTTTAGCTCTGTTTATTCTTCCCAGAAGGCTCTGACTGATTTAAAGAAGAAATGAGACATACGCATTGCCTTCCTTGTATTGAAAAGGTTCTATTAGCTCCTTTTTACCTGTGTGGAAATCCCCCCATTAAATTTTGTGCAAAGACTGAAACTCATTTAGAAATAGGATTATTAGTTCTTTCAGTTGGGATCAAGATCAAATTCTGGGTATTTGAAATTAGATAGTCCATTTTCTGGGATTTATCAAATTTGGTTTGGGCTGCCTGTTGAAAGGTCTGAGCCAAATAGCCTCAGAGTTTTATAGGACAATTTCTCTTCTTATTTTATATGTTTTCTCAACAAATAAACCCTCTTTGTAGCTCATTCTGTCCTTTGGAATGACCTGTTTTTAATTGAAATGACCTGTTTTTAATGGAGCTAGGTAAAATTCCTATTCTTCAGTTACTTGCCTCTGTTAAAGGATTCTTCTAAAGCACTTGTTAATTTTGCATAAAAACAGGCTATCTTTGCTGTAGATACATTTGCTCGGGCATGTATTTTGGGTTCTGTAAATGTTCTGCCAATGTTAACTTCTAGTAAAGCATTCCTGAAATTCTCTTTTCAACTCATGAATTATTGAGTATTTCTTTTTGTAGTCCCAGGCATTCAAATTGGTTTTTTACTTGCATAGTCTGGTATATACCTTCAAGTTCATAGCTAAAGTGCTTAGTATTGCGAATGGAATTTTTATTATTTAGAGATATTATAAAACTAACTGCATAATGTATTAGAACATGCCTTGTTTGTTAAAGCTTACTCCTATAACTGGAAATAAGCCTTTAAAAGGCCTCGCATTTTTCAGCTATTTTTCTTGAGAGAGAGAGGGAAAAAGGTGTCTATATATGTGAGCTAATTTGTTCTTTTTTTTTTTTTCCAATGGGGAATAAAACAAAGTGTTTGTTACATTGTCATGTAACAATTCTAAAATAACGGATATAAGCATAAGTCTGGAGGCCGCAAACTTCAGATGCAGAGATTAACGCTTCTGAAAGATGAAATCTAAATCTCAAACGTATGGTTGTGATAGCAGTTACTGAAATTTGTGACCTAAAATGACAGGCTTGTAACAGTTCTCTAGTAACCAGGGGGATTATTTTTTCCTTAAATAGGTGTTTGGAAATTTGTGAGTATAACTTATGAAAAGTCACAAGTCTTGGTTTCTTTTCCTTAGGGATATCAGGGATCAGCAGGAACTCCAGGTATCCCAGGAACTCCAGGGGTTCAAGTAAGTTTCTGTTTCATTTCTAGAATTTGAAAATCTTGAGACAAATCCCACCGATTCTTTCCCAATATCCACTGTTTGTCACTGAGAGTTGAGGTGTGAGGAATGAAGAGGGCTCAAGGGCATAAAGTCAGGGGCCATCCTTGGGTGAATTGCTTTGGAACTTGCATGGCTTTGGGGTTTGTAGGTAGGCTGACAATTGGACTGCGAATCTAATCATTGCTAGGTAAGGCCAGTAGGAGCAGGACTCAGCTGGGCCTTAGACATTTTCATCCTGATCCAGAAACCAAACAGTAGTTTCTTCCATTTTTTTGTGAACCAGTAACAGTGATCTGAAGCATTGTCAGTGACTGACTACCCACAATTCACATGTCCAAAAGAAGGCAGATGGATGGAGGAGAACTCTTTTTCTTTCTTCATTGTATTAATTTAGCAGCCCTTACTGGGACAGGTATTGGAAACCAGTGCTGTATTTTACTTGTGGCATGATCCAGTCTGGCTGGATAGTCAAGAACTTACTAATTTGTTGAATTACATATCTGAGAGAATTTTGGGGCCAAGAGTGAGCCTCCAACATGGCATATGTGAAGGCTGTCTGATGGACATTTGAAAGGAAGGGGACATCTCTGGACTAGTACAGGTTGTGTGATGTCCTTTTTTCCTGGGGTGGTCCTTGGTTAGAGCAAAGAATTGTTTTGGTGTTCCCTAGTCATGGGTTATGAGAGTGTGCCATATTTATACATGCTGGATACATTTCATGCTTGGTTCCACTTTTGTATCCAGATACCAAAATGTTGTGATCTGCCAGCTGACACATCAGTCCCCAGGTCATGTTGTATTACATTTCTGTGTCTCATTCTGTATCAGATTGTATTAGTATTTGAGCTGGTTTTCATTTTTTCTCTCTTAGGGACCACGTGGCTTACCAGGTATCAAGGGAGAGCCGGGGAAAGATGGGGCTAAGGTAAAAAAAAAAAAAAANAGTGACAGATAAAAAGATTTTAAAAAGATTTTACTCTTACCATTTATCATTTTTGGTTGTACAGTTAATAGTATCAATATTTTCACATGAGGCTTCTGTGAGAATTGTTTACTAAAAAGGTAATACAGAAGGAATAAGAATCCTGAATTTAGAATGTTACTTCAATTCCGAATTTGCTCTGCTTTATTTAATAAAGTTTGTATAGGCTTTAGCACTGCCAGTAACACCTTTATTGCACTGAATAATTTATATTTAGAAAGCATATCTAAATACGGGTACCTGGAAGCATGATACAGACATCTGTCAGAATGGTTTCTTTCTATATCTCTTCACCCTTTTTCTATTAAAGTAAGCATTCAGATGAGATAGGTAGGAATTTTTGGATGGCACTTTTTATCAGAAAACACTGACTAATTGAAACCAAAGCTTTTTGTGGAAAAGTTCTAGCTGAGGTGTAGCCAGTAGCTTGGAGCTGCAGACAGATGCGGAAGCATATATGTAACTCCCTTCTGGTAATCAGGATAAACTTGAATCCGGATCTCCTGTATATGCAGTGAATAAACTAGCCACTGGCTTTTGGCAAGTGTCATTGATACGTAAATATCTCTCTCTACCCTTCTCTCATGCTTTTGCCCTATGTTTAGAAAAGTTCTAAGTTCATTGTGGTAAAAACTTTTTTTTTTGTCTATTAAAACTTCAAAGCCTGTTTTGTAAAACAAACACTTGTTTTCCAAACAGATTTTACTGCAGAGTTTTCGTCTTCTAAAGTTCCCAATATTAAAAGCAGATCCTTAAATTCATCACTGTTCAGCAGAATTCTCAAATGCATGATTAGAGCTGAAAAATGTGCTTATGTGTTCTGTGCTTTAGGCATCTTAGTCTAATGGATCTTAGATGTTAATCTAACTGATCAGTCAGTATTGGGCCATGTGCAGAAAGCAAGATACTGATGATGAAAAACTCCATTCTCCTGGCAGTGCAGGGTTGTGACAGATAGAATATTTCCTAATGCTCAGTCCAGCCTTGTTTAAAATGTGCCAAGAAAAAGGGCTTCCACCACTGTTTTAGAAAACTTCTTCCATTGTAAAATATGTCTTGCCATTAGAATTTTTTTCCTGATGATTCAGCCCAAATTTTCATCTCTTAATTTCATCCCATTACTTGTAAAGTTTCTGTAGCAACTAATTTAAAACTGTTTCCATTGCCAAGTGTTTTAGTTTATCCAATAATTGAATCACCACTCTGAGCAGAAATTGAGGCTCCATTCTTTTTCATTAAGAAGCTATGGATGCATAAAGTGTTTATTTCATAAGCTTTGCTGATTTTTTGAACTCCATTCCATTGTCTGTTTGCAATACTTATTTGTTGAGATATATTTTGATAGCGTTAACCCACAAGCTATCATTCCTGTGGATATGTTCCTGTCTTCTGTGAATATGTGACAGACCTCTCCAAATCTCATTAGGCATAAGTGGTTTTGATAAATACCACTGGTACATGTTTTCTTTTACCTTTTGTCTTAGAACTTGAAATATTATATAAAATAATTTTCTGAGCATAATTTACTGTTCCTTCTTTATGACTGAATTATATTAAACAAATTGAAATATATTGCTCAATATAAATTTATATTAACAGAGAGAAAACATTGTGATTGTCCAAAAATGATTTGGTGATTTGCTTTGTGTTCTGAGTGAAGTAGATCCTGTCTACTGAAACGAGCAACTAAACTTGTTTTTATTGTTTCAACTCAGGTAGAGCCAAGTAATAATTTAGCCTTTTGTTGTAATTTCCCAAGGGAGCTTGCAGACAAATTGTCAGATAAATATCTTCAGTACCAATAGCAAGAGTTTTGGGATTTCTGATATCTGACATCTGTGAGGACAATAAAAAGAACTGACGTTTTGGCTTGTGTTTTCAATTGCCAACTGCTTTTACCAAAGTGGATTCTTTCTTCCACTGAAATGAGAACTCATTTGTCAAAGTGTCAGAGTTGTTTTATCAGTGTATTTTGGTTTCATTTTGTTTATATTTTTAGAGAAAGTACTTGATACCATATTTTTTAATACTTCATCCATAGTAAGCTGTAAGAAATTTGGTAAGGCCAGTAGGTCTTTTAATATTTTCAGTAAGAGGTAGGAGCAAAGACATCCCAGATTAAGGGGATTTCCTTATCCTTTGGGAATTAGGAATGGATGGCAGAGTTATCACAGCTCCTACAGAGATTTTCACGGCTTCTTTTCCTCTTGTCAAAGCTAAATTGCTACTTTTGAATCGCCATAGCCTTATTGAGAGATTACAGTAAAATTCATTCTAAAAAATTTAGTGATTTTTTTTTTCTTTTATGTATTGAGTCTTGTTTAAAGATCAACAAACTGTCATCAGTCTGCATACCAATGTTATGGAGTTGATATGGTGATATATAACGTCTTTCCACTATTTGTTGATCATTGAGAATATGAATGTTATTATAGTCTATTACTATTTTACATAGAAGAATTTAAAATGCTTGCTCTTTTAGGGTGACCGTGGACTACCTGGTTTTCCTGGATTACATGGGATGCCAGCACCAAAGGTTGAAATTAAATATTTCTTGTTACAATATTCGTGTATTTCAGCTTGCTCTATAGTTTAGTTTAAAGGAAAAATAAGTTTACATGCAATATAATGTCAGTGCATTTGATGAACTACATAAAATGAATAGATATGATGTGGAAATTGAAGAAAGATACATGACATGGGACTTCATTACATACATATCAAGCCATGAAAACTGCCTGTTTTTTTCATTTTTGTTCTGTTCTATGGGATTCTATAGTCATTACTTTGAACTTTGATTTTACCACTTCTTAGAAACTTCTTCATCACAAATAACGTGTCAAAAAAATTATATAATTTTCTTGAAATCATTCCATTTGAGTGACAGCATTTTGAAGGATAGTTCTGGTCTAACCTAATGAGTTTATTTCATGTGTATGTTCTCCAAAATATCATCAACTGTGTCTTTTGCTGGATTTACTTCTTAGTTTTTCCAAATTTTATTTTAAATTTTCCAAATAAGGTCTTCAGAAGACTGCAGCACTTTGCAAAGAGCTGAATTTTCGCTTATGTACCTACCTATATCGAAGCAACCAGAAACTCATAGTGCCTTCCATTGAAAATAGAAGCATTAAGCCAGCAGTGTTGCACATTCTGGGCTTCTCCCGTAGGAGAGTTTGGAAAAGTCAAGATTTGCATTTACCATCTTGAGCATATTTTTTTATATCAGATGGAGCTCTTTGCCTTCTGCATTTTATGTCTGCTATACATTTATACTTTGTATATATCTATCTGTATATAACTACTTCTATTTTTAAAATTAACTTATTCACATACATTTTGTCTAGGGAGAAAGGGGTCCTAAAGGAGATCAAGGAGTGCCAGGAATATATGGAAAAAAGGCAAGTAAATTTATATTGATAAAATAAAGCAAAATGTTATTGGTATCTGTGGTGGAGTGACCTTGGCTCGCTGCCTGATCCCCCCTCCCCTGCCAACCACTCTCTCATTCCCCCTCCTCAACAGAACAGATGGAAAAAATAAGATGGAAGAGCTTGTGAGATAAGGACAGGGAGATCACCTACCAATTACTGTCATGGGCAAAAAGAGACTTGAATTTGGGAAAATTAATTAATTTATTGCCAACTAAAATAGGTTTGGATAGTGAGAAACAAAGACAAAAACTAAAACACCTTCCCCCCACCCTGCTTTTTCCCAGGGTCAACTTCACTCCTTCATGGGATGGGGAATGGGGAGCAGGGGGGGTGGTCAGTCCATAACAGCTTCTCTCTGCTCTCCTTCCTCCTCACACTTCTCCCCTGCACCTTCCTATGGGCTGCAGCCCTTCAGGATAAACCTGCTTCTGCATGTGGTCTCCATGGGCTGCAGCTTGGCTACCACANTGGTCTCCATGGGCTGCAGCTTGGCTACCACAGCATGGTCTTCTCCACAGGCTGCAGGAAAATCTTCGGTCCGTTGCCGGTAGCACCACCTCCCCCTCTTTGTTTGCTGACCTTGCTCTCTGCAGAGTTGTTTCTCTCACTTTTGAAC
>RSEF01000003.1:96286028-96320745 GCA_003993805.1 Himantopus leucocephalus | reverse complement strand
ATATGATTCTATGATTCTAAAGGAATTGTCACAGAACTTTTTCTCTGACAATGGATAGGAGTATGTAGAAAAAGATTTTTTTTCACCTGTTATTTACTGTCTGATATATATATTCTGTCTGTCAGAGATTTTGGGACTTCCTTAGCCACAAATGCATGCTGGCCCATCCTATTTAATAGCCAGCAACGGACCAGTTTTCTAGCAATTTTACAGTCCTTTTTGGAACAGAGTTTTACTGTTTTCATTTGCTGCATCCTGTGACAAATTTCACAGTATGCACCATATGGAACAAATGCATGACTTGTTGTTATACCTACTCACTGCTAATTTAACTGAGTGGCTCCTTACTACAGGAAGGGCGGATGGCTGAAAATTGTGTCCTTCCGCATCAGTGTGACCTGTGAAAACAGAACTGCGATTCTTGTAGTGTCAGACAGCTGGGCGTGTTGGGTGCCAGGGGCAGAGCAGCAGTCAGTGCCCTTCGAGGAGGCTCTGCCATCCTTAGCTTGCCCTCTCTTATGTGTGCAAGTTGCTCAAATTGTGTGACCCGTCATAAGCTTTTCTCTGTAATTTAAGTAGTGGAGAAATTTTAAAACATTTTGAAGGCATGTAACTGCTTGAATATCAGCGTGTTTACGTGTAAGTGTCAAACCTGGGTCAGTTTGTCAGCTGTTAGAAGTCAGTGTAAACTTTTTAGACAAACTGGATGGTGGTTTGCAGTCTGTAAGGCTGGTGCCTGGCATGGCAGGCAGAGCGCGGGCACTGCAGGGCTGGGGGTTTGGGTTTTGTCTTTGGAGCCACAAAGATTTGACAAGTCTGACACTCATATTGTTTTGAATACAAGAAACAGTGACACCAATTTCAGCCTGTGTCAGGATAGACACAGTTTTCATTTTCTGTTAGTATTTCCAGCTTTCGAATTACAGTTTTCCAAGGTCTGTGTTGTTGGCAGTGCAACAGGGGTCACTGTGTTCCACATTTAATATATGTGTGCTTTATTTTTAATAAATTATTTGCCAAAAAAAGTGTTTGCAAACTTTGGTCTTATAACTGCAAAGATCTTGGTAATGCTTTTTCCAGTGGGTGCTCATTATGCCTGTGGGAATGCTTCTTTGTATTTGGCCCATTTTTCTTTGTCATCAATTCCAACTACTCAGTAGTAGCAGATGCAGCTTCATTGAATTTCTTTTACATACATTTTGCTTCTTTCCTCAGTAGAAAGTTTTATCCATTATCCAAATTGGGTTTGTGTCTTTCATTCTATTAGGATTATCAAGGATTTGCTGTGATCTTTTAAAAAGTATCTTAACTGCTGTTCTTTTATCCAAATTATGGCTTGACGTGTACTTTTTAGCATACCTCCAGTAAATCTCTTGTGTGTCATCAAGTATGCTTTTTCAAGTCAGGATCAGTAATACATAAACAGTTGTATTTTTCATGTGTTTAAAGGCATCATGGGAACATCTGGGTGGATAGGTATCTTTTGTGAATCTTGATCTAGTGCTATAATTCGTGTAATGTCCTTTAGTGTCTTCCCAGATTCAGAATTGCAGATTTTTCAGAGTGGAAGGAGCCATTGATTGAAACATAATTAAGAGAACTCATATACACTGGAAGAACCATCTTTTTATCAGTAGTCATGACTTTTATCTGTTTTAAACCTGATCCTTCAGCTGACTCTGATTAGCAGTTACCCTGTTGAAGAAGGAATAGGGTCAAAATGAACACCATTCTGGCAATCTTCTTAAAAGGCCTATGGACTTTTTAAGACTGAAACTCTGATTACAGTTTCTCAGTGCCTTGCTGGAGTCTTCTGCGAGGCTTGTGTCACTGCCTGAATTATGAATGATTCATTAGGGATACAGTTTGATTTTTTTTTTTTTTTTTAAATGGGCAATAGCCTAAAATGTGACCATCTTTTAACAGAAGTTTATAAATGTTACTCAATGGATCAATTTTTTAAAATTAATATACTTTAAACAAGGTAGAGTTACAGCAAAATAACCTCACTGACCATCCTCATAAAAAAAAAATAAATAAATGAAAGCAGATACTATCTTAAGCCATAAAATAAACCATAATATTTACTGATATTCAACAATAGTAGTAGAGAAGCTGGTAGATTTTTTCCCCCCAAAATAATGACCTCTGAAATAAAGAGTCTATGTTTACCTTACATTTTACTACTTTTTCATTTTTTCAGGAGGTCTCACTGTTTAAACAGGAAGTACTGTTTTATCATAACTTTTAAAATCATGATCATTTTTAAAAGAGAAAAATTGCATTATTTCTGGTATTTTTGTCCTGATGTTGAAAGAAGAATGGATAGTTTGAAAAACTGTTCCATAGTGATTTGTCCTAGACAGTATTTGTCAAATGTTTGACACATTACAAAATAAGTCCAGATGTACTGTATTCAGTGAGGAGCCAGTTTAAAGTGGTATGTTGAAAGAGTATAGGTTTGTATACCTACCCTAAGATAATAAGATAATTATACTAATATTCTCTCCATCTTCTTGGGGAATTGACTGCAAAACAGTTTGCTCATAACAGAGAAGATTTTGGAAATATTAAATAATTTTGCATCTTCCAGAAACAGTATTTTATGATAGTGGATATGTTATCTGTAGTCTGGAAACTCCTACTTTCCAGACTAGGGCTATCAGCAAGTACTGAATAATGGAGTCCTACCATGCACTGAATATTAAAGACAGTAGCAGAAGATAAAGAATGGATGGAATAGGCTAATGAATATTAATTTTAGGAGTAAAATATTTTTTGTTTTGTTTTGGAAAAAGTTTTTATGCATGGTTTCTTCTGCTGTTTGCAAGCATAAAGTTAAGCATGAGGGAGATACAAATAATCCATAATACTAGGTAGAAAAAGTGTGAAAACATTTTGAGAAATGTAGCTTGTGGCTTAAGTAAAAAATGCTTACACCTAGTTGATCTGTATATAAAGCCTCAGGCAATTTACTTCATGGACTTTTTTGTGGGGCTCCATGGAAAAAAATCCAGCTGTTTAATATCATGCAAAACAAAAATAGACATGTCATGATTAATGAAAGCTACAAGAAAGATTTTCCAGGGACTGTGAAACCATGTTCCTTTTACAGTTAAATCCGTTGTATCTGCCAGGTATTATCAAAGAATAGAAGATTTATTTCAATTGCTAAAGCTGGGATAAAATAGACTATACAGCATTGTATAAGTGTCCTCATTGAAGCACATCATCACAACAGAAAAAAATCTTGCTTTTGGGTGTTCTGAAGTCCCAGCTTGAGGGGCTGGAGCTGAGGAAGACTCTATCAGGGGATTTGGTTGCATACCCAGATGGGCGTCATTCTGTGATGAAGCTGTGAGACCCGTGGCTAAGCATTTTTATTTATTGCAAGTAAAGCATAGCCATGGTTCCTTTTACCTTTGGATAGCCTAGTTTATACTTACATGTCTTATGATTCCTAACAAACGTGACAACTTTGGTCAGAAGCTTTTGCTATCTGAAGCTATAGAGACCTATCGCTCCAGGCATATACGAACAAGCAAAGAAAAGAAAAAAAAAAGAGATAATTTTTACTCCAGAGAATGAGACATCAAGGTGTGTGGGATTTTGTTGCCTGGGCATTGGCACTGAGAGCCATTTGTGATGTATGAGCACAATTGCAACATCTGGCAAGTACGACTTAGTTCTTAGACAGTTCTTAGATGTCAGACTGACATCTTTTTCAAAGGGTAGATCAGCTATCCCACAGCACCTTCAGTGACACCAGGAATGATTTCAGTTACCTACATGGCATTCAAATGTCACTTTAGGTCCTGGGGCTACCCTGCGGAGCCTCCCCAGGTCTGTAACAAGAGCTTAGAAAGCTGACAGACTTCTGGGTACCCATAGGTTACACAGGGGGAAGATAAATGATTAAACAGGCAAAGGAGGCTGAATAAAGGGTAAAGACAGCAGTGTCTCAATAAATAAAAAATCTTGGTTAGCTGCCAGACTGATACATGATCACATTAGTTTTTAGGCACAGCAGGGTGTGATAAACTGCAGTTGAGACTCTTTAGAATAGACATGTTTTTAAACCAAGGAATTAACTTTACTAGGCCATCTTGGTGGCTTTAAATTTCATGTGATTATAGCACTTGCTGATTAAGGATAAAATAATGAATAATATTGCAAGTAAGGGAAGACTTCCCATTTAAGGGAAAATTTCAGAGAAAGGAGGAATGCATTTGAATGAAATTAAGGTAGTTGAGAAAGTCAGATGGATGATGCTGAAAACACTAAGGCAATGGTAATGCTTGCAATAAACTTTGTTTTTAAATATGAAGAAACACTGAATAAACCTTACATGAAATTTAATGTAAAAGAAGAAGGGGAACAAATTAACTGATGCAGAAATGTAAGATGATCCAACTCACGTATGGACAGAAATCACTAAACCGTGGTGGATGCTCTGATTTTTAGCTATTCTGGCTAGAAATGTAATGCTATGTTTTATTGGTATTATAACTGCATATATGATAAATACAAACTATTTAAAATAAGTTTTCTGGAAAGACAAAGAAAAGAAAATCTAGAATTACAACCCCTTTTTCTTATTTCATATGAACAAAATGTTGCATGATAGCTTTGCAAAGGACATCCCCAAAAGGCAATTTTTTTCCGTAGGCCAGTGAATCATGAATTATTCCATAGCATTGATTCTGGTACTCCCAGTGGGTGGCAGTTTTCCCATTTGTAGTAGTTCCAAACATTGTGTTTCCCTTAGTGGCAGAAAAATTGCATGATGAATCTGTTTCATATTAAGTTTTGATTAAACTCAGGCATTTGTGATAATTTTAGTTTCGATATATTCTTCACAAAAATTGCATTTTTATCTTACAAATGGAGTAAAACTAGTTGCATTGTCTCATGCTTTAAAGTAAGAATGCATTTTTTGATAATTAGAGTGAAGTTTCTTTGATATTTTAGTGTTATGTCACCTTATTAGACATAACTTCATATTAAAAGTGCCTTATTACTCATGGTGGACAAAACAGTGCTCACATTCTGAGGATTTGTATTGCATGTGAAGTCTCTGTTCAGGAGCAAGACACATTTCTAAAGCTTGGTTTGGCTTTTGAACTAGAAGTTAGGGAAGAAACTCAGGAGATCTAAACTACTTTTTAACTTTGTCTTCTGGGAAAGTGCAAATAATTCTAATTGGCATAACCAGGGATTATCCATGTAAAAGGAAGTAATAGATTGGGAACAGATAATGAGAAGGAAACCAAATTTAATTTTTTAGGCATCCTGGAGCTCATCCTACAGAAATTAGTCTTTGTAATTACTGAACCATGGAAGCTATACAGGAGAATAACTCTCATGAGAAAAACTCATTCTTTATGACCAAATTAGCCACTTCATTCTCCTTCTCTTGTGCCAACTGACATGCAGAGAATAACTGAAAATGTCCACCACATGTACTCTGGGAATCACTCACATTAGCATAAGTGATAGATTCATTCTTAGCTGAGTGAACATCAGTGAGCCGTAAGAGAATTTTAAGGGTCTGGACCAGCTCCCACTGAAATTAGAGCCCAAGTTCTGTGTACCTCAGTAGTGCAGAGTCAATCAAAAGAAAAAAAAGGAAAAAAAATATGACTTAATTTTACAATTGTTCTTTGACTTCTATCCTTCTTTGCCACTGATATAAAGGTAAAGTTAAATGTCTTGTATTCAAAGTTTCTTTTAGTCAAGAAAGTTCAACAGAGCTTAGCGGGACATTGTGTTTCTTCCTTTAGGCATGCTTATATAATGGTAAATGATTTGCTGTGTTGGATAAGTATGTAGAACCGTCTTCTCTCAGCCCTGCAAATAGCATAGAAATGTAACCATGGAAAGCTTTGGTACATCATTTCAGTATGAGAAGGTTGCTGCCTATTAGGAGGTTTTTTCAGCATATATGAAATTCTGTTTTGTGTTACAGGCACAGATACTTATAGTTTAGTTTTATATTTTACAGCTACAGAAATTAACTGTTAAATAATTACACTGAGAACTCACGGACAGGCCTGAAAGTTCCTAAATGTGATAAATATGCCCTATTTCCCATCTCTTTATTTGTGCAAAAGATCTAAGATGGTTTTGGACAAAAGTGTAGCAAGAAGAGTTATGTTACTCGATGTGTAGATGAGTTACTCGATGAGTAGAAGTCTCAGAACGAGGGATTGTTTTCCAGTTCTTTTTATTATATTCTTTGATCTCTTGTTTTAATGATAGATACATTAGAATTTCGATGACCTGTAAAATACTCAGGATGTCATTGTTAACTCGTGTGCCATTGACCAATGAACTGTTTCTGCTTGATGGGGTCATTATTAACTAGAAGCTGGGTGTAAACTGCAACACAATGGAACTATCTTTTCCAAGCCAGCATTGAACAGATGTAATCCATATGGAAACTATCAGGTTATTCCTGGTTGTTACATTCAGTTTTGTTTTTTTTTTTTCCCACAGAATGCATTTGTTTTGGTGGTGTTTAGATTAAAATGTAAAGTCTGCAAGCCAAATTCTTACCGCAGATTAATGACGATACAAGTAGGAACAGTGTCTGTCCAATAAATTTGAATGGTTTTACTTGAGAGAAAAAATAGATTAACTGAACGTAGACTACAGTTTTAAGTATATATGGAGTTTTGTTTTAAAACTGAATTATGTTCAACTAAATGATCACTGTACAAAAACTGAGATATACTGTAGAGCTAAAATAAGCAATGATGCTGAGGAAATGACAGAGATCTTCAAGTATTTATGGAGGTGGAAGCTAGCATACATCAAATATACTTATAGCTATCTCTTATGTTCTGTTACAATCACTGTTTTTTAGACAGGAAAATAGGATTTGTCATACTCATGGTCCTATTGACGAGGACTTTTGCTCTATCTTACGTGGGAAATCTTACAGATAATGAAAACTGGTCTCTTTCCCTGTGTCACTCAGGATTTTCAGTAAAGCATTGCAGCCCTTGATGGGCAACTGGGAGCATGTGAGCCTGCCCAGCGGCAGACATGGACTCCTGGCACGAAAGCACTGGGGAATGACTGAACATTAGCGTTGCACTGTATCCCCAGATGAAATATTTTGCATGTTTCCAGCTGAAGCTCTTTTCTCTTATAGGTTTTTTTTTAATTTTCTATTTCCTGCCCATATTTTGAACCCCAATCATATGGCAAATGTTAAATTTATGAGGATCTGAAGGGGGGGTTATATATTATTTTCTGGAGAAACTATTCTATATATTTAAAAGGTTTTCTTTTTTCCCCTCAGGGAATTCCTGGAATCCCTGGAAATCAAGGAGCAAAAGGACAAAAGGTATTATTAATAGTTCAAAACACAGTTAAAACCTGAGTCTTTATACACCCATTCCAAAGTAAGGGTTCAGTCTGTGCTCAGAGGAGAGTTTTCATAATGGGGGTTTCGGACATCAAATCATGCTGCAACTGAATGGAGACATGCTCCAAATTCTTTGTGGCATGTTTGAAAATCTCTCATTAGGTTTTATTTCAAGAAGGAATGAATAATTTAAAAGTAACAGAGTTAATTTCATAATACTTTCAGAAATAATCCTAGTGAAATAAATCTGCATAATTAAAGAATATTTAACAATTTTTTAAACTATACATACATTAATCGCAGAATTCTTCTCTTTATGTTAAAAATATAGGGTGAAATTGGACCACCGGGTCACCCGGGAGCAAAGGGGTCACCAGGGGATACTGTAAGTTTGCAAAATGATGTTATTACGAACAAATAATTTGATGCTGTCATTCTCTAATTGTAATAAACAAACAAACAATGGCAGATACAGCAGCAACCTAGCATTTTCAGGTTGGCTAATATGATGAGACTAAGTCTAATCTCTGAATTCCCCTGAAAATGCTGATGACACAAAACTGGGAGAAGTGGCTGACATGCCAGAAGGCTGTGCTGCCATTCAGCGACACCTGGACAGGCCAGAGTGTCACGCAGAGAGCAACCTAATGAAGTTCAACAAGGGCAAGTGTAAGGTCCTGCACCTGGGGAAGAAATAACCCCATGCACTGGTACAGGTTAGGGGTTGACCTGCTGGAAAGCAGCTCTGCAGAGAGGCACCTGGGAGTCCTGGTGGACAACAAGTTGACCATGAGCCAGCAATGTGCCTTTGTGGCCAAGAAGGCCAATGGCATCCTGGGTTGCATCAAGAAGAGTGTGGTCAGCAGGTCAAGGGAGGTCATCCTCCCCCTCTACTCTGCCCCAGTGAGACTGCATCTGGAGTACTGTGTCCAGTTCTGGACTCCCCTATTCAAGAAGGACAGGGAACTACTGGAGAGTCCAGCAGAAGGTTACAAAGATGATCAAGGGAATGGAACACCTCTCTTGTAAGGAAAGGCTGAGGGACTTGGGTCTGTTTAGCCTGGAGAAGAGAAGACTGAAAGGGGATCTTATCAATGCATATCAATATCTAAAGGGTGGGTGTCAAGAGAATAGGGCCAGACTCTTTTCAGTGATGCCCAGTGACAGGACAGGACAAGGGGCAACAGGCACAAACTTGAACACAGGAAATTCCATCTGAACATGAGGAAAAACTTCTTTACTTTGAGGGTGACAGATCACTGGAACAGGCTGCCCAGAGAGGTTGTGGAGTCTCCTTCTCAGGAGACATTGAAAACTTGCCTGGATGCGTTCCTGTCCAACCTGCTGTAGGTGACCCTGCTTTGGCAGGGGAGTTGGACTAGATGATCTCCAAAGGTCCCTTCTAACCCCTACTGTTCTGTGATTCTGTGCAAATATTATATACCCACTTTTCTTTTAAAATCTTTTCCTGACTGCACATTTGATAACCAAATCCAGGAAACACGTTAGTCTGAATTTACTCTCTGAATTCATTAACTTTGAATTAACTTTGAAAGTATTCAGGTAAATTTATTTTGAAAGTTAAGACTGACTGAAATATTGTCATAGTGTGCAATGAATTTCTGAATATTAATTTCAGGATGCTTTTGTGATACTGCTCTTTTGACAAAGACTGTGAGAATAGCTGTGGTCAGTGCATTCCCAAAATGCTTAAAGAGAGATTTTTATTTTGGAATGTAGGAAACTGAAAATAATTAATTTTTTTTTTGGACAGTCCAGCTTACCACATCTTTGTTAGTGTCTGACTGATTTTCATGTTCTTTATAATCCTTTAGAAATCACAGTAGTAAAATAATTGTTCTGAAAGTTGATGCGAGTATATATAGACTTTAAAAAATGGAAATTTTAAAGGCAAAAGGGACAGCTGCTTAAAACTAGTTAGTTATCTTTCATTAATTAGTAGGAATTTCATTGTTGGTTGAACATATGCTGCCTTAAAAATAATTATCTTTTCTATTGAAAAGTTCAACAATGTTTACGTGATTCTGTTATTAATCATCCTCAATGTGAACATGTCTTTTTGCAGTTTTCGTTTTGTGCTTGAGATATTTTATCTTCTTTGCTGATGTATTTTCTCTTCTTCGCTGACTAAAATGCTTCTGACATTCCTGAGAGATACATGGCTTAGCATCATAAATAAGCTGTTTGCTGTGCCTTTTATTTAGTTATAGAGCATATGTTTCACCCTATATTCAACCTCAAGCAGATGAATATAGACTATTGAATATAGGCTATATAGACTAGGATGAAGTAAATACTGTAGAGAATTAAGTACAGATTTAAGACTGATACTATTATCTCTATGGACAACAGAACACTAAATGACTAGAAAGTTTTAACCTTCTCAGAAATTGGTTGTTTATTCTTAGTGTATATAGCCATGTGGTGGTATAAGAGATTTTATGCTGTTGTATTCAGGCTACAGAATTAGTAATGCTTGTCAGGGAAGAAAGTAGCTAACACTTCTTGATTTATAGCTGAGTGGCATATGCAAACGTTTTAATGTGTGACAACAACGGGAAGAAGATCACTTGCTTTTTTCTTGCCTTGCTGACTCATCTTGAGATTCACTATATGTTGTGCGTGTAACGGGCTTGTCCATAGCCAGTTCAAACAGAAGAAACTTCAGTTTCTCAGGAAGACAAGAAAGCAGTTCAGTGAAAATATTTAATTGTGAAATTTCAGCATTTCTGTAGTGTTATTACTGGGATAAATATGATTACAGGGGATACTGCTTAATTTCATTAGATTGGAAAATGCATTTGAAGATAAATAATCACTGAGTCCAACTGTGTCTGATTTTGATTTTGATAACAAGTGATGAGTTTTCTAATATCTGAAGTGAGAAGAATTCTTATATCAGTGAATACCAGATTCTTATAAATGCTTTGATAGCATTGCTTTGATAAATAAGAGACTAACATATAAACACTTTTTACAAAAATTAATCTCAGAGCAATAATTCTCTTGCTAATTAATTCTGTCTGAAATGGAAGGGTAAAAGGAAGTAGTAAATGAAATTATCTGGACAAAGATGAGGGATTTGAATAGCAGCAAGAAGGAAATGCTCTGGATAGAGCTTCAGAAAAAGAAAGAAGCAGATGGCATTCATGAAACAGAAGAAGAGACTGAGAAGCTTAGATGGTGATGCCTGCATTGTAGGTACAAATGGCACTGACCATTTTATTCCTAAACAGGGATGCTATGGTTAGAAGTCGCAATATTCCTTCTATCAGCAGCAAAAGACAAGGCTATGGCAAATGTAAGTTTTTAGCCTGGTGGCATGTTTGAAGTGTGGAAATTGTGGGTGAAAGCTTTGAACTGTTCTCTCTGCTGCCCTTATTCTTACGTTAAGCCTCTTCATATTTTGGCAACAGGTGAGAGAACATTGATACAGGTTCTTGGATTTTGGCAATTGTTAACAGATTGTATTGTTCAGTTTCATAACTTACCTGTCTCTCAGTTTATCTACCTCATCTCCTTTCAAGGTCTTTCCCTATGAAAATGCTTCATCAGTAGGGAACTTTGTCTGATACCCAGCCATGAGGCTGGATTTCATCCATTCCAAAAGACGAAGGGGTTTCAGATGCCCCTTTGTAGTGTTAAAAGTAGAAGAAAGGGAGAGGGCTCATTCTGAAATTAAAGAAATCCATATCTTATATCTGATTGTTTCCATTTCCAAGCAAAGTAATGAAAGGGTTTCTCTTCTTTTCTGGGAAGATATTGTAATTTTTTTGTCAGATATCTAGGTCACATATGAGTCTTGAACATCATGTCAGACATTCTCATTCACTTTAGAATATTTAATCAGGAGTGGGAAATTTGTTCTTGATGTCATTTTAATGAACAGAGTTTTCCAAAATCTTGTCTCTTTTGCTT
Organism: Himantopus leucocephalus; assembly: GCA_003993805.1. NCBI lineage: Eukaryota > Metazoa > Chordata > Aves > Charadriiformes > Recurvirostridae > Himantopus > Himantopus leucocephalus. Next base: position 96,309,431 of record RSEF01000003.1, on the reverse strand, counting down.
TCAACTGAAAATACAGTCTGCTATCTTTAGAGTTCTACACTTTTGGAGTTGAAGTCACAGAGAGAAATAATCCTTTATGCCTTTTCCATGGCTGTCTGAGGTTCACCAAAAGATTGTCTACCAGATTTTGCCTACATCTGGCCAGCTAAGACAGTTTTGGTTTATGGATTTTCTGAGCTTGGTGATAAGGAGTCCCATGCTCTTCTTACACCCAACAGACTTGACAATAAAGGATTTAGAGAAGACTGTGTGCTCCAGTTACAACACATACGGATGCTGGATGGTTCTTTATTTCTACAAAGAGCCTGTTATTCTCCAATTACTCCTGGTAAAAAAGCAATACATGCCTACCTGCCTAAATGGAGCATGTACTTGGCCTAAGGATTATCTAAATCTAAGTCCTCTCTATCCTTGCTATTTTTTATTATATTTTAGTATTGAAGTTTTGATTATGTGCATCAGCTTAGTGAAAGTCCTTTCAGTATCTGCCCTCTGCCTGAAAGCATGTCTGGGTTTTTTTCTGCCCCAAATTTATTGGGATTTTGTCATTTCATATGGGATTATTTGGTTGATTATGTGGTGAGAGGGTCTTTGATTTAATAGATTTAATACAATGTTATGTCAATTGTGGGAAGACTTCTTGTTTTTCACTGGCCATTTGTCCTCTGTTTTTCTGTGAAAGTTGCCTTTTCTCTCCAGTTAGAAGGTGGGTGAACTTCAGATGCTTAAGGCTGAATAGTAGTCTAACTTTACTTTTCAGAGAGAATATATTTGCAAGCCCCTCCCAAGTTTCTATTTGATCTTGCGTCTGAATTGCACTTAACTCAGGTGCTAGATTTCATTTGTAATCAGTCAGGTTGTTCAGACTTCTAAAGGGAGGAATGATCACACACTCTGTAAGTCAAGACTTGCTGTGTGTCTGTCCAGTAACGTATGTCTATCCCGTCACAAGTAAACCTCACCATTTTTGAGGCCACCTTTTGGTTTTGATTGTGCATTTTTCAGAATAATGCCAAGATCATTGATTCCACAAAGGACTCTTAAATCTTTACTTTAGCATGGTCTGATTGTGCCGAGTACTGCTTAGCCATATGGAATCCAAATGGATATGTGGATTATCACTTGAAGAAGCTGAGGAGGTTATTAAACTGTAAATAAACTTTTCAAAGTGGTACAGTCCACAGATCTCATGTTCTTTCCTATTTCTTTTCTTAATTTTTCACTTTGTTTTATTGTTTTTCATCAAAGAAAATTCCGAAGAACTGAGGGTGTGATTTGTGCTTTCTCCTATATCTCTGTAGATAGCCACAGATGAAGGACAGAGCCCTGAACTTGCTCTCTGGATAATGCTAGGTTTAAAAAAAACTTGACTCTGGTTTCCAGATAACTAAGATTATATATAGGCATATGAACGTCTATAAATGTATTGAAGAGCTCACTTCTTTTTCCATGTTCACAATTCCTTAATAAAATATCTGATCAATTAAAACCAATGCATCCTGGTTGGAGAGAAAGATTGAAACCAGTTTTGGGTTTTACAAATTCTGGGCTACTGTGTCACCCAATACATTCAGAATTTCCTGCACGATATCCAGCTACCCTGCATCCGCCCAGCAGCTCTTCCTTTCCTGACTCTGCCACATGACCACTACATTACAGCTGTCAAAAGCCTTTTTGTATAAAGTGAGTACGCTGGTTAATTTTCTTTTCATGAACTTACTGGACTTTTTCAGCCATTTAAATATCTTCTCTGGAAAGAATAAATTTCCTTGACAACCAGTTATTGCAGTTGCTTAGATTTGGATGAAACATTTCCTGAACTGGAAGTGAAAATGTCCCTACTCCTAGTTAACACATGCGCACTTGGTCTCTCACCTGTGCCTCTAATAACTTTCATTGCCTATTCCTGGAAATTTTTTCTCCACTTCTTTCTGAGCAAAGTTGAACAAAATGCCAGATGGAAGGCTGTATCATCAGCTATAATAAAGCCTTGTGGGATTCCAAAGTGTATGTATTTGTTCAAGTAACTCACCTACCACGTTTTCTTCAAATTTTATTTAGATAAATAACATCTGGTTCTTAATACACTTGAAAATAATTTATTCATGCTTCCTGTCAACTCACTTAGTGTATCTTTTGTCACCTGATAAAATAAGTAGGAAATTGATGCATGGAATATTTGAATACGTTATATGGCTTTAGGGAATTTCAACCAGAAAAGATAGTGGGATTTTCCTTGTATTAGTCACACTGAATATGTTTGTTCCAGAAAAAACAGATGGAAAGCTTGTGAATGGTCTATTAATACCTTGGGAAAATTCTTCAGTAACAAGCTCTTCTTCAGTAATAACTATCCCTATTACATTGCCAATGTCAGTAATTTATTAATTTATCTGCCACATAAATAGTGCCAGCTCTGGAAAATGGGGGAGCAATGCTGCATTTTATGTCCTTAAATTGCTCTTTATTTTTATTCAGAACAAGCTCTTCTCTTTTAATTTTACATGCCATAGTTTTCAGATAATGTTCTCAAGCTTTTCCTATATTGCATCTGAAAGTTTTCTTCTTGCAGTGTACTGTTACATGTAGTTGTCTTCCTGTAATTTTTTAAATGGAATATGTTAAATATTGCCTAGTAATGAAAGTGCAAGAAAGGAAGACAGGACAACTGGGTTTTATTTCTCCCTTTCCTGCAGATGTATGCCTGACCTTTAGTTATACTAAATGTATTTTCTGATTTGCTTTCACTAGTATACGTCTGCATGTCAATGTGGATATATACGCATATCTGATTGGAAAAAAAAAGCTATTCTGTACACATAGTATTTCCACTTTGTATGATACAAAATGAACGAGGGACATTTGTGATGAACATTTGGGTTGGGCTAGATGATCTCCAGAGGTCCCTTCCAACCCTGACCATTCTCTGATTCTGTGATTTACCACTTCCGTAATCCAAGGACTGGTGTGGGCATAAACTAGAAGTGATCTAGTGGTGAGTTGGTAGGCTCTCAGGGCATTACATGACTTGAAGCACTGGGTTGCACTGAGGTGGCGATGTGAAAAGAGCCAGAAATCCCCAGGTCACATTTTTCATCCCTTCCCACTATCCCTCCCCAAACTTGTGCTTCCTCTTCTCTACTGATGAACATGCTGGTAAGGGGCACAGAACAGGAATCTGAGGAGAAGAAAATAATTTCACAATGGTTTTTGGAAAAGGAAGGTAGCCTTCAAGGAATGCAAAAAAGATCACACAATGAAGAGAGCTGTATTTCAAAAGTGAGGATGTCAGTAGATAACATGAAATTTGATTTAAAACAACCAAATTGAATTAAGCCCTACAGTGAAATGAAAATTAATAAACCCTTATTTTTCTATGTAAATAAAAAGAGAAAAAGTGAAGCAGGCCTGATGTACAAGTGAATTAAGACAGTCTTAGTATAATCAAGTTGGGTTCCAAAACCAAATGAATATTTTCTTACACTTGCTGTAACAAAGCTGGCGCTGAACACAGACCATAAGCAAATGGTTAATGCGAATACACTGTCTCTTAGGTTATAAGTGGAAGCAGACCTCAGAAACTTTACTCCAGCTGAAGAGGAATTGTTTATTTCTCTTCCAAAATTATGAAAGAAATGTCATAGGGTATAGCAAAACTTTATTTACCAAATAATAGATTATACTAGATTAACAGCATCACCTCTGATAAGATGACTGATTTTCTATGTAACTAAGAACAAGCAGATCTAATCTTCGAAGTTCAGGACAGTGTTGGAAATTATTTGATGTATGATATTATTAGTTATTTTAAAGAAATTGAAATTTAATAGAAGAATTTTCATGTGCAATTGACTGAACAGTAAAAGTCTGAGGCTGAGGAAAATTGGCAGCAAAACTACTCAAGTTTTAGTCTTGTGATTGATACCATTTATTTGTATTCACAGACCTGTGTCTATGGCCTAAAGAGCAAGTTGCTATGTTTACTGATGGAAAGTTTTGGTGACCAGTACTTCCTTACAACAAAGCAGGAAAGAAACCCGAGTTAATCTGTGCTGCCTCAGTTACCAGTAAAGCACAGGTGAAATACCAGAAAACTGATGAAATACTGAAAACCCTGGCTACAAAGAATTCTTGTTCCAAATATTCTGAATTTTTGAATTTTTGCAAAAACAAAGGCATTCTTCAGTTTTAGCAAAGAAAGTTAGTATTTTTGGAAAGACAGTTACAATCTGTGTAACAAATTACTGCAGACATATTTATTTTTGATCACATGTAACTTTTGAAGGAGGTCTGAGATAATGTCATGGAACTGATTAGTTCCTAACATTTATTACTAAATGGAAGGTGGTTGTTTTAATCTATATGAAAGCCAAGATTAAATAACAATAATAAAAGTAGTTTTTGAAAATAGTATCAATTAGAATAATTGATGAAACTTCATCTCTGACAAGGTCGATTTATGCCTTTTTTAATTGCTTGACTTTCTGTATTATTATGCTTTTATTTTTTTGCTGTGTCGTAAGTACACCTTTATAGCAGATCGTATTTCAGAGTATATATGCAGGTCCAAATAAAAAAATAACAATATATTGTTTTTATTGATGCATGCAGTTCTAGAGTCAAAAAGAAGTGAGATGAAGTGGTGAGAAAGACATATATTAACACCAGATGTGGAAAATACTATAAATGGGAATTCCTTCATGGAAATTACGATTTTTAAAAAAGATTTCTTTTCTAATGTATACTTGACAGTAGCTTTAAACAGAAATTAAGAAAGCCAGCCATTTGATGGTTTAACACCCTTTTGCTCTTATTTTACGTATGGAACAAAGACAACTAAACACGCCTTTATCAACACGTTTCCATGAGAGGAGTCCAAGGGACTGTTTTGGCAATGCTCTGGCTTTGTACATGTGCTGAAGTGTCATGATCTGAAATGGCAGAAGCCACTGAGTTCTTGAATGAACAGTTCAATCTGAAGATTCTGCAGAAGATGCAAAGGTGTGGCCCCAAAGTTAACTGCTCCTCATAAATCTCCACAGTTTGCAAAAGGAGTCAAGACATGGCAACCTTTGAGGGACACAGTCAGAAAGAAGGAGAGTTATGAAATGCCACATATATTTTTGCTGCTTTTGGGAACACTAAATGGAAACTAAGAAACTCTTGTGTCACTTTCAATTATAGCTAAGGACATATTAAAGATATGTTAAAGATTATATCACACAGGCGGGGTTTTGACTTGCAGAACTTTTTCTCTCAGGACTGTTTCATGACAGCGCTGTGCTTTTTTCCTGCATGTTTTTTTCCATTGCAGAGTAGCCCTTCCTTAGGCCATAGAAGGTCTAAATAATCCACTATGCTGTATGAGAGCTACGGCCTGCACAGTAATATGATGAAAGACATTATATTTCCTGTCCTATTTATTTCACTATAGAAATATAAGACTAATACTAATGCACTATACTGAATCCATTAGCTTACTACAGAAATGTCTCTGCCTTTTTCACAAATAAATAGGGTTTGATGGGACCAGAAGGTTCATTTGGTCTACCTGGAGCTCCTGGGCCTAAGGTAGGTGTTTCTGATAATTTGCTTGTCACTTTGATAGATGACTGCTTTATAGATGACAAAACGCCAGGATTTTTCAGTTAGTTGTTTGGTATATTGAATATTGGTGAATAGCTGTATGATTTTCCCTGTATTACCTTATATGATAGTTCAGTCTCAAGAGAGCTTAATATAGCTCAGTTAACGGTGCCTGTCATCCCATGAGGTTTGGAACAATTGCAGAAATGGTCATGAGACTTTGTTTCAGCTTCGCAGTCCTGGAAAATGTTCTGCAATGCTGGAGCCAGATAATTCTTAGTATACATCAGAAATTTCTGCCCATGTTACATTTATTTATATTTTAGTTGTGTTAAATAACGCTACGTGCTGCTTTTTCCACCCAAGGAGCCAAATTTATTTCAGATGTAACTTTATTGATTGCACTGCAGCTACAGCAAGAATTAATTTAACCCATGCTCTCAGAAACTAAAGTAGATACTATAAATTTAGATGTTAGTGTAACCTTTTAATTTAATCCAAGATGAGTTTTGGCCAGTAAACACTGAATTGTATGTCCTAGAGAATATTTAGAAATATAGAATCAATTTCCTGAACTTTGTATTTACATTTTGATCCATTTCCACCCATACCTTATTTTATATCCAGAAGTACATATGTGTTTATTTAAAATTGTATAGTGAAGGTAGCATTTTTTAAAAGTGGTCAATGTTTTCTGTGGTCAAAAAGATTGAATACCTATGAAATAACTAAAAATTAACTATCTTTATTTTCATTTGTGAAAAATGCTTTTGTTTTGTGTATTTATTTCACTCAGAATATAAGATGTTTCTTACAGAATCATTCTTAATAAGCTAATTCTTACAGAAAAGCATCATGAAGTAATCAGTAGTTCTTAGATTTTAATGAAGATCCTCATGCTGAATGTATGCCTAATTCATAAGCTACAATAAAACCCAAAACATAAATAAATATTTTGGCTCAGACAGGTCCAAGGATTCTCAGAGTTTTATTAAATAAGGTGGTGGAAATGTGAAGTCAGTACAGAGAAACATGGTATGACTGGTCAAGGGAAATTAGGCAAGTGGGGATGGGACAGGTGAGCAGAGACTGGCAGATCACATTTTGTCGTCAGTATCTCATCTTTCCTGAGAGAAAGTTGAAACTTCAGGTTTCCTGCAGAACTTCAGCCTTTCAGTCACTACCTGTGCCTATTTTTAAGAGTCAGTTTCCCAGCAGTAACTGTTTGTTTGCTAGTCGTACCGCATGTGATGTGATTTATCAGCTACACTCCTATATTGTTATATAGGGTGATAAAGGTGAACCTGGAATACAGGGGAAACCAGGATCGTCAGGAGCCAAGGTAAATATGAATCTGGAAGTATTGTAGTTAAAGAAGGCATTGATTTACTTTTCCGTGATTTACTGATCTTCCATGATTTTCCATTATTAGTTACAAGGCAGTTTGTTTCAAAGTAAAACAGCAGTTAACATAAAATTGCATCAGAATCCATTCGATGGCTTATTCTTACTAAATTTTTTCTAGATTTTAGGAAATGTAAGTCAGCTGTTCATGAAGTTCAAACCTGCAAACATTGCCATTACTTCAGATGGTTTTATTTTTGTAATTTTGAAAAATCAACATCAACTGTATCAAAAGGCAATTAAAAAAAATAGATAGTGGAAAACTGAGGTTAAAAATTAGGAGTCCCTTTTGTGGCTTCTCTGTATTCAACATCCCTTCACAAATTCTCCTGACATTTCAATCATCCTCAGTTATAAAATTGCAAAATATCATGGCTCAAGCATGTCATGTGACCTTGAGAAAACACACAAGATACGTTTTTACACACAGCACATGACTAACACAAAGCTATTATATTGCTCAGGGAGAACTAGGAGTACCAGGTGCTCCAGGTGAACCAGGCTACCCAGGCATTCCTGGTACCCAGGGTATAAAGGTAAGTGTTTTTTCCAGTTTTACATTACTTGCATCTTGTATTGGAAGTGCTTTTCTTATAAGTGATCATTATTAAAGGAAATCCTTTTTCTAAACACATCATTATTTTTAGAGAATAGTTGGTATATTTTGGAAGGCCCATTCTTTAGAAAAACAATAATTTTTCATAGGGAGGTGAGAATGGCCAAAAGGGAGAAACTGTTAACATAAAATGCTATGACATAGGTATTAATGAGGTTTCCATTATGAATTATAGTACATAATGTTATGATCCATTATTCTGTATTTACTTAATCTTATAGCAAGTGCTACATCTATAAAGTCTATTGTTCAAAGTCTTTTGTGGAGCACCCATAAGAACTGGAGCAATTAATCCTAGGCAGCTGGGACAGATTCAGCTCAATCAGCCTTAGCCATTAAGAGTTATCTGATCTAAACAGGCTGTCCTGGTTCTTTCCATGTTCAGCTGAGACAGTCTGAGCTCATTGGGGAGTTCTTAGTTCACATCTCTGCCTTTCTTTGCCTGTAGCTGAAGCCTAGGCAATTAACTAAATTAAATGCTGAAATCTTAGATGGCAAAAGTTAGGTTAGATGGATCCTATGTCTACTGTGCAGGTTGAAAATTATTTCTTCTTTTCAGAAGAACATATGTTTATTCCTCTTGCATACTGAGTTCTCATAAAGATCATGCCTTCAAGGATCTCTCCATCTCTTGGTGTAGCCTTACATCTATCACACACTGCTATAGACATGCTTGTGCTGAAATTCTTCATTGCTGAAGAACTGTTTTGTGAACACATTGTAAAATTTCGTAGTGATGTTTGGCTTATCTGCATAGTCATCGTTATTTTTAAAGTGTAGGTATGTAGGATTTTCTGACAGTCACATGTCTTTAAGGAGTCCCTGGTTGAAAATACTGTAGGCAATATTGTTCTTTGGTATGTTTTGAGATGCAGGCACACAGCTTTTTGCATAACTTAGAGCTGTAATTGACATTACATTAAATGCTTTCCTAGAGATTTTCTTCTATAAGATGACAGCATTCTACTAAAAATCTCCTGTGTGGTCGAAACCTCTTAGTTTTGTCTCAGCCAATAAGGCAGAGCTTTTTGTTTGACTGGAAGCTGGAAAGCCCCTAGAATATTTCTTGTTTTAAAATACTGACATTTTTAACTTATTATAACTCACAGAACTCACTGGAGTGTGAACTGAGTCTCTTGAGGAAAAATCATCTATGCTTTGTCTGTAGAATGGAATTTAAGAACGTGAAAATTAGAAGCAATTGAAAATCGTTACTCTTCATGCGCTATGCGTAACTACAAAGAATGTAAGAGAGTTGCATTTTCTAGATGATGTTTTTTCAGGACAGCACCTTTCTTCTATGTAACTCAATCAAGAAAGAGAAAGACCAAGAATTTATACTTTACATAGGCTTTTAGGCAAATATACGTGAAAGAAACACTACATGTTTATTTGAAACAGCTGGGGAAAAATTATTCATTGTTATCTTCAATAACATGATTTGAGTTGAATTTCAGGGTTGAACACCTGTCAGCTCACATGATTCAAAAGTGGTTGAAGTCAAATTAGTTCCATTGGTGTAAATCAAGTAATTCTAATTGTAACTGAGGCTGACTTGTATCCATTACATTTTTAGTCTAAATTTTAATTAAGATTTCTTTATTCTGGACACTTTTAAAGCAATAATATGTGCATCCTGAAAATTAAGTGTCTCATTGCTTTGCAATATAATGAGTACTGCTATTACTTTCATTATTTTACTGTATTTTAATGGGAAAGCATGAAAAAAGATTTTTTTTTTTTTATAGTGAGTTTCTTAATTGGCATATACAAGTATAAACCTTATTTTAATGTTATACTGTTTCTTCGGAGCAATGTAAGTGATCTGATATCATGTAATGGATAGACTTGTTTCCTTAGAATATAGTTCACTGTAACTAACAAGCTTTACCTGCAACTATTCAAGCTAGATATTTATTCAAGCAACAAGCTGTTGAGGCTAAAAATTTTGCTATGTTTGCTATCAGCCCAAATTTAATACTTAAATGCAAATTTTAAGTTTAAAAATGTAATATTGCATTTAAATGAATTAAATGAACACAAATTAATAAGTTAAATCAAATTTTAAATTATAGTTGAACTGATTTAATAAGAACTTCAAATTTGAATATACAGAAAAAATTATATAACAATAAATTAAGTGTGTTTAGGTAATGTATCTGACACTTCCGTTGGAAATCTAGCAATGTTTCCTGGGGAATACTGGAGTCTCAACTAGGGCAAAGATTCCTCCATTACCTAGTCAAATTACAGATTTCAGAATAAACAGGAAATCCTGTAGAAGCAAAGGAAGCTCAGGTAAGGTGTCAGATAGAAACAAGCAGTTAGTAAAAAAGGGTAATGCATTGTATAGTATTACCAGCAATGCAGAGGACCACCTTTTGAAGGATGAAGCCCTTCACATAAAGGCATTACAGAAATAGAGTTGAATCAGGTACTTCACTGTGGAAAGGAAAGTTGAAGGGTAAAGAAGCAGTAAGTTAGAAAGTCTGTGTTATATTTAAAGTTTTATGAAAATCCCATGCAGAGGTATTCCACTAGACTTCAGCTTCTGCTTCGGAAGGGCACGGGTTTACTGTATGTCCAGTATTATACATGGCAGCTATGTATGGATGTCTTAGGTATGCTGGAGTATTTCAGATGTCAGTAGACACATATGGGTATGCCTTGCCTTGAGCATCTTAAGTGCCTATGTTTAGACAACTGAAGCAAGTTCCCTGGTCAGTGAAGGCTAGAGAATGATCCAAATTTAGATGAGGTTATCTCAGCTAAATGAGATAATGGAACCTGAGTTCCATTTTCTAAGACAAGATGTAGACAAATTAGTCTTCTGACCAGTTTCAAAACAGTGATTTTCAGAGCACCTAAGGACAAATATTTCCTGGCTTAAGTCTTTCAAAATGTACTGAAGCCCAATGGAAGAGTGTCTTGAGTTACGTCAGTGTCATCACAATTGTTTAATTAGTTTCATTATCACCATATATTCAGTTTTAATATCTAAGGGTCATGTAAGGTATGTGTACGAAGACAGTAATGCTGATTTTAAGAATGGAGATTTTGTTAAAATTTATGGAACCTCTCTAAATTTTAAACTGAAGAAGCTTTTGCAAAAATCATTATTCATTTTATATGAAGATGCAGGTCGTAATATATATTGCTGGTTGACAGGAGTTACAAGTCATAAGTATGACAAACTTGAATTATTCAGGAAAAAAAGTGCAGTTTGGGCATCTGACAGTGAAAGTGAAACCTTTCAAGATAGCTTATTTTAAAACTTGAAACCAAACCAAATACTTCACATTCAAGTACAATACAACCAATTGCAGCTGGCATAAATACCTTCTTATGTTCTGGGATTTTTTATCAAGAAAATATTTGCCATGGCCAAAATCTCCTCTTTACTACTGTTTAGCATTTAACTAAATATTCTCTTTTTCAAAAAACAACCAAACACACACGTGGTTGGCTCTTGCAAGAAAACTGGCAAAACAGATCAAAAAAAATTCCATCCTAATTCTTTTCTTTATTAAATGCAGTTTTGCACACCCCCCACAGATCTGTCTTTTGTTTCATGAGTTGCTATGTTCTCGGCCCAACATTTTGATTCATGTCTGTTTAAACTGATTTAAGAGGTCAGAGTTTGGGCAGAAGCAATCTCCCATAACTTTTAAGTTTCCTTTTCAGTCAATGGAGAGAGACGCGCATGTTCTGGGAGTACATATTTTATACCCCTGCCGTTAATAGCATTAATGGTTTTTGAGAGGTGCCTATTTCTCTCCAGTGTCAATTAGATGGTGTTCAGACAACTTGATAAACCTAGATACCTGCCTTTTAAGTACCATTTGCACTGTTTGTTTGCCAGTCACCCCACTAACGTTTACTTACAATAAACATTTCAATGAAAGTCAGAAGAAGTGAGTGGAGGTGGAACTTAGGCCTCACACAGTTTAGATTAAATTTAAGTATTTTTTTCCTTCTGATAAAAAAATATTTTTTTGTTTGGTGTGTCGTATATAACTTCTGCATTCAATGTGTTTATAGTATTACAGAAATTATTTATACTCTGTTCTGTGTGGGTGAAGGCAAGCATACTTAGTACTTAGCATTCAGATGAAATTTAACCCAGCAGAAATACTGCCCCCCTCCCTGCCTAATACTCTCCACTCCCATACACTGAATGGATAAAATACTGCTGGATTTTCCACCTCATTTTGTTGTATTTTTTAATTTTAACTTGGTATGTGAGTATCCGCTTTTCTTTTTGATAGTTCTTTCTATGACACGTTCCCTTCTTACTATAACTTTCTGTACTTTTCTCAGTTTGTGTACATGGGGATGAAGTGATTTGTTTTCATTCAGTATAAATAAAAGCTGTTATATCCTTCTCTTGAATTTAGTGTATTAAATTAAAACACAGACTACATGTCTTTGAGATGAATCATGTTACAATGGAGACTTTTCTTCTAATATTTTACAGGGGGACAAAGGAAACCAAGGTGAAAGTGGTATCCAGGTATATTAACTTTGTTTCTAATCAAATCATCTGGCGACACTATTAATACAAGTCTTACGTGTTAATTCGGGAGATTTTTTTTAAGATTAAGCTCTATGGAAGGTTTGCTTGAAGAATAGCAGCAGTGAGCCCTAACTGTTCTTCAAGGAAAACTGCTCAGTATGCCCAGTATGAATTTCCAGCTATGTTTCTGGGGCTGACCAGGCTATTGACATTTGGTGCAGAGCTGTGTGGTCCTAGCAATGGTGCGGGCTCAGGCACATGGGTTGTGCTGCTGCCCCAGGGGCCTGGGACATGACCCAGCATTGTCCTGGTATGGGTTCTGTCCCTGCCTGCCCCAGGCACTGTGGGATCACATAAATGCTCATAGTAAAAGTAACACCACCTGGCCTCTGCCTACCCACTATATTATAACAATTGGGATTTTCCTCCTTGTTATCTAAAAGTCATGGAAATACCTACAAGAAAAAGAAGAGTATCTTGTCTCTACTCAGATCCTAACTTGGCTCCTCTGTGTTCAGAGTAGAAATTGTATCCTTCTGCACAGTTTCTGCTCTGAACTCTTGAAGAGTAACTTTCCATATTGATCGGGCCTGGTTTAAGATGAAATTTTAGGGGTTACCTCTTTGTGTTATTTTTGATAGTTTAATTACATCTTCCAGATAAATGTGTATTTTAAGAAAACGTGCTTCTCTTCTGTAGGGACTGAAAGGAGAAAAAGGAAGACAAGGAAATCCAGGCTTACAGGTACTGTTAAAATAGTGATCCTAGTTCAAGAGAGCCATGATTCATATTTGTTTCTTAAGATTACTTCCATCAACGTGGATAGTTCTTTGCATCAGGTGAAATATATTTATGTATAACATGATTCCATAGTTATATAAATTACCTCTTAAACAACCTTAGTATTTTTAAAATAACAAATACAACACATATAGAGAAGATGGAGCCATAGAGCCATGCTTTTCTCGGCTGTGCACAGCGGAAGGATGAAAGGAAATGGACACGAGCTGAAACGCAGGAAAACCCAGCTTCATATATGGGAAAAACACTTTGCTTTCAGGGTGGTCAAACACTGGAGCAGGCTGCTCACAGAGATTGTGGCAAAACGTGTCTGGACAGGGCATTGAGCAGCCTGCTCTAGCTGGTTCTGTTCTGGAAAGGAAGTTGAACCCATGGAGGACCCTTCCAACCTACATGTTTCTGTGGTTCTGGGATATTATATCTTGAGAAACAGAGCAGAAGTACATTTTTTCTGGATTGTTTTATTAAATCCTTAATTATGGAAAATTTTCATGAACCAATTACAAATAATATAAAATGCAGATAACAGCACAAAGTGGCTTTTGTGTAAAGGTTGTAAGTGTGATGCTTGAGATGTTAAGATTTTGCATGTACCATGCTGCACTTCCCATGTAGTTCGTTACCTCCTAGACTATACTGGGAGTCATTATTGACATCTTCTGTGCTCATAAATTACAGATGTTTCCTGTTTCAGCTGCAAATCAGTGAGATCCAGTTGTTTAACTCAGGGCCAACGTATTCTGATTGTGTCATAGTTGGCTATCTTGTTATACCACAGAAAATAACTGTTAGTATTTATAAATAGTTGTTAACTACATAATCTATGTTGTGTCTAAACAGAGAAGTATTTGTTAGAGGTACATATCTAAAACTAGACTTGGAAGGAAGTCATAGTTGCTTTTTTCAGAATTACGACATCGATACAGCTGCCTGTCTAGCCAGAAGGAGCTGATTCCAGTGGAGCATGGGCAGGAGATCTACATTCTATGTTAGCCTAGTTTTATCACTTCCAGGGGTATATAGGTTGACAGAAGTGGGTTAGCAAAGCTGAGCAGGTATTTTTGAAGAAATAGTTTCAACTAAAAGGCCAATCATTGGTTTTAACCAGATGTAATGTCCTACTGTAACATTTTACAAATTAAACTTTCTGTTTTGTCCTTTTGCAAATAATGGACAAATTTTTCATATATTTATTATTTTAATCGTAAGGTAAAACAAACTGATAGTGAAAGAAAATACTGTTTTTTCAGATAGAATGATGCAACTGAATTGCTGTTGTTTGCGGTTTTGGGGTTTTTATTTTTTTGAGAAAGCTGAAAAAATAATATAGGCTTGGTCTAAAATCGTTTCCCATGCTTATCTAGTTTGGTCAGTGACCAAAAAATCAGTCATTTGGATACTTTTGGTAGACAGTGCTAGGTCCTTCCAAGGTTTCTGAAGCCTCCAGGATTTCTCAAAGAGATAATACAGATTTCCTTGTCCATAAGAGTATATCAGTAAAGGGAAAAAGCTTGCGCTGAAGTGCCATCTTCCCATGGAACTTAATGATCAATAACACCATTGAACCATTTGGCAGAAATTTGCCAACGTGCAAAATCTGGCTTACAAACTGAGTTTGTATTTCAAAGGCTCTGAACTTGATTTCTGTCTAGTAAGACAGTATTAAACAGGTGGAATCAGGAGTTTCCTTTTGCTAGAACATAAAATTTTATTTCTTTTGTCTTTTGTAGAGTGAGTAAGGTTTTGTCTATATGTCTATATTATGTCTATTTGTTTAGAAGATGTATGATATATTCCCAATTTATCATTTTGGTATATGGTATTACAGGTATTACCAAAGCGTTAGTTCACCATGATACGCATTTTTCATGCCTATATGCAGTTTGGTTTTTTTGTATGAATAGAAATCACAGAATCTTTAAAAATTGGCATTTGTGATTAATTATTGAAAACAAAGGATAAAAATATTATTTTTTGATTCTGAGTAATTTGGCTCACCTTGCTTTTTTAATATTTTTTTTTCATATTCATTCCTAAAGGGAGTAGAAGGATTGAGTGGAGAACGGGGAGAGGTAAGTATTTTTTAATGACAAATACAGTATTAATCCATTTGTTTCTGCAAATTATGTGATCTGTAAAATGTATGTTTACAGTCTTATTTCCGTACTCACACCTCTATAATCACCAGAAGAGAACTGTATTGAGAAATATCAGAGAAGAGAAAGAGGTATTCATTAAAAAGAGACATAGTGAAACATATATTTCATGAAATGAAAGTTCAAAAAAATAAAGCCAGGTATATACTTTAAGACAGTTAAACAAACAAACAAAACGAGAAGGAGCTGGTTGAAGAAAGCAAATAATTAATGCAAAAAAAATCTAAAGATTCTAAGTGCATTGAAAAATAAAAATATATTCATAAACGAATACATCATGCTTGATCAAAATGATCCATATTGTTCAGGAGCAGCAAATAATGGCAGGGCAAGATACAAAAATAAGAAACAAGATACACAAAGACGACCCTTGTTTTATACCTTCACTCTTTTTGGTAGTCAACAAATTAGGGGGATTTAAGCTAGAGATCAAGACCATTGCATTTAATGTCAATCTTGAATTTGCCCAATTCCTTTTGAACTGTACTGATATACGGTACGTTCAGCTTCCATAAAAGTCTGTGGTACGGACTTCCACAGCTGAACTTCTTGTCTTGTGTGTTTTAACCTTTACCAGTGAGATTTCTTTGTGTGTCTTTATTTCAAAACTAATGAAAAGAAACATAGTGAAGCCTTTACAAAGATATATTTTTCTTAGAGGATTCTGTCTTTGAGGCTGACTCAGAAAATGCAGGGTAGAATTCTTTCTCTCTGCTACTAAATTTATACAAGAATAATTCAGCTCAGCCTGAAACTTGAAGGGCGTAGGGGGAAGCCTGTTTGGACTGCTCTTGGTCTGTCAGAAACTGCGTTTATTGCTCTCCAAGATATTTTTAGAAGTCCCATCTTTTTTTTTCCCCTTGTGTTTGGCTAATGTAGATATATTTGTGGCCAGACCTCTTAGTCCTTGTGTTGCATGTTGTTTACAAATTGGTATTTAAAAAATTAACTTCATTAGTTATCTTTTATTTATTCCAATATTTTGTGAAATCAGCGTACACACTGTCCCGTTAATATAATTCTCCTTCAATTTTATTTAGAAATGTATTTGTTCAACCCTTTTTCATTAAAACATTGTTGCATATCAGTAACTGGACATATCGAAAGCTCAATTCTGATAATTAAAGAATTTTATGTATTTAAACATATAAATTGCCCTATATGCTACTGTGGTTCTACAAAATACTTAAAATTATTGTCTAGCATACAGGTGTTTTGCTAAATCATTGTCAAAGTTGGTAAAAGATTCCTTGTATACTGTTGAACTAGCCTCTTTAAATAGTGTAAATCATGGTAATAATATATTTCTTCTGAAGAATCCTTTTAATAATATTCTTCCTATACACTAAGATATAGTGATGCCATTGTGTTTACTTACCAGATCTATAAAATTAGTTTATTTTCTGTTTTTATAAAATACGTTGTCTTTTGTTAGACTCTGACTCTTCAATAAAATGTTTCTTCAGTCTATAGTTCTCAGCACTTATCGAGCTCTTTTCCTTTTTTTTGTTTTCTTTGCCAGTAGCAATGTTCAACAAACAAGGCCACACAGGGGATGTGGCTGAGCATTACAAGACCAAGATATACTGCAGAAAATGTTCCCTCAGCAGTTTCATTTGCGTTTTGGCAAGTTCTGCAGGCAGTTGTGCTTATGCTTCCAACGTTTTGTCCTGGTGTTTTTATACTGGCTTCTTGCCTGTAATATTTTTCTACAATAGATGCCATTTTCCCAATACTTCACTGGTTCTTAATACTTCCTAGCCCCTTTAACATTTAGTGTGAATAAATCAGCTTGCAAGTCAGATGTCTTTTACATAAACATAGTCCATAGCTCTAAAAGTAATTAAAATTAAAACAGGTAACTTCTAGCTACAAGAACAGCATGATTTTCAGATCCCAGCACATATAGCTTCTAGCATAGACACAGGCAGCTACACATGCTCCATATGTTTATATCTGAGCCTTGCTGACCCTGTTAAATGCAAAAAAAATTGTAATTATGTAATAGAAATGAACAAGTACAAATCTACATGGTGTAACTAAGACTATCAATTCTCTATGATTACAACATTCAAGTTGACAGTATCAAGAAAGTAAAATACAATTACAGCCTTGAAAAAGTCAGTTCTGAATTAGTGTATAACTTTTGTAGTGGGAAGAGGGTATGGACTGCTGTTCAGTTCATGCGTAGCATGTTACTGGTGGACCATCTTTCCAGTGGCACTCACAGGCACTTGACTGACATCTGTTACATTTTGTCTCATTTCTCTGTTTTTTTAAGAGGAAAAACTACCTGCCTTATTTTAGTGGCTAGCTCTCTGCATAAAACTGAGGAATCCGATACTGAATTTGAAGCTGGCTACCCTGTAATAATTCACGTGGAGAACTCTGAGCATTGTTACTAATTCAGACCAAGCCAGAAAGCTTTGAATTTTTCTGATATAAAGAATTTTGATAAATACTATGTAGAATGATACAAAGTAATATAAATAATAATTTAAATAAATAAATATTTTAAAATTCAGTATACATCTATGAAGACTGTACTATGAGTACTTCTTAAACTTGCATTATTTGCTCCAGTAAGTTTTGTCATATATAGTAATCCTGCTGCCTTGTTTCCGTAGTTCCATCTAAAGTAGTTGGAAAGGGCGAAAGAAAATTTTGAAGCAACTGATAACATTATGCAGAAGCTGTGCAAAAATGGAAGGAAAAAACTCATCAGGGAGCAAACATAGTGTACTAACTTTAATCTTGGGCACGTACCAAATTACATTGTACTGATTTTTTGTTGGCTCCAGCATAAGGGAAGAGTTCCACATGAACTATTGCAGTAGGCAATTCCACACATAGAAGAACCATTGCTTTCATGAAGATATATCAAAATATTTTCCAGTATTGTTTTAACCTTTTCCAATGAAGCAGTGGGACTACAGTTCTTATCAAACATATGGAAAATAAATAAAGTCAGAAGAAAACCAACAAAAACCCTTAACTGAAATCAAACTATTTTTTTTCCTTTGCCTTATACACTACAGACATAGGGTAAAAGTTTTGATTATTCTAGTAAGTTTGCCAAGAACTTCAGTGATGCCAGAATTTCACTTCTAATTTTTCCAGCCTTCTAAGGATTTTAATGTACTGTAACAAATGATCTAATTCTCAAGAAAAGGTGAATAAAGTCTTTCCTTCCATGTTTTAATAAGGAAGACTATTTTGTTTTATATTAATTGATCAGTAAAACTGGTCCTTAAAATTAAAAAAAAAATAATGGTAATTTATTTCTAGTTATGTTTGGCAAATAATTATATCTGAAACAGTTACTAAGGAATCTAAATAATTCAGTACATTTTAGTAAAATAGATCTCATCAGTATTGAGTTAATTTTCAGTGATGACTTACATTCATTTTATGAAGATCGTCAATGAAGGTTTTCCTCAGAATATGTTTGGTGCTACCTCGCTTCCAAATGGTCTGTGAAGATACGATTGGCTTTTGTTCATTGTCATTCCAGAAAGGGGAGAAAGGAGATCCAGGTATTCGAGGCATCAGTGGGCAAAAAGGAGAATCCGGTATCCATGGTATGGTTGGACCTCCTGGTCTCAGAGGTCAGCCAGGAGACAGAGGACCCCCGGGACCACCTGGATCAGATGGAAAACCTGTATGTACAGGACCTCAAACCTGTCATTTTGAGTACCTTAAAAACCCTAAACAAATGCATGCTGTCTGGTTTTTTGACTGTTCTCTGTTCAATTCAGGCACGAGAATTTTCAGAAGAATTTATTAGACAGGTGTGTTCAGATGTACTGAGAAGTAAGTTTCAAGGCTTCTTTACTGTTCTGCTCTTGTTTAAAGTGCTAAAGAAGTTTCCTGATAATTATAAAGATGCTTTCTTGAAAGCAAGATCAATATTGCTGATTTATCACTTGTTTTCCTGCAGGTGTGGAAATATATTTCCACACTACAGGATCCATACTTTACTGTCTTGTTTTCTAAAGGTATCATATTCTCTAAAGAGATGAAACTACTGTTGTGTTAGTGGCTAGGGGGCAATATTTTTATATTTTATTGATGCAACACTCTAACCAATTTTTTGTTTGAATTCTTCCAGCCCAGTTGCCTGCCATCCTCCAGAGTGGAAGGCTACAAAACTGTAACCACTGTCAGTCCCAAAGTGCTTCCCCAGGACTTCCAGGACCACCAGGTCCAAGAGGCCCTGAAGGCCCAAGAGGGTTTCCTGGTTTACCGGGAAATGATGGTGTTCCAGGGCTGACAGGCATCCCAGGTCGCCCTGGGGCTCGTGGGACAAGAGGTACTGCGTGCGTGTGTCATGGTGCTAATGGCCTTTTTGACTGTTTTCTGCTTCCAGTTTTGAATGGGATTAATGCAGGGTGGAGTAAGGGAATAGCTGGGTTTGTATCACAGAGTGTAATTGATGACGTGGTCCAATGTGAATGTTTCACCGCTTACAGAGAATGCATGTCAGAAGAGGAGAAAATACAAGAACACAACAAGATAGCTAGTGTTCAGTTCTACTATACTGAAACTTTGTTTTGATCATCTTAGAGAGTTCTTACTCTCATGTAAATGTTTTAAACTGCATTTACATTATTTCCTTTAGATCAAATATGCTTAGACATGGATTTTAGTGTATTTCCATGTTTTCTGGTTTCTTTTCTTCCAAACTTCTTTGTTTCTGCTGTTTTAAAGAACAGTATTTATTCACTGGCTCTTTACTATCTGCTAGGCTGATTTTTGGCATATGACAACCTTTATGCTCCCTCTGATTTCCTGGGGTTTTCTCCTTCCTTTCTTTTTGTCTCATAAGGATTTTTACTCCTTTCTTTATGCTTTTCTTAAACATTCTGGTTTCTTTTTAGGCAAGCTAAGGTTTATACTTTCAGGTAACTCATCCGTTCACACGTTCCAACTGATTTCTGTGATGTATTTGCAGACTTTAAGTTAAGTATGCATACATAGTCTGGAACTAGACCAAGAAACTGGGTGAAGTCCATAACTTGGTAACTGGTCCCAGCAGTGCCTGTGTTTCCTACAGCATCAAAATGATCAGGAAAGCTGTATGAAATGCAGCTGACTAGTAGTGTGCCAGAGGTAGACAGGCAAGTATGCAGTTTTGCTCTGGAGCTGACACTGACAGTTCTGGCTAGTCTGTAAGAATTCGAAAAATAGATACCTGTTTCTATGAAGAAACTGAATTTATTGGATTGTACTAGTGTAAGAGAGCACATGTTTTGCCCCTTTTAGTATTTCTTTGGTGGAGATTTAATTCTGCCACATGTTGTGGAAGATCAGTTATATAATCTGTGTTCCACAGGGACTGTGGTGAATACCTTATACTTACTTCATACCACTTCTTAAAAACTTTGCCAATGGAAAGGTGATGACAGCAAATTTCTTAATTGCCCATCATCTGTTCCCTCAACTCATAGTGGCTGTCTGCTTAACAGGTGCTACATCAGCTCTTAATTGAGTAGAATGATGATCATGTAGAACCCAGTTACACTGTGCAGGTTACAAGGAAATGTTTGTTTTACATCCCATTATTTGCTTTTGAACGATTTCATTTTTTAGTCAATAAGAGTTATCAAATGCTGACTTCCTAATTCATTGGATGAAAATATTCTTAGTGTACAAAGATATACATGTGTTTGTTAATTCACAGGACTGCCAGGGAAAAATGGCGCAAAAGGCAATCAAGGAATTGGGGTTCCTGGGATCCAGGGCCCGCCAGGACCTCCAGGTGAGGGATGGTTCAGCTGTGCAGATTCAGTGCATGCTTTTAATTTCCAAAAGAATGTGGTTTAGAAAAAAGTGTTGATAAAATTTGGAAAAATTTAGGTAGTTTTTACTCATCTTAATTACCATATATGGTTTATGGCTAATGCCTGTCTCTTGCATGCCTTTTAAATTGTCATATAATACAATATTTAATATAAGACAGGTCATGTAGAGACTGGTACCTGAGGCTGCTGTTTCTTGATAGATGGATCTGAAGTAATTCATTATCTGAAAACTGAGCCCTGATATAATCATGTGACTTTTAAGCATTGCTTAGTGAAGGAAAATGTTCTTCCTGACAGCAGTGTATTTATGCAAAACGCAAAGTCGAGCGGTTGGAAAAGATACTAGGGCCTGATCCAAAGCCAGAGAAATGAATAGAAATAGGACGACTGATTCATGCCATGGTGGTTCCAGATTATATGATAAAGTATAAGAATGTTCTAAAGTAGATTTTTATATTTCCTTTTAAAAGGTATTTTTATTTGAAGTGTTTTCCACATGCTTTAAAAAAAATCTTAATAAGCTCTCATGTTGTTTATGTAAACATATAAGCAGTTTGTGACAAGAAGTGCCTTTTTCAGAAAATGAAGTTTTCTTGATCTGCATACTTCATCAAAGAGCAGGGGGTTTGTGGGTCCATAATGGCTTGTATTTTCATTTAGTAAAAATATACTGTAATGTATTTGTTTATTGCATGTGTGTTGTTAAGGTCCTGAAGGTCCACCGGGTATGAGTAAGGAAGGACGTCCTGGAGAGCGTGGGCAGCCTGGTAAAGATGGAGATCGTGGCAGTCCGGGAATGCCAGGACCAGTTGGACCCCCTGGAATTTGTGACCCATCACTATGTTTTAGTGTAATTGTGGGGAGAGATCCATTTAGAAAGGGACCAAATTATTAATTTGTGATACAATAATTTAGAGGAATAGGTATGGTGCTTGTCTTTTATGGTCTTTCAAGTCTCAGGAAGGTGACCAGCAATAATCCCATAAGCAGGAACAAAAGTACCTCTGACATTATAAACATATAATGATCCCAGAGGTTATACATTCCTTTAGAAAAGAAACTCCAATAATTTTTTAGTAACTTGCATCGATTGAATCTCAAGTGTTTTAAAGAGATCATGTTCTAATAGGAATAAAATTAACTATAATATTTGATATTTAGTATTTAAGTGTCCTACCATACTCCTGTTACCACTGAAGTCCTTTGCAAAATTGCTGGAGATGCCACTGGGAGCAGGATTAGGCCTTAAATGGTATTGGTCAGGTATAAATTACTGTGAAATTTTTCACACGCAGCCGACATATACAGTATTTGATTTTGAAAGAATGTGGCTGGCTTTGACTTCATATGTGTGTGAATCTCATTGGCTTGTGTACATTTCATATGTCATAGCTCCAAGTGTTCTGTGAGCGAAAGCATATATCAGATTTTTATAAATTAAGAGAAATATGTGGACTTATTATGGAAGTAATATCACCTATTTTGCCATGCAACTCTTTGCTTAAAACCAAGGTGAAATGCAAGGGTAGAACTACTGGTTCAAGAAGGGCCAAGGTTTTATGGAAGACAGTACTGTCATCTACAAAAGGTTCCATGTAAAAATTCAACTTATATGAAAATAGCATTAAAAATAAGAAAGAACAAAAAACTGGTGTAGCTGGCTTTTAACTATGATTTGACAAAAATAAAAAATAAAAAATGTTTGCACAACCCCAATGTAACAGTTCTGCGTAATTAAGTATGAAGTTATATACCCTTTGCTGTTTCTCCCCAGGGACTGCAGTTGCCAAATTGAAGAAGTAGGTTTACAAGGAGAAAGGTCTAACTGCTGGCTGACTAGCTGCAATGTTTGTTACGCTGTTTCCTTTTCATTTTAAGCAAGCTATGTGTAATTTTCATTGTATGCTTTGCTAATGAGGTGTATTGCTTGCTTTTACATAAAGAGCAAAGGCAAAGTTCCCATGAGAATTTTAAATCTGTTTCTTAAATTAAGGCAATTGACGCTTTATAAGTGGCTTTTTCTAATGTGTTGGTTTTCTGTTGTCCTACTATCAGAGATTGGTAATATGCTTGACATTCAAGGTAAAATAAAATTTTGTAAAGAACTGGTGGTAGTTTGATAAGCGATTGCAAGTCTCACCTGTGTCCTGTGTCAGAGAGTGATGCCTGTAATACATGGAGGGATCGTTCCACCTTGCATCTCTTCCTTTTTTGCCCAAGTGTCCTTCCATTTCCTCTGGAGAAAGCACCATCCCTGGGAGCAGCACCCTTCTGCTGGGCTCCTGCCGCCTGTGGGGCAGGGACTGCCAGAGCAGCTGGCTGCACTGGGCCCAGTGACTGCTGCCTGCCCAGAGCTGCGTCTCGCGGAAGGGTGCTTTCAGTGAGTAGCTTAGCCAAACCACAGCGTTGGGTATAGTGGGGTGCAATCATTAGCATCTCCTAAAACCTAGTCTAAAACCCTCTCCAGCCTGTCCACGTCTTTTTTGTGTAGTGGGGACCAAAACTGAACACAGTATTCCA
>RSEF01000003.1:96197020-96285928 GCA_003993805.1 Himantopus leucocephalus | reverse complement strand
GGACTCTCTCCAGCAGTTCCCTGTCCCTCTTGAACTGGGGAGGAATTATTTTTCCCTAAGCACTTCTCTGACCATCAGGCAAACGCTGCAGTAGCTAATGCCGTTGTTTACTGTAAATGTTTTCCATACAGTTTGGCTTCAATAACATCTGCAGGCTGGAAACACTGGAAAACCCACCTACCTCTCAGGCTGAGGGTGATACAATGTTTTGTGAAACATTCAGTGGAAAGCAAAAGGGTATCAAAGACATTAACTCCAGCAAAACTTAATCTATTGTTTTATATTTGCATAAACAGATGAACTGCTTAGTATCAGTAGAAAGTTTCCAAATAGGAAAACACTTGGACCTCAGCTAGTTTGCTTTAATTAGCTGATACTTAGTTAACTTGTCCTTGTGACTTAAGATATTTCTTAGATATTATGTAAATTATACACTATTGAGACTAATAGAATCACCCATACTTTTAACATTGCCAGTTCTAACCCCCATTTTTCAGCCCGTTGTGATTTTCTGAACTGTAACACTTCTTCAGGGTAGTATTTTATATCCTGGCTGTGCCTCAGGCAGAAGTTTTTGGAAATTTTTGGCTGAGAAGGTTCAGCCATTTCCAAGGGAGCCTAGAGAAAATGAGTTATTTATTCCATGTTTAAAAAAAAATAGATCTGGGATCTTTTCTTTGAATGACTCTTTCTGTCTGGCGCTCTGAAGTTAGGATTTGAAATCATGCTGAAGAGGAATGGGTAAGAAAAGGCAATTTAGAGTCAGAATATGACCTTTGTTTCTCATGGGAAAATCTGTTACAGGCCTTCACAAAATCGCTCCTTGCACACAGACGCTATAATCTCCCTTGGGTTTTGTAGCAAATGTCTCCAGAGAGAATATTTATGCCAGAGAGGGCACGCAGCATCCCCGCAGCATGAATGAGAATGCTGCCCTCTGTCACTGTTCCCGTGCGTCTCAGGTTGGTCTGTGAAATGCGACTGAGCATACGTCAGTCCATGGGAGTGCAGCCAGAGATGGGAAAGGAGCAGGCTGGATTCATCACTCCCCATTTCAGACGTCTGCGTCTATGTCAGCCACTGCGTGCTGCTCCCTGTATTGGCTTTCTTAGGCACAATACATATCATCTCTTTTAAAATCTTAAGATGAGCTGCTGCCAGTGGGTGGGGTAACCTAGCTAAGATATATATACTTCTAATCTGGATGAATCTGACGACTCCAGTAAGAGAACAGGATATGCAGTTCTGGAGAAGGAAACTGGGGCTGGCTGAGCATGAAAAGGGTTCATATTCTCAGCATAAATTGGTTTCAGGTACCTTCTTTTTCTTGACAGAGGAGACTTTCTAACAATACCCAGAGGCACCTCTGTACTTTTGGCATCAGGCACTGTCCTCAGAGTAGCTCCTGCAGCTTAGTGACAATCCTGTCCCCCAGTTCCTGAAAAAAGCAGTTTCCTTGGCATGCTTGGAGTATGCTGGTCCACCTTGAATAGGAATTCACTGTTCCTTAAGAACTCCTAAACTACCACACATGTTTAAGAATGGAAGAAGTCTCTTTTATTCTGTTAAGATAAAGGGTTCAGGATTCATCTGCACGAAGGGAAACAGTTACCAAAAGACAGGACAGTGATATGCTGTTGGAATTTAACTAAGCTGTTTTCTCTCCAGCTTGTTGTGAGCCTTAGGAGGGAGAGTATGCTCCTGCAAGAATTGTCCTGGGCAGAATGAAGCCTAAGAAAACCATCCTAAAGCTACCCCAAAACGTCTAAATTCTTACCTTGCATAAGAACAGAACACAAATGTTTTCTCAAAGGCTGCCCTTCCCTCTATTTCGTAGTTTGAGGAAGTCCATTGTATTACTTTAAACTACTGAAACCATGTGCCGATATGAGCAAATTATTTTTTAACTTATTAGAGCTCACCCTTTATTTTGGACGTTTGGGATTTTTTATGCTCTCCTTTCTTCATCCTTTTATTAGGCAGAAAATATAAGTATTGTGACATTTCTTTCCCTTGTTTTAACTGATGTCTCTTCTCTTTTGTAGCTGCAATGTGCTGTAGGTTAACTGTCTTTCTTAAGTGAGCTCAACCTCGCCTTCTCAGTTAGCTTTTTCAGATCTACTATTTCACAAATTACATCTCTCAAGAAACAATTATTATATCAATATCTTAATAGCACTGTAGAAATCAACTTGTCTGCAACAGTTCATAGAGAGCAATTAGTCTAAATAAACATATTTTATTCCAGAATTGGAATACTCTACTACTCTACTCTCTACACTGCTTTAGGGAACTGTTCCAGTGGGGTCTGTCACACAGAATGGTATCACGGTCTAGAAATAGCCTGTCCTGTGTATGAAAAGTTGTTTATATCTATATCTCTAAAGAATTTCATTAAAATGATTGCCTAGATTGTTTTTTTCCTACTTTTCTATTGCTAAACATAAAATGGAAGCAAAGTGTTAGACAAAGGCAAGTTGTTTCTGTGAAATAGCTTCTTGTGATGACATTTCCAACTGATCAGAGACCTGCCAGAGGTCTGGGCAGGTTAGGGTAGCTGGTAACGTTGCTTTGTGGTTCTAAGCAGGTTTTAATGCTCTTGCTGATACCATATAAATATTACAAGAAGACTTACTCTTGAAACCAGTTAAAAAATCAACTGTGTCATTTGGGGGTATATTTGGGTCTATATTCCCTTTGTTGTTGCTGTAAAAGATAACACAGCACTCCTTTAAATATACGTTTCCTGTCTCCCATAAAAATCTTGGCTCTTAGTTTGCTTTCATGTTACCAGAAGAGATTAGTTCCAAATGACATTAAGAATCAAAGAAACTCAGCAAATTAAGGTGCCTTGAAAAATCTGTGAAATAAATCCAGTATAATGGGTTGTTTGGTCTTGATAGCAAAACAGAACAAACAAAACCAACATCCCATGTCTGCTAAAATTTCAGTATGGTGCTGGAATGGAGGTCAGAGCTTCCTCGATATGAAAAGGAATCCTGTTACGGGGATAAGTAATCAACCACCTGGGAGAATATAAAACTAAAATGAGAGGTGTCCACGGAGACGCAGCAGTGCTGCCAAGTTAAAGATTTAAATCCAAATAAAATATTACAGTAGTCTCAGGTGATAGCATCCATAGAAGTTTGGACCTCATTAGGGGAATTGAAAAGCTTAGAGCTGTTTCCAGTAATAACACTCAATTTAGTTGGTTAAATTAAAGCCAAACTAATCTCCTTTCCATGAAGTGTTTGAGCAAGTTGTAGAAAACTCCCCCATCAGTTTTCTTGTAGGAGAGAGAGAAGTCTCATATAAATAGCACTGCAAGACTGAACTCAAACTCTTTACACTGACCTGGCAATTCCCATTTACACTTTGGTGTGGTCATATCTCTTCACCTATTAAACAAATCTAAGACCTCACTGTTTCATCCTTCATCAGATCTTATAAAATCAAACTTGTGGAGAGTGTTTGGGTTCATGAGTGTCAGCTTTACTCTTGTAAAGAGAGTGGTGAGTTCATGATTTCAACAGAAGCTGGTGGAATTTGGTTTGAAGGGACTGGAGTAGAGTTTTCCTTTTCATGTGGCGTCTTCGGTGTTTTTTCATGTAGTCCTCAATCACTTATAAAGATTCTTAGGAAACATTTAACTAGCTAGAATTAAAACGAAGAGATGACTTTAAAGGAACTATTGAAGTAAGAAACAAGACATGTTCCATACATTAAAAGTTGGTATTAAACTGAAAATGAACCAAACTAAGCAAAAGCTATACTTCTTCATAGTTCAAGGAATACTGAATACAGAAAATGACTCTGTACCGTGCATGGGAATATCCTTCAGCAAAGCCTTTTCTATGAACCATGCTCACAACATATCAGTCAAATTATAAATTCCAGTGTTTATTCGTGATTAAACTTAGTGTGCATCTCAGTCTTGGTCTAGCTGGCCTTAAACAGTACTGGTTTTTCTCACTCTCTGTAGTTTTCCATGTAACTTCTAAAACAAGTGTCAGTGGTACAGTGAATTTGTTTGTCCAATTTTCCTTGCCATTTTTGAAGATATATATAGCCAGACTGAATACATTGTCTATGTTTAGATTTACCAAGAATTTAACTCTAACTAAAATTAGAGCACTAGAGCAAATGTGAGCTTCATATCATCATAATAAATTGAAACTTGTGAACACCATGAAGGCAAAATTACCTTGTTTTGTATACAGAGTTTTAGCAATGCATAGAAATAAATCTTGAAACACATGACATGTCTGTTGGACCTTTTTGTTACTTACTGTATTCTACAACTTATCCTGGATCCAATAAAGTACTTAAGAGGAATTGGCCTCAGTGAATTTCAGCATGTGTTTAAAGGTTAGCATATGCTGGAGGGCTTTGCTGAACTGGACATCTTGCTTGTGTCCTGTGATTTATCATTCTTTTATTAAGCTTTCCAAGTTTCTCATGCTTGTCGCCTTTGCTTTCAAAGCTTAGATAATTTCTTACTTTAAAAATACTCATTGCTTTTGGTAAGTAGTGTAAAATTTCACTTTTCAAAGCAAAAAGTGTCCCATGGAAACTGTGTACAGCAAGGATGAGAAACGCAGGATGAGAAGATCAATCAGAACTGTTGAGTCAACAGGACCAAACTCAAGAAACTGCTTTCTTATCTTCTGTAATAAGGAGGCATTTTACTATAAACTGGCTTGTTTCTTCAGTGTGCTGCCACCATCATGTCAAAAAACCTCCAGTGTGGTCCATTTGAAGCTTATTTGGAAATGTGCTAATTGTACTCGGAGATGAGGACAGAGTTCCGCAAACATGCAGAAATGAAGATGTTGCACCATTAAGGATCCAGACCCCCTCAGGACTATTCTTGGGTAAGTTATGGCTGCTTTCCATAAGAGGAATGGAAGGTTACATGCATAGGTGCTTCAAACTGATCTGTCCAAGTTTCTGCTACCCTGCATGTGTCCACAGGATCCACAGGCAGTGAAGTTTAGCTGGCCTATATTGTTAATGAGGGAAAAGCTGTTGACTTCAGGTTGCAAAACTTCGGCTTGACATGTCAGTCTTGCAGGTATGGTCATGTTGTCACTGAGTGGATTACAGTGATTTCTGAAAAAACAGTTTCTGCCTCGGACATAGATGGGCAACTGAATGGTGGGATTGTGCTGTACGGGTTGGACTTAGCAGCCTGGGGTGTGACAGGAGCAGAAAGGCTCATTCCCATGCCATGGATGTTTCCTTGCTGACTTACCCAGGCAGAGCGTGATGGAGACATTACCCATAATACTCAAAGTCTTGAGTAACCTACGCACATATCTAAAATATATTCTTATAAATGCCTTAATAGCTTGAAAAGTTGTAGAGAAAAATAAATTAAATAAACAGCCTTGTTTAAAAATAAAATAGCAAAAAACTTTTGTAGAAAGTTCAAAGATTAAGCTGATATTCCATGTCAGATATACCCTATTTTGTGCAATAGTTGAGGCCATTTATGTTCCTCAAAGTAATCTGTTACATAACACATAACAATGCTCACCTCACACTGATTTGTTGATTTAGTGAGACCTTGTTTAGCCAGTACTCTTTTCCTTTCCATGTTTTTTTCCTTCTCCTTATTAAACTTTCTTTTTGTCCTTTACAAAGTCCACTGATACACAAATTGAAGTACCATGAGGTAATTAAATACATTTATTTTTCTAAAAAGCAGTTGATCCAAAGTCATCTTCAACACTCATTCTAGATAATAAATATTACAAGTAAGCTGTACTCATTTAAAAACTCCCCTATAAAGAGCTCAAGCTAGCAATTCTTGTTGAGAAAAAAATCCAGTGGAAGCTGCGCTGTTGAAAGTAATGCACACTTAGACCCCAAATAATCACAAAATCATAATATGATTTCACCTTATTCAGTGCTCTTGAAATTGCTAATTGAAGAAATTAAGTTTAGGAATGAATCATGTGCTTACTCAATACGGCACATTTGTGAAACTAATTTCTCATTTATGCTTTATTCCTATTGTATAGAGAGTCTAGAGATTTTGGTGGTGGTTTTTTTTTTTTNGTTTTTTTTTTTTTTTTAATAACCATGTATAGCTCTCTTAAACTGTGAGAGTCTCTTTGGAATATAAGCCTGTTTATTTTATTGTGCTCTGTTTAGTTATTCTAAAAAAAAGTTACAGACACATAATTGTAGCCATCTGTTGTGTTTTAAGTCCAATCTAGCCCAAAAGTCAAAAAAGTCATGGCAACAACTTATAAAAACAATGGCAATAATATGAACTCACTATGGTTACTGGTGAACCTTTATTTCTCCCCTCAAATGAAGTAAGTTTCCTCAGAGAATTATTTTAATGTTTGATTTATTTCTTTATTAAATTTGCCCACAGTACGACCAGCTTCTCTATCAAGATTGTCATATAGCTGTCTCCTTGATAGTAAATCTGTGTTTCTCCAAAAAGGTGAGTTCTGTTATTATACAAACCCAAGCTCTAAGGGAAACCCCAGTGCTTGCCATATATTACTCTAGTATAAACTAGCAAGCAGGATTAAGATTGTTTAAGAAAATTTATTAGTGAGGCTGAATAATATTTATCATATAGTATATTTAACCCATACTCTGACAGATTTAAAATTCATTATTTATAGATTTTAGATATTTAATGTGTCTGGTTTAATAATTCACTGAGATATTTAGTAAATAGTTTCTTCAATGAATTTCATCAAAATGTCAGTGACTTTTATGAGATATTGTTAATTTTCAGTATTATTCTGTCTTCTCAATGTATTCAGTTTGTAAGTGTACCACAGTTATTTTAACCAAGAGCGATGCATTGCATATACCTAGGTACTTGTACTGTGAACAATAAATGGCACACGTGTGTTGAAAATGACCTCTAGATGTATTGGATAACGTCAGATAGATGGATGCTTTCTGCTACTGCAGATTGTTAACATGGTATATTTCATTAGTTCCCTTTTCTCTGTATTTATGGAAGAATCACATGATAGAAATCCATGCACAGCTGTTTTTACCTAGTTGTTCACACACCTACCTCCTTTTTAACAGAAAAGCTGAAGAGTGTTTGGGGAGCAGTGCGGTCCTTTTAGGAGAATTACATGGCACAGGATCCCAGTCATTTCTAACTCCTTGAGAAAGGTGAGGATGCCCAAGGCATTAAATGTATCCTGGCTGGACCCATTTCTCTCTTTTGACTACGAAGAGTCCAGCCTTCCAATGATCATAATCTGGAACCTTGTGCAGTGCTTACCATTAGGCAGGATGGATATGACGCCAGGCCACCTCCAGACAGATGGTGGTCCAATGTCAGAAATCACATTTCCTCCAGGTGATTGAGCGGTGGGCATTGCTGTCTGCCCTAAAAAGCTCCCTAGTAGTCACCAACAGGGAACTGGGTTGTTTTTGTCAAACCAAATCAGGAACAGTGGCAGTAAAGTGAAGAGGGAAAAAAAGAGATCAGTTTCCAGGTGTTTAAGCCACCTCCGTGGGAAATAAGAGGAGATGTAAGTAATGCTTGTAGATTGTTTCATTTAGCTAGCAATAATGTAAATAAAGTGGCAGGTATTTCACATTGCTGTAAATGGGAGATATAATAAGAAATGCAAATGATGGTGCATGTGCAAACTTCGTTCACAACTACGAATGTCATGTAAGAGCCAACTGCTATTTTTCACTTCCCATTTACTGAGTTAATTAAGATCTTGTGTGGGTGGCTTTGCTTTTACTCCTGTTTTTTTTTGATAAGTATGTCTGCTGAACTTGGGAGTGAATGCACTCTCATTAGTATCTGCCTCATACTACCATTAAAAGTGATGGTGGGGACTTGCTTTTACAGGTTATTGCTAACTTTCTTTTTTCAAGAGTGTACAAAAAATACCGGTTTGTAACCTAAAGATGATGTATTTACAGAGTGATAGTCACCACAAAGATTTGGACCAAAATATCAACTGTAACTTCTTTTTTCCTGGGAAACTTTTACTGAACAATTATTTATATGGTCAGACTTTCCCTGTATTTTCTTGAGTTACAATGAAAAACTTTCTATACAACATCATCGCTCATTTAGGAGTCCTTGGAGACCCTCCTCCCTTTTGATCTCATACTTTTGCTTCTATCAGACTTCTCATTCTCTCCCATTTGAAGTAATTGTCCAGGTATTCATCATTATTTCTTGTCTGTGTATGCATTTGTGCAACTGCAACTGTCTGTAACCGCTGTCTTTTGATTCTTAATGCCTGAAGTTATCTGGTTTGATACGTTCCTTTTATTACCTTTTATCAAAAACCACAGTAACTAAAAATCATCTTGTTTTTTTCCTGTGCGTTTCTTTACTGCTTCATCATACTAATCTTTCTCAGGCTTCTTGTATAATTTCTTTAGAAGCAGGTCAATGTGTAGAAGTAGGTCATGCCTGTGGTTCAGAAGGCAAAAGTGCATGTGGCTGTGAAAAAGAACCTGTGCCAGACTGGAGTCTGATCAGTAGCGCTGTTGGTAACCTCATGTGGTCATCACCCACACGCAGCTGGGACTGCCTCATGCAACTGCAAGAGGTTGTGATATTTTGGATACCGTGTCGTCAGTGAGTGAAATAGTTTTAGAAAAAAGAAAGACCTCAGGACATTCTCACTATGCAGCTCATAAAGCTGAAATACTGATGGCACTAATTTAAATGCAAGTGGGGTGGTTTGAGATGACTTAAAAACAAGGTTATTTTTTAAAAAATTAGTACTCCTGAAGATCAGAGGCTTAAGTTTCTAATCAAAGATCTCATCTGTTAAGCAGGTGGTCATACAAACCATTTGAAAAGTATTAGCAGGATCAAAATATCACAGTTGTGTGTTGCAGTGTTTGGAATGTCAGTTCTCTCTAAACCTCTCTCTCCCATTTCATCTCTTTCAGTCTCTGGTTAATATTAATCTGGGCTAATGGTGCAAACATTCTGGGTGTGATGTAACAAGGCATAAAAGCGTGTTCATAATTTGAAGTATTTGAGTCGTCCTTTTAACTGATAAGCATATGATTAAGTGCTCTGCTGGAATGGGGCCAGAGTACATTTTACTGCTGGCTAGAATGAGTTTGCTCGCGCGCTATAATGCACACCTTTAATTCTGACTCCATCCCTGCGCGGGATGGAGTTGGTACATTGTGGGCCAGGTTGTTACCGCATTAAACAGCCAGACAGCGTTCAAGCCATCCTCCAGTGCCGCACACACAAAAAAAAAGACATAGAAATCGTGATCTGTGAGTGAATAAAGGAACCAGTCCAATTTCCACAGTTCGCATGAAGGGAAAATCTCCCACTGACTTAATTAGGTGCACTGCCTGACTAAAGCCTGCATGATTTGGCCAACATTTCCTATCATTCCAGTGTTATGACAGAAGTCACCAGAACAATTCCAGCTGAGAAGTAGTCATGCTCCACACTTCATTCGCAGAACAAATGGAGGATGGTTGCAGAACCTGCACATGGATTGACAATAGCTAATGACACCACATAATCCTGTTGTTCAGCTCCTGTTGAGCTCTCAGATTTAATGACCCTTCTATTTACACAATGACATGAGACAGAAAAGGTTTCCTGTCAGGTAAACAAAATGAAGCTTTTGTTCTCAGCTCTTGTACATTTTGCATAGGAAGTTCTATTTTGACAAATCCTGTAAAAATAGTATTTTATTTCCAATAGAAACCCTTAATCTTTTATTACACTTATATTTTTTCTGTCATTGATTCGTGGTGGCAGAGATTTCGTTTCATTAGTTTCTTATTTGCGCATCATTCTTGTGAGACTGATACTTAATTCTGGTTTCTAGCGATCACTCCCCATAGTATTTTTTGTTATCTCTCTTTTCTTCTTCAATAGCTCTAAACTTGACAATAACTCAAGTTCACATTACCAGACGCTTCAAGAGGAAGAGCTCTTGGTTTTCAAGGATTTCGGTGTCTGTAGCTGTCCTTCTCTTAACCGTAGAAGACAGAATTATCCTCTTTTATTTGCTTTTTCTGTCACATCTTCTTTTAATAAATATTATTTCTGAAATACATCTTTTTTTTTTCACATTTTTTGCTGTTTTTAAAAGGCCTTATTACCTTACCTTCTATAGCACAAAATAACAAAGTGCTGCAGTCAAATACATACTCCTAGGAGATGGACTCTACTGGTTTCTGCTTTCACCTTCGTAGTCGTCCTTTTCTGGGAATTAGAAAAAGACCCCATCCCCCCCCCCAAACATATGGAATTGATAAACATGATGTCAGGGCAATCAGTCTAGTCAGTTTGGATAAAGGAGTCAGATGATGGGGCTGGTGTTTTCTCTCTTTTTCATTGTCACACACAGTCTGTTTGTTGGTCCCTCTCATTTCCTGCGTGATGAAATATTGCTTGAGCCATATTTGGAGGATCAGATAAAGAGGTGTTTTAGCATATAGCCAAGCAGAAAAAAAAAAAATGGAACTGAACCTACAGTAGCACTAAATGCAATAATTCT
This sequence comes from Himantopus leucocephalus, assembly GCA_003993805.1. Taxonomy (NCBI): domain Eukaryota; kingdom Metazoa; phylum Chordata; class Aves; order Charadriiformes; family Recurvirostridae; genus Himantopus; species Himantopus leucocephalus. Next base: position 96,275,423 of record RSEF01000003.1, on the reverse strand, counting down.
TCATTATCAGTCCTCAAATCTACTGGCTTTTCTAAATCCCCGTGATCGCACCCCACCCTGCTTCCTTGCTCTTACGTCCGCAATTCTGCTCAGGTCCTCCTGCCCCTGGACAACCCAGCTGAGAGGGCCCCTTCCCTTGCATTGCATCAGCTGATTGGAACTTGCTTGAAATCTCACCTTAAAAGCTTCCCTCTTTCTCATGGTTAAAAGCAGAATGCAAGTCAGCATCCAGAAAATGATCCACCACCACATCAATTGGATTTTGCTGTTCCTGGAGACCTTACTGGACCTTGGCTAGATGTGGGCATCCTAGGCTCAGATTCCGGTCTTTCTGGTCATCCCTATAGTTTATCATTTGTTCACCAGCTTTCCTGCCTGAGCATTATCACTGAAGCATATTTTCCAACCTTTTTTCCTCACGCAGTTGAGATCAATGCCACCTAATAAACAGCTGGTGAAGAGTGATATTTGAGATATTTGAAACCTCAAATATAGATATTTGAGAAAGGCCTGTGGTACAATTTCTGTGCATTTTCTATGAATTTTCTTGCTGCGTGTTTCTCCCTTAAATTTTTCTTCACTTTACATTTGTTCTCCGAGGACACAAAATAATAACAAATACTGTATTTCCATCTTCATTCAGCTGTTTGGCCATTATTATAACTCTTTGGTAATGTAATACTGATAGCTGTTTCAGGACCCAAAAGAAAATCACAAGACAACGCCATTATTTTCTTGCTATTTTATTTTCCAAACCATGTAGTGGTAGATTATCTCCTATGCTCTTTTCCCTGTGCTGCACGTGGAAGATCCAAAGAAAGCAAAGACTTGTTGAAGGTCCTCTTGGCAGGAGGCAAGCTTCTGTACGAGGAAGCAGGGAGAGATCTGCTGGTAAGGCTGATTCCTTTATCTCTTTTCTTAGCCTGGGATTGTGTTGGAGAAAAGAAAGGAAGTGACATAATTAACTTTGATAATCTCTCTGGTTGGTAGACAGTCCTGGGGGAAAATGACTGAATAGTGTTTGTTACAACAGTAACGTTCCAAGGCCAAGCAGAGAGAAAGAAAGGGGCAGTGAGCAATGCTTTCAGCCAAGTCTTTGCTGTACCCACGGCCAGTCAGGCAGAGAAAAAAAAGAATAATTTTAGAAACATATTCTTTTAGTCCTGGACTGCTTCAATTCATATTTTTTCAGGAAAAATTGTTAAACACCTTTATCGATCTCATTTGTGTATGTGCCTGTGTGGTACTACTACCACAGCATGTTAAATTACATGTGTGCTGGTGTGACCTGTTTAATTTTGTGCATATCAAGGTCCTTGTGTGAATACCGAATTACCACCACAGTTTTCCTGTCAAAATTAGATAAACAATGCTTGTAGACTGTACATGTAAAGAGCTGATGCTGTTTGTTGCTGTTGGCTATGGGAGGACACACACTCCAGCAACATGAAGAACAACTGAAAAGAAATCAAGAAACAAAAGTGAAGCCTGAAAACTGATGGAGGACGTTTGTAGCAGCAACTGCTGCGGAGGGAAAGGGTGAAGGCACGGCGGGCAAGGGGAGCATGGCCTGCAGCGGCAATAAGGTCTGGTGGTGCTGGGAGGACCAGCACCCCATTTGGCCTCACTCCGCCACCCATCCAGCCTCACTCTCACCACCAGTGAACAGCTCAGGCTCCTCAAGCTGTTGTGTTCCGTGGTTTTTACTCCAGCCACATGTAACTAAAGGAGCTTGTATGCAAGTAATAAATACAGCTTGGTGTACAGGAACTGAAATTCTCTGTAGCATCTCCGCAGAAATGCCACATGGCAGGAGCTGCGGTGATGGCCTTGTCAGGGCAGCATAGAGAAGGTCCACGTGCTTTGGTGTCACTGGGTAAGAGTCTGCAGGACCTGACTAGGGCATTAGAAGAGCATAGCCAAAGAACATCCTTTCTTATGGAAAGTCTGCGTAGTACAGATTAAGGCAGATAACGCAGATACTATAGTATCATACTTCTCAAAGACCTAAACTGTAAACTTTCCTGGTCACAGATGAGAGGAACAAAAATCTCCATTAAAAAATATAGAACAACTGAAGTCACCAAAAGACAGTTAATAATGACCTATAAAATGCATGCAATCTTCCAGTCAACAATATAAAATTTATTTAAAATATTTAACCAAGAAAGACTACTAGAGGCAAGAGTCTCTTTTACAAGGGTGTCCTGGCAAGAGGGGCGGCATAACAGTCAATTATTACAAACAAAATCCAGGTTTCTTAATTAAAATACAAAATACTGGCTCTGCTGCGTAGCCTGTAATAAGTTATGTCTTGAGAAGACTGTAATTATGCTGGCGCCTGCTAGTGCCGCCATAGTTAAGTCTGTCACCATTTCCATTATAAACCCCATTTTTAAGCAATTTATAATGTAGCCATAAAAACATAATTTTAGATTGAAACTTGGCAAAGAAATTCCTAGACCGAAAAGTTTTGGTTTTTGTTTTTTTTAACACAAATAATCTGTTTGGTCATCTTCATGTTTTTTAGGAGAGCACTAAACAAGCCAGAAGTTTTATGGTTTTGAAGCTTTCTGGCCATCCTGTAGTATAAACATATTTTCTTTTTTCATCTGCATCAAGAGGACCCTTCATTGCTTGGAAGCAGAGGATTTTAGCTCATTGAAGGTCCATAAATACAGGAAAACAAACTTCATGATTCTTTACAGAAATAGTGAAGAATGATTAACTTTGAATTACAATGAAGAAATGAGAACAACTAGATATTAGTTAACTTTGGGCTTCAGAATAAATCATTGCAAGATGTTTCTGCCATGAGACTGACCTCAGCTTTCCAGCCCCCTTCTCATGCCAGAGGAAGATGTGGCCAGAGCCAGAGGCAACAGCATCTCAAAGGTCTCGCGTGAACAACAAGGCTGAGGCTGAAGCTCTCCCAGCAGCCCATTGTGTCTGCTGCTTCTAGCGATGCTCACAGGAGGATAAGGAAAATATCTGTCTGAAAGGCATAGAAAATTCTCATTACTTCATCCCAATGCACATTTTATCACCAAAGGGTGATAAAGAGGAGAAAATGAGCACAGAAAATATTGGGCATCTGCTCTGAGAAATTGCCATGAGAAGGTACACCTGTGTGCTTGGGCTATGCGACAGTAAGCTATACCTGTTAAGCACTGTTGATATAACGACTGAGCGAACTGAAGAAATTCCCCATGTATCATCCTAATCTGAGCTATGAACGAACAAGATCCAGTTTATTTTTATGATCTAATGCTGAGTTTCTAGAGAGGCAGATATATTTTTTGATGAGTAGCACTGAACAACAAATAGTAAAATCTATGAAAATATCATTGTGAATCCACTTCCCAAAGGAAAAGACTGCTCTGCAGTCCCAGACTACATCTGTAACTGTCTTATAATTTACATGGCTTAACTAGAATTCCTCCAGGAAATACCATTTGTTCCAAATTAAAGCTCTGAATGCTAAAGAAGGAGCACTGAAGGTAGTAAAGCTAAAGAAGCAGAAATGAAGGACTGCTCGCTTGTGTGTCTCTACCATGTTCAGATTACAGTGCAGTTTCGGATGCAAAGGTTGCGATGTAAACCATGCACCTCTTGCCTAAGCCTGGTTCACAAGGGACATGGATTGCTCTATTTAACATCATGCAGATCTTGTTTTCAGATCTGTGGCTACATAAAGAAAAGTTTAGCAGCTAAAGTGATCTTTCAACTTCAATATACAGATTTTAGTGCAAAGTAGGTATATATCTTCTCCAATATTTCATTTTTTCTCAACCACTGTAACAAAGCTCTGAGGGAAACAACTGGGTTGTCTAGGCCAGCAGCATAAGCTGGCTTTTCACTTTATTCCTTTGCTTTGCCAGCTTAAGAAATTTTGGCCTGAACAGACTGTTGTAGCAAATTTTGGCAACGATTACCCATTGTTGATTAAATAAATTTCATCAGCTGTGGCCAATTGTAATCATTTTGCAAGATAAAGGCATTACATGCTAGAAGGGAGTATGGTCTAACGAGAGAAATTCAAGAAACCAATATTTTATTTTAAAGAGTTTTCTTGACTTGTGTCATGGCCATTGCTACCACACTGCTACCGCACGGTGGCTAATTTAATAGACCCAACCCTGGAGAGTTTAAATGGTTTCTGTGGTGTGTTCACACACCTGCCTGTCCCAATGCAGCTTGGTTGCTACCTTATTTTGGTTTGTTATGATGATAATTTAGTACAAACACACAGGATACAAATAACAACCTTTCTGACATCTAGTACAGAAACAGTGCCAGCAAAACACCCTTTGCTAATATCACTGTACAATTTGCAAAATCCCTGGTATCATACTGCTGCTTCTTAGCCGAGTCTGACGTTGTCTGTTTTCCTGAAAAAGCTGTTGTGGTGAAGATCTTACAGCATTTTGGGGTCTTACAGCTGGGTTGCTGCCAGTTCCTCAGCTGGCTCTGAGCTGCCTCCCTGATGGGTCACCACGCCTGAAAAAGTCCATGTAAAAAGATCAGTCAGCACACACTGAAGATTTTAGGGTGCGCGTAGACTAGCAGTGGTCCCAAACACATCTTTTTTTTTTTCGCAATCCTCCTCCAACAGCAAGAGATGACTGGTCTCTCAAGGACTATGTGATTCATGGCAGTGCTCTCTTAATTGAAAGTACTGGAGCAGCAGCTCCTCTTTTACTGCCTGAGAGGCCAGCTGATCTCTTACAAAAGGGGAAGCATTGCTAAACAAAGGAAGTCATTTTAAAAGAAGAAAATAACATCTGTCTACAGATATGTGTGGAGGGAAAGAAGAAATGTGAAAATGGAGGTGGTGGGGGAAAAAGGTTTAAAGTTTAAAAAGCTGAAAAGAAAGTCCATGTGGGATCAGAGGCAGCACATCCAAGCGGGAGACTAAGCGTAGAGAGAGGTAATGGGAGGAAGTATAGGAAAGAAAGGGAGAGTGAGTATAAAACAAAGCACAGGAAAAAGGTATAAAACCACCAAAACTAATATAAAGAGCTTGAGAGGCTGCTGCATCATCCAATTGCCAGTAGAGGTGCTAAAGCCACGGCTATAGAACTTAGTAGCAAAATGCTCAAGGGAAGAAATAAATCCTATATTTAGATAGGTAGAGTATTTCACGATATGAACGATAGTGCAATACAGCTACTTAGAAGGCATCCGTTTAGGAATGAATTTCTATACGTATCTGTAGCTGAAAACAGAAAGACAGACAGCAAGAGGCAGAAGAGGTTTCCTGAAAGAGCACTGGGGCCAGCCCGGGAACACCACACAATGCTTATGGCCGTGCTGCAGCCAGAGAACAATGAGACTAGCAGGTACCAGTCTGCAGCTGGGGCATAGTAAAACCCTTCTACAAGCTGAGCCAAGAATAATCTTCTTTAAAAGTGCTCCGCTTTCCTACTTACAAATGTTGCTCTTGTCCAAGTGTTTTGTATTTGCCTCAGTGCAGTTCCTTTTNTTTTTTTTTTTTTTTTTTTAACTAATTAAAGGCTTATTGTAAACCAAAGGGGATTTCTGGGAGCTCTTTGGGTTTGTAAATTATGCAAATGACAGCACTCTGATGTTGGATCATACTATTAATTGTATATTTTGCGGTTCAAGTATTCTGAAGAGTATGTGTGAAACAAGTTTTTCTTTTTTTCCCCAGTCCTTGAACACAGTAAGTTAAAAAAAAACTCTTCAGGCAGATTGCAAAATTATTTTTCTCCATTTTCTTAATGTTAAAAAATAGTAGATTTTTAATGCTACAGACTATTCTGTGCTGATAGCTTTACAACATTGTGTGTGTACTATGAATAGAACAAACTTCACAGATGATTATACTTAAAGCTGGAGGTCTTTCTGTAAATTTTAAACAAAGTGTTCTATTAAATGCCATCTATAAAATGCTTGATGACTTACCTCCTAGGCTGATTTGTGATTTTGCCTGAGCTTTTGAAATCCTGGACAAAAAACTCTGGCTACAGGAAACTGATTGGTAACTGAGTAAATTGCACTATAATCTAAGTATTGAACACTTCTACAGAGCAAGTATTAGTTTGCAATGCGTTCCTCTGCCTGCAGCACAAAACAGAAGTGCTCTTTATATATAATGCTTAACGATCCCCAGGAATATGTGCAAAGAGTATAAATGTTGGGTAAAACCCCAGTGGTTATCCTAAAATTCCGCCATGGCTGAGGAGCACAGATACCTTTGTAGTTCAGGACAACTCTCTTTCCATCCTGATAAGATGTTAAATAAAGTAATAACATTGAACAAATTTTCTGGTCCACAAATGGTAGTGTTTCTGCATCTGAAATGATTAATCTCTATCAATTAGCAAACGCTGCAAGATTTTCTGGAATAAAAGGGGTTTATATAGATACGCAACATTTACAAATATCATACTCAATTTATGTCTCAACTGTGAATTTCTGCAGCTAATTCTACCAATTTTCACACTCTGTCCGCTACAAATAGAATTCCCTTTGCATTAGGAGGTGTAGGTTTCATCGATACAGAAGAATATGTTTCTGGGTTTTTTTATATGTTTGCAGGGTAAGAATATAACTTTCATACAACATCCAAGTCAATTAAAAAAAAAAAATAAATAAACATAAGTGGAAGATACCATACATGTTTTGTTCATTGGACATTTGGAACATATGAACATATGCATACTTAGATGGAAAGGCTCATGTGGACACCTCATGCAGTCCGTACCACTGTAAATCCAACATAGATACAGGGAGTATATCAGGTATGCCTAACTCTGGAGTCTGTGTAATGTTTCTGCCCTGGGAAAAGTCCAGAAGATTTGCTTTCTTTTTGCTGTGGAGTCTTTAATTTTCACTTCTAATGATTCTCCTGCTTTCGTCAAACCTTTTCAGAGACGTACCTTTTCCAGCACTAGCCTTGCAGAGAGATAACAAGGACAGACTTACACATTTTTAATGCTGGATCATCTGTTTATGAATAATACTGGTCTGAATGCCAAATTTAGCTGGTCATTAAGAGGGAAATAGCCAGCAGAATCACTCAGCTTGCCTGCATAACTTTCAGATTTAGGCTGCAAATATTTTGGAAAGGATCTGCATTTTAGCCTATTTTGCATGTGTCAGACAGTCACAGAGAACCATTGCAGTGGGAAATCACTCTCAGTTGACGTGATATTGAGAATCTAGAGGCATTCTGCATTCGGTAGCCATCCACTGATTTTGTTTTTGAGTAGTGGACACTGCTTATAAAAACAATCCGACCTTTAATGCCTGCAGTGACCTGCTGGATAGTTGTCTTTTTTTTCACCATTGAAGTGTTACGATCCATTGGAATCCGAGATTGGCGTGGTCTGGATTCCCAAGCTTCATTCTTTCCCTTATGATATTTGCTCTGACATTGTTTAGGTTAGTACAAACATAAAGAACTCTGAATTCACTCATCATGTACATATATGCCACATTGTTTAAGAAATTCATGCAACTGCTTCCCATCTCGTGCTGCTGGGGATGCCTGCATGGTGCTCTGCTGCTCTCCTGCCGCCAGGACACCGCTCTCCAGGTGCTCTTCTGGTGCTCCTCTGGTTACATCCTCCTCTGTCTGATATCTGTCCCTAATGGCAGCTCACTTCTAGAGTCATTNTTTTTTTTTTTTTTTAAGGACTGGATAAAGGCTGGTCAGGTGATTTCTTATCTTGCTTGCAGGTTGAGCACCTGGTGAAGAAAGAAGATCTATCTGTGTGTATGTTTATATTTCAAAATTTCAGTTTTTGATGCAGGGTAAAACTGGAATCCCCGGGGCAACCTAAACTACATCCAGATATCTGGGCCAACCTATTTTTATATATTATCAAATAAAATATCTTGACATGCCGAAATTGTATGTGGTATTTTTTCTTTAGAAGTAAATCGATTCATATTAGAAATATGAAATGGGACTTATCGGTTATTACAGATCCCTTTCATTTCATTAGCAAAGGTTTTCATTTTTACAGCTGGCTATACCTCCCATGTACGAGATATCCATGTGAACAACAACTGTTTATGGGACACAGGTTTGTTACAAAAGGACATCATGTTTATATTAATAAACACTATTTTTATTTTTATTTTCATGTTCTAGTCAAGGACATTTGGTAGCTCAATGTAAAATAAAACCTTTGTATCTGGGTTACATGTTTGGTTGTGGCTCTGTCTGAAAATAACAGGAGCTGTTTTCGTCAAACATATGATTACTAGTTTATATGTTTTCTTACTCAGTTTCTGTCTGGAAAAATGTTTACAACATAAAAGCATCCTCAAACTTGAGGGCATTTTTGGCTTTTTAAGTGGGAAAAGACTCCAGACGCTCTAGTGGGATAGTATAGGAAGTTTCTATTGCTGCACGTACTGATGGGCTGAGGACTTAAACCCTCTGAGCAATCAATCCACCGGCTTTTATGAATGCTTAGGGAAAAAAAGGATATATATTGCTGGAAAAGAGAAATAAACCTTGTTGCAAGATATGGGATGGCCAAATTCAAAAAAGACATATGTGTGGTGAAGCCTCATGTGTCATTGCAACTGTCTGAGCAAGACAAGTGAAAGCAAAACAAAACCAGGAAATAACACTTTTCTTACAACAAATGAATTTTGAGGGAAAACCTCAATCAGGAAAGAAAGCATATTTGGATTCTGACTGCTCTTCTGCTGAGAACAGGACTTTTGCTAAACAGCTTCATAACTAATTTTAGTGTTAATTCAGCAGGTCCAGTATGAGCTAAATCCTTCCTTGGGAGAAGCGTTGTCTATTATGTGTGCTGATTTATGAGAGAGAATCAGCTATATTTTAATGATAGCTCTACTAGACTGTAGATATAGACTAGGACTCACAATGTATGAGAAGTGCTCGTTTGTGCTTAATATACTAGATAAATTGTTCCTGGCTTCTTCGGGTGTGACTATACTTGCTGTCACACTCCCAAGTTTACTCAAGAATCGTGTGATTTGCTGAGTAGGTGCTAGTCATGTAAGGGAAAACCCAACGGGACGCATTTTATATACCTGTTTTTTGCCTCAATGTCATGTATTAACCTTTTTTTGTCCTTTTTTTCTCCCCTTCATCAAAGGAAAGTCTCCTCAAGACTGAAGGTAAATTATAGGAGTGGGGAAAATGACCACCAATAATCTGAGCAATATGAAATTTAACACTGTGATTTTGTTTTAGTGAGAGGAAAACACCAGTTGCTGTCATAAAATTCTAAGCTGAAACTTAACTTCTTGGGCAGCAGCTTTATAATCTATTCAATATTTCTTCTTTCTTCAGTGAAGCTGTTTCTTTCTCCAGTTAATAATAGGCTGTGGGATTAAATCTTAGCTTTTGATATTTACTGGGAAATGTAGTATAGCGATTTATGAGTCAAAACGTACTTTGAATAAATTATCATTGCAAATTACAGTTTATGAAAGTTGTGACTATAACCATAATTACACCATTGGCTCTGCACAACTTGAAAACTCGCTTGCTGAATAAATTTGTTTTCATTCAGATTGCATTCCCGACATTTTTAGAAAAGAGTGAATGAAGCCTCACCGACAAAATTTCCTACAGAGTTTATTAAAAAGGTCACATTTGTTTGCTAAACTTACCTAAAATGTAAACATTTCTTGAATTAATGAGATGCTATTTTAGTCTGTTATGAGAGTTTCCTATTCACGTTTACTAACTCATAGACTCCTAAGGAGACTCACAAGAGCTTCCACATTACGCCGTGCCTTTAGCTATCTATATATCCTAAACTTATTAAAGTTAAAATTGATTCTGCAAGCTGTTAGGAAAAAAACAGCTGATAGCCAAAATTAGGTATATTACTGTCATTTGGGGGGGGAAGGAGGGGGGGGGAGAGGTTTAAGGCTCTGTCTGGCAAGAGAAGGGTTAAGGACTTTTTTGCTATACCCGTTTCAAATTACAATGAGAAGCCTCTTCTTTCCCAGCAGGGTTGTGCTTACATTAGTCTTTAGATCTCTCTTGAAGAGAGCTGTTATATTTGTGCCTGCTAGAGTTGGAAATAACAGCTCAGAAGCTGAAAAGGGTTGAATGGATTTACAGAAGGTTTTTTTTTGCGAGTAAATTCATGGCAACACATTAATTTGATTAGTACATGCTTTAGAATTACTTTACACTCAAGCGATTCAAAAGATGTTAAAGTTGTCACCAGGCTGCTGGACAAATATGTGTTATACCACCAAGGTACAGATCAAGACAAATCTGTGACTCAGGATTTTATCTTGGGAAGAGCGCAAGGTGTACGAAGAACTCAGAATAACGAGGGACGATAACTCTGGGAACTACAATGTGTCAGAAGAACAGCTCTTGCTAATACAGCTCCCCACCAAAGACCTGGTTATCTAAGGTTTATATAGGAATGCCTAGGTCAGCTGACAAAATACTGGTCTTCTGCTCCACAAATGCAGAAAAAACGATAACAACAGTGGAAAATTGGAAGTCTGAATTTCAGCTTTCTTAGAAATAACTGCAACCTGACACATTCCATAATATTTAAACAGGGTGGGGGGAGAAAAATCACCAAAGATGTTACGTTTAGAGATGACATTGACATGAAGAATAGGTAAATTTTGTTTTTCAGCCACTGGGAAAGCAGACCTCATAGGAACTCAGAACAAGTAGGAGAAAAGATTTTTTTTTTTAACTTTTTTTTTCCTTGTTCTTTTTCTTTTCAAAGATGAACCTAACTGCGCTCAAAACTTTCGTGGGCTTGCTCTGGAATTGCTGGGTTCTGGTGGGTCACGCACAGGGAGGTTTAGGAGACAATCATGTCCATTCGAGTTTTATTTACAGGAGGCTGCGGAACCATGAGAGAAGGGAGATTCAGAGAGAGATTCTCTCTATCCTGGGTTTACCTCACAGACCCAGACCATTTTCACCAGGAAAGCAGGCTTCTTCTGCACCCCTCTTCATGCTGGACCTGTATAATGCCATGACAAATGAAGAGGACACTGAGGAGCTGGAGTATTCACTAAAGGGATCAATGGCAGGGGAGAGCAGAGGGATACGGAAAGGATACCCTGCCTCTCCAAATGGATATTCGCGGAGAATACAATTATCTCGCATGACCCCTCTGGCCACACAGAATCCTCCCTTAGCCAGCCTGCACGACACCAACTTTCTGAATGATGCTGACATGGTCATGAGCTTTGTCAATTTAGGTACGTGGAAAAATTTTTTGTTTCTGTTCTCTTTGACAAACTGTTAGCCTGATCTGGAGAGGGGCAAACCTCTCGGCTGGACCGTAACCTGCTCTAAAACGGCAGGATTGGGTCCGGGCTGCTGTGCCACTGGTAAAAGAAAAGTCGTACTGATGGTAAAGTAGCTACGTTGTAGGTGGCCATGGAAAAAAGATTTTTCTCACTGTTTATATAAAGTCAGTTTCTATAACTCCCCTCTGCTGGCTTCTGTTTTCTTTCTTTCATTGATGTAATGAAAATTCTAGCCTTAGGCCAACTAACTCCTTTTTTTTTTTTTTTAAATCTCAAAAAATCAAACACATGCCTATTGCTCGGTTATTTCCCTCACTGTTTTCCTTAAAGCTCAGACATGAACAAACATCACTTGTTAATATTTTAAAGCCTAGAATGTTATGAAAAGGGAAAAGTTAAGCCATTTCCGAAAAGAAAAAAAGAAAAGATTTCTTAGGTTATTTCGTTTTTTTTCTGTTGGTAAGAGTCAGAGTTTTATTATCTTTTCAGCTGGATGGCTGGTTTTTAAATAATCTGTTGCTGTTTCTTTGTTATTTCTATTTAATAACCACAGACTGCATTTTATTATACTGCCATGGTGCTCGGAGTCTGCAATGGTTCTTATTTTCTGTGTCATAAATAAATTAAATAACAAGTAGAGTATTAAACACCAGAAACATGTAAGCAAAGAATGCTTTTGAAAATTATATCAATTCAGACACAAAAACTGATAAAACGAAATTATATTGGCTTCTGAGTATAATAAACATGCTTACCAGTTACGTTGTGGTTAAAAAAGCAGTTACAGATTTCTTTAATAGAAGGCAACTTAAATCTCATTAAGAAAGCTGCAAATAATTCATGAAATGTATTTACTATTTTTATAAGTATTTTAAGTGTTGCAGGACTCATAAAGTTAGCTGAAAAAATCTATTTGTTTGATCTGAATAGCAAGAGATTTAATTGGAAACTTGAAGTTTCTCAATAAGCTGGTACAAAATCTGGTGAACTCTTGCTTGCCAGGATAATTCTTTCTGTAGAAACTTTTAAACAATGACACATTTTCTGAAATACCTTCAGATTATCACACCCATTCTGTACTTTTTATGTCTACCAGGTCTTTAATCCTTGCTGCAGTATTAAAAATGTTTCCAAACACTAAAATACTCAACAACTCAAATTTCTAGGAAAATGACACTCTAGAGTTTAGTTACCGTAATAATAAAATTACTTTTCATTCGTTGTGTGGCAGATAAGGTGTTCAGTTCTGAGATCTTTTTCCTTAAGAGTAACATATGTCCACAACTCTAAATACATTTGCTTGTTGCTCTTGCTCTTGAAAGAGCAGACTAGAAAAAAATGAAATCTCTCTTTTTTGAAAATGTGTTCCTCATCCTTAAAGAGTTGCATATTATCCGCGTATTACTTTTAAGTTATCATTTTATGCCTCAATTTACCCAGAGTATTTGGAGTCAGCTGAATTTGAAATGCCAGTGTTGTAAAGGAAATAGGAAATGTTCTGATCTAAGCATTAGTCAAGGCCCTGATCCTGCAAAAATTTTCCTCGTGTGTCCTGAGAAATACCCTCAGTAAATACGTCTCAAACCATTTCATCAGGAGCCCAGAGAACTATTTACACGGGACCTAGCCTTTCATTTCATGAAACATCTTTGATTTCACGAGGACTTCTTGCAGTGCATGAGTAGAAGTCTTTGAAGGCTCAGTGTCAGATATGTCCTAGCCTGATCCTGCTGCACTTCCCCAGACAAAAACTCTCTCTGGAAGAACGCAAGTTTCCACTGAATGTCTTACCTCAACTGGGAAGTTTCTAATACTTGTCTCATTCTATTGGGAAGCCAGTGTTGCTTTAAGAAAGTAATTTTGTGAAGCTAAGAGTAATCTACATTCGTAAACTGTGAAAACTGGGGGTGAGATGCTTTATTTTTCTAGTGATTATGATTAATAGACACTATTAACTTATAAAAAAATACTGTGTAAATACCAGGTTTTGTTGGCCTCTGTAAAATTAAAATGTGTCTCAGCCCTAAGTGAGTCTAAATCCTAATTCACTTTAAATGCCCTTCCATGCATGTTGGATGTTGTGGTTTATCACACATTCCACCGTGTAACATGCATAAGAAATATTGATGACCAATACAGATTAGCTTCAACATTTTTATTAAACAATCCTATGTTTCAGTATAATTAACATAAAAATGAAATAAATCATGGAAGCAGGTAACCATTTTATGTGATTTATGCAGCATAAGATCGTGACAGATGAGGGCAGGCTCTTTTAATGTACAATGGGGAAAAATATGCAGTGATAAGTGAATGCTAACACTGTACCTTAAAATCAATAAATGCTGATGCAGCACAGTAATAACTCAACCAGTTTTAGATTTGAAGCCTCAGTCAACTTGCATAAAATTAATCTGCTCTGGAAATAGTATTCACCATGTTCATACCTGCACACCAGTAATTACATGAGGTGTAATTATAAAGCTTTATTAATCATCATGATATTTTAAATTGAAACTTCTGTATATAGTTGTAGCCAGTTATAATAATTTCAGACATATATATTAAAACAAGAAATATATAGCTGAAATGTTGGATACAAATTATTAAGTGTAAGATTGAAAAGGCTGAGTAAGATTAAAAAGTAAAGTAAAAAAAAAAAACCAAGGACAAGAAATTCTATATTAAAGAATAAGAATTGAAACTTATATGCTAATTTTGATAAAAATCAACTTTTCAGATTTGCAAATACCCCTCTTTCAAAAACAAATTTAAAAAATAACCATCAAGGGAACTGCAATTATAATTCTGTCAAGCAACCAGGGAGAAAAACAAGACTGCATTTGCGTCTCCTGAAGTTAAAATTGTAAACACCTGCTCTTTACCCTGGAATTTATACCAGAATTTCCATCTCTTTCTTTCTTGAAAGATACGACAAGGCAGAGACTATATCTTGTCCTGTATTTTGTATAAGACTGTGTGCGTTGGCAGCTCTCCATAAATATTGATGAGTGTAACAGAAGAGTTAACTGGGGTTGCTCCAGCAGTCAAAGAATAAATCCTCCACAAAATACACTGGGGTTTTCAAAGATCTGATTATATCACCTACAAGTTCAGGACTTTGTTTTCCTCCCTGGGTGTTTTTTATCCTGTTGTTAGATTTTATTATATAGTTGCAAAGCCCTGACTGTTCAGAGTTCTGGCATCTTCTTTTTGGCCAGTCTCCCAAAATGACATATATAGGATACCTTGTTCCTCAGAGAACAGGCAAATAATACTCATGTAGTCCTACTCACTTTTCTGCTCACTCAAAATTTAGTTAGGGAAGGACTTTGTTAAGATAAATGTTAGTGTTCCCACTCTTCACCTCTCACCAAAAGAAGGGGACTGAATAAAAAAATATGTACATGACTGAGACTTGGAGAAACAGCAGCACTTTTACAAACAACATTTAAACATTTCAAGGACCGAGTTTTCCATCAGCATCAAAGTGATCATTAAATCCACTGTACTTAAGTGTTCCTGCTCATGCAATTCAAATGGTCTCTATTTTAATTTGTTTACAACACATCTGTAAATTTTTCTCTAAACCGACTGCTGCATTTGCTAAGCAACTCTGTTTTCTATCTCCATATTTTCCTATCAATTGATATGAACTCTTTAGCAGATAGGGCATAAATATATACAGGTTTTGTGGTTTTCTGTTATGTTTTCTTTCTTAGCATATAAAATTAATTTCAAAAACTCAAATGTGAAAATCACTATAAAATTTGTGACCCTGACCTACGCACGCCAATTTAAAGAAGGATACAATATTATGAAGATTTTAAAAATAACCAATGCACGCCAGAATGACACCTTTTCTTCTTCACGCACAATGTGATTCTGTAATCTTAATTATAATAATCCTCAAACCACACGTGCTGTGATCAGTTCTTAAATCAGACACTGAAATCAAAGGAAATTTTGCCTGTTCGAGGCACAGAGGACTGTTCATATTTCTCCAGCTTCTCTACCCCAAGTTTGTACGCTGTCTTGAAGATTAGGTTCTTCTTTAAAACCTGAATCACTAAGCAAATACATAAATTCACAAGATTTACAGCCCATTGTGTTCATCGGAGAATGCTAACATGGCAGAGAACATCTTTTATACGACTACTTTTAGAAAACTAAAGTACATCAATCCACACCAAATACCTGTAAAAATACATATTGGTTGCACACGAAAAAGAAAGGATTCCTAACTGCAATCAGACCTTGAGTGTGTATAGTAGCTAGTTTCTTAAATTAAACTAATTCAGTTTCTACAACCTTCTACTCACAGCTAACATATCATCAGCGCGGGATATGGAGTGCTAAACTATAAAATGCCAGGAGCTGTGGAAGGGGAGCTGGGTTTGAAGGATACACGCAAAAAGGCCTCAGGATCATTAACTTCTCTCCTCAAAGCTTAGGAATGAGCACGCTTTCTTTCTTTCTTTTCCACTGGATTTCAGCTGTTGCTGTCTTAATTTTAACCTTAGATGAATTTCCTTGGCTGTGGTACAGTTTTAGTCCCTAAAATGCAGGCTTCTAATGAAAATATTGACACAGGCTTAACTGAAGTGACGGAAATAGTGCTATTATCTTTCCTTGGACAGAGGGATGCTATTACAGAGATAAAACTTGTTAAATAACAAATAGACCCCACGTCTTTAATTGAGGAGTTGGATCAATACTGAGAAAAAATGAGAAAACATTTGTGGAGTTTTTTTGATTGGAAACCCAAAGTCAATAACGTGGCATTTTTCACTCTTTTACATAAACTATAAAGCAAATTAGATCAAGCGGGTTTCATTTAATCTTCACCCAAAGTAGATCTCACTTGGCATCTTGAAATCCTAAGATTTTTTTCCCTTAACAAAATTTTCATCACCCAGTCAGTGAGCTGAACTAATTTGTTGTGTCCTAGGTACACAACCAGGCATTAAAAAAAAACTATTAATGGTGAAATAATTTTAGATGATCAAATTAAATATTGACAGCTTTTTGCAAAATAGGTTATTTTATTTATAGAACAAAATTACTTCACCCACACAATGATATTCCCTAAAAATCCTCACCCAATCCTCAGAATTCATTAGGCAGTTTTAACCAATTTTTGTGCGATGACAGAGCAGGTTGTTAGGGATTGTTTTTAATTTTGAGCAAGAAATATTCTCCATATTCCTTTTTGGAATTACACTACATTTGTTGTTTTATATTGAAATATTTTATGTTTCCTTTGAAATCTCTCTTGTTACATGAACCTTATGAACTATATAGCTCTACCTCAAAATAGGTTTGTGTGTGATCCATAAATATCATCTAACAAAATAATGTTTTTATAACTGTCAATTAATTTTTTTGCCAAAGTTAACACTTTAAATCCAAGTAAATTATCGTATCTACCCAGCCAAAAAAATGTCAAGCTCTCCATTAACTGGGGTATAAAACTGTCTGACTTTACTTGCCGACAGATTTGAAAGAAATTGCAGATAACTGAAGAGAAACTGATTTAGCAGATGGTTCGACGTGCATGGTGAAAAGCTATATAGATGTATGGATATATATAAATACATATTATTATTAATATTTTTCCCATTGGGAAGAACGGCTGACCCAGTTCCGCTTCTTCTTTAGAAAGTGCTCTTTTCCAGACTAAACACAGACTTTGGGTGGGGTTGTGGGGATTGTATGTATTGTGCAGTACATATTTTCCCAGGAAAACACAATCTTGGAGTGACTCTGGCTAGCCATGAAAGAGAAAAAGGGAGGCTTGTGGAGGCGCCTCTGTGCAAAGGGCATTAGGGGAGGAATCCGCCTGCCATGGAGTGGATGGAGAGCTTCTTGGTTGTCTTCCTAAACCCTGGGGTATTTGCTTAAATAACAGGACAGCTTTGGCACATACGTGATCTCCCACACTTATTGCTCCTGTTATTATTTTCTCTGAATGTTAAATTATGCAAAGAATTTTACCATGGCTACCTGCCTACTCACCGCCTGAGTTATGGAGGTAATTACGACATGGGCAGTTCCTTTTTCTTCTCTTTTTAGCCACGGCGGTTCCTTTCAGCTTGCTTTCATAGGCCCACAAACTAATAGAGTTTTGCAGAAAATTGATTGATTACAGTCTGATCATTCTAGGTGTCATCTGGTGTTTCCACATAGCTGAGAATGAACAGTTTATGAAGTGCCAGTTGCAGCCTCCAGCTAAAGAAAAGCTCCCCAGGGCTTCAGGAGAGCTCTGGCTGCTACCAGACTTTATAATTATTTCCCACACTTTTCCCCATCCTCTCCGACTTGTCCTTTCCCTTGTCTCTAACCCCCGCCGTCTAGGCAGGGTCACTGAACTTTAATTTTATGTCAGTGGCATTTGGCTGCAGAAGGGATTAAAGGCCGAGAATCGGTGAGACTAGGCGACAGCGCGGGAGATGGAGAGGGAAGGAATGAGAACGGGCATGAGAGAAAAATGGCAAAGCACAGACCAAGCCTTACAGGGAGGACAGCCATCTTCTTCTCAGTAGGCAACATCCAGTGTGTGGGGCTGGACACCCACCTGCTGGGCATGGGAAAGTTTCACAACAGAGAACGAGCCTCTGTAGGAACTGGTGTTACTGGGAGAGCTAGTCCCACTCCTCTGTGCCTCACATGGAGAGTAATGTTGTAGCACTGAGAGCATTTCCCAAGCCAGTAGAGTTACAGGAGTGGAGGGAAGATCATCACGGTCGGGAGAAGGTGCATACAGACAGAAAAAGGGCAAACCCAAGAGAAAAGGAGGGAGCACATGATAAACATAGATAAATGTACAAATGAAAGATAAAATTAGTCCAGGTACAAGTTTCTTCTAGTGAGCCTTGCAGGTGAAGGAAGCAGTTTTCTTCTCAATCCCTGGTGGCAGGGCAACTACCTCAACCTCCCCAGGCACATGGCTCCCCAGCCAAAACTTTTCGTCCTTGCAAAATAAAATGCAGCTCCCCCCACCCTTCAGTATGTGTGTGCAGGGAGTACACAGACGGGCTACTAACATTTGCAGCCATAAATAACGTAGAAGCTAGCTTTTAAAAACCGCAGGTTAAAGGATGAGGACTGCCATGACGCACACAGAGAGGTTGAGATCAGAGGAGCAGCTAAAAGGGGTCGGGAGAAACAATGAATCCCCTTGTTCTGAGTCATATTTATGAGTGCTCCATTGCACCTAAAGTTCATATTTTATTGGGTAGGCCATGGGGTTTCCCCATTTGCTCATCTCTTAAAATAACACCCCTGGTTAAAATTTCCTATAAAACACAGAAATGCTACAGCAGGCAGAACATGTCAACCCTGACAACTACATTATTTAAGTTTGTGGGTGGGGTACACCAAGCAGGAGCTGGTTTGTGTTTTTACTGAATTATGAATTTGTTTCTGTACAAAAAATGACTGTGAAACAAGTAGAAAAGGAGAGGTTTTACAGCTTAGCTCTCCACTCAGAATCTTCCCATTGTTATTGAGAGATGCCCAAAAGGTGAATCTAAATGTTTAGTTCCCAACTTTTTTTGAGCAACTGCTCCGGTGCAATAGATCAAGAACTTGGTTTTGTCGACTGCTATTATACAACTTGATGGCATGTGTGGTACCTTGCCAGAACACAGCTTCACTTTTTTTTCCCACTGTAATTCAGGGCAAACTGAGACAACAATTGTCAATGACTGAGAGCTTAGAAAACTAATTGGGACAGCTAGTGATGGTACATGATATGTATTCATAGCTGACAACCAGTGGCTTTGCAGAAGCAAAATTCCACCTAACTCTCTTTTCGGAGGAGAATCAGAGGGAGATAGGAATTTGAATAGCCAAAATTTCTGTTAGGTTTATTTTTATCTGACCTAGCAGTATTATCAGTTCAGACCCCATGAGAAACTAGGGTTCTTTTCCAACCTCAATGATTCTGTGATTCTATCCCTTTGTAGACTCTGTCTATTAAATGAAATTACTGTTGTTCTAATTCTCATGTATTTGACTGTAGTCAAATTAATGATGCTATATTCATATTATCTGGAAAAGCTGTGCCCATAACCCAGAGTAATTATTATAAATTAAAAACAATTGGTCTAGGCATATCCATTAAAGGCATCCTTTTTTAAAAAATGAGGGGGAAATATAGGTGGGGTATTCAACTATAAGGTACTTCAAAATAATTTCAAGAAGATACCGTGTTGGACTTTTATGGTATGGATGGCAGCATTTTTGGAGGTAGAGGTGTTAAATTCTGCCCTGGCAAACCTAGAGTACAGAAGAGGAAAGGGCAGGGACACCGAGTGATTAGTGAGTTTGATTTTGGAGCAGCGGGTGGATGGCACCTGATGGCACCTGGTGCCTGGAGCCATGGATTCTAGTAGTACGGTTTGCAAAGATGTTAGCTGAGAAATCAAAAGAGTGGGCGAACAGTAGTGTGGATGATAAAGCCATGGGAGCAAGAGCAAGCACAGCGTACAACCCCATGACAGCTGTAGTCTTTGTGGTGATTTATGATGGCTGAGATCCAGCAGGAACAGAGCTTTGAGAAGGTTGTTCCCAAGGTTACCTCAGCTGGGGTATCTGTCAATAACTACAAGTCATAACATGCTAGTCATCCCGAAGGTTAATCTGCTACTCCTGACCAGGTTACCTTCCTGCCTCGTACATGAAATGTGTGCAAATGTTTTGCAGCGAGTCTGTCCTGGCCCCAGCCTAGCCTAAACCTGAAAGTTGGAGAGTGAAATATCTGAGCAGCCAAATAGGAAAAAGCTGAAGAGCCTCAGATAGAGAACGAAAACAGTGTGCCTCTGTTTATTAATCCACAAAATGAGTATGGCCAAATACTTCTGTGTTCATTTTCATTTCTGTGCACTCTTGCTCTTTGACCTTGTTGAGCACTGGAATAGCTTTCTTCTTGTGAAGCCTCTTTTTACTCTGGCTGCACGCTCTGTAAAATACCTCACTCCTAAGAGCCTCCCAACACCTTCCGTTTCCTCATGGTGATCTCAAGCATTATTTTAGATAGGGCTAAAAAAGCCCTTCTACAAGGGCAACAAGTCTATTTACAGACAGTTTTACAATATAATGAAAAAGAAACACTGGAATTAAAGCACCAAAACTGAGATTTGAGATCTGATGCAATGAAGAGATGACGTGTGGCTAGTCTAGCTCTGGTTCTCAGAATATAGACTTGTGTTTCTCTGAGGCATGCGTGCATGCCTATCAGTCTGTGTGCATGGCTTTGTGTGTGTAATATAGAAAGCATGTAAATCTCTTCAGTTTTAGTCATTGGGATTTTTTCCCCCTTAAATCATAATATTTTTTCCCATCAATACTATGTGGCTTTAGCAGCTCTGACCTTTCAAGCTGCCTGTTTGGGCCAGTGTTTATCAGATGACCGTTTGACCTCCTTGTTAATTGTACTTAATTACATCCTGTTGTAACATTTTGAAATAAGGAGGAGAGTTTATGGATCTGCTCCAAAGAGCTGAAGAGCAAAACGGCAGCAGAATTCAGTGGTATGAGGTGCTGAGTAATCTCGTAGTTAGGTCAGTAAGAGCTGTGCCTTGTCCAGTTGCTTGCAAAATTGGATCCTTAAAATATTCCTTTTCCATTTAGGATCCTTGGTCCTCCTGAGAATAAAAACCATACAGTTTTCTTTGTTCTGAGACGGGCTTCTCCTCTCTGATTCTCAGCTTGGAGCTTTCTCCAAAGAGATCAAGGAAGGAGTGAGAGGCCTAACAACAGTACTGCAAGGGCTGAAGTTCACATATGATGATATAAAAGAGACAAGCCTCTGTTGCCACAAGTGAACTCTCTGTGGTTTTCCAAAACTTCAGAGTTCCTTATGCTTCCCTAGAATTGCCAGTTCCCATGAGCTTTTGGGGAGTTGTATAGTATTTGCTATGAGATTTTCTGTGCGTTGATGATTTATGGGCACATCTAAGGATTCATTAAAGAGCAGCAATTATCCCCTGTAACTGCAGAAAAAAATGAAAACAAATCAACATCCAGAAACAGATGCAGTGCTTGAAAATGGGCACTCAAAAGACTCAGAAAGCAACTTCAAACACTTCTTATTNGCATGATTTACCCTTGGTAAATCCATGTTGACCACTTCCAATAACTTGGAATACGTATATATGCTTCCTCTACTGCTGTTCCATGGTTCACTTTCCACAAACTTGATTTATAAGATTACAGAAAACTTGATTTCCTAAAATGAATGAAGATAAAAAGGAACAGAACCTATGAGATGATTAATACCAAGTGAAAATCTAGTCCCAAGATTTTAAGGATCACAAGGCAAAAGAGTACACCTTCAATTTTATTTTATTAAAATAATGATAATTAAACTTATTGGAGAATGAAGTGCCATGAAGAATTAATTGCTTGTAGTAGTAAACTGCACATAATTATGGCATTATTGTAAAAGGTTTATCATTGAGCATGAGTCATATTCTAGATAAAAAAGACAAGTTACTTGCTGCTGTGTTGCGAGACTCTACAGTACTGAGTACTGACACAGTACTGCCTTGATTATCACTGCAAAGTGAACAGTGTTCTTGTGAAAGCTGAAAATCTTTACTAAATCTTTCAGGTAGCAAAGGTTAAACCTACAGTTCAGCTACATACAATTGCATTTACATAGTTAACGTTTTTTAGACGTTGATTTAAGTTACAAGCTTATATGATTAAAAATAAAACACAGAGTTTGCCGAATATCATAGCAAGTTACTCAGAAATCATAAAGTTTAAATACTCTTTGGTGTTAAGCAATAGTAAGTATAACTGAAATAATATAATTAAATACAATGACTTTCAAGGAGGCCTGGTTATTTTTTCAGAATTTTGAGAGGTACTTGTAACGTGACAGAATATAGTATTGTTTATCAAAGTAGTTTAAAATTAGGTATTATTTCAGAATAAGGTTCTTTCTTCTCTTTGATTCCTTGGTGTTCTCCTTTATTAACGTCATCTTATAGTTCTTGAGATGAGTATCTATTTTAACCACATGGGTCTTCAAAAAGTAATATTTTTTTTCATCACTTCTTAAACTATTGAATTAGTAATCATGTTTACTGAGGCTATATATCATAATGAGATCACATTTACAAGGAGATGAATTTTTATATATATAAAATTTTTAATTTAAGTAAATATATTTTAAATAATAATATTTTATAAAATATATATGCGTATATATATCATTTTTATATATATGGTAATGGAAAATCCAGAGACAGTTTATGCTATAGAGTGAATACCACTCGAGTGGTATTCATGTCCATGATTGAGTTCATGTTGCAATTCACTNTGCTATAGAGTGAATACCACTCGAGTGGTATTCATGTCCATGATTGAGTTCATGTTGCAGTTCACTGGGACAGAATGGAGGGAGTAATGTCATTAAGATTAAAAATATATCGCCCCCATTTTGGTTTCCCAGCAGCTGTGTTTTGCTTCCTCCATATTTGTACGTATTCGTTAGAAATGGAAAANCAATTCACTGGGACAGAATGGAGGGAGTAATGTCATTAAGATTAAAAATATACAAAGGATGTGCTTACTAGCATGTGTGTGTGTACAGGAGGGACCTAATGTAAGAGGGATTAATCACAGGACTCGAATCAATGAAACAGGCACACTTGTGAACTGAAAACTTGTGTCCATGGGCACAGATCCCAAATAATTTATGACCTGTTCATCCTGTGTTTACATTGACATCTGCTGCTGTACAAGAATTAAGCTTCTTTTATTAATGTTATATCACCTTAGGTCAATGAGATTTACTGTGGACTCCATTAAACCATGCTGCTTCAGCTTGTCTGCAGGTAGGCAGTGTGCTCTCATCAAAATGGGAATGAAAGCAAGGCCCCAGAAGAAGAGTCTGTGATGCTTCCTGTTGTGGGGATGGGCAACCGATGGTTCTAAATTACTTGAAAAAGAAAACCAGGCCTATCACCAAAGATTAGAGCAGTAGTCACTTCTAGCCCTAGTAGAAACAAAAGTTTAGGCCAAACATATGCAAAGGCAAAGGCTGATCAGATGCTGTAAAATGCATGCCAAATCTTCTTAATGGTGTTGTACCAAAAAGGTTGCATTTGAAATAAAAGCACTATGTTAGTGGTCAGATTCCCAGTCCCTGCTCATTCTTACACTCTACTTAGAAAGACACATAAATTTTGTCTAAGACACATCAGCTCAAGTATTAGGAGCGGAGAGAAGCCAGTATTGCATAATACAAGCTTCAGGAGACCATCTTTGCTGTTCCAGAGGTGTGTTACACCTACAGATACCTCCACAATCAGCCCGAGTATTGTGTCCGTAAGTAACTTGGCAAGGAATATGAGAAATGCAGTCCCAGATGGAATAACAGTGAAAATTAAGGAATGATAAAAGCACGTCCACAGTCCTGGGCAACCAGCTCTAGGTAGCCCTGCCTGAGCAGGGGGATTGGAGCAGATGACATCCTGGGGTCCCTTCCAACCTTGGCCGTTCTGTGACTCTGTGACAGAATGGTTACAGAGAAGGGGGATCTTACTCGTCTTACACATTGACATCAATTATTCCTATTTTTTTTTTTTTTTTTGGAGTGGAGTAATGATCTTGCTCAGACAGTCATTGGATGGACAGTTCTGTGTGCTCAGTGTCATGCTTTTTCTTTCTGCTTTGGAAATTGTTTTCTTGCTTTTGATGTCATTTTGAGACTCCCATGTCTCTCTTCCCAAGTCTGTCCAAAAGTAACCTACTGCAAGGGATCACCACCTGTTTTCATGTTATCTGGAGCTAATCTGAGCTCTTTCATGGCACAAATATTTTTTGTGAAGACTGCTTTTCCTTTCCTCTGGCAGCGCAGGTGTAATGCTAGATGGTCAACCCAGAGATCTTTTAATTCACTAACAATCAGTGAGTTTCTGAGAGAGGGTCGAAATGTTCATTAGCTTAGGTAAGATGCAAGTTTCTTTCAAGGTGTTTTTTCCTTCTTTTTGAGGGGATTTATTCCATATGGGTGGTTGTATGGAGGTGAAATAATCTCCCTCTGCGAGAATAAATCATGATCAGCTTAGGCTACCGGAGCTGCAGAGGAGAGGGTGCAGTTTGAATGAGTATAACAAGTTGTTAAAATCACAGCCAGCTCCCAAACTGGCTGTTAAAACCTGCTGCCTGAAAGTGCCACTCCTCACCACCGCTAGCCAGTCTCCTGGCTGCTCTTCCTCCCCATCTTCTTCCAGTTTGCCCCTGGGTGTAATGTCTGGGAGGGCCCGTTCCTGCTGAGCTTCTGGCCCCATAACTCTGTTTCTCAGCTCCACTGCTCAGGCTCTCCTGGGTGGGTCCTTGGTGTTGGCCCACAGCAAGCAAGCACAGGGTAAACCTTCAAAATGAGGGCTCACAATTTATATAAGATGAAATTCCAGTCTCTTCACATTTTTAATTGTTAATGTGATGACTCAGTTAGTACAGCGATTAGCCCAGTACACACTTGTGCGCACACAGTGTAAATATGAGGAACTCTGAATTCATCTGAGCCATGTTCAGGGACTAGCTAAGTATATGGCCTGTGATCAGCTACTTTTTCCAATTGTATTTAATATCCTATCTATAATACAGCATATCAAAACAATTTTTAATTTATTATATGTAATAAAGCATTTTTCTACTCTCTAAATGAGATGTTCTTGAGGGTTTCCTTCCTCATCGTTGTTACAGCTGGACTGTTTTTTATGGAATGTTTGGTCAATGTTAATGGATATAAGTAACATTAAAATACTCAGATGTGAGCACAGGGTAAGCAGAAAATAGCACCTATCCAGTTGTATCCAGTTTGGCACACTGGCACAACTTCCATGGAAGCATTTCCGACAGATTCCACAGTGGGAAATGGATGGAGTTCATTAGACGACATGTGCGAACAGTAAATGGCGGAGTGACTTGCCACCTCTGTGTGGAAGTGAGCAGAGGGTTAACGTGAGCAGGAACTAAGGAGATGTGGGAAGACAGAATGGGCTTTAATGTTTAGCTTTTACTCCCCTGCCAGTTGCCCTATGATGATATATGCCCTTTCACCCTTCTCAGAAGTTATGTTCCATCTGTATACTTTTACAGTGTCAAAACAGTTATAACTTACACCTATTTTCTGACCATTGGATCCCAGAGGTATAACTTTTGTTCCTATTCAGTTGCAGCTGAACCCAAGAGAGATCTTTTTTTTCTGTCATTTGTTAACCTTGAGGTTGTGTTGATCTGACATCCTGACTTTCACACACAGTCAGAAACCTGGGAATAATTGTTAGTTTTCTTTGTGGTGATCTGTGATTAGAGAAAAACAACATTAAATATGAGAAAAATTGGAAGTCTATTGATAGGCAGTATCAAAATGTACTGGCTTAGCCGAAGCCCAGGGAAAATAGACATCACTGAAAATGCAGACAAAATTAACAACCTCAGGCATCATGGTGTAAGGATTAGCTAATTTATCTATGTATCAGCTCAGAGCTACATCATACAGTGTTCTTTTCTCAGTTCTGTGTTTTTTCTTTCAAGTAAAGATTGGATGGAAACTGATAGAAATGAACACCATTAAAAACCCAGTGCATATGCATTTTTAAAATAGGTATTTCCGATTCGAGTGCCTTTTTAATATAGCGTGATGTAAAACAATGAAGAAATCAGAGGGTCTGTACTTGTTACATTCAAAATAGCAAACTGCATGTCATTTTTTCGTCATTGCCTCCTCCCAGACCCTTGGTTGCGATGCTGCTCTCTTTGGGCACACATTACTACTGACAGCACAAAAAAGGTCCAAATGCGACCTGTTACTGTCAATCCTAGAAGTTGTGACCAGCTGGACTTTCAACTTTTAAATTCATGGAAGAAAATTCAGCTGAGATTCATTCTACAGCCATTAGTAGAATTAAAAAGACATATATGCAGTGTATCTTTTGTTGTGCTTCATGCTGCAGCTGAACAACTGGAGTGAAAGTTTTGCATTCGGGAGGTTGAAGGATACAGTGCATTACACTGTTGAAACCAGAAGAAAAATTAGATATTGAGGAATCACTTTGTCAACTATCTTTTATATTAGGATCATGATAATACCGAGACTTAAACTCTCATAATTCTGTTCACTTCCAAAACTCAATCTCTTTATTCTGGTTACGTACTCCTACTGTTGCATTGGCCAGGATCAAACCAGCATAAGAAAAGCAGGGTGTTGCTTTTCCACTTATTATTCTGTATTAACAACTGAAAGCCTTCCAGCATTTAATTATTATTGGAGCAGCTGCAGCATAGCACTTGTTTTGACTTGTTGAGCAAGTGCATTTGACTTGGAAGACACAGGGAAGAGTAAACTGAATGAATAACACATGTTTACCAATGAATTTTTCAGCAAAACATTGGCTATTGAATGAAGACCAGCAATTTCATTAAAACGTGTTTTACCCATATTTCAGTGTGAAGTAACAAGAAGGCATCATAGGTAATCTCACGGTGTGCAGAACACCTGGGAGATTACACGTGAGAAAGCTGAGCTCAGTTATGTCTCTTCGGTACAGGCATTTCTTTAGGTCTGTGCTTAAAAAGTTGCTGGCAGGCACTGGTATACAGTTCCTGGGAACTCTTTCCTGTTCAGGGTGAATGCTGAGAGCTTTTAATTACTTGCTGAGCTTTAATTCTTAAAAGAATTAATGAAAAAAAAATATTCTTTTACATATTCACTTCTATTCTACCATGTTTTTGGAACTTCCATTATTTGCCTAATTGCTGCCCACCACTTACTAAAGTTGAATACATTGCATGTACTTTTGAGGGGATTAGAAAGTAGAAATCACACAATTTCAAAGCCCACCTTCATGATAACATAGTGTTTCAAAATATTTTGTCTTTTTCAAATGTGTGTTTTGTTAATTGGTAAGAATCTATCAGATCTTACTGAGTACAACAACAAAACTAAAAAATTGGAGTTTTAATAATACAACACTGCTTTCCTGGTCATTCTCAAAAGATGTAATACCAAATGCTTGGGTAACATACATGAATATTCTGACTTATTTTTTTATAAAGGATGGGATATTGAAATACATTTCTTCTGTGAGAGATAAAGAAAACCAATATGTACTTGAAAAAAGTCGAGGCAATCTATTCTTTTTTTTTAATTATTGTTTTCCTTTTCTTTCTTGTTCTAGATTCTGTTGCAGTCACTGAAGTTTTTCTCCTTGACTTTATCTTGACTTGAATTACATACAGTTCAGTAATTCTGTGCAATTATGGAAGGGATATTCTACCATTAAAATCTGGATTCAATAAACAATAGATGATTTTTCATTTATTGAAACTGCCAGTAACTGCACAGTATTTCATCAAACAATTTCAAACTGTCTCTAATTTAGTTAAGCAAAATAGCCAAATGTTGCTCATTGATGTCAGTAACTGACTGAAAATAAAGAATTTAGTGAAATAACTCTAAATTTACAGCAGTATAGCTTGCTTCAGAATATGACCTATCAAGCGTTCTGCTTTGTGTTTTAATAAGAAAGTATATTTTATGTAAAAGCAATTTACATCATTCTTTCAAAACCACATCTGTAAATCTATAATTACTTTAAATACAACCAGTCTAATAATAATAAATACAGAGAAACTCAAATATACAGCACTGCAATAAAGCGGTTCTTGAGGAACAGAACTGTTGCAATGAAAGAAAAGTAAATTTTCTGCAGACTTACCCACCCTGTTTAAGCAAAATTCTTACTGATTACAGAAATAGTTTTGCCTCAGTCGGAAGGGGATCAGAATTTGGATTAATATTCTGACAATGAGTTTTGTGGTTAAGATAGGATATGTGTGACACGTAGTTTTGGGGACACCTATTTTCTACCTCTGCCTACTTTTTTGACTTAAAGTATCCTTATATGCCTGCTCTTGGGCTTTCAGTATGAGTTAATCCATTTTGATGGGAAACGAGTTCCCAAAAGATCTCAGTTCAGAAAGTAAATTCTGAACATCCCTGAGATACATGGACAGACACGACTGAAGCCTGTGCAATGTATTTTCCCAGGTCAGCCTGGAGAAGGGAATGAGGAGGGAAATGAAGGGTTATTAAGCCTAAATGACCCACTTTCCCTTACTACTGGCTACAAAATAGCCAGGGGGGCACCAGCCCGCCCTCGCTCTGCTGATGAAAATGGGTAAAAAGAAATGCAGAAGACATGGTACTAAAAGGAGAACAAACCAGTGGGCATAGGGCTCTGAAGCTTTGTAGTTAAAACACTCAGGTGAATGATTATCCAGTAAATGCCTAATATCGAATGAATAAAGAAAATCAGATGTGGGAACAGAAACTTATTTAATTCTAATTTTGATCCCCAATCCCTGCATGTCTTCTGTGAAGTAGCCCAGGATGTCCCGCCGCCGGACTACTCGGCATCCTGGAAGTTAGGATATGGTCATCAAAAGCAGCTGATAGGGATTGAAATGTCCTTTGACTGAGCAAGGGCTATCTCTTAGTCCTATTCTCTGAAGCTGCAGATGACTAAAGGGGAAATGTAGATAAACTCCTCTGTTCTTCTTACTGGCTGGTGCAAGACAGTTGACCCTTAACAAACAGAAGAGTCTCTCCACTGACTGTATCAGGCAGCCGTCTCTGGTGTCTGAAATAATCCTTTAAGGACAGGTGACTATTTTTATCAATTTCAGTGTCTAACTCAAAATAGATTTCCTGAGTCCGGATCGGATTCCTACCATTCTATAAAAAAGATTAAACGTATTAAAGCAGCAGTGATTAGACAAATATTTACATTGTCTGCTACTTTTTTTTTTTAAATAATCACTTTTGGAAAGCTTAATCTAAGTTTCTAAAGTTAATGTTAATTTTCCACCACCTGAACAAAGTTACAAAGCCTTAAAATATATTTTTAGAAATCTGTTATGTGGTGTCCTCAATTGAGAATGATGTTCTGATGAACGAGCTTCTTAACTTCTCTCTGATGCACTTTATTAACATAGTTACACCTAGCATAGCTGTTTTAATTAAAAAAAAACAAAACGACCTTTTGTTCTGCTCTAGGATCACAGCTTTTCACCTGTCCACATGCCCTACAAAACATTTGTTGCCATATTTTGTAAAAAATGAGTCAGTTTAAATAGTCTAGTTGTAGAAGAGAGAATGTGTTTCTGGAATTTGAATGTTGGAGAGAAGAGCAAGAGTGAGGTAAACAGCTATTTGATGTCTGTCTTTTCACAGTAGCACAATAGCTAATTCCTCGGGCCTCTGACCTTTTAGTGTCCTGTAACAGAGTACTTGCATTAATCTGTTGCTTATCTGTCACCTACCACATTTGATATTTCCAGCCTCTGCTTTCAATTATCAGTCATTTGAGGCAGCACTGAGTAATTTCAGGAGAAAATGCCTGGAACCTTTGACCTGTTTTTGTCAGATAACCACAAGTGTTCACTGTAGATAAACTATCGTTTCATTATATTCAAGATGTAAACGAGTGTCGTTTGTAGTGTATCAGCTTACTGTAACCTTTATCACCTTGAAGTGATTAAAACTGACTCGTTTACTTAGTGCTTATACAAAGAATTCAGAGTCAAACAGTGAAATTCAGTGAGAAGAGTGTAAATGGCCCCTGATAGTTACAGAGTCTACAAGACCCTCTGTTTTCCCTTGGCGTGTATACTTAGTAGTTAAACAGTGACGTTAAGTTGATTAGTGAGGCTTCACTATTCGTGAATCCAGTTGGGATCCCGGTATCTTAGGTTGTAAAATCAGCTTATTCCGACATATCTTTGGTTTGTTCCCCAGTTTGCCAAAGAAGCTTTCACTTTCCCTACGTGTCACCACACACCAACCGCTTCAGGAAAAGCAAAGCACATGTCAGTGGGGAGCTAATCACTAATGAAAGAGCACGTCTAACAGTCCCTCATGCACTGTGACCTAAACTCATTGATAGCACTTTTTAAATTTTTTAAGCCCAGTTAATCAGATATTTATAGCTGAATTGATAAAATACAGATTACTTATTATACTGTCCATCCATATATGCGCTTTGCATTTTTTTTTCCAGAAGACAAATACTTTTGTTAATGAAAATTAGTGCATGATATTTTCTCTTGGTGTAAAAGATTACTCCTTTTCCAAAATATCTTTTTGGTGTAAATTTGTCTTCCTTCTTCTTAGAGTTGGGCTTAGTGTTAATACAGTATGAATATTTCATCAGTTTGCCACATGCATGGAAAATATCATTTTTTCCCATCTTACACACAGGTGTTTGTGATATTCCCCTGAGCCATGATTTGTCTGATGTAACCATAGTGCTGAATATATTAGTCTCAGGTGGTATAAAAATAACATTTTAAAAAGTTGATGCTAAGAATCCTGATCAATGATTGCAAATGAAGAATGTTGTAATTAGCATTGACCATAATATTCCAGTTATTTTTACTTAGAAAAATTATATCCCTTCAATGGGTAAAAAAGGACTTCCTGATTTTCTGGTCAACCAGTTTTTAGATGCTGTGATCGGTCCCACAGAGATGCATTTTGGCAGATGAACTGAGCAGAGCTGGAATGACATGAGAACGCTCTGGAAGAACTGAACACTTAAAAATCTTAACCTGTGTTTTGCAGGCTGCCAGTGTTGAAAACCTCTCANATTCAGTCTTTCCCAACAAGCCATTTATTAGATGCAGAAAGAATCAAGAATCATGTATTAGTTTTGGTATTGAAATGCTCAATATCATTAAATAGCATTTTGCTTTTATAACTCGACTATTGTTCCAGTCATCAGTCAATATTGCAACATCACAGCCACTGCTTTTTTTCAGCCTACTGTGTGATGCAAGATCTTAACTTGTCTAAATTTCTAAAAATTGTTCTTATGTTTTACACATTGGCTGACAGAAATGCGCAGATTGAGATTCTGGCTTCATTGTGGAGAGCGGGACCCCCCTGGACTCAGGGTTTTCCGCAGTGTCCAGTGCCCGTTTCCTACAGCCCTTCGTTTCTGCAGGCTGTTGCTACTCCCAAGTCCTGGCCTGCCTGTAAATTGCTGTCTCGACCCAAGGAAATTTTGAACTTGTGTCCCTTTCAGATGGCAGTGCTGTCTCTTCCCTGGGTATACATGGAAACACAGATAAGTACTATCTGTGTGAGCTGTAATAATTCATTTTGGGCTTGTCGGAAAGTGGCTATCAGTATTCTTTCAGCAGTTGTGAGTGGTCCAGAGAGAACCCCACCAATGCTATCGCAGGGTATTGTAGAGGTTTCTGTCCAAACTAAAACATATAGGGAGACAACTGCTGTTTCCAAACTAGTGTTACTAATGAGAAGGTACTTGTAAGAAACTAGACAAAAGGAAACCTCAAACCAAAATAAAAAAGAAACAGTCCAGGAGTACTGTCATTTAAACCTTTTATTCAGCGTCTAATTCTCCAATGCTTACTCATAGCCAGTAGTGCTTAGTTACCCACACACGCTGGTAAATACTTGTTGAATAAATACTAACCAGAGATACCAGAAAGGGTTGCTACTTTAAGTCTGCCTTTAATATATTTTTCATTTAAGGTTATAGACATGTCTGTTCGACGTTAGCTTCGAAATGCTCAGTTACAACCTTAGAAACTTGCAGCAGACTCTTTGCACTAGAAAAATCCTCCCCGGTCCTGGGCATTTGCATATGCTAATCTCTGCCAAGTTCGCTCCAAAATGAAAGGCTTNAAAAAAAAAAAAAAAAGCAAACAAACCCCAAAGCTCAAGTGAGATCTCTGTATATATCTCACAGTTTAGAACCGGGCAGTGGAGCTGCTAAATAGACTGTATCCTGTTTCTCTTCAGTAGCAGCCCATTCATCTTCAGGTACAGAGCAGCCAGTTTACATCCTTCTGCCTCTTTTCTGCTTTACTTTTTCTACATAGCGTACCACAGCAAACCCGTGTAAGCTAAATACGCGCTTGAGCCAAGGAAACCTCACAGTTAGCAGACAATTTTCCTTTTGTCAGCCAGGAGAAAGTTCATTTTCACTGAAGATAAAGTGCTCCTGTAACCTATGCATTTGATTTTTGGTGGTTCTTAGGGCAACATAGATTTGTACATTTAAAAAAAAAATGCTAATGAAAACAAGGATAGTTTATATTTTTGAAAGGGTGAAAGGGAAGTGTACTGTAAGGGACCAGCTACACGGCCACAGGTGACTTAACTAGTAACTACTGCTCTGAAAATAATGTAAATACTTTTCCTTCAATAGCTCTCACTTTAATATGTCTGTAAGTGTACCCTTATATGGCAAGCCCCAAACATTTTTTTTCTTTTAGTGTATTTCTAATTTGTAAGACCATGTATATATTATAATAATACACATATGTGGTTTATATATAAATATTTATATATTTATACAGATATACAAACACATACACATTGTGTGCGTAGATGAAATTGCATGGGAATACACATATACATGAGCATATAAGTATAAATATACATATATATTGTAGTAACATACACATTTTATTTATACATGTAACATTTAGTAATCTAAATATCCACTTTTTCAGAACTGACATTGTTCCTTCCTCAGATCTGAGGACTGTTAAAATTAAAATGCAATAAAAGAGCAGGGGTTATAGGAGGGAGCATTTAGTGGAGTTGGGTGCAGCCATCAATGTTTAGCTGGTTATCCAAACCGAATCCCAGCTCTGAGTGTTTTAGGCTTTGTCCACCAGCAGTAAAGCAAAGCACCTATCTCACGAGGCAGGTGGAACTTCTCCAGAAGTGAGAAATACTCTATTCTTGCAGAGCACAGCTGCTTCACAGGTCAATGATACATTGCACTCTGTGGCAGTGGAAACCGTGGGTCATTTTCCTTTCCATGTCCCTAAAACCTGAAGTATTAATCCCATAAGATGGTCATCAGCCACTACTGTGGCCTGTAGATTCCCTCGCCACATCAAAACACGTATTCCATTGCAAAAGTTGCTCCTAACTCAGGGTCAGAACTGCAACAGACAGTGGAATTAGCTCAAAATCAGTTGTAAACTCAAATAAACTAAAATCCTCTGTTTACTCCCCCTTAAAATCTTGTGCAATACTGAATGAAACAATGATGACATTAACTTTTTTGTATGAAACTGTGGCAGTGTCAGAAGCGGTGGGAGCTGCACCTGCCCACCTACAGCAGGTTTGAGGGGACTTCTCATGCCAGGAGTGGTGCTCCCTTTGCCGCTGGGGTGCCAGAACCACTCAGCCCTGATTCATGGCTCCTTCTTCTGACCACTGGCAAGATGACGCTTATGCCATTAAGTACAATATGTGTTAATTTATATGATGTAACTGCTTCTTAAATATATAGTTGTCGCAGCGCACTTTAGTACCACTTCCGAATTTATTACGTTAAGTGGAAATGAGCAGCATTCCTCTCATCTGCCTGGTTATTAGTGGCAATTAGTGTTTTCCAAAGTCAGCTGTGGCTCTGACATTACTACTGCTGTGCTTATGGCTAGAGTGAAGTCCTAAATCCTTTCACAGTTTTTAGTTTGTCCATATTTCTAGTTACTTTACAACATGCCCTCTTTCAGCTTTTTTTGATATTCTTTCCACTCCAGCTTCTGGAATTTATATAAAAGCCACTGAGGTTTTTTTTCTTTTGAACTGAAGACACTGGGCTGGTGGAATTTCCTTTAACTGGAAGTATGCCTGGGCTTGTGGTTTTATTATTTGCACAGTTTTATATTGTCCTGTTTGTTTACTCCCAAGCACAGGGAACGCTTCATTAATCATGGGAAATGGGCATTCGTTTCACCTCTTTAATTTACATTCAACTCTTTTTCTCACAGTTGAAAGGGACAAGGACTTCTCCCACCAGCGAAGGCACTACAAAGAGTTTCGCTTTGACCTTACTCAAATCCCGCACGGAGAGGCAGTGACAGCAGCCGAATTCCGGATATACAAAGACCGAAGCAACAGCCGCTTTGAGAACGAAACAATTCAGATTAGCATATATCAGATCATCAAGGAGTACCCAAACAGGTACCCCGTTGGCATGAACATATCACGTGTTGAGTAACGTCTCATGTTTCTGTGTGAAGTAGGGAGACAATAGCTGATCATAAGCGTACCCTCGGCAGGGCATCATTGCTATCACTGTGGCTTGTGCAGTATTAATTCCCAGGCAACGACAACAAACCCTCAGTAAGAATAAAACTTACCTTCAACGTAATTTATTGCAGGTTTATGGAGAGTTATGTGTCCAATCTCACCAAATAATGTGCCCATGCACAGAGGGTGTGAAGGGTCGTGTTCGCAGAGAGCAAATGGTGCAGTCGTATGCACAGTCTAAGTGTCTGGATTTGGGAAATGCACCATTTGCTGATGCTGAGGTACTACCAGCCAGGATTCATTTAGCTCCTTAAAGGCAGATAGACTGTTCAACTTTGTTTATGTTTGAAGGAGCATGGGTTTTTTTTGCATGTTTTTTAATATTCTGCTGAATGTAATCAAAAGATAAAGTCGTGCACTGGCTTTAAGATGACATACGCACAGTGAACACATGCGGCTCACCATAACTGAAAATGAAAAAAAAAAGACATTACACATGAGCAAGTCTCTGAATCTGAGTTTGCAGAGCTCTGTGTGTGACCTATTTCAAAGACTCTGCAAGACCCGAGTAAATAAATGACCAGATTTCACCAGGCAAAGTAGATAAATACCTGAAAAATCCCATTAAAAACTAGTAGCACTTCCAAGATGCTTCTGAAAAAAGCTACATTCACCCCAAATTTGCATTTTGAACTTAAATTGGTATACATCTATTCTCAGAAAAGTGGAAGAAAAAAGGATAAACAAAAACTCTCCCTCATCTTGGAACAGATAACATATTTCTATCCTGGGCATGTTTAGCAAAAGCAAAGAAAATGGCAGCCTAAACTTGCAGAGTATTCTGGAGAAGAAAAAATACCCCATCACGAGTTAGCTCGAAGGCTGGGCCAGAGTTCAAATCTCTTTTCTGCTCACAGAAGCCTGAGCTTGTACCTACCTTCCAGGTGAGATCTCTGAACATCGAGTTATAAAATTTTTATGGCTATAAACAGGGAGTCATTTCATATCAGTGGAGCAGAACCAACAGGAGGGAAAGAACTCGTCCTTCCAGAATACCTTCTGCCTTCTTAGTAAATTTGGGCAGGAACAAAACAGTGCAGGTTTTTTTTTAACCTCCATCTTCAGCTTGCAAAGATTCTTTTGACATAGGTACTAAAAGAAACTTCCCGGAGGAAGGAATGAAATGGGAAGGAAAAAACCGTATCTTTTTAAAGAGCACAGGTCAAGGCTAGGGTGATGAAAGTTCTTCACCTGCAAACTCAATGGATTTTTTTTAAGAACTAATGGGAAAAGTTGGTTTTCCTAATCCATTTGATATTCTCTTTTTTGGGTTTGGGGGATTTTTTTTTAGTGTTTTCCCAGTAAGTGGTTTCTTTTCTATTTCAGAGAAAGAAAAACTGCTTACTACTATGAAGCAAGATCACACTTCGGTATTATCTGACTTGTTAAAATGACAACTCTCTGTGTGAAACCATTATAGAATGCTCTTGATTTCCTTCAATACATAAACATAAATTTATAAATGTTCTAGATTTCCAGTTATAAACGCCCATGTCTTCTAATGGAAGCATGATGCTGGAAAGCGGGACATGCAATGATATACCACCCATTTGATTTCACCGGTATAACTACAGAAACTTCAGATGTAGACTGTTTCCCCTTCTATTGTTGATTTTGTTAGTCTCTACTCAGATATGGAGTACATAGAGAAAAATGCCTCGATGGGACAGGATGGGAGAAGACCATCAAATTACCTTTCAAATTAGAAACAAGGAACTGTTCCCAGCTGCTTCTTGATACCTCCAGACAGAAGAACTCCCAAGAATATTTTATCCTTTTTTTTTTTTTTTTTTCCAATGAAGCCTCAGCTTTTCCTTTGGGGCCCAGACTTCATTAGTGTTATTCTTGACTTTGTCATCCCAGGTTTGTCCTACATCTGTACATGAAATTTTAGGTGCAAAATTTTCAGAAGCTGCAACTGCAGAATGTGAGGGTGAGAGAACTGTGAGGGTGGTGAGGCACTGGAACAGGTTGCCCAGAGAAGTTGTGGATGCCCCAGCCCTGGAAGTGTTGAAGGCCAGGCTGGATGGGGCTTTGAGCAACCTGGTCTAGAGGGAGGTGTCCCTGCCCATGGCAGGGGGCTTGGAACTAGATGATCTTTATCGTCCCTTCCAACCTAAACCATTCTATGATTCTATAATGTCCCACACTGCTTACTAGTGCCATACCACAGCAAAACAGCTGTGTTTGACCCTGCTCCTCCTCCCTTCTTTGCTCTGAACAGGAAACGTGGGTGTCTGACAGAGCTCTGCAATCCCAAACACACTCCTGCCATGCTTTCAGGCAAGGAGTGGTCAGGGTTTAGGGTTTCTGAGTTGCAGACTAAGGATTATGTTGTAGTCTTGGACATTTTTCTGTCTCTGTGGCAGCATGGCTGCTGAAGAGTGTGCGTATTGAATGCGCTCGGAGTTTGCTGAAATGACAGTCTTTGGGACTGAAGTTTTCTATTCGTGCTAAGTAAGCGTGTAAAGCACAGCCCATGGCAAGGCAAACTTTCCTACGCAGCCCTGCCAATGTACTCCTACCCGGATCTTTTCTCATGACGAAACTAATGTAGTCCAACAGGCCAAATCCTTGTTCATGATCTGGTGGCAGCTAGCCACTAATTTAACTAAACCCCAAGGATTCTTCCCGCATTAGGGAATTCTCAAGTGGCATTAAGATACTACAGCAGCTTCCTGGAATGAGGCGAGAGGTGAAACAGCATTATGGGGATGGCCTATTACATAGTAATCGTGATTTGATCTGGTCGAAAGCTTTGCTGGGTTTCAAGGAACATATAGATGGTTTATTCCACCTTTACTTCCTTAAGTGACCCAGGAGATCTGGAGCTTCTTAGACGTTCTGCCCGCAGCCTCTTTGCTGAAATTCTTGACTGTGGTAGCATTTGTGCTGTAGACAACTGGCCGTTTGGGACCAGACTGAGATCACTAAACTTAAACAGCCTCCATAAAGGTAAAGCCAATCAGCTGTATTCTGCCTGAATGTGTTCACTGTTGCATTTCAGGCTATTTACGACATAATGCCTTACTTTTTTATTATGTGTTGTGGGCTATTTTTTAAATAGAAATATTTTTAAAAATTAGAGCCAAAATTTGCAGCTGTTTTTCATTTTAAGTGTGATCATTTTTTTTTTCTTTTCACAGGATAAAGGAAAATTTTAAAATTAAAAATGTCACCAAATGTGACGAGAAATTTAAGTGAATGACCCCAGCCAATGGGGGAATCCTGATCCCAGAGCTCTCATTGCCTTCTCAGGGGGCGGGTTTTCACCCATTGTTTATTTCAATTGTGAAAAAAAACTGTTTCTTTTTTCTGATGAATACTTTGAATTTCTGTAGTAAATTGCTGTTATGTGGCCTAAATCATTAACGTCAGCCCAGAGACATTTTCTCTGTTGTACTATGTGTTCTCGAGAATCAGTTCTAGTTTTCTCTAGGTACCCACAACTAATTTTTGGTTCATTTGCTGAGTTAATGGGTAAGAACAATCTGCCTCTTTAAGTCTATTACCTTAGCCAGCTCACTATGCATGTAGGAAGGCAGACAAGAAGATCGACATATCAATGCCAAAGACACTTTGGTGTGAGTTTCTGCTGCAGTACAAAATAATGAAGTCACACTGAGGAGAGATCCACAGGGGAAATTTGTCCTTTATAGGGGTTTCTGGACTGTACCATGAGTAGTGCCCTATTCTGATTTCGCATACGAGACATTGTGCATCCTGACTTTTGAGAATGTTTTGTATCAGTCCCAGCAAAGTTTGGAGCTGAAAGAATCTGTATGGGAAAACAATTATGTATTCTAGGAGGAGACAAGACAAATGTGAAATTATAGCACTGTGATATTGTAATATTTTATATTCCAAACAATTTTATAGTTTTCTATTAAAACTACTGAATGATACAAGAAATATTTATCAATAGATGTCTTAAAGACTGTCACATTCAGAATCAAACCTTTCAGCTTTAAATTCCGATAAAACTGCTTATTAGAGAAAAAAGTTGGCATTTAAGACTCCAGAGAGTACTATTTATGAGCTTGTGGTACGTTGTTAATTTGTTCAGTGCTAGCATAACAGGTCAGGCTCTTTTGAATTGTAAGACTGTTTTCATGTTGGCTCCAGAGGGAGAACGTATGTTTTCTCCTTGTGTGGTCATTAGCATAGTTCTACTAGAATGGGAGTGATAAGAGCCCAACAAAAGATTATCCTTTAACAGAATACAAAACGGTGACTTGAAAGAAAGCCCTTTCAATTTATTTTTTTTTGAGCTCTTTAACTTGATTCTGCAGATATTTCTCACATGTAAGTAAACATCTGCTTGTCTAGTTCATTTGGTCTTATTTTCCTGAGTGTTGAACAACCGCAGTTTCAAGAACTACACAAGATGTTTTTTCCAGTATCAGACCTTGTAGGTGCATTTACAGTGTTTAGTTGAGATAAGCCAGTAACTTCCTATGATGGTGTTGTGATTAAGCAACATAAGAATACAGTGACAGAACCACTGTAATTTTAAATTCGCTTTTTATACACAAAGCCTATTATTTCTGTCTGTCTTACCTCTTTAAGTGTATATTCATGCAGTCTGTAAGGTAACAATATGATTCCAAGGTCTGTGTAAGCCAAGGCGGTCTTTAGTTGACTTGGACAGTAAAAATTTAGAATAAAATATTTTTTCTTGTATATTATTGTTTTGATTAGTATTTATGGCAGAAAAGAAATAGGTTTCTATAACTATAGAATTAGGTTTAAAAGGCTAAATGGTGAAAACAGTTTTTAATAATGCATGCTGCTTTGTAGAAGCATGTAAAATGAAACTGATGAGAGTTAAATATCTTGGGTTTAGTGTGGTCATTGTAGTAAATTATTTGTAATACAGATGTGGTTCTGGAACCAATTGTGTCAGGAGATATGTGAAAACAGAACAAATAAACGA
Source organism: Himantopus leucocephalus (assembly GCA_003993805.1). Classification (NCBI taxonomy): domain Eukaryota; kingdom Metazoa; phylum Chordata; class Aves; order Charadriiformes; family Recurvirostridae; genus Himantopus; species Himantopus leucocephalus. Next base: position 96,236,055 of record RSEF01000003.1, on the reverse strand, counting down.
TCCATGCTAAACATTTAGTAACACAATTATACTAACTCCCCTGAGCAGCCCTTCTGAATTACTGAAAGATTTCATGGGAACAAATTTGAGAATATACCAGGGAACTGAGGGTTAAATGTAAAAAATTACATTATTGAATAGATATATAATTTCTACTTTGATATAGAGACTTATTTTCTAAACATCTGTACTAATATGAAACTGTCTGAACTGTCATCTATTCATGTTTTGCCATATGATATAGCTGCTGTCATATGTTATTAATAACAGATTTTTTCAGTGACGCTATGCCTTTGAATTTTAGTTGAAACTGGAACGTGATTTTGACATTTTTTGTCTTTTACACTGAATGGTTTATAAAAGTTAATCTTCCTGAGACATTCTAGTGCTGAAAGATGAACTCTTTATACACAGCCTCAACTATATATTTTGTGTATTTATATCAGGAAGCTGGATTTTTCAGATTTTCCAGAGCTGTAGTTTTCACATGCTGAGACTCATTTCAGAAAGGCCTCTCAGGGGAAATACCTGTATTATACTTAACAATTACATGTTAGCTACAGCACATGCTGTACTGTGTCATGATGAGGATATGTCAAAGGATTATTCATTTGGACTCCAGGAAATTATTGCTAGCAAGGAAACTAAGGACAAAAAATAATAATATTTGAATTGCCTTAACTCTATTTTCTTTAACTTAGGGATGCAGACTTGTTCCTGTTAGACACAAGAAAGGCTCAAGCTTCTGATGTGGGCTGGTTTGTGTTTGACATTACTGTGACCAGCAATCACTGGGTGATTAATCCACAGAACAATCTGGGCTTGCAACTCTGCGCTGAAACTGGGGACGGTAAGATCATAACTGTAGATCATAACGACGTATAAGGTCTTGTCATCTCTTGCTGGGAACCTTTTCTGGACGGGTGTTTTTTAACTTGACTGGGTGACAATTCACTGTGAGTTTATAAGCAAAGAACACAAGTCTTATCCTGCTGTAGCTATAGTCCGCAAGCTTTCTATTATTCTTAATTCTGTAGAATATGGCAATTATAAAACTAACTGAATCAAGTTAAAATAAATGAAGTTTGGGACAAAGTCTCCTACATACAAAATGAAGTTTTATTTTGATGTTCTTCCACTGATGATTACATTATGGAAACTCAAGGAGATTTGTGGAATTGTTGTTTTAGAAAGTTTCCAAAGGCCTTTCTGTGCTGAAGCATGGAGAAAGGTATAAAAAAACCCTCAGGACAGTTTAGGAAGTACCTCATAGCCGCTGGTACTGATTGGTCTTCTATCATTTGGAAAAAAGAAAATTAATTTCAAAACTTTTTTATCTTGAAATGGGTTAAAAATTTGAAATCTTGAAAATTTTAATTAGCTGAAAATTAGAAAGAACACTATCAAAACCGAAGGCAGAGCTGTGGGATTTTAGTACAAATTTACTGGGCTACTACATTATTCACAGTTATGCTCTTCATTAAAAAGTGAAAATGCATCTCAATGCAAAAGAATATTTTTAGAAGAAATGTTCTTTACTTACACTTCTTTAGAAACTAATAAAAAGAGACTTATATACTGTTTTTTCTGTGATGGTTCACTTAATCCATACTACTTTACAAGCAAACTTTCAGATTTAGCTCTTTCTTGTCAAAAAGCTTTTTATGTCAGTGGTCAAGGGATCTATGATGCTAGTTAATCTAAACCTTAGCTGACATAATGTTAATGAGTAGCAGAAGTAACCCTGGTGTAAGGATTAATATTTTTTTTTCTTCTTTCTTTGTTCTGGCTACATTTTCTCATTGTTTTTGATCTGAATTCTCCCTCAGGCTCAACTGGGCTGTGAACAAAGCCTCTCATACTTTTTCAGCAAGTGCTCTGGCTGCTGGAGAGTTATGCAAAAACTGTCCTCCTTTAGGCTTGATGCTTAAAAAAGGGAGTTGGCAGCCTTGAAGCAGAGCGGACGGCCATTACACCTAATATTGCTTATACGGTCGGAGTACGGTCAGTGGAAAAAGGGAGGCAGCAATGCAAAGTAGACCATGTCATTGCTGCGTTCAACCAGCCTCCAAAGGCACCGCACCTGAGCTCGGGCTGTACGGGAAGCGGCTCTGCTAGGCAGCTTGGTTTTGTGAGGCCATTTTTAAGCCCTTAACATTCTGGAGAGGTGACACCTCCGTCAGGCATACAAATTAGGTGGACTGGCTTCTGGCCAGCTTTCCTGCTCCAGAATAAACTCCATCCTTGACTTTTTTTTTCCAGGAGATTCAAATACAGAAATTCTTGAAAATTAAATATCCATGAAAGGCATTCATTAAGAAACCCTGGAACCAGCAATTTGTTGGTTCTAGCCTCAAAATTATATCCGTTCAGTAAACAGCAGGCAAGTTTGTATGGGTAAAAGGAAACCTTTAGGTTAGTACACTGAAGAAATTGTAAAAGAACAGTTTATGTAAATATTTCCCCTGTCCTACTCCCAAGATCAGAAAGGTGATAGATAATTTTCTATTTTAAATTCCAAAGCCACAGGCAGCTCTACCTTCTGCACCTCACTTATTTGGATTTCTTAACACAGCTGCTTGAGAGAGGAGGGAATTCCCCTCTTCCCTCACTTTCTGTTCCCTTTTCAGTTTATTCAAGCAAGAAGAGTGCCCTTCTAGGGACTCAAGTTTTCAAAACTATAGGGGAAACCTGTGCTATACCACTTCAGCTTAGCATAAGGCAAATCATCCTTTCATGCCCTTACAATTTTGCTCTTAAGGCTTTGATTATTTTTATTGGGTTGCTGTTACTTCTGGAAGCTATTAGAAACACCAGCAGTTGAATGACATGTTTGTGTACAGATGGAACATGAATTTTTATACATGACTCAGTATGTAGTGGACTCAATTTGTAACCCAGGGAACCCCACCCACCTTCCCTCCAACCAGTTTTCTATGAAAGTTCAGAGACTGGTTCAAATCAACTGAAAAACCTTCCCTTGGCTCAAGTGAACTTTAGGCCGTGCAGGTCTGAAGCACGTTTCTGCATGCCTCCAGCTGTCCACTGAGTTTACAGGAGGTAGAGGAGTTCTGCCCCCATAACTGGAGAGACATTTATGATGAGACCTGATCCGTTAACCTTTCTATTGCAACAGACCATTAAACTAAATGGGATTCTATTAAGTCAGAGGATCCCTGTTTGAGGTATTCAGGTGCTGCACTGGGGCCCTGGATAATCAAGTCTGTAAATACGCGCTAATTTTTAGATTTATTCATACAGCACCCTTAAAATGTGGTGCCAATAACTACTGAGTCTCCAGGGTGCTGCTATATTGTTACCATTAACAGTAATCTTTCTTACAGTTATCTTTCAGTGACTTTTTAGATAATTACTTATGTAGACATATTTCTCTGGTGATCCCTGAAGATGGTGCATAAATAATAATAATGTCTACATGAGGAATAAAAAAATTTGTAACTATTTAATATAACAGTGTGATAAAAACAACTTTGGAAGAATGTCTGGTTGTTGTAATTCATATTTTTCCCCTTTTGAAAATGCTGAAAAAGTACAAAAAGCCACATGACATTGGAATGTGTTTTCTTTTTTCTTTAAGACAGTATTTGGTATCATACGCCTCATTTTAGCATGAAATGTAGACTTTTTCTCTTAATGGGACATTCTATTTTGAACAGTAAGAATAAAGGTTTGCATGACACATATGGAAGCTGTCAACATATAATGCACTGTTTCCCTGGGGCTGTGGTAAATTAAGGATCAGGTTTTTTTGATTCTCTTTTTTAATGTCTCCTCAACATTCTGCAGCATCCCCTTTTGGCCAGTTCCCTCCTTTTGACACCAAAACTCTCCCTGGTGTTTAAAATGAGAGGTGCTCATTTTCACACTGATGGAAGTGCGGGTGTTAGATGAATTGCAGCATAAAATCAATGCAGATGCAGAAACAATTCAAAAAGCTCCATGTGACACTTTTCCTGTATATATACCATATGTCTCCTAAGACTTAAAACATGTTCCAGTGAATCAGCACCTTTGTATTAACATTTAACATTTTTATAATTGGAAGTTAGCAATGGTTTGAACATCACTTTTACTGGAGGAGTATAAATAGCTGCAAGAGTACTCCTTTTGCTGTTTATAACATTGCTGAAGAGAATCTAGTGTTGTCTACTGAAAATGGGGGAGGGAGATAATGTGTAATGATGACTATTGATGATCCACAGAATAAAACAAGTTCCAAATACACAGCTGTGAATACAACATCCTGGGTAGCACCCACAGCCATGTAGTTCTGTGCTTTTTCTTAGATTACCGCAGCTCCCAGTTATTTTCCATCTGCCTGCACATCAGAGGGGAAGAAACTGGTGGTAACTTTGAAAAGCCCAAGCTGTTTAAGGTGATTTCTGTTACCACATAGTCCATGAAAGGTTTCTTTCGGCTTTCTTGCTGTTTGAGGTGGGCAGGCAGCAGGAATCCTCAGCTCCCCGACTCTGACTCGTACTTCAGGGTTTTCTTTTTCCTCAAAGAAAAGGGAAACTTGAAAGAAAGATATTCCTTGATCCAAGTGAAGTCTGGGGAAGGCCAATTTTCTCTCCAGCATGTACTTGGGTGCACTCTGACATGTGTCCCCTGGAAGGGGGTTTGGCTCCTAATCCTACATGCTACAGGAAGGATTGATGAGGTCTTTCGCCAGCGATAATGGGGGAGACATTAAGAGACACTGTCTCTTTTTTAGCCTCTCCTCCTTTCAGCCTCGGCTTTCCAAGGTGCCTTTCTCCTACAAAGCCTTCAGAGAGGCAGCGTGGCCACATTGTCTATGTTGCAGAGGGTGGCTGGCTTGCTTTCAACCCATAGCAACCTGTGGCAGCACCCTGGCTTCTTCAGGTAGTTGGCTGCACGCTTTACATTGGCCTTGGCCTCACCTTGACAACACTAAACATTATCAATCTCATCCCAAGGTTGCCCCCGGTCAACTTTGTTACCTAACTTACATGACACGGTAGCCATCAGGTACTCTGGAGGATGCTGCTGGTTTGTTACATTTAAGTCTCTTGGCTTTGGTATTTACAAGGCAAAGCATCAGGAGTGAGTTCACCTTCATTAGTGTCCTTACAGTGGGGGAATTTAGGATATATATATTTATATTGATATATATATGGACTTTGGCAGGCAATAGCTCTGCCTAAATTCTGAACCATCTGGAAGCCATATAGCCATGTTAGCACAGCACTGAACCCGAGCTAATATATCCTGCCCCTCAGCAGGTTTTATTAGCTTGGGCTCAAGCACTGCCTAAGTACAGCTACATGAGTTCTGGTTCAGAGCTGACTTTGGCCAAAGTTACACTAGTAAATTCAACATACTCAGGAATACTGCAGTGTGAGATGAGCCGGAGGGATGACTCTCTGAGTCTCCAAAACAGGGTGACTCCATGGCAGCTGCCCCCTGGAAGAGGTCCCTGCAGCACTACCATGGGGTGTTGGGGACTCTGTGGTGGAGCTGGCATAGAACATAAGTGCACCAGGAGCACCCTCCCACCCTGAGCAGAGCAGATGATCCAGCTCCAGCGCCTGGGAGCACTCCTGGGCACTCTTTAATTTGCTCAGAAAGGTGTAACCCCTCGTTCCAGCTGGGTCAGAAATACAGTCAGCACTTTCTTGTGTCTGCTTGTAGCAAGCAATGTGAACACACCCTTCCTTAGTAAGGGTGCGCTTACTTTCAGCAGGAGGGTCAGGGAGGTGAGATGGGCTCCTGCCCCTTCTCCTGCCACCACTGCATACCGCTGCATGCTGGTCCTGGCTGTACAGCTGTGCAACTCCACCTCCACCCTGCTCCCTAGACGGACGAAGGATACATCTGCTTCTCAGCACCAGTATTTTCGAGATGATGGCATTTGTGCTTCGTTTCATTCAGAAGGCTTTTATCCATTTTATTCTTTGGTGGGTGACCAATTAATCTAATCTCTCCTTGTTTTATCGTCTTCCTGAACGCATTTTAAACTGTGCAGAAGAGCCCTAGGACTCCTACAAACCATTCACAGTTTATGTACATTAAATTGAAAGGATAAATCAAGTACTTAGCCAGCATGTTTGTGTATGATTACATCTGATTTTTCACATAAGCATACATGGTATTGCCACATTATACAGCATACCGTGGTTCCTAACATAATCCCAAGTGTTTTCTTCATGAGCTTTATGAATACCAAATTTATGAACACCAACACAAAAAGATATGTAAAATTCCTTCAGCTGAACTGAATCAAAACAAAAATCTGTAAAATTCTAAAAACAAAAGCTAAATCTTTAGTCAACTAAAGCTGTGAAGCCTAGGAAATGCAGAGCAGACCATCCAAGACCACCCATTTTTCAGAATTCCTTGAAACCTCCAGGGAGCGGAAGAGTTAATAAAACACATGAAGCTTTTTCAAAAGCATATTTTATGTTGATATAGACAAATGTGTGCACCAAAGGAAAAGCTTGCATAACAGTTTATGTAGATGATACAATAGAGACAGTATAAAATACTTTGTGGAGTCAGAGTGTTGAGGATGTCTTATATATGGACAATCACATTTGTGTTGTTAGGCTTTCTCTTCTCCTTTTTTTAATAAGCCTTCATTTAAGCTTTGGTAGCCAAACTCTACCTCAATTCTTTTGTTTCTCTGAAGTCCCATTGCTCTTAAGAGCACTGTTCAGGCATGAGAAACCACACAACTTTCTATCTAATTTTGGAAACTACTTTGTGAGCTTTCAGACTCAGAGCCTCAGGACAGTTTTTGCTCAAATATTAGATGTTATTGGACCTTGTATACTCAGGGTCTTTCTCCAAAAGGCCTTTTCCAATCCTCATTTCAGATATCACTCCCCACGAGGAGGAAACTGTAGGTGTGGCATTGGAAAATTTTTTTTTCAGCAAACAGAAATGAATTCTCAACATCACTAAAGTTTTAATTTCTATCTACAAATATATAAAATTATTACCAAAATAACTTCTGTGACCTACCAGTAGTGGTTAATCTGTAAAATGTGTCTTGTGGCTTGTTGAACACTTTTGAAAGTAAATAAGTGCTTGTTTTTCATAACAAAATGAGTGGTTTGCTGCAGTTCGATGACTCAGGACAAAATAATGGATCTTGGAATCACTCATTGTCCTGTGTTGCCAGTGTAAATCTGGCCAAGATGCAGAATGGCTGAAAGCTCTTGCAAAATTAGTGTCTGCTCAATGCCTTGCATAAAATATATACTGCCTGAGGAGAGACAGCCAAGTCACAAATCTTACCACTGTCACTGGCATCCACACTGGCGATCTCAGAAGAAGTCAGCTTTCTGAATGTCATGAAAAACGAGGCGATGTCTCCAGGTCAGGACTGTGAGACAGATTGTTATTAAAAGCTTGAAGGGCTCTTGCATTTCCATTTGGAGCAGCTGGGGGGGGGGAGTGAACTTTTAAGCTGGAACTTGATCAGTTCATGAAAAGAATTGTGTGATATGACTGCGTGTCACAGCAGAAAAATGGACGTAGTGACACAGCAAATAGCTCCACAGTTATGTTCCTGACTGCTATTCCTATTCTGTTGGTAAAAAAAAACCAACACAAAATCATCAGAATTGTCGAGGTAGCGCCTTTTTATAAGCTGAACTTCACAGTTGTTTTTGCAGCAGCAATTCCTTTATTGTAAGGAGACAGAATGTGAAAAGGCAGATAATATTCATTCAATTCAGTCAGTCAAACCAGCACTTCCATACAACCTTTTAAGCAAACTGCTAAGGGCACTTTACTATCAAATAGAATAAAAGCCAAAAATAAATCTAAATGCCAAGTCAAACAAATACATCTTGCCAAAGACTCAAAATCATATGAATAAGGACTAAGGAGTTCAGCAGATTTGGAACATAATGCTTTAAATAAGTCTTAGTCTCCAAATATACCTGTCAATATGGAGAAGAGAGAATAAATTATCATAGCAGGATTGAGAGGCGCATGCCAGAACGTGAGGAATACAAAGGCTCTGGACTGCCCCTGCACAGAGTTAAGTCCATCTGTTATGCTTATTTGTTTTTTCTAGGTGTAGGGGCAATTGCAGGGTTCAGTGGAGCAGGCACTCGCTGACTGCTGGTTTCTTGAAGTTTCTTCTTCATTTCTTCTGAAGTCTAAAGAAAAGTCTTTGAAATCCTCAGAATTAAAGATAAGATGGAACCAAACCCATTTTTCAGAATGCTTGCCCACGCTCAATTCTTGTTCAGAGATGCTCAAGAGAAGCAGAGACACACCTTACTGTTTTGGTTTTACCAGCTTCATGTGGGTGAAGCTCTGAGGGAAGGTGTAGTTAAGCAGGCCAGCCTGAGTCATTCACCTGATTTTAGAAAACATTGCTCTAATACCGCAGTACGGAACAACCACGTACTGGAGAGACCTGGATTTTCAGTTGTCATCGAGCCGACAGTTTTCTAAATGCTTACAAGAAATGATAGACTAAAACCACTTACTAAAAATGAAGCCCATGAATGCTTCTTGCTACAAAGGCAAGGGTTAGGGTAAGATTTTTCTTGCTGTATTCTGAAATCTACACTACAGACAAAGGTGAGGACTACCAAACAAGGCCATAGTACACAGATGGAGCTAATGCTGTGGCAGAAAACTTGGTGCATTTCAGAAGCAGGATACTTTGAAATACCTGCTGTTCAGGAAGGGGCAAAGCTTTGTGTTCTTAGACTGAAGGAAATCTCCCACTCACACACTTTNCACTTTTTTTTTTTTTTTTTAAGTAAAGGATAATAGAAGTTCTGTAAATGCAAACTTTCTTTTACACAGAAGCAACCTAAAATGGAGACAACATATGTGCTTTGAATTTCCAAAACAAACAGTTCAGAGATCCTCCTCGGAAGAAATATAGCATCTCAAGGGCAGTGTATATTTTGATTGCTTCGTCTTCTGAAAGTTGAGCTGAGGTATATGATAAACCGAGAGAGAAAGGTTTAATGATGGACCCACAGAAGCCAATGAAAGTTTTCCTGTTGACTGCACTAGAAGCAGATTCAGTGCATATACCATTCATGAATTGAACAAATGGGTCCTAAAAACTCAGGCTGGCTGCTTAAAAGATCAAGCAAATAAAGGAATAAAGTCACATAAGCTGTTTCTGTGTGTAAAAAGGCTGTGGGTTACAGGATTAATTTTTTATAGCATATCTCCATACCCTGAATAACCAAGTAAGCCTTAACTTGTGGAATCTTAATAGCCATCTCATTGCTGAAGTCTAAAGGAAACCCAGAGGAAACTTAATAATATTAAAAGTTATTTTAAAGGGAGTTCACATTGGTTTGAAGGATATTTTGCTTCGCACACAATATCCACCATTGTAAATTCAGAGAACCTAGATTTAAATTCAGAAAACCTCCACACATCTTTACAGCCCTCAGTATATAAATCTAATAGTATTCTTAAAACGTCCACCGGTAAAGTATTAATCTTTTACAGATAAAATTAAAATTCTGAAAGTCATTGGAACAAAAAATAAAGAAAAATAGTAAAAATATTCCCTCTAGAAATGAGGGGAAACTTGGAACTTTGTGGTAAGAGGGTAGTTTGTCCATGTTGCAATGAATAGAGAATAGTCTGTACAGTTTTTCATATCTGACTTGCAAGAGAAGATTGGAACATATAGAAATTAATGTTACTGAAATATTTAATAGTAACTCAAACACATGAAGAGAAGAATTAAAGAAACACAAGACTAAAAAGTCATTTTAAATGAAATCAGAAGCTTCAACAAATATAGTTTTCCCTTGCAGTCAAAAAAGTAATTATCAAAATTGTTCAGAATATGTTGCCAATTACTCTGCTCCATAACTGCTAACTTTCTCAGTTCTTCTCCTGCCTTTGCTGGGCTCTCTGTCACTGGAAACATCTTAAACCAATTTAAAGTGCTACACCTGAATAAACATGTTGTAAAAGTGTTTATGTATTGAAGTGGGTCAGTTCAAGGTATGGTATTTGGCTGGAACTTCTAATTTCTCTTTTTACTGCAAAAGGGCTGCCAGAAGGAGGAAGTCTGAGCTGAATTAATACATTTGTTACAGTGGAAGTAGAATGGAAACTACTTTAACCACAAATCAAACTGCCTCTTTCATTTACGCCAGTGATAGAGTTTTTCTAAGAAATATAGACTCTGGCGTACAGCCACTGTAAGTTTGTGTTTGAAAAGGAAACCTATATGCTTATTTCTATAAGGTTTACTCCTATGCTTATTTGCAAGTTCTTTCAGGACGATTGAGTTAACGGTATTATACGTTTGTGAGGCAGATGCTCCTTCGCCGCCCGCGTAGCAAACTTTTCCAGTCGGTTTAGAAGAATCCCCAGGCGCCCCGATGCGGTGCCTGTGCCCGTACCTTCCCGTTTAAAGGACCTCTGTGTCCCCCACCCAGCACAGCTGCACAGCTTCACATGACACTGTCTCATTTTCTGACGGTTGAAGGGCTCTGCATAATACACGTACGCACAAAAGTGTTTATGCTGCCAAAATAAATTCTGTTAAGAGCAAGGGTTTATTTGTTAAAATGTCACTGATGCAGTTTCAGTGACTTGTTTTGCTTTCTTTTCTTTTACTGAGGTTTAGATCCTATAATATAGTGAGGTTACCGCACAGTCCTGACTGAACAAATATTTTAGAGAAATATGCACATCCCCTGGGAACGGAACCAGAGTCAATAATGTACATATTTCAAACTCTGTTCTCTTGAACGACTGACTGCCTTCCTACCTTTACTAGTGAATGAACATCAGTTTGAGTAACACTGCACAACATTTATTTTTAAAGCAGAAGTATATTTGTTATCTACACTTCTCTTTGCTACCGATTTGCTTTGGGGATATAAGGTTCCGTATCTCACACTCAAGTGATGCAAAAATTAGATGATTGCATTACATTATCCTTTCAATAGCCTACGGACATTAACGGGGCTCATTTATTTTTCAGCTCTATAGATGTGTACAAGTGACTAAATTAAAATACCTGTGTAATGAATAAGATATATGGCCCACAGACACTGCAATCTTATGCAATGACAAACTACCCGTAAAGTTGTTGAAACTTTTGTAAATCATTGAATTTTTTGTCTTTTACTTTCTGTTCAACAAAATGAGGTTAGGATTCTTAATCACATAATTTCTATGAAATTCAGGATTATGGGAAAAATGCTTGCCATGCTTCAGTCAGCAGCTGAATTCCCACAGTGGCTTCAGGAGGGGCAGTTCACCTTTTAACTTACGTTTTCCATTACTTTATAGGTCGAAGTATCAACGTTAAATCTGCTGGTCTGATTGGAAGACATGGGCCTCAGTCAAAGCAACCATTCATGGTTGCGTTCTTCAAGGCAAGTGAAGTCCTTTTCCGTTCTGTCCGAGCAGCCAACAATAAAAGGAAAAATCAGAACCGCAACAAATCCAGTAGTCATCAGGAGTCTTCTAGGATGCCAAGTGTTGGGGGTAAGATGAAGCTATTATTTACTAGTCTGTTTAGGTGAGTTATGGGCACCTGCTCAAATGCAGTGGAGTCACAGCAGCTCAACAAGATGCTGCTCATTGGCTGAACTGTCAGAAACTGTGTTCCTGCTCCATTTCTACCTGCCTCCTCCCCAGCTTTGCTTAAACCTCTTTTGTTATGTTGGCCCTGAGCATGACCTACCTTCTCTGAGTCAGGTCACTTACATGTATCACGGTCTCCTGGATGGTGAAATGCCCAAGTAGTTTGGGAAAGGTTCTATCTGAGCTTGAATCTAGTCCTATGTTGCAGGCAACTGGATGAGACCTTTGCTACACATGACAAAAAAAACTAGAGAGAGTAGAGAGAAGGGTTGCACCCCAACTGCTTGTCTAGGAAGCCTTAGCAAAGACAGCTTTTGGACTCTTGTTTAACTGCCTTTCAGCTGAAGAAGCCAAGATGTAGCACAAAAATCTGAATACTGGAAATGAGGAGCCTTAACCAACCTGTGAAATTGTAAACTGTTTACGAATTCAGACCAACTGACACCTAATGATGTAAAATATACAGTGTATCCCTGAATGGAATGAATTTGATCCCTGGTTTACCTGAAAGGTACTGACAATAATGCACGTGAAAACATTGTTAGTCCCATTAGAGCCTGGAAAAAGTTCTGCTCCAGTTCTTTCCTGAAATGCTCCTTTCAGCTGCAGGCACAAAGTCACTTTCTATTCTCACTTTTGAACAAACTTTTCTACTTTTGAGGGACAGCATGTGAAAATATACCTTTCTAAAAGCATGGCAGATGTAGAACAGGCATATCAAAACCTCGATATAGATGCTATTCTTAAGCCCCGTGTACATCTGCAAGTAAGTTAATTAGTATTTAGAGGAAAGAATTCAGCCCTGGAGTGGAACTCATCTATTTGAGGAGAACCATTATAAGCATTATGCATTACTTATATCCATCTCAGAACCTTAAACATGGCAGATTAGAGACCCCTCTAATGTAATGCATAAGCCTTTCCGTGATCTTCTGCACAAGGATGAATTTTGCCTTAACAACCACAAACCACTACTGAGTTGCTAAAGAAATAATAGAAGTTATTTTAATAGCTTTCTAAACTTATTTGAAGTTTACCTGGTGATGTACTGGAATAAAATCCCACTTTAAGATTAAAAAAGAGTCTTAAAACACAGCACTTCAGTAGTGGGCTCAATTTTATTTGCATATGATGTATAGGTAGAAAAAATACTGTCCTATGTCTCTAGTTTCCGCTGAGGACCTGAAGCATAGTTATTTCTAGGGTAGATGACTTAGAGAGATATACACGTTCCCTCTGAGGACACCAGCTTTTTAAAAGCCCTTGACATTTGTTAAGGAACCAGAGACCTTTATTTACGACTAGCATTTTTTTGGGTTTGTCTTCTTTTTTGAATGTTGTCAAGTTTTCTGATGTTCTGTATAGCTACAGCACAAATGGCTCATCTGCACAATTAACTTCTAACCTCTTATTGGTCAATAAGCAGGGGAGCAGTTGCAAATAAACAATGAAAGAAGTCACAAACTAGACAATTTTAGCTTGGTACTTGTGAAAAGAAAAGAAATTACATGCCCTTTTTTAAGGCATTTTAAAAATTATTCATTATTTATAAAGTGATATTGACTAAACATTCCATCTTCATTAACTGCTTAAACTTTAGATTTTTTGAAACAATGCAGGTTAAAAATCGACTGAGCATCTTGTAACTCAGATGTGGTTTAAGCATGCACATCAGTTAAGCTTGCTAGCTGGTGCTTGCTCTAAATTCATTCACTTCAGTAGTCAATTAATTTTTTCTGCAGTAACTGTTCCCTGTATTTTACTGCTATCGCAGGATGCATTTCCTTATTTTTGTAAAAGGGCTTTGGACTTAATAACACAACAGGAGGGTGGGTTTTTTTGTTTGTTTGTTTTTAAGTACAGTGGTATGGTCTGTGCAACTGCATTTGCTCCAAAACACAATCTCTTACATCAAGGGTAAGTAATGTTCTCTCCGCACAAAAAAATATTTTAAAAAGATTTTTCATATTTCCTGGAAAATGTCTACTAATTCTGAGAATTACATTATTTTGGGGGAGGGAAAAATCGTTGAAGTATACTTTACACACAAGATACCTAAATATAATACTTTCAGGTTGAATCCCATCTTTCTAGTCCATGAGGAAATGAGAATTGAACAGATTTGTTAAGCCTCCTTGATTATAGCAGGAAAGGTGAACACAAGCTCCCTGCTGGTTCAACCTGGGAAAATCCCAAGCTTAACACATGCTAGCAAGTTGCATCAGCACGAAGATTTCTCAGGAAAAGCTGTCTGTGTGTCTCAAAACATTGGTTAACCTTATCTGTGCATCCAGTTGTGCTCCAGAGCTGTTGTAAAACAAGAAAAATCAGAACATCTCTAGTGAAATGAGCATTATGAAACAAAATTTTTCCTAACCTCTTTAGGCCCCCCGTCTGCATAAGCGTAGAGGTGCATCCCTATATATGTTGATCCATGCCAAATCTGTGTCAAAAGTTGCAGTTCAAGAAAACCATACTGTGAAAACAAAATTAGATTAAGAAGCAACTGCATATGCAGTTGCATCAAAGGCAGGGGCAGCATCCTCTGACTGGAGATGGAGGCAGCAAGATACGGGCAGGCTGGAATAAGTGGCAAAGCTGAAGTAACCACAGCCTCACACACCAACGTCCTCCGTAGCAAAACTGCTTGGAGGAGTAGCTCATGCACCACCGCAAATCAGCTTCCATGCTCTTCCCTTGCAGTTTGCCTCAACAGTCCTCGTATCGCAAAAACTTCTTTTATCTGGGTGCCATTAATGACCAGTGATGGGACTTTTCATGCTATAAGTGATTCAAAACACTTTTTCTTTTAATAACTATCGCAACAACACTCGTTAAAATCTGCAGATGAGCACACTGATGGCTACAAAGGCAATGTGCAGATTCTGTATAGATGCTCCAGTGTGCAAAAAAGATGTGAAGGAGAGAACACATTCTTATTCCCACATCTTCACAGCTTGACAGAATACAGGCAGAGTTCTTCCATGAGGAGAGGCTGTTATCAGGGAGAAGCTATGCCCTTCTCCTCCTCTTCACCAGCCCCAGGAACTGTACAAGTGTGACCTTGCAGGCTTGTGAGAGAAGGCTGATTCTCCTAGTTCTCTACAGCTTCCAGTAATGAGCAGCACTTTAAAAGTATAATTCATCTCCTCATATTTAAACCAAAGAAAAACCCTCAAAATTCTGCCCATCGTCTTCCTCATGATGGCCTGTCAATAGACCATATTAAATTCTCATTCACCCCTTGATGCAAGACATTGTTGATGCATATGAGAGAGTGATGGGCAAACGTAATTGCATGATGTAGGTCCCTGTTTCTAAGCTTATTCAATAATCTTATATCTACAGCACCTAAGTCAGACATTGCCAGTCAAAAACGCTCATCTACATGGCCAGGTTATGTAGCCAGACCCAGATAGGTATGCTGTCATTTGTATGTCACAGGCTTCTGTTATACTTCTCTATGCACATCAATCCCAACTTTACTACAGTCATGCCTTCTTTTTCTCCTTGCTTTTTCCTTCTTCCTTTCCTGTTTCTATTTCCCCTTTTTTTCCTTTTTTCTTTTTTTCCTCTTCCTCCTTCCTTTTTCCGTTACCTTTTGACATCTTCCTTTTGCCTCTTGCCTTTTGTCTTTTGCCTTCTTCCCTTTGCTGCCTTCTTTTCTGTTTTCAGACATCAGTGATTAACTTTACTGTATTCTCAGCACATCAAAAAGGAAAGCCCCACTGGGCAACTCAGTTCTTCCCTTCCAACGGACAGCACATTTTTTGAATTATTCATGAAGATATGCATAAACACAACATGAAGAAAATAAAATCTATACGTGTCAGTTATTATAACAGCTGGGCAAATGTTGACAGATTTGGGGTCAGCATCCCTGTGTTGCTAAGAACTTCAAGAGAAGATGACATCAGTGCAGTGCAGACACATTACATTTAGCATTCAGACTCCACCTGCCTGCTATGCACAGAGGATTGAACTGTTTATTGCTTACCCAGTTGTATTTTTGTCAAACTGTAGATAAAAGGAAAAACAAATCAAAACAAGACAACTTGTTCCCAAAGTACATCACATAACTCTTCTTTAAAACAAAGTCTGGTTTAATTTTTTTTTTTAAATCATCTAGAAAGAATTATGGTATAATTGGGCACAAGAGTATATCCACATTTAAATATTGAATAGTGACTTACACCAGGAAACTCAAAAACAAAGCTACCTAATTTTTGTTCATGATGCAGTGAGATCAAAACAAAACCCAATCTTTAATTCAGCATTTCCTGTATTTTATTGGTTGGTGTCACACTAATTAATTAAAAAACCAGTACTTTTGTGATAGTATACATAGGCATGTCTATATGTCTTTATTTCCCTTGGAAAAAAAAACAACTCATTGAATTTCTTATAAATATATTTTCTTGCCCTCCTTCCACAGCTTTTTCTGCTACGTAGGGGTTTGGACCCCAACTGCAGTCCCTGAATAGCTGAGGAACAATGTTTTCTTAGTCACAATAGCCCACGGTTTTGATTCTTGATAGAATAAGCATATGGGCCTTGAAGCTACAATATGTGAAATTGGATCCTTGGCACCAGATCGTATTATAAATGTCACATTTGATACTTGTATGAAATGTTACATTACACACATTTGTCTTATATGAAAGATAGATTTCAAGGAAGGGATACAGACTTGCCCGAGTCTCACTTTCTTCATAGGTGTATGAGTTAGATGGTTTTCAGATAGATGTCTGCATCTGAAACACAGATCATATTAACCTATATTCAAATAATTCAGAGTATCGAGACAATGAAGACATCTATGTGATGACTTACATATTTATTATTCAGCCTTTCTCCTTTAACTGTAGGGACTTCTGCTAGATTCTGGTGCTAAAACTTCTGTACATATTCTTATATATGAAAATTTCATGACAGAGAGAAAATTGGCAAAAACAATCTTCAGCTTTCATTGTTTGCCTGCTTGGGTGTGATCTCAAACCAGATTGTGACTTTCCTGACTTTCTCATCTGCATTTCTTTCCCACATTTTTCAGTCACAGTTTTTTTGCAAAGTGACTCGCATTCTATATCGCTGAATTTTGAATTCCCATTAATAGCTAAAACAGAAAAGCTCAATATTTACCTCCTGTGAGCACTGATATTAGTCAAAATCAGTATACAGATATATTAGATTATTACAGAGAACTCAGCACAAAGGATGACTAAGACTTCTTGGTTTTGTTCAAGGCATACAAATTTTTGAAAACTTGCGGTGTCTTAGGGTATCCTTCCTTGCTTCCAGTGGCTACTCCAGAAAGACACAGGACTCACATAGGATGTGGGTATATATTTTGACCCCACATGCCCTGGAACAACTGAGAGTATCTGAGATAGCAGCAGGTAACTAACTACCTGTGGAGAACCTTTAATGACTGTCATTGAAAATCAGCCCACAAAGGGCTAGGAAAATACCATATGAAAGCAGGTAGTATTCATCTTTAAAAAGGAATGAGGATTTGGGGTATTATAGCTTAGAAAGCCTAACTTAACGTCCCTGGTGGTACTGGAACAAGTTATTTAGTACTGAAAATGGATATATCTTGACTTGTGCACAGCTTTTTACACAGTTTCAGGAGACGTATATTCAGGAGGTATATTCAACATAAAATAGGTACACAGCCTGTTAAAAGAAAAAGAAAAAGCATATTCAAGGAGGATGTTACCAATGAGTAAAATTTGGGTGGGTATTTTGAATGACATCTCATTGAGCCTCTTCTGGATATGATTCAGTCCAACATTTTATTGGTAATTTGGATGATTGATCACTCCTCCCAGATCTGGTATCCTCTGTGAACTTGCAGAGAGCACATTCTGTTCTATTGTCCAGGTCACTAACAAAGACATTAATCAGTATTGGCACCAGTACTGATCCTTTAGGGACATCCCTAGTAACCAGCTGCCAGCTGGACTTTGTACCACTGATCACAACCCTCTGAGCAGCCCAGCCAAGTTTCCACCCATTATATTCTTTACCTATCCAAACCGTCTCTGACCAATTTGGCCCTAAGAATACTATGGGAGATGGTATCAAAAATCTTCCTGAAAGCAAAGCGAACAACACCCAGTGCTGTTCAAAAGCCCACAAAGCTAGTCAGCTCATCACAGAAAACAATCAGGTTGATTAGGCACAGTTTGGATTAGTAAATCCATGCTGACTCTTCCCAAACACCTTCTTGTTCTTCATGTGCCTGGAGACAGCTTCCAGGAGAATTTGCTCCACAAACTTCCCAGAAACTGAGGTTAAGCTGATTGCCCTTCTTGAAGACGGGTGTGACATTTTCCATTTTTGAATCATCAGAAATATCCTCCAGTCACGATGAACACTCAAAAATGTCAGGGAGTGACTTTGCAATGATGTTGGTCAGCTCATTCCCCACCCTGAAATTCAACCCTTCTGCTCACATGGACTCGTCTATCTTCAATTTGTTTAAGTGGTTCCTAACTCTATTTCTTTTACTGTGGGTAGAGCTTCAGTCACTAGGCTGAGGGCCTTGGGAGTCCTGAGGGTAAATCTTGCCAGTTTTTTACAAGACAAAAAAAAGTCATTGGATACCTTAACCTTTTCTGGGTCCTTCTTGTTGACCTTCACATCCCTTGTAAGTTTCAACTCCAGCTAAGCTTTGGCTTTCCTAATGTCCATCCCTGTGTGTTCAGGCAATGTGTTTATATTATTTCTGTGTAGCTTATCCCAATTCCACATTATTTACATCCTATTTGAATTTGAGCTCAATCAAGAGTTTTCTATTCAGCCACTGTGACTTTGTGCCATATATGCTTGACCTGCACATGAGAGTGGACTTACCTTGTGCTTCTCTCAGAGGTTTTCCTGGGAGATCACCCAGCTCTCCTGGTCTCCTTTGCCCTCCGGGCCAGTCTGCCATGAGATCATGTGAAGATGATCTCTGAACAAGCTGAAATCTGTCCTTCTGAAGTCCAGGGTTGCAATGCTGTTGTTGATCTTGGTCATCTCTCAGAACCTTTTAGCTCCACCGTATCATGGTTGCTGTGGTTCTCATCAACATCCTGACCCCCAACCTGTTCTTTATTCATTGATTTGCACAAATAGAACATAATCCTAAGGTGTCTAGGCAGGAGTATATGAAAAAGGGATCTGAAGCTGATAACTTGACGGTGTGATTTTGCTGCAAAACTCCTGTTCTGGAATATACTGACAGAAAATAATCCAGTAATCGTAGGAAAAAATTATTTTACTGAACACACTATGTTCAGCTTTGGCCGTCACATCTTCAGAAAGACCCAGAGAAGCTGAAGAGAACTCAGAGAAGCAATGATAGCATAGATCAGGACAGCCAACAATAAGCAGTTGGTAAATTTGCAGAAAAGCTCCTTTAGGCCAGCTATTTGGGAGAGTTTTCTGCAAGGATAGTGAAGTACTACAATGGGTTATCTCACAGACTTTAGAATTCCCTTCCTCTCACTTATGTGAAAATGGTCTCTCTCTTAATTTTTCAGGAATTTTTCAAAGGAATGCCTCCCATCCCAGCCTCAAGTCTTTTAATGTTCAAAAACTGTTCCTAAAAGAAATGCTGTTCCTAAAAGAAATGCTATTCCTAAAAATGAAGATTTTGTTTCTTTTGCAGTGTCTTCCTTGTTTCCTTTTTTTGTTGTTGTTGTTGTTGTGAATTTCAGCCGACCTTTTTTTTATTCTTTTTTCTTTCCTGCCAGAATGGCTATTTTGGTCCAAAAAAGCCACTTTAAGCATTCTTGAAATGGAACCAGAGGAGACAGCCTGTCCTCCCTGCTCCATCGCATGCCTCACTGATGGTGTCATTTGAAGAGTGCTATAAACCAACTCTGGGATGCTAATGTGGTGAAGGCATGACCCTATTCCCTTCCTTTCCTGCTACTCAGGGGCAGTAAGGAACAAGTACTAGATTTTCTCCAGGATTAAGATTGTCCCGGAGAAGCATGTATGGAAGGTTCTCTGTGTCCTTCTATCCTGACACCTCTCTAACAGTGCAGAACCGTTCAGGCCTTTAAAAAGCATCTGTTAGGCTACTTGTTTATATTAGTATTGTCAACTAAAGATCATCAAGTGGTGAATATTTCCTGAAAATATGGTAAAAAATGAAGGAGCACAAAATGTGCTAATGTTTAAATAACAGACTTTTGGAAATTCTGTTGTTTCAGGGCAATTTTTGTCATTGTTAATTTATCTTTTGAATTGGGCTACTTTCTTTACCTGGCAATTAAACCTGTGCCAAGATACAGGTGAATTCCCTGTATCTTGGATCAAGCTCTTACTTGTCCTCCTTTGATTACCTGTGTGCATATTATCAGAGTTGTTACCTAGCTCCCAGCATACAGACATCTTGTAAACCTGTTTCCCCTAATGCTGAGTGCATCGTTTTTTCTGTGTACACAAACCATATCAGGCTGACGCTGCTGATTCTGCATTTCATGGTTTACACCACCTTTACGACCAACCCTAGGAATATAAATGACAGTATGCTTGCTCCTTTCCTTTGCACAATTTGGTCAGGAGCTCAAAAGTAGCTAAATCTTGTTGGTTCTAGCAATGCTTCTAAACAATTTTTTTTATTATTGTTTTCTTCCTGCAGATTATAACACAAGCGAGCAAAAGCAAGCGTGTAAGAAACATGAACTTTACGTGAGTTTCCGAGACTTAGGATGGCAGGTATGACTATAAATGCTGTTTCCTGTCAATTCAAATTGAGACAATGTATTTTACACTCCCCCATTATTTACAGTTTGTTTTTTTTCATGGGAATAGGTATTTCACTGGTGAGAGACAAATTCTTTCAATGTGTTTTGTAATGAATCCCTATCACTATCGCTTTACCTTTTTTGGCTGCTGTTCTCTCAATGATTTTGCAAACGTTAATGGCTTTAAGATCTGGATTCATTCACACAAAGATAAATCCAAACTATTATTCAAGATACGAATAGATCTGCAGTAAATGAAACCGAAATCCCCACAGTGAGCAATGGAACTTTTGAAATTCGCACTTGAATTCTCCCAGGTTCAATGTTGTCTACTGCAGGTCAGAGAGATTTCACTGGGGTAGGGTCCGTAGGGAATGAGAGCTTGGATCACTGATCAGTGATCACCATCAGCAACCTGTAACCCAGATATATTGCATATGTAGGTTAGAACACAGAGACAGCTGGCTGTGCATTTCACATTTCTCTGGATTATTTTAAAACAATTCTCCATGAGCAGAACAAGTCTACGAGGAGAAAAAGTGTGCTGTCTCTTTAGTGACAGCTCATCCTTTACACATCTAGCTCAGATTCTCATATGGCCTCATTACTCTGCCTGACTTTTTATAGTATGTTTATCCTCACAGCAGCCTGAAGAAGTAGGCAGAGACTGTTTTCCCAAGTCTGCAGAGCATAATCACCCTGTCCACAGCCACAGAGCAGGCTTGTGGTATTGACCTGAACACAGGCTACTGAACAAGTGAGCCGTTGTCTCTCTGTAGATCACAGATTTTTCCAGGTATCACCATTTTTTTCATTTTTTGAAACACTGAATTCTGATATGCCCCAAGATGTGCAAGGCTCTCAGATCAGTCATTCAAGGTGGCCATAGAGAAAAGAAAATCTATTTTTTTCACAAAAAAATACTTGAAGAATTCAAAGTTTCAGTTGGAAAGCCAAAGCTACACTGTACAATATTTGATCAGTGAAACTCGGGGTGAAATGAGATAAAAAGAAACAAAACCCAAGAAGCAGGTACTTAATCCTCTTCGCCCTTCCCACAGCACCTCCATTACCTTTGCCTGGCAAAGGACTAAATCAGCAAACTAAACACATAGCTTCATTAACATTTTAAAATATTTTCCCTCCTGTGGTCTTTTCCCCATGCTGTGTTGCTAGAAATACTCAAAATGTATGATTCAGTGACATTCCAAAGGGTAATCTCCAACAACCCTCAGTCTCATGCAATAATACAATTAATGGTATTGAGTACGCTGAAGCAAGAGGATGCATTTTATTTACTTTTGTTACACCAAGAAGTGCTCAAGATTTTCAGTATTCTGACAAACATATCTGGGCCTTTAATTCCCCTTACAGCCTCATTAGTTGGTATTCAGTACAGATTTTTAAGTTTAATTTAATTTTCATGTGAGTTTTGCATAAACAAAGCAAATACTTCTTTTTGGTTTTGAAAAAAAAAAAGTAATTTAACATGACACATTCTGAAGTTCATTTTGTCCTTGGACAAGTCTTAGTTTGATATGGTTTTATATTCTCTGAGTGAGAGGAAAAAAAATTAATTGAGTGCATTTATTTGTTCTTGATTTAGGACTGGATTATTGCACCAGAGGGGTACGCTGCATTTTACTGCGATGGAGAGTGTTCTTTCCCCCTCAATGCCCACATGAACGCAACAAACCACGCCATTGTTCAGACTCTGGTATGCCTCTGCCTATGTTGTAGTTGCCTATTTTGCAGTTGTAAGTGTCTTGGGACAGGGGCTGTCTCTTCCTCTGTTTGCTAGTATTGGATTTTGATTATTTCTGTGTAAATGATAACCCATTTCAAAGATGTGCTTTGATGATTACGCTGGAGAGAGGATGAACTGTCCGGAGTGGCCTGTGTGGTTGGTTTCTCTTCCATTCCAAAAGCAGTAATGCTGTGTCATATTACTGGAGAATTGCGTAGACAAGAACAAAGGGGCCCCTTCGTCCCACTTCCAAGAGGTTTTTGCAGCTTATTGAAGCACCATGTTAACATCTACATGCTATACCTTCCAGAAATGTTGACACTTGGCCACTCTGTGGACCTCTGTTGTCGACTGTTGGCAGAGATACTCAAACCGTAATTTAATGTGAAGCTTTGCAGCAGATGCATTTGCATCTAAGAAATTGCGTTCACTCGTGCCTGGCTAACAAATGCCATTTATAAATAAGTGTGTTTGGATCTGTTGCTCTGCCTGGTACATGTAAAAGGTGATTTACAGCCAGCTTTCTGCCTCTGCTAGTTCTTATGTTAGTCCTGTGCGTCAACCGGAGCAACCAAAAGGGTGATCTTAGTTGAAGCAGCTGCCTAAGCCTCCCCTACCCCAGCAGTGTTCAGCTATGGTTCAGAAAACACAGCACCTACAAAAACTGAGACCTTTAGACTACGCCTAAATGCAATGCTGTGAGTCCGATGCCTGCTCATGATTTGTCACCTATGCTAGCTCTGAACTTCATCAGTATTAGCAGAATGATTAAGCAGCAGAGAAATGAGAGATAATACACTAGGAGGGAGTGGGAGTATGAAATCAGAACAGGAAAGGGCTGCCATCCCTAATTAGTTTCTAGAAAGGTCAAGGCACTTGACTGCAATTAGAGAAACATGGGTCTAAGGATCCCTCTGATTTAAACTGATGATAGGAAAGCATCCTGACCACCAGACTGTGCTGATGAGTCTGTCCATGGATGGTGATCTTTTTCTTTGATTTTGACATAAAAACCCTGGGCCTGAAAAGCCTTCTCCTTCAGAAATGAGTGCAGCTATTACACTCCAAGGAAAAAAAAGCCAAAAACCACAAAACAACCTCCCCCCCTTGCCTCCCCCCCTTCAAAAATAAAGAAAAAGGGGAAAAAAAAACCAAACAGAAACAAATAGTTTGGTTTCTTTCTGACAGAAAACAAAATCTGCTTGTGAAAACTGCCAAGTATTTCTACATGAGAGTGACACTTTTAAAACCTCAGTGTGTGCTGAGACCTTTTCCTTTCCATTCAACTTTTCATTTATGCACCTTCTACAAGTCCAGCCACCAATGCAACGTTATTCCTCTATACGAGAATTCAAGTCAGCAAGATTCACAAAAAGAAGGGAAAAAGTCAGAGGCTGGAAATAAACAGAAGAATTGAGGTAAGGGGTTCAGGTGAAGGGGAACAGCAAACGCTAGTTGGCAAGGAACATATTAATGTGCCTAGGAGATGATGAAGAACAGCACATATGCAGTCCTCAGCTGAAAAGAAATAGGTCAGCAAGCAATAGTTTAGCATTATGCAAACATTGACCAGAAAAGTTGCCAATATCAGTGAGATCCCCAGGTTAGAGTTCCCTCCTGCTATAATGGACTGTTAAATAAGAAGTGGCCCAGTGCTACTTTCTCTTGTGTGTCTATCCTTTCCAAAAATGGTTAATTTCCCATTGTTAAGAAATTTGTGTAGTTTGTCCTATTTTTTAAATTGGATACTGAAATTTTCCCTCCTTTTTATGGCCTTTTTGGAATTGTGTGTCTCCCTCTGCATGTACTGTACATGCATTCAGTTGTGCAGCCAAAAAATCATGAGGCTAATTAAATTTTAACTGCACATAAATTAGATGAGATAACAGTAGTTGAATGCTTTCTGGTTTAAATTATACAAAATTCAGATTTACACAAGGTGTGCACATGGGGATGGCTTGGGAAACAGTTATTCATACACCCCACCCTAATCCAAATGTAATCATCTCCCAGCCATACTGATTACACCATTCTAAAAAAGCCCACTCTTTGGGTCGGGAAGTGATTGTTCTTTGGTACCCCTCCAAACTTCACTGACTCATTTTTTTTTCTTTTGTAACAAGAATAGGAGAAATGCTGGGCCAGTACCTCTCTCTCTCTTCTTTTTCTGAGACTGAATTTAGGCAGACAGACAATACAGGCGCATATAACTACAAGACAGACTGCATTTAATGAATTTTATAAGCTTTCTTCTCCACTCTTGATTCCCACCACCCTCTGAACAGGCATTGGAGTAGAATTGACCTCATGGGCATGGAAGTCAGTGGATTAGCAAGTCGACTAGCCCTGACTTTCAGGCTCAGTCTTGAAAAGGTTGTGAGCATCGCTGTCGTGCAGGGCCAGCAGGGCCATGGAGCTCCCAGCTGAGGTGACAGGGGCTGGTAGGGCCAGGAGTTACAGCAGGGCAAACATCTGCCTAGACGAGGCACAATCATTCTTTTCTCCAGTGCTTTGCTATTCATTTGTTAAACTGTTTTTAAATGTGTGTCTAAACCCTTACTAAACTGCTACTTCAGGATTTATTATTGCTCATTTCAAAAGACCTTCTCATGGTAACAGTTATGTAAAAATCGTTTCCTGATAGACTGTTCTCTGTTGTCTGGCAAAGGCTCTGGGCTTATATCACTGCAAGACAGATGGCTCTAACAGATTTACAAAGACTTAACATACAAATGAAACCTATTACTGCTGAAGTCTTCATCCATGCCTTAATAATCTCTTGCCCTCTCTGTTACAACTCCCTCTTTTCTGGCCTCCCCAGTTTCCAAGTCTTCAGCATGTGTAGAATATTACATCCAACCTTCTTTCAAGTACAAAGAACTTGTATTTCCTCCATTTTCAGATATTTCCACTAGATCTCGTTGGTTCTGGGATGCTGTTCAAACCTCTTTTCCTTCTCTTTAACCTTTCATTGATATATTTCAGCCTAGTGTACATAATGCCTCCTCTGCCTCAGCCCTTTCCCCAAACCTTCTGTCCAGCTGGCACCCACCTTATGAATTGATTTTGACTTCAGTGGAAGTAGAATTAGATCTACGGATACCTAGATAAGACCTTAAAATACACTCATGCTGTCTGAGAACCCACATCTTACCATTTCATAGGCTGAAAACAGTTTCAGTATGAGCCTTTGCCTGTGCAGCCTTTGTTGTCCGCAGCAGACTTTCCGCCACGCTGAGACCCTGCCACAGGAAAGCATTTTAACACATGGTGGGGTCCTGGTGAGACCCGGGATAGAGCCTGTGCTTCATGTTACGCACTGTCCTCAGCAGAGACAGTACTGACATTTATGTTTAAGTGTTTTCCTCCTAACTCCAACTCTAAATTTCATCTGAAACCCAACTCTCTGTCTTGGCCGCTCCTCCTCATTTATCTCTCCATCTGCTCTTATTGTATGACTCTGCCTGCGCGATTGAAATCAGAGCAACGTTCTGGAGGTAAGCTGCGCTTTAAAGTTGCTAACTGAGGAAAATCTGCCACCACAGCACCCTCTGAATTGCAAAGACATGTTTTGCACTGACGTTGTCCTTGTACCTCTCTGTTTGATATATGAGCTATGTATTTATCTGTCTTTCAGGTTCACTTGATGTTCCCTGATCATGTACCAAAGCCATGCTGTGCACCAACAAAACTGAATGCAATCTCCGTGCTCTACTTTGATGACAGTTCCAATGTTATTTTAAAAAAATACAGGAATATGGTGGTGCGTTCATGTGGCTGCCACTAGAATAAAAAAAATAATCTAAAGCAGAGGGTTTTATTCAGGATTGTAATAAAGTCAAGATATGAGCCTTGCTGATGAAAAGGCAGTCCTAAATTTATTCCATTTCATGTCATCTCTCATTTAAATGTACAGTATAATGTATATAGTAGCTTTTATTTATTTAAAAGTATATAGTTTCTTTTGTATGAGCAAAATTTCAGAACCATTTATTTTATGGGTCACCTCACTATGCAGTAGAACTTCACAAGCTAATTTTTCAATTGACCATACTGGAATCTATTTCATTCCATTTCAATGTTTTAAAGTAAAGCCTTTGTATGGATTTTTTTTAAAGCTAGAAACTCCAGAACTTCTGTAACTGCTTCATATTGTTAAAGGAACTAAGATACGTTTGGTCATATTGTGCCAATGAAAACTGTGGCGGGGTATTTATTTAGAAAAAGGCACAGAAAAAACCTAAACAAAACTGCTTGGCAAAACATATTTTTTCTTTTAGAAGTTCTGCTCCATTAGAAAAAGTGAAATGTTGAACAGTGCTTAAGTAAATAAATAGTAGATAGAAAATAGAAGTGAAAAGATTGCACATAATTGTTATAACTATTTTCTTTAGCAAGATGAGTGTAACTGGAGGAGTATGTTACTTCTTGGCTTGTGGGCTGCAGAGTTTGCAAAAGGCTCAAAGCTTCAGGAATTCTGTGGAGACAGACTCTCGCCTCTATCTATGACTTTCCAAGTTAACACTAAAAATTGAACTACAACATTCTTACCTCAAATCATATCAGTCTATTATCTATTTACACTGCTCCAGCAAATATTTTTATAATAACAGCACAAGGTAAAATCACACAAAAAACACACACAAGCTTTCCCATCATATACACAAATTACTATATACACAAAATATACAGAAGAGACGGTATGGAAGGACTTTGCTTTATTTAGCTCCCACATTTGGATGTGTTTTCTGAGTGTGCGAGGGAAGGCACAGGGGATGCAGAAGTTGTCACCTGTTTAATTGAAAATCTTGTCCCTGATGGTGGCTGTTTTCAGGCAAAGATGAAAAACACCTCTCATAACGAGCCGTTGGGTAATTTGCAGTCTACTTTCAGNAGCCGTTGGGTAATTTGCAGCTTACTTTCGGTCCCATCTGCTTTTCTATCAGGGGGATATTGGTTTAAATCATGAGACTTAAGATGGGATATCTTTCCTTTTTTTTTAGCATTAACTATTGTAATTTTGAAAATTCTTAAATCCATTAAATAATGTTTAATCTCCCTAAATTTTTGACCCCCAAATGAAATATTGTGGTTGTGAATTGCACAACTAATTACAGATTATCATTCCCACCACCACTACCCATATGCTTATCTTGAATTAACCACATTTAATGTCTTTGGACACCCTTTGTTTTAGTGTTATGAAAATGGGGAAATAGAAACTCTGTTTTCTCTTTATTACATGGCTAATTATAATATATGCTTTTATCATTAATTTCCTTGATTAAAAATGCTTCAATTAAACAGTTCTCAGAGAGTTGTTAAAAAATGAATAGGACAGATCAGTTTCTCCTTAGACAGTCTATTAATGTAAACTCTTACTTCTCTGGTTATTTAAAGCTTATTTCAGAAAACAGATTATTATGGACTGATAAAATCAGCGTGTGCGTGTGACTGTGTGTATGCATGTGAATGTGCAACTGTCTTTTTTGCAGAAACTAATTTATTTTATCTTGCTATTGGAGTAATACATAAGTCCTTTTTACGCATACACTCAGTTTTTCTGAAAAATTAACAGTTCTAATTTCAGTCTTGGGAGCTCTTTTCCCTTAATACAACAGTTCCATTTACACTTCCATCTCTATTTTACACTGACATTACCTACGTATCTACGTTTAGTTGCAGTTCATGCACAAGGGTGCATTGCAAAATATAATGTCTCCAACTGAGTTACCATTTTGGAACAGTTAAATTCCTGGGTTGTCTTCAAATTACTTACTGGTTTCTGTATAAATTCGGTAGGTGGATATGCTTTTTTGAACTCAATTTATTCTAAATGGAATTTGATGGAAACTAAATTTTGGGTACATTAAGTAATATATTTTTAAATAATGGTGTACCATTTTGAGAATAAGAAACTGAAGATTATTGTTATATTATTCTTTAAAATATGCTGTTGGAATATATTTCTATATTTTGAGACATAATAAACCTGTAATACTATTTTCTTCTGCTGTGATTTTCTTCTGAAACACATGAAAAAAATGACACTGACTTCATATATTCTTTTAAAGGTAAAAGCAAGAGATCATCAATAATTATGGATAGATTTTGTTGAGGTTCATTTTTTAGTACAGACATTCTGCAAAATTACTTTTATTTTGTTTCTTCTTAAAGTGCAGCTGGTGAACCATCTACGCTATTAATAAAAATCTTGTCTTCAAGTCATACCTCCAAATGCTAATACTCTACTCAAATTATACCAGAAAGGAGAAATAGTTTTAAAAATTCTCTATAAATCCCTAACGTGTCATTCATCTGTTTGAAAGGAAGGATAGTGGCACCACACCTTCTGCATGCTCTGGATAAGTGTATATATGTGTGTTTTTATGTGAAGTTGTTCAGGTAAGCCCTTCTCCACCAGTCCCTAATACAGGGCTTTTTGTTCTTTTGTTTAGTCCTATCAAATACCTGTTATTTTATATATATTTGTACATAAATATGTAAGGTCTCCAGGGAGACCTTACTGCAGCCTTCCAGTATCTGAAGGGCGCCTACAAAAAAGCTAGAGAGGGACTTTTTGCAAGGGCACGTAGTGATAGGACAAGGAGTTATGGCTTCAAACTGGAAGAGGGGAGATTTAGAATAGATATCAGGAAGAAACTTTTCACTATGAGGGTGATGAGACACTGGAACAGGTTGCCCAGAAAAGTAGTAGATGCCCCATCCCTGCAAGTGTTGAAGGCCAGGCTGGATGGGGCTTTGAGCAATCTGGTCTAGTGGGAGGTGTCCCTGCCCATGGCAGGGGGGTTGGAACGAGGTGGAACTTCCAACCTAAACCACTCTATGATTCTATGATAATACATACACACATATATAATGTAATGTGTATATAATTATATTAAATTATATTAAAAATATACCCATATCTATAGCTATATCTATTTCTATAGTTAGGAGGACCATTCCATTATCATTTAGGACACAAGAGCTTTGGGTTTTTTAAAGTTGTTTAAGCTTTCTGCATCCTTAACAACTGGAAAGAGTCTAAAGGACTGAAAACCAGAAAAACAGAGGCAGTTCTGAACAGAATTAATTTAGTGTTATGGGTAAAAGCTTCTCTGTCTTTAACTTATTCCCATTGTTAATACCATTGCTACACATCCTGGGCCAAAATCAAATGTTTACAGGATGTTACTAGTGACCACTTCTATGGCTTAGGAGTACTCACCCAGTGGAAGTCAGAGTTGAGAGGTGACTATTATTGCAGCAGTGATTTCATTTCCCTTTAGAAGTGTGTTGTTCTCCGAGTGTGATTTTGATTTCCAAGACAATGTGAGCTCTGACCCACTGAAGTGTGGAGCATTTATAAGTTCTCTGATATGCTAAGCTATGAACCCACGTAACAGTCTTCCTTCAGTTAGACCACTTGATGGGCATCTCTTCTTTATCTGGATGCCCATTTCCACAAAGTATTTATGGGGTCAAATTTGTCTGATTTTGGCCAAGGGTTTCAAATTCATTAATTAGGAAGCAGGGGTGGGAGACATTTGCTGACAGTCAAAACAATACCTGTTTGGATTGCATTAGTCTTTTTTTGATACAGGATCAAGCTAAAAATTAAATTCATATAAGGCTGTCTGGCAGTTGGCAATATAGCAATACATCTGATCAGTACAAAACCCAGCTAGAGAGATCTTGGACAGACATTGGTGTGGATGCCTTCAAACAAAGAGGGTGATCATTCCTTGTTCTGTATCTGCCTGAAGGACTGTCCTGACCGACATGTCCTTTACAATCCCATGACATTGGCAACTGTAGCAAAAGACACCTTTAAAATAATGTTACATTGCTGAAAAATTTTAGTGGGAGGTTTAATTGGGATGTGACGCTTTCAGAAACCTTTTGTTATTGCGATGGGATGTCAGACACTTCCATTTTGGAATATAATTTTCTCTACCATTTACTTGGAAAAGGTTGGCTTGCTGACTGCGTATTTCTGGGGTTTTTTGTCAGCTCTTCTTTTGAAACAGTTTCATCGTAAATTGACTTTGACTCAAAGATGGTTAAAAAATGGTTTAGGCTTGTACTCACAAGATTCCGAATTGTTTCAGCAATAACAAAAGGATTCTAATAACCAGGACTTTAAAATTATGTTCTTTGCGATCTCTACCAACTTTTCTGCACACACATTCAGCTGTGCACAGGGAGAATCTGACATGTGGTGCCTGAATGACGAACAAGCCACATGTGAATAATACAGCATTATCTTTTACTATCTCATCTGCAGTCACAGGACTTGCAAACTGTGATTTACAATGTGTTACTGAATTCTTGCTCACATGGCTTGAGCAAGAGCTTGATTAAAAACAAAAGAAAACTAAACTAAAAATCCAACAAAAAGCAGCGAGAGGAGGTTTTCCTGCCATCTTAATTCAAATAAATCAGCACCAAACGTGGTACATGAGGGATTGGGAATCTCATGTGAATTAAATGGGCCTTTTGTATTCTGTTTTCCATATTTACAACACATGACACAGACACTTCTCCTGACTGCTATATTTCTAGCTAAATACCCTCTGTTCTGTTCCTGCACTTTTTTGCTTCCAGATGGGCACCATCAATTATTATTATTAATATGAATGAACATATTTTCATTGCTTTAGCAGATGTTAATGCTTTACAAAAGAAGTATGTGTTGCTACTTTACAGGTACACAAAAGTGGAGAGACTTGCCTAAGAGAAAAGCCCATGAGAGGCAGTATAGGGGAGACAACCAGATCTCCAGTGTCCCAGTCCCCTATCCCACAGTCATGGTGGAGGGATGCGTACGCTTGACACTCCTGTCCCTGAAGCTCGTAACTTTAATGGATGATAAGCAATCTTAGGGGTTACCTGGACCTATACTTTGCATTTACCAAGTGCTTTTCCAGTTTCATGATTGTTTGTGGAAATCTGGGCAGTGAGTGATAAAATGGAGGCATGTGCAGGGTGCAGACCACACCTTTCCTATGTGGGGGTGGTTATATTTTAAAGCTACTTCTGTGGAACCAACCAAGATCTCCTTGAAGCAGATCTTGGAGCACCTTTTCAGCAGCATCGTAAATCTGCACCAGTAGAGCCGAAGGCAGCGATACATCCCTCCCTTTTCTTCCTTACATTTTCCTCCTGCTCAGTGGGGAGTTCAGCAACGCATTAAGACTGAGACTGTGTTAATATCTGTGTAGCAAGGGATCTCAGGGCAGATGTTGGCTGGAGATACGAGAGCAACATATTTTCTAGGGAACAGCTCTCTCAGAGAATAGTATTAAAGCAGAGATGTGGGAGCAGAATCTTCTCTGTATAACTTGTCCTGGTCTTGTATAACTTGTTCTGGGTCTCCAACTGACTTGTGAGCAGAAACGTTTGTTAAAATGAGAATGCTCTGTAATTAAATTGAGAGGAGAAAACTTGGAGGGGGCTCTTTCTGGCTTCTCTGCCCGTCATAAGTCCTTCCACAAAGGAGAAATCCAGGCTCAAACCTGGAGCTACTCAGCTGCACAGAGATCAAAAGTTGGACAAGATGTGGTGGAGAAACATGGCATGTACATCAGACTCCCTAAACCCATCTAAATTGGAAAACAAAGCTTTTCGTGCCTGATTATTTTCTTCGTTGCTGAGCTGTCTCGTATTAACTTGCCACAAGAAAGTGTGTTCCCTTTTATTTGGGCCAATGATACATCCACCACTGGGATTCCTTTTCAAAATTAGTGTTTCTCCCTTAACCTCTGAAACGGCTCTTTTCAGCCTTCTCTGCGTGTTATCTGTT
Source organism: Himantopus leucocephalus (assembly GCA_003993805.1). Lineage (NCBI taxonomy): Eukaryota > Metazoa > Chordata > Aves > Charadriiformes > Recurvirostridae > Himantopus > Himantopus leucocephalus. Next base: position 96,204,167 of record RSEF01000003.1, on the reverse strand, counting down.
TTATTATTCAAGACTAACAGCTCCCACAGGGAATGCTCTTTCCTAGACTGTGCTGGAGGGATGGAACAATGACAAGACCTGCCAAGTCAGTTACTTGTTTAATTGGGATGTTAATCTTTGAGAAATCTTTTTGCTCACTTTTTCTTTCTTTTTCACACGCATTTGTGATTTTTCTTGGTTTGCTATCATGGTATGAATTCTTGTGAATAAAGATATGTATGCAAGTGCATAGAGTTCCACAAAACCTTCCTGTAAAAAGTATTTGTGCATTTAGGAAGAAACAAAACATCATAATTGGTTTCCTCTTTAACAATGGAATTGATACACCTAGTAAAAAAATTTGGATTCCCATTAAGGAAACAATTTTTAGCAAACTACTGAGCCTGCTTACATTTCATGTTTTGAAATCTATTAATCTAGTTAAAATTAAAGACTTGCTAATTAGCAGGACCTACATTGCTTACCTCAGGACATAAATCCAAGGACCAGATTTTTATTCTCAGATACATTGGTGTAAATACAGAATCTATGAACATTAACAGTGCCCTTGAAATACTCAGAAACATATTTCTGATTCTTTCTGTTTATCCATATTGGAGAGTGAGGTGATGAGAATGTTACTCATGCTAGAATACAATTAACTGTTTAATTCTCAATATTCTTCTTATAACCAAGCCCTTATGCTTTTACTCTTTCCTCTCACCCATCCACAACAAAAAATGGCTGAAGAACATGACAAAATTCTGGGGAAAGGATTTCACACTTCAGAATCGAACTGAAGGTGGAAATTCCCAAACTTCTATTAGAAGTTTTAATAAAGATCACAAAAACAGTTTTTCAAAAGTTTTAAAAAAGGTCATTGCTGATCTGCAGAGCCCACACCAGTGCTGTGGAAGTGGCCGCTGGGGCAGGGGAGCCCAAGCAGTGTCGGTACCTCGCAGAAGTGCCGTCTGCCTGGCAGGGGCTGCGACCGCGGGGCGCCAACGTACCCTGACGAGGAGCCAGCAGCCCCGGGGACTGTGAGTTCCCACATTTGTGGAAAGGAGCCTGGAAGCTGCAGGGTTCCCTTCTCTGACACAGTCCAGACACGAGGGCTGTCCGGGAGCTCTGCATCTTAGTATCCAAGACAGGGAAACAGGAGAGGTGTCTCGCAGAACGGTGCACGGTAGAGCCTGCTGAAAATGCCTGCATTTAATCAGAAAAGTGATTAAAGATATGGCTCTTATTTCAACAACAGAAAAGTAGTCATTGTGAAATTCCCACAGTGGCTAAAATTTCTCCTGACATTTCTGAGTGAAGCTTCACTGACATTTTCACAGAGGTTTGCTCATTTTTGGCAGGAAAGAATTTGACCCCTCTCTTCAATCATGTTACACCCCATTTCCATTGACTGTCTCTAAGTCTTTTACCATTCTCTTAGTTTCTCCCATGATGTAAATACACACTGCAGTAGAAGCAGTAGTGTTCCTCTGCATTTACACTAGAGTAAATAACTAGCATTGCAAAATGCTTCCTACAGTGTTTTCCTCTCACTCCTCTGCATCTTTTCCCTTAACTGACCTCTGATGAAAAGCTTTAGTCAGGCAAGAATCAGGTGACACGCATGTATTTACGTTTTTTTAATTAGGTAACTAAATGTAATACACAGCTATTATGTCCCTCTCCTTACAGTCATTAGTTAAAAGGCACTGCCCTGACTCCAAGCCCTGTGGCCCATCAGCCTTCCAGGAGAGCGGTCTGCTTGAGCATTCAAGGAATGTCAGGCTAATCAAACCATTTCAGCTTATAAATAGGATTTTTGCAAATTTTTAAATGGATTGCTCCACTAGAAGTTTACTCAATACAGTCATGTCCTTCAGAAAGATACTGAAGTGCAGCCAGGAACAGTGACCTCTTCCATTAACATACCTGGATCATGATGAGGACACCTGTCCCCAATTGGATTTTCATTACGTATATGTACATTCTTTATATTCTAGCTATTAAAAATGACACTATGGCTTTTCTAGAAAGGAAGGGAACTCTGTCAGACAGTAAAATCCATCTGTAGTGTTTCTTGCTTAATGGTTCTGCCTTTTTCTCTATAATCTAGTTTCCATGATTGCCCAAAGCCTGCAGAATCCATCTCACTCGTCATATCAATTACTGCAACTAGCTTTCCTGTGGACTACTCTAATTTCATGCATTTCTAATCACCCATTTGCTATGTGGGTTATTACCATACTCATTTACTCGCAACCAGATGTTTTGGTAATTATATTCTTGTTTGCTCATTTTCCCACCAACATCAGTTTTTTCTCCTTCACAGTCACACTTCAGTCTTCTTACATTGCAGAAAATTTAGTATTCTGTTTATGAAAAGTTGGGAAATCTCAATGTTTTTCCCTTAGAAAGAGAAAGGAAGTGTTTCTAAGGCTACTTCTATGTGACGCAGAACAACAGTTCTATGTAGATACTTGAGCTAATCCTGCTCCAGAGGCAGTGCAATTGTACCACTGCATATTTCCAAGTTGTTTGCAATACCAGCAGCAATTCCATCAGAAACTATATCTTGACAGGGAAGTACACTATGAGGTGTAGAAGTACATTAAAAAGTTGATCATTCAAGAGTCTCTGAAGTGAGCTGGTAAGATCCGAACGAGTTTGCAAAAGTTTGTGAATGGCAATTTAAAGTATATGTTTTTCTGTGCATTTCCCCTTTGATGTGAACAGTGCAAGCAAGCTAAGGCATAGAATCAAAGGGTCTTTCAGTGAGTACATTTCTGTAAGGGGTATTCACTGACAGGCTGAGCATCGACTTACGTTGAAATCAACTTTCGATTTACACTTGGGGTTTACTTTCTCTTGAGCCTGACTTGTATGCTTTGGTTTCCTGTAGAGCCCCAGCTGCCTTCAAAGTTCCGTTATAATAGCACCATCTTCTGACTAACGTCCTGTCAGGAGTACTTCTAAGTATTTTTATCTTTGGTTCATTGCACCTCTGATGGTCCTACTTTTGCAAAAAGGTGACTGCTTCCCTGCTTCATGCAGTGCTCCAACGACACAGTGAAGTGGTTAACCGCGCTAGCTACTGAGCAGTACAATCATCTGTGCAGAGCTGAGAATTCCTTAACTTTGGCAGACTGATATTGAAATGTATACACGTTTCCAATGAAAATGCTGAGAGAATTAAATGAAAATAGAAAATGTTCTGCTGACATTTTTGATGCTGGCTCAGTTTTGTATGAGTGAGAGTCACTGACAACACTTGTCTTCTCAACCTCTTCCAAGGTCAAGATTGTATGCTAGGTATTTTCAAGAGTCTACTACAGTATGGATACAGTCCAGCTAGGAAAGTTTTAACCTTATTTAACCTGTGCTTTGTTATACACAAAGATGTAGATCTTCACACCAATAGAAATAGCTGATGCTATTTTCCTAGAGGAGTCCATTTCTACAATTTTCATATCATATCTACTTTAACTCTTGGCTATGTTCTAGCACGTATGGGTCCTTTCTTTCCATTTTTGCACGGACAGTAAAGAAAAAACAGTAGTGACTGGCAGCTGACTATCAAAACTATTTAGTCAATTAATTTTGGAAAGGCTGTGGATTGATATTTGAAGGCACATATACAGTTCATTTCATATAAATTATTAAAACCTAAGGTACAGTTTCAAAGGCATAAAACCAGAGTCATGTGCTTCATTTGTATAAGAGAAAGAGAAGGGCTCAGGAGTTCTGGATCGTTTCCCTGCTTCTGTCACTGATTCACTATGAAACTTTGGAAAACAAATATGCCATATCTCCATGTATTTGTCATGCATTTATAAAGGACAAGTGAAATGAATTAGGTTTTTTGAGACATTTTGACATCCAAATCTGTTGAGCAGAGCAGAAATAGTGCTGGTTTTGGCATTAGATGTTGTTGGTTTGTTTCGGAATTCTACTCTACCGTATGCTTTTTTTTGTGACAAGCCAAAATTTTCAAAGATATGTTTACCTTGTTCAGTTCTAATTTGTAATACAATACTAACAACATTTACCCATATCACAGGAGAATTAAGAGGATAAATACCTTAATAATGATGAGGGACTCAGATACATCTGTAGTCATGTCAATGCATATATGTTATTTTCATATACACACCATCTGCTATATTTCTGCATTAGAAAATTGTACCTGTTACTCATCTGGGCTCTTCTTTTCCAATTATTTTTTTTTTCTAATGTGCTCACTTGAATTCAAGGTAATAGTTTGTTCCATCCTAAAGAACTCCTTTAGTCATTACCAGAGGAGATTATTCATGCAGGCTATCCATCTTTTTGTATTATTTCCTTTCAAGTGATTTCTCCAGTCTCTGAAATGTTAATGTTCTTGTTCTCTGAATTTTCTACATATTGTTAAAAAATCTGAGAAATGCAATGTGCAGAGCTGATGGCTCACTGGAACTGAGAAGAATTTTCTCTCATTAGTGGCATAGTGGGATGGTTCATTGCACTGTAGAACTCATTACAGAGGTTTGCATGCTAGTGCAAGCTGAAGGGCAGTAGAGAACAGAAATAAATGCCTAAATATACATTGCAGTTGTGTTGATCTTTATTTCCCTGATGACATTGATCTATGAGTGAATAAGCCAGACAGAAGTACAGGTGGCTATAGTAATATTCTTTACTGTATAGCTCCATTGGGATATTTATTGAGTGTCACTAGAAACTGAAGGGTTTGGGGCTTATGTACACTCAGTGCCATCTACAATTTTTCACTTTGGAAGCATATCTCCAAAATCATGGTGAACTTGCTGGATCAGAATACTCACTGCTAGCGTTTCTCCATTTATTTTCAGACCAAGAAAAAAGGTAGATGTAACTGTAGACCTCATCTGAAAGGTCATGAGAAAGAGGAGAACTATCTTAAAATAGCTTGGAGCAAGAAGACTGTGCATTCAATTAAAATACTGGTGAGGTGATATCCCCAGATGGGTTTAGTTCTTGTTTTAGTTTCTAGCTATACATACTTGTTTCATCTCCTGCACAACAAATGGTAGACTCAGAACATCCTGAGGGACCAGAAGCCCTTAAGGAAGAACATAGATGCCCCAAGAAACTTTTTTGTCTTAATTTTCTTCTTAACTTTACAGGCTCTAACTCTGTTTACACTGGTGAACTGTAATGTATATTCAATACATCTACATTAGGGATTCTATCATGCACCCCTCGATGCCTGAGCACTGGAAGTGCAACCCCACCACCACCACCATCAAGGTCTCCAATCTGCACTTCTGTCTGTTGCACTAGCACACGTTAGGTCATTTTCTTGTTGAACTGGTGATCAATAATTGCCCCTTTCCATACTAAGGCTTGTTTGAACAGTTACTTTTCTGACCAGTCTCTTCTTGTTTCTTAGCACATCTCTCCTCATGCTAGCTGTCAAGATGGCAGCCTTGCAGGCAACCTTGTTTGACTGCCTGCTTTTCGTATGAATATCTCTACTTTTTCTAATCGCAGTTCTCCATGACCCGATCCACAAATCTGCCCCCGACTTCCTTGAAATTGCTCTTCAAGCTAAGCTTTGTAGAGAGAAAAGGTAAGGTGGGTTTTGGGCAGTACAAAGTTCAAGAGAGGATGAAGTTGAGAAAATGCAACATCATCTCTTATATACACAGAGTGGCAATGCAGATGTCCATTTTGCTGCAGTACCATCTGTTCTTTTAGATCAATGTGTTTCAAAATACCCCATAATATTTACGAAAACCTATTTCTGTATTTATATAAGTCATGATAATTTTATCTTTATTGATTTTGCCCTTCCCAGAATCGCCATTTGCTCTGCCATCTTCCATTTTCCTCCTCACACGCTATTGTTCCAAAATGGTTTTAGGTAACTATTTGTTAGCATATGTTCTCAGTATCTGCATATCTATGTGTCTTTCCATGTGGTGTTTATTTTTCTTGTACTTTATTTGCATGTATAAATAAAGAAAATGTCTCCTGTTGGGATACAGATTGGCCTTTGAAAAGCATATTAGCCTTTTTTTCACTCAATCTATTTCAAATAAGCAATGTGCTGTTGAGTGTAACAAATTGGTTTATGGACTCAGCATACTGCTGGAAAGGCCAGGACACAATGTAATGGTCACAAGCTCTAGATTTTGCTTTCAGCTTTCTGAATTCCCTGGAAGACAGGTAAAAGTCAGGTGGAAAAAGCCATGTCTCTCTGGACGATAGACCTGTGCTTGGCTGATTTATGGCTTCTCCCAGGGAGCATATGCAGCGTACTGTGTTCAGGAGTACAACAAGACCTGTCCCTGAAGTACTGCACATGTAGCATGTGGTTTAGGATTCCCCTGTCCTCTGTCAGACAAGTTTTGCTCTTATTTTGGGATTCTTGAGCACAGGCATTTGGTGCACATGTGTCAGTTCCAATTGACATCGTCCAAAGGAAGCAGTGTCTTTGCATGAAAACAGTAGTGCTTGGGCTATATTTTGTTACTACTGTATATTACTTTGCTTTGAGATGTTGAGCATAAGAGTCAAAGCTTCGGTCCTTGGGCTAGATCTGCAGCTGGTGCATTTTGGAGCAGCTTGATTATATTTGACTGATGTCACCTGGAGATTTGACACTCCCATCTCACTGCAGCAGTGAAAAAAGAAGCTTTCCCATGTCATGGCACACTGCGACAGTGCTGTGCACACAGAAAGGAAACCTGGATCTGGAATTTATTCAACAGCCAGTATATATCTCAATGATAAATAATGGAAAGATATAAAAAGCCCATATTTTAGTCCCATGGGTTGTACTGGCAATTACAAAGTCTTTCATTTCTATGATTTCTAAACTTACTCTCATTGTTTGATAAAAAGCTATATATGTTATAAGTTAACAATTTTACTAAAACCTGATTAGAATCCCAGTATAAACTCTTTTCCCTCTTTGGCTCCCATGAGTTTTCCTGTTTTACTGCTGTGGAAATAGGCTTAGCAAAGGTAGAACCCCTCCTCTTATGTTTTTTTACCTGTTTAGAATTTTTCTCACTTCTCAGGGCTTGGACACTCACAGGAAGATATTGTTGCTTCAGTGGTCTCCAGACAATCGTGATGCACTGGTTGTCCCGTATTCCCACCGAGGAAAGAGGCTGGATTGACAATGTTAGTGACTACAATTTCC
>RSEF01000003.1:96176630-96196920 GCA_003993805.1 Himantopus leucocephalus | reverse complement strand
CACCCCGATGTGTCTGTTAATATGGGGCTTCAGAAAGGTGTCCAGGATAGGTTGTTCCCAATCGAGGGCTACTATTTGTCCAGCTGGTGTTACATACGCGCCTTTTAATAAAATTCATTCCTCCTNTCAAGCCCAAAACACCGAAGGAGTGACTCCCTCTGTCCTGCCACTTTGACTGTCAGCTGGACCCCCAATAGGAGATTGACTAAACACCACAGCAGCCTAACTTACATATATCAAAAACTTTTACAGATCTTACAACGGTTTCAGACGCTTTGTCCATCTCTGGCCAAGTTCCTCGCAGAGTCACGAAACCGCAGATCAGGACTGCCCCTCGCTTCACAGCATTGCTGTATTTCAAACACACGCACACACACACAAGTGCTCTTAACATAAAATATCTGGGCGTTTCATAGATAAAGTATACAGTTTCTACTCTAGTTGTTATCCCTCCAGCAGCTGCTAATTATATGAGGCTCGCTTACCCTTCTCCAGCTTCTTATACAGTCATTAGCAGGTCCGTCCTGGCTCCTGTTATCGGGATGCAGCGATAACCTCGGATTCACTCGATCTACTCCCAAGATAGCTGGCGGCCGCTCTATCAGTCAGCGAATCCCCTTACTACCATACAGGGTAGCCTCCTCCCGTACAGGGACTATCCCGTATGCCAGACGTCTCTGCATGGTTTACCAGTGGCCCTGGTCAAGCATGGGCGCCCCCTACGACTTACTGGCGCCCCTAAAACATACCGTTTGTCCGCGGCTTCAGGAGGTTGTTGTCTACTCCCGCGGTGAGCATCTGGGAGTGGAGGCTCCTCTGAGGAAAGTATTCGGGGCGCGCCTAGGGGCATCCACTCTGCAGTTGATCCCGCAGCCGAGCAGAGACCCTCCTGCCTGGCTCGCCAAAATGATGTGCGGAATGAGACTCCACAACTGAGAAGGTTGTAAAGTAGGTATGTCTATTCAGCGCCAGGCAGCACGGGGGGTCACTCCACCACAATCGTGCACGCCCAGTGCGGCGGTTTTCTCAAATGTATATAGTATTTGATCACATAATCATAAGATTTACCAATATGCCTATACATATACATGACCTGTTCCTGCTTCGTATTAAAATTCGCTCTAAAAAATCATTTTCATAAACTCCTCCCAACTGCGCTTGTGCAGTGCCTCCTGGTGGTGGTCACTGAGGGTCGTGAGGATGAACGCTGATGATTCCTCTTTATCACCGCAAGTAACCTTTTGTCCCTGCGCAGACTCAGTTCTTCTTTGGTCTTTGTCCAGACAACAGGGTTGGTTTCAACCGCTTTTCAAGACATGTTCTTATGTTTTCAGTAATATATCACTACTAGTCAATCAGTACACAATGTGTTATTATCTTTATCATATACCCCTGACTCAATATGATTAATAATAAATTAGAATGCTTGAAAACACATAAAGACATGATACTCTGTTGTCCTTTTGGCTACCACATTTGTGTTGTGACTGCTGTACTTTCATTTTAAACTTCTTCATGAAGGCCTGAGGAATAGGTAGAAGTATGAGAATGGCAGACTCTGCAGGCTTTGCTGGGTGCTCCTTGGGGGCTTTGCCCAAGGAGGATCTTAGGAAGTGAGAGAAATCTACTCAAGATTTGGATGAAAGTGCCTTATGGAAGATAAGATTAGGTTTTTTATAATTTCTTTCTTGAGAAGCAGGAAACAAGATTGTATAAGAGTAAGTCAATAAAGTAAGCACTATAATTTATATAATTCAAAAATGATTCATAGAAAGATCTTTTTCAGCCATTTCTTCTAGCACTATAGTAATAATAGTTATTAGAAAAGACTGTTCTGAGAGAATTTGTGACGATCATAATGATAATCAGTCTTCCAAGAAAGGTCTAGCTGAGTACTATGTAATATGGTACTTAGTACTAGACTGCAGTTGGAGTCAGGAGTCACTTATAAAACACAGAAGTTATTACAGCATTTACAATTATCCTTGAATGGTTTAGAAATACAATGGCTAAAATTCTCAAAGATACCTAGGCAAATTAGGGACTTTCATCACATTTTCAAAAGAAGCTCTGATACCAGGAATTAGAAATCTCAAATTGATCTAGGAAACCAAATGCTGTTTAACTGCTACAAAAAACATCATCCAAACGTAAATTCAGAAAAATGTTAACTTAGGGATCATTGAATCCTCAAGTCTAATTTCTTCCAGTGAAGTTCTGTAAAAGTGCTTAAATACCTCCCCTTCAGAACTCTAGGACTGGCTACACTTGCTTAGCAGCTAGACACCTTACACTTACAGCAAAGCCCAGGTAATCCCTACCTGTTTCCATGGCTGGTTCAACAGGCTGGTGTGGAAGCATAACCTGACTTAACTACTGGGTGCCAAGGTCCCACCCTATGCCAGAGTCCCAACCTCTCCCTTTCAGAGTTTGTTTGGCCTTCTCTCTGCTGAGTCATTTCAGCATACAAATCCAACAGAAAATGGATGTGAAAAAGGCAGTTGTTTCCTCAGCACGCTGACTGGGCTCAGGGCAATGCTGGTCAAACGCTCAAGTCAGCATAGTAGAAAAGGTGGGAGCAAAAGGTGGGCTGGACAATCAGCTGGTTCAGATTGCTGTGGAAACCCAACATCAGAGCATGCTGAATTAGACCACACGAAAAACACAGGAATGAAGATGTTTTCTCCACCCCAGTGGTTGTGAAGGTTCAGTTTCCAGTCACTTAAACTGTGGAAGATTTGCACTTTTATTTTTCCATCTGTCCTTATTTGCTCATGAGCTGTTTAAGTTGGGCTGCTGTTTGGAGGCCAAATCACCTGACTGTATCACATGAGCTTCTGCACATCCAGAATTGTCTCTGTGGTAGCAGGTGACTCAAGAACTGAAGTGGACACTGCCAGATCTTCCTGGGACCTAGCTGAGCATCCAGCCCAGCCTACTCCATCCTATGGGAGTCTGGACAGCCACTGTCATCTTCCACCCATGGACTATTCCTGCAGCTCCTCCTTGTCCTCTCTGCTTTCCCAGGTACATGGCATACAACCTGTCATTCTCAGCCTTAACTAGGTATTACAAGGTGTTTTTTGGTTCTGAAGGATATATTGGGATATTGTCTGACAGAATTGTTGTTCTTTCAGTAGCATACTTAAATCTTTGTGTAGGAGAGAAAATATGCTTATGATTATGAGGGTCATTACCTTAATGGCTGAAGAACTCACGTGAGAGATGTGGGCTGTAATCCCCTCAAGCTGCTCTGAACCCCACGTTACCGCATCTTGGTCTCTTAACACTCAGCTTTTTAGGTAAAAGGCAACACTGATGTGATTACCTTCTACCACCAATACCTCATTTTATACCTAAGACTGCAAAAATATTAGTTCACAAAGGAATTCATGGCATGAATTCCAACTACATGGGGCCGCCTTCGCTGGCAAATCTTCCAAAACTGCTTTAGCAGTATCTGCTCATTAGCTAAGTCAGTTCTCCATTCAGCTTCTGGACCCCAGAGACAGCAACTTCACTCTTGCTGAGCACTCTTGCGGACGGTGAGATATGTAAACCATTGGGGCTGTGGTGCTCAGCTTTTTGATGACTGTACCCTGTACAGACCAGGGTGCTGGCTGGAAAGGGGACTTAAACTTTCAAGTCCCTTAGAAGCTTTTGAAAGTATCATTGCCTACTGTATTAGCTGAAAAATGTTTTATACAGAATGTGATACTCCCCGGTTGCTTCAGGATATGTAATCTGGACTCTGAACCCTGTGGTCACTGTGAAGCCTCCCATTCACAGACATGTTAAAGAGATGTAGACCAAGAAAGCTTACTGCATTTCTCTGGTGAAGGTAATGTGAGACCCTCACATAGTAGCTGATCTAATTTTCATCAGACACAGCTCACTATTTTTGGGATCTCACTGCAGAAAAGAAAGGAATTGCTTATACAACTGTATTGCAGCAAACAGCTTAAAAGTACAGTAGCTTTTTCTCCTTGTCTTGCATTGTTAGCTTTCATTCTGTTCTACAATTGCCAGTTAAAATTGTGTTTTTCATGTGACTGAAGGAATTTCTTTGTCACTGCAGTGCTTGAGAATTGTCTAGAACTAAAAAATAGTAAGACCATGCACAACAGATATGCAAATGCTCACAAAATCTTTGTCCATTTGCTTCATCTAGACAGTTGAAATATAACTCGTGAAGCGGGATGGCAATTTTAGTCACCCTAACTATGTCTACTCTAACTTAAACAAGGACAGGGCATGGGTTTGTCTTGTTTCTGTGTCCATCCTGTTGTCCATCTCCAAACTGCTGGTTAATAGTTGTCACTATTCTTTCTGAACACAGTTTTGGCCCATGCTAGTTAGCACTCTCTGATATCTAGGCTCAGTTCAGGGATGGCATGGGCTAGGTGACTGTTCCCAACAGGCAGTATGGGTGAGACCACCTTGCACAGGAAGACTGGAGTGGACTAAGCTCTGTGGACATGCACCATGCCAAACCAATTGTCCTTTGAGCCACAGAGTGAGCCCTGGGTCATTTTTTTCATTAGTATGGATGTAGTTTCTACTGACAGAAGGAGATAGACCCACCTTCAGGATGAAAAAGAGCGATCAGCATGGATAAGATTTTTATTTCAGCCAGAGAAGACTGGTTTGTCCAGACTTCTCAAATAGCAGAGTATAGAAAGAGTACCCAAGTGAACGTGGCTATTTGACAATAGGCCATTTCATTTTTTTTCCCTCCAGATCGTTTTCCCACTTGATTTCATTCTGATGTTCTAAATGAAGAGAGCTGGGAGAAGTGCCACTATCAGGTGGAAAGGGTTGTGGTGGTGAATAAAGGAGCAGTAACCCAGGACTGTCCATGATTCCCTCAGAGACCAGGGAAGACTGATGACAAAGTAAATAGCTGTAAAGAAGAAGAAAAAAATCAACCTAACTGGGCAACTCCTCCCTCATTTAGAGATGATTGACATTTTCTGATTGAATCCTAGTGATTTCTGAATTAAAAGGAAAGGAATATATTTAAAAGATTAATTATTCAGACTGCTTAACATCATGTTCCTTTTTTATTTTGAGTTGCACATGTCATATTGGATCAAATTTATATGACGTTTGATCTCAGAGGGTTTTTTAAAGTTTTCCTTAATATGAGTTGGCTCATTAAATTGGCTTTGAAGGTTTTTATATTCCTCCTAGGACAACTTTGTTTAAGCTTAACTCTAATAAACTGTTTATCAGTAGCCACATAATTGATTGTGATAAGCTTGTGATATTGAATTTCATAAGTTAATGTTAAAAATGTTTCTTTAATCTATCTTTTCTATTTCTGTTCTCCTTTAAATTCTTTCTCTATATTGATTCATAAAAAATTATTTGAAATACATAATTTCCTTTAATCCTATTGCTTTTTTTTTCCTAATGTAGCAGAAATGATACAATCTTTCATACGATTAAGGAACAAAAAACCCCAATGTCTAAAAGACACATGAAGGTAAAATTAAGGGAAAACGAGAATCTAACACTGAGACACATGTTTGACAGAAAAATCTTCTTTAACTGAAAAAAGGAAATATATTAGAAGTCCCTTGTGTTCCACAACACAGTCAGAAAATACCAGGTTTCTGAAAAGAAAGTTGCATGATTCCTCTGAACAGAATACCATAGTCTGGATGTCTTCGTACATTCTAAAGGAAGATTTAAAACATTTTTTCATTAGCTTGGCACTGGATTTGAAAATTGACAGTGCATTCCTTGAATCAACTTTTGCTGAAGATGGCAATAATGTAAGTTTTGGAGTGCATTTTCTGCTAATACAGCTACTTAAGTTTAGACAGCTGGGAGACTTCTATGTTTTCCTGCAGCCTTTTCTCCCCCTCCCCCATTCTGATTTGTTATTGTTTGAAATTCTGAGAATGTTTTACACACATTTCCAGTGTACAACATTTGGACACTGATAAACGAATGACAAGTATGATATAAAGCCTCGTGGAAGACCCTGTAGGGTCTACCCAGGGAGAAGAACACATCTGTCTCCAGCTGTGCAGCTATTTAGGAGTGAAATGACTTGTCCTGGTTTGGGCAGAGATGGTAATTATTTTTTTTGTTGATGTGAAGATCAAAGGTTATTCTCAGGAAGTAAGGACAAGGACTGTGGTATTTAGCAGGAAAGATTTATACAGGACATAATTTAGTACATGGTTTGCACATTAACCTGGTGCTAATGCATGTAGATGACAGAGAAAATGTAAACAGTCCTGATGTAAGATAAATTATAATTGGTGAAAAGCAAATTAATCTACTGGTCATGAATCTCCCACAAGTTAGGAGAATCTTGAGCAGCTGTTACATTCCACAATCACACTTTGCAAAGAGGCTGCTTGATATGAGGATTTCTTGCTACAGTGCAAATAACTTGTTCCTCCTGTCCAAGTGGTGTTTTTTTTCTTTTCTTTTTTTTTTTTTTAATAATGAAACCTCTGCTTTTAACAATAGCATCCAGTCCTAGACTAATATAACTCACAGATTTCTTCCCGTAAGACTGAATCCTTTGGGCTTATGATTTTCAAGGTGCAAACTAAGAATATCCCCCCCACAAAACCACAGAGGTAGTAGTTTATAAATGACTTTTCATAACTGAGTGTACCATGACCTCATGGTCAGTAGATGAGATGTAATGTTTACTTCTCCACAGTTTCCTGATACCAGGCCAGAAATCCATGAAATAGCTTTCTCGTGTTTCTCGTTCCTATATTTGACTCATATATGCAAATAGTTTTTCTCTGTTAAAAGTTACTCAGTATAAAACACAAATATACAAGTTGTGTGAGCAAAGAGGAAAAAAAAGCTACAGAAATGACATGAAAGAAAACATTGGGATCCCTTAGAGCAAACCAAGACTTAACTGACTTATGCACTAAGTATTGTGACACGAAACATTTTTCAATAATATTAACATGTGCATAAAAGCTTTTCTGTTAAAAACCTATGAATTTCACTATCCATAGGACCTTAGTTCTCTTTACTAAATCAGATTCTGCTCAGAATTGTACTGTTTTAAATAAGAAAAAATGCCATGAGCTAAAATGAGCTATACTGATATGAAACCAAAATAAATGATCTTACATTTATGCTTAAGCATGAAATGGTCATTGCAGATTCCTATGACAAACAATAGTCTGTCTGGAGGAGGTTTGGCCAAAAAGTCAGAGGCAGCAAAACCATTTCATAATTGTAGCTCATTCACAAATATTCATGGAAACGTGTTTTGCCATGTATATTGAATTTCAGGCATTTATCTCTTGAATAATTGCTAGGCCATGGAGAAACAATGAAGAGAATGAAGCTCTAGACTTTTTCCCTTTTTTGTCTGTCTTTGCTTCCATTTTCATATGTGCAAGAAAGCACATCCAAGGGATCAAAACATATCTTCTTCTCAGATGGCTTTGCTATGGTCCAGGCATCAGATGTCCGAAGAAGGCAGGTAGTGGTGGATAGCGCAGAGAATACCTAAGCAGGCTTTGACATGGTAGAGGAGTTTTCGCCATAAGCAGATTTGGTTTTCTAATTTTGTGCAGGCCCCAGTAAATCTCTCAGCATAGACTAATCTGCTATTACAGCAAGCGCAGCCAAAAACCAGAAATTCTCCAGCTAATTCCGGCTGCAAGCCAAACCTCACTGTTTCCCACTGTACCGCCCTCCCACAGAACAAAATCTTACTGGATTCCCTTAAAATAGCAAATGAACTTTGAATTCATTGAGGGAAAATCAGCTCCAACCAATGAAAGACAGGCTACCAAGTCTTCCTATGGGTTACTCTTAGTTTAACATATAAAAGCTTAATATAACATATATCTGAGCATCTTTCAAGAATGTAGATAAATGTAGCATTTTGGTGTAGTTAAACCAGTGGGGTGGCGTGGATCAATAGGCCCACAATGTGAAGTGAGCAGCAGTATGGCTTGGAAGAGCAGACTCCACCACTGCTCTTTTTCAGGTAGAGTAAGCAGAGACCAGCAGGTACAGTAGGGCTCAAAGTGACGCGTTTACCACCCATTACAGGACCAAGATAATTAAAAGCTGACCTGCCAGGAGCTTCAGCTACTGAAACCGTAGCTGCCTTACTTACCTTGGTGATAAAGAGCTTCCATGTTGAAAGATTTGGGTGCCAGCGGTCCTTAGTGTCAAATTGCTAAGAAAGGAGCGTGGTGAAATCAATAGCAGTAGTTTGTGGGCATGCGGAGATCGTTTCTGTCGAGCAAAGCTAGGTCGTATCAGGTGGAGTAACTGCTGCAGTGTCACTAGGAGAGAAATGGCTATACCTGTTTTCTGGCTTTGCTTACAGCAGTTGCAATACCATGCCAAAACTACTATAACAGTAATAAAGATTGGAAAAGGGTTATCTGCACTCCTGCTGATTAGTAGATATAGAAAAAGGTTTGACTACATAACTTTCAACGAGTCATTTTTAAAAACCTTCTAATATGTCTTGTATTGCCTGTAACTGTGGCACTTTTGTGTAGAAAGTTTAAAATGAAGCTCAGATCTTTCCTGTTCTCTTTTTCATGTCTTTTATTCATTTTCAGAATGTTCTAATGCATTTATTGTTAATGTATTCACTCAATTTTATGCTTATTACTCAGTTAACTTTATTTTTAATATTTTCCTTGAATAAGACTGAAGAAAAATTGTTTTGTATCAATGTCTCTTCCACAGAGATTTATTTCTAGGGGGAAAAAAAAAAAAGAAATTCCACACTTCTCTCATTCAAATGTTCCATAATGACAAAAGGGCAAAACTTTCAAAAGATATTTTGGAAAAAAATATCTAATCTTTAGCTTTCAAAAATTCACACAATGGACACTTTTATAGAAACGCATGTTGAATAAAAGTATGTACAGTTAACCTCTCAAGTACAAGATGGACAGTCGCCGATGTATGTCGTGTTTTCCAGGATGAATCTACTCTCTACGCTTTTACCTATGTTATATATCTTGAGGTAGAAGCTCATAAAAGTCCACAACATTGTTAGTCACTTAATAAAGACTAATAACATTAGTTGGCCAGAGCTGGGGAAAGCAACTGAAACAGTCCATGCTACTGACTAAGCCAGATTGCACAAGAACTTTCAGCAAATCCGTAGAATGCGAATAAACTCCTTAGAGGACAATTTGATCTTTAAAAAATGGGAAGGGAAGGGAAGGGAAGGGAAGGGAAGGGAAGGGAAGGGAAGGGAAGGGAAGGGGCAATATAAGCATCCAACAGATTTTGAAAAACTTTTTTTTTCCTATTTTTTTCTTGCCAACCTAGTAACTTGCTAGTGTCACAGAAACATAGTTGTTTCATAATGTCACTGGGGAGAGCATATTAAACACATAGTGTTATTAAACAGAAAAATTTAGCAGCCACTGCACCATCACATTCAGTTCACTAAAAAAAANAAAAAAAAAAAAAAAGAGAGAGAGAAAAGAAAAAAGCCTGTGTTTCCTCCAAGCCATGCAGTTCTCATACATTTTTTTCTTTGCAAAGACAATTGCTGAAGATCTGTTAATGAAGACTCCTATTATGTAGGAATGTTTACAGTCATTAGCCTTCAGGCAAAGTTCATCAAAGGAATACAGACAATCACTTTAAAAATACCTGTGGCACTTAAAAAATACCTCAATGGCACTTAACTCATCCACTTTCAAACTGTAAACTAGTTCTACAGGTTACTGCAGAATTTGACTGCAAAGCAAGCCATCCTGTGTGTTGTGGATCAGCCCTCCAAAACCATGGGTCTGCTTCTGCCTCGGTACAAAACTCCATGTAACACCACATTCCTCACCATGTGAATCACAGCAAGTCGCAGCTGCTAGATTTGGGTGGATCACCTTGTTCAGTAGAAGTATCAACTGGCTGAAAGAAAGGAGGAAAAACAGAGTGATTTCCTGGCAGCAGATGTAAAAGTGAGTGACGTATGGAAATGTTTCTTCATACCAGTCATGGTTAGCTGGTGGAACTCATTGCTGCAAGGGTTCATTGAGAGAGGATCTGAGGGAGGCTGGACATCTACCAGTATATTTCTAACCCCCAAGAATTAGACTAGTAAGGCCTAAATATACAGATGAGAATGCTGGGAGACACAAAACATCACTCATTTCAGGAATTAAGCCAGCTTACTATTCTAATAGATGGCTTGCAGGAGAGTCTTCTGACGTACTACATATTTGTTTCACCAGTATTTGTAATTGGCTGAGAAACAGTGATCGGACCAACCGTGTTAGATGACCGACAGTGTGACAATTTGACAGCTGCTTAATATTGGGGTACGTTTTGGATCTTACAAAAAAATTCTGCAGTAGTTTATATCGAAAGTGAGTTGGTACCGTCATGTACAAATCCCACCATTTTTGAGTCCTAACATTAGCTTTAATGCTATGGTGTTTAGCTAGCAAACCATCTTAGCTTCCAGCTTCTGTGAACAATCAGTGTTTTATTCCTTATTGTCACAGAATCTTTGATCCTGATGATAACCTGATTTTGTCTGTTCTGCATGCCTGGAATAAGACTGCTTAATGTTAGAAATGGTGGGATTCATGTGGTGAACTTATATCCTGCTTCACATTGCATTAATTAGATCCCGGAAAGTCAAAAGGATAAAAATTTAAAATGCAATGCAGTGAGAATAATTCATACAGAGGTATTGAGCTGTGTGAGAGCAGAGTCAAGAGGAGTCCTTATAGTCACAACGCACTATCGAGGCTGTTTTCTGAAATCTACTGTTCCTTATAATGTTATTAGTTTATTGCATCCATAGCTGTTTGGTGTTAAAAGCAGATTAAGCAAATTTCTATTTCATCTGGCCTGTAGATATCTGATGTGCATTACTGAACTTCTACAATGAAGCAAGAGCTAAGTCATTAGTAGAAGTGAAATTTGAAATCTGAAAAAAGCTCAAGATTTAGCGTCAAGATACCATTCAGTCTTTGTAGCTATAACTATTCACTACAATAAAGTACAACCCTAGGAGTCTCTTGTCCCGGTCTTGTAGTCTTGCTGGTGGGAACTCTTCATAATGGGAAATGGCAAAAGAAGCAAGCTCTGCTCCAGAGCAGAGCCCTGCTTACCTGCATCCTTGAGCAGAGCGTGGCTTGTATAAAAAGAAGCAGAGTTAGAGTTCCTATGTTTCATTTTTTTACTCCTTTTTCCCCATATAAAAAGGCCCTTTAATTTCTCATTTTTAAATGATTCTGTCTCCAGTCTGGATCACAAAGGTTTAAGTTAATTTTCTAAAGATTTAAGAAAAAAAAGCATTTTCAGCCTTCCTCCAGAATTGCACTTAAATCTTTCTTACAACACCTGACCACGTATAATGGGGGAAAACTTATATATAATTGAAAACACAGGATCTAGCACTAGCAAGATTTTTAGGCAGCCTTATATAAGTAAGCCTCTGCACAAGTTTATTTGCTGTAACTTCAATGCTGCTGCAGATGGTTGTCTGGTGGTGCAGCCTTCCCTGTCCCACGAGCGTGGTACCAGCAGGGAGCCACACCTTTTCCTTTTCTGCTGCAGTGTATTTACCCCAGTCTCTGACTGTAAGAACCTCAGCTGTCTTAACAGGTATCATCTTTGAGTAGATATGAATACTTATTTTCAATTTAATAATTCACTTTTTATGCTTCTTTATTTTTTATACTTTCACTTGAGAAAAGAAAACACAAATAGTTGTTTTCACATTATGGTTTTCATATGTTAGCTCGGTGATTGCTTGGCAAATATTTCTTTGCTAGAAGGAGAGTAGGAGAATAGCTAGACTGGGTTTACCATGAAAGTTTATGGAAACGTTGCAAAATCTATGCATTTGGGCCAATATTCCTCAGGTGCTGTGCAGCGTAGTGGCATTATCTGGCCCAGCAGGAAACTTGCTTTTAAATAGCACTTCCATTAAGTGGTGGAAATTCTGTATTTCCCACTACCAGGGAAACTGATTCCTGTGTCCCAGTCTGAGAGACATTAGTTCATTGGTGGTTTTGGCAGCGTTAGGTTGATGGTTGGACTTGATGATCTTAAAGGTCCCTTCCAACCTAGACAATTCGATGATTCTATGATTCTGTAAACAATACCACAGACTCTGAACTGGACAGCACAGTTTGGCTATAACCATAGAGGAAGAAAAGAAAGACTGACTGATGTGCTAAATAGATAGAAAGAGAACTTCTAGGTGGAAAAAAATCCTTTGGAAATATTCCAAGAATAATTTCCAATAATTTGCAAATATTCCAAGAATAAAAGAAGCATTATAAAAGCCCTCAGATGTATCTATTCTGTAGCTAAGTGATTATTTGATTTGGTTTGTATTGTATTTTGTATATTGTGACTCTTGTATTGCAAAAAATGCTAGTACATAATGTTAAAAAAGTATTAATGTAGACTTAATGAATACTCTAAAAAGAGTTTATTTGGAGGATAAGAGTTAAATATGTGTACAATTCAGAGTGCAAATACACATTCACTTTGGTGTAGCAGAAGAAATAGAACTTTTCAAGGCTAAAATATAGTTTCTTAAGTTGCAATTTTAGAATGATTTTCCGTATATTTTATGGATTCAGATTAATCTTAATTTTAAATTGGTTAGAGAGCCCTTCAGTATTAATCAACAGATTTTTCCAAGCAATACATATTTTTTCTACCTTCCTTTCTTTGAGTCCTTTAATTTAATCATGTTGGGATTTCCTCCTCCAAAGATGGATCTGCTAAATAAATTTGAATGAACTCAAACACTTAAAAAAAGAATGAAACCCATGAAAAATAGTCTGATAAAATCAGGAGTCTGAATCTATAATCCCCAAAACATGACAATTTGAAATTGAATCTGAATCGACGTGTTCTTCAATTGTTATTCAGAAACATTACCTCCTTTCTTTAAAAACTGTTTCCCCAAACCCATAACCTGAACATGAAGTTCATATAGGAAAATATTCTAGAATAAGGCTATTATACTAGCCCCATAACTCCCACAGAATTTCCCTTACGAAAGGGAACTCCAGGCTGGCCAGTTGGCTTTCCCGTCATCTTTGCTGGTAGAGACATTCAGTGGGGTTATTATTGTGGGTAATGCCCCATATGCTTCCTGCATTAAGAAGGTGAGGGGAGATGAACACCTGCCATGACATAACTTATAATGAAATTCACTCCACAAGGTAGAAAAGTCCTAAAAAATGAGTGGAAAATCTCTATTTCTGAATTTGAGAGTGGAGTTGTAGAGGGCACTTCCAGCCAAAAACTGATCAGGCTTTGAAATGAATAACGGGGACAGTCTGTATCTTGCATTTGCAAGATCACGGAAAAGGTTAGAAAAGAAAAAGAAAGGACTTGCCAGATTTTTAAAACAGGCTGTTGAGTTCTGGGTTTGGATGGCAGCACTGACAGGCCACACCAGTTTCTTGGTGTTGAGCACCACGCAAACACAAATGTTCAAATGCCCCACCGCAGATGGTTTGTAGAAATGGCAGAATGAACTGACACTTAATAATATAACTGCACTTAGAAGCAGGTTTTATGATGCCAAGTACGGTATACATCTGCTAAAATGTAACTGTAAAAAAACCCCAAAAAAAGCACAAATTACAGATCTCAACTCATTTGTATGACGAATGTGTGGGACGATCCTATGGCAGCGTCTGGGAGGTATGGCAGGAGAGGGCAGGGGTATCACATTCCCCTAAGCATCTGCTCTAACTCCTGCTGCAGGCAGGTGCTGAGCTGGACAGACCTCTGCTCTGACCCACCCGTGGCTTTTCATATTTTCAAAAATGGGCAAACAAAAAAGACATGTGAATTGAATACTCCCCTGTTTTAATCATAGTTGGTTCATCCCGCATTTCAAACAGAGCGACACGAATGATATTTTTTTAAAAAAATCAAGCTACACTTTTACCTCTAAACCTTTCCCAGGTTTGATCGTGTGTATTTCACAGGGTGAAACTAAGCCAGTGTGAAAGTGCCTAAGGTGTGCAGAATGGAAGCGCTGACAGGCTTCTAGCTATAGATGCGCTAGCAACCCCACGCAAATGCATTGTCATTAAATAAGCAGATGAAACAGAAAACAGAGAGAAAAATTAGCTCAAGTTCAGTGGTTACTTGTTGCAAATTTGTAAATGGGTTCTCTACCGTAGAGATATGTAAAATAATGCTCCTGTTAAAAGTTATGTGGAAAATAAAGGTTCTCAGCAAGCTAATTTTACTCTGTTAACAAAGCGTGGTTTCAAGCTATTCTTGTTAACCATCCACCCACTTTCTTTTCCTTCACCACCTCAGATTTGCAGATAGGAGGTACAATTACAGTCCTTTGTTTCACCCTGAGATCTCTTTACAAACTAAAGTCTGCTTTTATCCTGTTGAAACCTATGTGCTTTCCTTCATTGTGCAAAGCTAAAGGAGCTGAGGTCTAACTTTAAAGTAATCCTTTGTGGTGCTTTTTTTTCCCCTTCCCTGCCTCTTTGTTATATGTATAGCCTAACTGTGTGCCTTCAATTGAACTTTTCCCCTGCCAAATCACACACTTAGAGCAGGAAAAAAGAGACTGGGGTGAAATCCTGGCTCCACAATGCTTAATGGACTTTAACAGGGTTAGGTTTCCACCCTCGTGGCCACTGCTCTTTGAGTTGCTCCTTTTAGTCCTGCCCGAGATGTTTTTCCCCTCCTAGAATGGAAGTGCTCCGGTGCAAATTTCTGGTGTAGACGGTCTGCTGCAGCCAAGAGAGTGCCATGAATTTGTGTGATTTAACGGGCTTTGACACTGGCGCTTGACACAGTAGTAGGGTCATGGTCTAAGAATGCAAGTACCCCATTCTTAACAGATATGCAACTCCTAATATGACTCCAAAAGAGTGAAGCTAAAGAAACCATGCATTTGTATTTATATTTGTATTATTTGTATTTCTTCTTCTCTGCTGGCCTTTTTTCATCTGCGAGAGTAGAATGTACTTCATGGTGTGTTCTGGGCATTTGCAGCTGAAGAGGATGCTGCAAAAGATAGGAAAGGGGTGTAGAAATAAGGAAAGCTGGTCAAAACCAATTTTTTAAAAAAAGACAAAAATTACCAAGATAAGGTTGACAACAGTGGTGGGGATTTTGGCCACTGAGCTGGCCAAGGCAGAGGAAGGTCTTTGTCTGCAAGATCAATGTAGTGGGGTTACAGGGACAGAAAAGCTGAGACATTAATACTGCAGTGCTTCTCGTGGTGGACTCTGCTTTTGCTTTCATGCCTGCAACACAGCTGTTCTCTGAAGGAGCCACAGGAGATGGGATTGATGGCAGGCTTGTCAAAAGAGTGTGTGCCTGAAGACTAAACTCTTCCCCCTTCCTCTGCCAGTAGCTTCAGACTGTGCTGATTTCCTGGCCATCTCCTTCATTTCCATTAAGTAATCCCACTGAGCTCACACTGAGCCCTCAAGGCAGCACATGCTTTGTGTTGAATCAAATCCACAGGGATGCAGAGATTGGAGTAGATATGCTTGATGAAACAGAATGGGCAGCTTCACATTTCTGTATCTTTCCCTTCCATCCTCAGTGAGACTCAAATTGTGCACCATGGCAATCCTGGGAGAAACTGCTTCTTCCTTACTTAGTATCAGCTCCTCTCTGCAACTGAGGCACCACCTTTCTGAAATCAGTGCTGTAAAAATGGTTAGATTTCTACAAGCCTTCAGACTTCTTCCAATGAGAAGTGCAGGGCACTCTGAACTTGTTCACAGAAAAGCTGCTTCATTGTCCACAGGCATAGCCATAGTCTTCCTATCACCATCTTCAGCTTAAAAGGAAGAGTAGTTCTACTGTGGTCATAGCATCTTTTCTCCCTTTGTATTTCTCTTCAAATCTTTTTCTCATTCTGTTCTCCTGACACACTAGGGAGCTGATTTTTTCCTTCCAAATCCATCCGTGACATGGATACTAAAAGACATTGTAGGCATCTCTGGTGTTTACATTTTGCATATGATGTTGAGAAATTGGAGAGGCTGCAACATGATTTGAGAACTGGAGAAAACGTCTAAAGCCCTTCAATCTGCTTAGGTTATCAAAAAGAAGACAAAGTGGCGACTTGATTACTGTGTTTAAGTACATCTGGTGAAACGTTTTGACATTGTAAACTCATCCAGAACAGGAGTTTCATGAGGACTGAAACAACTAGCAAATGTCAATGAATTCAGAGCGTAGTTTCAGCCAAAGGTGGAAAATCTTTCTGTTTTGGCACTTTTAAAGCTAAAGCTTATTCCTGCATTTGAAAAGATTTTAATTAAAAAATTTAACTAAGTGAAAAGAGGTTAAAATAAAAGGGCCTACTTAATCACTTTGTGTTGATCCAACCCTTTTGTTTGTTAAGGCTGGGCTGACTCATTATGTTGATAATAACTGTTCTAGCAGTACAGCTATCATTGTGTTAATTATTCTACTACTAAAGAGCTACCCCCTGAGGTGGGCTTTGTAGTCTGAAGCTGATGTAATAAAAAAAAAGCAACAAGACTCTGGAACCATCTAAGCATTCTTGCCTATACAAAGAACCAGGGTCTTCTACCAAAGCAAAAGTTAGAGAATGGCCTACCCATGTTTCAGTCTGATAGTTTGTCTCACATATGCTGAGAAGGAGAGGAAAAATTCAGCCAACTATTGTTACCATACTTGTTTTTCAGCCTTAGTAATGATTTAAAGCTTTCCTGTCAGAACTTTCTGATGTTAGCGGTGACCTTTAGATGGAGTATTCCCACACCCTCTAATTTTTAGCTTTTTGATTTGAAGATGCTCAGCTTTATAAAAAGTATTTGCTAAAATAATTATTCTGAAGATCCCGTAGAATAAACAAAATATTTTAGTTCATCATGTACAAAGCTGTAGGAAACGCAAGAAAAATAGACATCCAGGGTGAGATTGCTGAGGCAATCAGGGAAATGGACCCCTCAGGGAAATGACCCAAACTTTTTTCTGAATGTGGAATCTCAAGCTCGGGGTCTAGGCGAGAGAAGGAAAAATTGTGAAATGAAAGGACACATTTTAAAAATTCTTAGGAAGCATAGTCACTTGGTGCTTATGCAACCCTTGTACCTGCACTCTGCTTTTTGGAATAAGTGGTAGTATCTGTCTCTCACTCTACAGAACACCACATTTAAAGAAAATAAAAATTAACAGTCTCCAGCAGCAGGACTTACGTCTGCTCCATAGGCCAGCCAGCAGCTCTGGACTCCTCCAAGCTGTTCTGAAAAAGAAAGCATTTGGCTAATTGGACAAAGGTGCTTGGTGGAGCTCTAAAATAATCACTACCATCCCTCATCTTTCCCAGCCCTAAATACACATTTGAACTCTATCTTTTAATCCTGTTTTTCTGGCAGAACATCTTTAATCTCCTGCCCTCCATACTAAGAAAAATTCATCTGCATGTGAGTTTAAGTAAAAGTTACTATTTATAGTAGTTTTAAGTGGTTTATATTGTCTAAAATTTTATTATACTGTCATGATAAATTTACAAGCTTTTTTCCAGTGTTTTGCTTTGAATAGAGACTAAGATGTGTGCTCTGCTTACACTGTCTAACTACTGAAGTTGGATGATTTTTTTTCTTTCAGTAACAAATATCTTTACCCCTTCCTATCCTTTTCTAAAATACAATTTGAGGTCATTTTGAAACAGTTGCAAATTTGACTTGAATTTTCTTCAGTTGTTCCCACCAAGCGAAAAATAAAGACAAATTTTGGAAATGAGAAATTTCCAAATGCTTTAAATCCTAGGGTTTGGTTCACAGCAAGTTCAAGGTGCCCTTCATAACCCTGCTTTTCCACTGTCAGTGTACCCATAGTTAGGTTGTAATGTGGTAGTTTGGATATTCCCTTAAAAGATGTCCTACTCAAGCCCTCTACCTGCCTCTTTTTTGAAGTGTTTTCAGCCTTTTTCTGTAGAATACAGCGTGATGATTCTCTCTGCCACTCTTTGCAAATTCCTGTTTAAATTCTTAAAATATCTAAGAAATAATTAATTAATGTTACTTCGATTAGTGAGAGAGGAAATAAGAATTGTATTCTATATTCTGGTTCTGTGGTTTTACAGAAAAAGCAATTATTTGTACAGCCCGCTACCCACACGCTAAATTTTGGGGTGATGATTTCCTGGATACATTATGTTGAGTTAATAAAGAAATTTAATGCTGTGTTTTGGGTAGAGGGAGGTCTAAAAAGCCGGCTGGGTTAGTCGCTAGCCTAAGGACTGCTTACTTCTTAGTGACCATTCCATGGGATAACCTGGTTTCTTAATGACTGTTTTATTTTGCCTTAATTCCGTGGTTGTTGTGACAGAATGAATTATCAGATGTAGGAAACAGCCAAAGCATCTGGGTTCAATTAATCATTAGGGAGAAGGCTCTAAGGCATCTATCTATATGTTGGACTCAAATCATGGCAGGGCAAGAAGTTTTCAGGAGTTTCTGAAATATCAAGAAAGGACTCTTCTAATGTAAGATTGACAGACTGCGGGGCACATTAAATAATCCTTCCATTCAAGCCTTGCTGTGCCCACTTCAGGAAAAAATGTAGTTCAAATAAAAAAGGACAGCAAAGGGAGTAATCTGAGATCTCGAAGACACTGTTTATCCAGAAAGAATGAAATGAATTGTGTTAAGCTTAAAGAGTTGTTCCTGGTGGGAGGACTTGAAATACACAAAGAGGAAGAAAAAGATCTGATTTCTCAGTCAGTGAAGGACTGATCAAGAAGTAATAGGCTAAAACAACAGTACGGAAGGTACACAGTGATTAAGAAATGACGAACATGTTCCCGAATTCCTATCAGTGACAGGTAAGACATACCTCAAAACAAGCTAGGGTTGACCCTGCAACACTATCCTTTTTCACCATATGTGCTCTGAATAAGGGGAATTTAAGTTCTGGTCATCTTCCTCTAGATGAATACTGTAAACCTTAGACCAGTGGTTTCCAAATTGGAAGATAAGGTGTGCGCACAACGAATATCAGCCCAAACTAATAAGCTCTAGTTCTGCAGGACAGTATCAATACTGGTCTTGGGACTGGTCTGGGGAAGGCAGGGGGCTAAGGAGTCAGACCCAGTCATGCATGGGAGAGGGCCAGTTTATGTTCCTGATGCTCAGTAATAGAAATACTGGCTCTACCCAGCATCTACCCAACTGGTAGATGCTTGTGTTTCCTTCCCTGATCTAGCAGGAATGCATTTACATATAATAGCATAGCTTCAACAGAAGAAGCTGAGTCTGTCCACTTCCTCCCAGAATACTAACTTTCAAGCCCTTCAAGCCCTTTCAAGATAAGGGTTAAAATCCTTTAAACCAGAGAATTCATTAGCTACTGCCTGGAATAGTACTTTAACCCCTGAGCTACTGGATAAAAAGAGCAGATGAAGGATCTTCACACCAAAAGTTTTGTGAAAAATTTAACTCAAAGAAAACCAAAAGAAACTACTGTATGAATTCAGCAGAATTTATGTACAGTTTTAGGATGACTGAAACGGAACATTTTTGGGGAAAAAAAGACCTTTTTACCACTGTAAAACTGTTGCTAAGACATTCTTCTAGCACTTTTGATTATATTAGTGTTAATATATTTAGGAAGACAAGGTTAAATTTCATGTTTGGGCATGATCTCTGTGAATGTAATGCCTTCATTTTTTTCTGGAAAGATATGACATGTCAACAGCTGTTACCCTTATGAGAACAATGTCCTAAGTATTGTTTAGATGTTTGCTGCTGATTTAAATGGTTTCAGAAGACCAGTGGACGATGCTTCTCTATCGTTTCTTTTACAAAGGGAACCAAAAGTTAACTGTGTCACGATCCTAGAAGATAAAGAACAAAATAAAAAAAAAGACATCCTGTTTTAAAATTAGGGCACAACATGTGCAAATGCCTCTTTTTGACTCTACCCACTGATATTAAAATGCAGTACCAATTGCAACAGACATAATTATTTACATGACAACACTTTTCCTTTTTAACTCATTTATCAGAGTCCCAGAGTACTAGAACAGTTTCCTATACTATTTATGAATTATAAGAACAAGTTTAAAATAATATCTCCATCCTATTTATTGTTTAGTTATTTGGAGAGCAACTGTGGTCTAGTCAAATGTAAGTACAAGTAAATAGATTATTGATTCCAGCGTATAGAACCTACATGTTCCTCAGACAGCCCAGACAAATACTTATCCCCACTCCTTAATTCTCCACTACCCAAATCAGAGAACAATTGTTTTCTGAGCCATGGATCTAACTACCATCCAGATTTTTTTTCTTCTTGTTCCCCG
>RSEF01000003.1:96143815-96176530 GCA_003993805.1 Himantopus leucocephalus | reverse complement strand
TAGCTATCAGTGAAGGTATTGAAAAGCAGAATGATGAGGAAGGTGAGCCCACCCCTGTAAAAAGAAACACAATAAGCAATGTAAGTGGAAGCCAGAAAAAAAAAAAAAGTCTGCAAAATAGAAATAAAGTAATCTTTTTGGTATTTTTTCTTTCTATGTTAGCGTTTGTTGCTGTCACTCCTCATTTCAAGAAACAAGTTTGCCCGGTTTAACTTACTTTTTTATATTAAAAGAAAACAAAACTGGCACTAGTAAAGAGCTCTATGTGCAGTTTTTAATGGGGAGAAAAAGTTGTAAGAACCTCAAGAGCAGATGAAGGGCTGTTGAAGCCTAAAGCTCTGACAGTGCTTGTGGGAAAGTCTGGAACAGCAGGGAGGAAAGTGTCAGCCAAGAAACCTGAAAAATAGTCCAAATGCTATCATAAAGTCCTTCTTTTAATAATGTGTTTTTAATTTTAATAATATATTACTATTTGGTTTGTTTCTTAGGGATCTGTGTTTATTATATAGGAATTCTTGAAGCTGTCAGTCTATGGGAGCTCCCCTGGACTCCCTCAACATGCAGCTTTAGCAGGTTTCCTCTGTTTTGAGAGGGTACATTAATAACCACATACTACTATAGGCATTAAATAGGCCACCCACCCTCCAAGAAGTACAGTCCACATTTCTATCCCCTCTTTATGGCAGCTAGCCTAATGGGAACAATGTCAAGAGGTGCAATGAAACACTCTGTGACTCTTGACTTCTATCTTAGGGAGGATCTTTTTGTGTTTGACCGCTATTCATTCAGTCAAGGAATATTGCAGAGGAGCTGATTTAATGCCGATGAGAAAGGGAGGGTGCCACCCGCCATATTATCATCATCAGAACGGGTGTCCAGCCTGTGCTGTTGCCCTTTGGTCATGTCTGCATATGTATGACCTGTAAGCTGCTCTAATTACTCACAGCTCTCTAGTTTATCACTCACACATGCTGCACGACCACGACCTATGAGCAACGTCTGCAGCGGTGGGAGCCTCATTTTCTGGCTGACTCCAGAGAGTTCATGCTTGCTCTCGTAACTCTCTGTTCTTCCCGTCTGCGTCTGGCCAGCTCTGCTGGGTCTGTCCAGGAGCAGACACATGGGCACAAATGAGGTTTTTGAGGAAGTGCATGTGTGTGCATATGTGTATGTGCAATTTTTTATTACGAGCAGGGCTGGCAGCTTTGTTTATTTAAAGTTGCTGGACACTTTCCACTACAAAATCTTATTTCCAGTTGCCAAAATTTAACTATTCAATCGGAAATGGTTCAAGTCAATAGCTCACCTCAGATTCAAAAGATTGTAAAGGGCATGTGCTTGTTTATTTGAAGTTATCAGGCAAGCCCTTTCAGTGGTTCCCCAGAAGTTAAGGACACCAATACATCACTTTATAAGCAGTACACTTCTTTTCCCACATTAAAAAACACAGTTCTCTGGTGACAACTCATGCCTTCACAGTAGCAGGGATGAGTTCCAGCTTGGCTGGCATATTGGTGACTGCTAGTCTAGGTGAATACTTTTTCAGTGATAATGTGTCCAAATCTGCCTGAGATTTAAGCCAACACCTCAGAAATTGCAGCCTGCCCTGTAACTGCAACTTCGTTTGCTGTTGCTCCAGCCGCATGAAAGAACATGAACTGGTTGTAGGCTGCTCTCTAGTGTCTCTTGATTGACTGGGCTCCAGCCTGTATTGCTCTCAAAACTCATGTGTCTGACACCTACCCTACAAGTCCTTAAGACATGCCTTCTGAGGCATCATGCACTCACCAGATATACCCAGTAATTGCAGATTATGCTGGTGATCACCTTTCAGTGATCTAAAAGGGCCGGGGACCATCCTCTAGCTCTGAGACCTGGTGACTTGGCTGCATCCATACTACGTAACACTCGGCCTTGGATCCCAAAATATGTGCATTATATCCATGCATGTAATATAAAAGGTTATGTTTGTGATAGGCTAAAATTACTGTGCTGAACTGCCTCTCTCTGATGTAAAGAATTCACTACACTTCCTGATCTGCGCGTGCGTAGTAGCCATTTCTTTGATATTTCTCCACATTCGATAGCCCAATCAAAGCTACTTCTCTGACCAGAACAGCAGATGGATGGAGTACGGATGTCCTCCAGGACAAAGATTTTGTGTGGAAGAAAAAAGTAAGGGTATTTGTAGCGAAACTCAGATGTTCAGGCACCTTAGAAAGACCAGAAAAGGTCTATCATAGCCGGCAGAAAAGCCCTTACGTACCAAAGGCTGCTCTTCTCCAGTCAGAACCCAACACTCCTCCCTGCCATCAGGCTACTATCAGCAAACACTAACTCAACCTACCCCTTCTAGTGATAATGAACAAAGAAGACGACCACTCTAAGTGTGTTATCAAGTTACTTCATTTGTTCAAGTGGAAGAATTTTTGTCTGGTGTACTGGGAGATCAAAGGGCAGTTACATAAGGTTTCTGTTCTCATTTTTGTTTGGTTTTTTTTTTTTTTTTTTNAAAAACCCCAGACCTTTTTCACACATAAAAGAATTGTAATCCAATAGCTTGTTCAGATATTCATAATTTAGGAAATTCCAGAATAAAAGGCATTTCCATCCTGTTACTGTTTATGTTAAAAAGGTGATTTTATAAAACATAGATATAGAAAATACTACATCGTTTGCATCGGTATAAAACACAACCAGATTTTTTTTACAAAACTCTTAATCACGATGTGCATTGTTGTCTGTTTCCTAATATGTAATCTTTCTTTACTGTGTCTGCTTTACAAAATTTTCTTGAACTGGATTTTTTTTTAGTTAGTTCTCTATTATTTTCCAATCAACCACTAAAAAAAATTCCTCAGTTTGTTCCTTCCTTCTGTCTAGAATTGCCATTCATGAATAATGAACCTAATCACTTAGGTATTTTCCTACTTTATTTGACATTTTCTTTATGTAAGTATCCTGAATTTTAATCCAATAAATTAACAATTCCTTCAATCATAATTATAAGAAAAGCAGTTGCATACAAGAAGAAAATTACATAAGACAAAGTAATACCAGACTGAAAAGCCAATCAATTGTTTCTAATAATTTTTAGTGTTGTGAAAGAGAAAAAAAAAAAAAAAAAAANACAGCTCATGATGTTTTCAAGCAGAGCAACTTTTAGAAAGCTTTTATCAACAGCAGCTGTCACAGATGGGTTATGTTAGTTAAGAAGATTCCAAAACAGGAAAAAAACCCCATGCTTATACAAATGAGAAGAATATCAGCTTGATTATAATACTTTTTCACTAAGAGAGTATGTAACATTGGGCTCGTCTGTGTTTGCTTAGACATGAGTAAGGAAGTGTAGACCACAAAAATATAGTTCAGAGCACTTTTTCCCATCTAAAAAACTTGCATCTATTCACATGCTTAGTGATTAAACAGAGCACAATATATCATTCTGCATATTTTAAGGACTTCGTAGGAGCCTGGATGAGAGAAGTGCTAAGAAGATCATGAAGCCAAACACTGCATTCTTTAGTCAAAAGATAATACATTATTGCCAGATTCATTTCAGAACACTATAGATATTTTTATCTTAATGTATTACAAATTGATGTAGTTATTCATTTTTACTCAAATCCTTACAGAACTTTAATTAAGCAAAACTGTTCTCCATAGACTTAGCATAGACAGTCACAAACGAAAAGGTATTAATAATCTGAAAATGAACAGAACTTTGTCTGACACGATCTCACATTTTATGTTTTTAATCATGTCAATAGAATTAACTGGAGCGTAGTCAGTGATTCCTGTAATCTGTGTTATAACACAGCTCTTCATGAAGTGAAAATGATGATGGTTATATTTGTCAAGTTCACTGCATAGTCACGTGGAAGAAATAATTAGCATCAGAACACTGATTTAAGAAATATTTCTCTAGCCAAATCCCTCAGCATAACCTAATAATAAACTATCTGTTTCAGTCTTTGCTATCAAGATTACGTTCTTTATTCTGTCTATGTGGTGTAAAGCATATAGATGGAAAAACGCAAGTGTGTACAGAGCACTCCCATAATCATAGAATGGTTTGGGTTGGAGGGGACCTTTAAAGATCATCTAGTCCAACGCCCCTGCTGTGGGCAGGGACATGTTTCTCTAGACCAGGTTGCTCAAAGCCTCATCCAACCTGACCTTGAACACTTTCGATGATGGGGCATTCACAACTTCTCTGGGCAACCTGTTCTAGTGTCTCACCACCATTACTGTAAGAACTAGAACTCCTTTTGGTTCCACAATTTGTGTTCTTGACAGCCCAGTGGTGCACCTTCAGCAGGACAGTCAGTAAAAGGTTTCATCTTCTGGAAGAAGATAAGGATTCAAATCACCTGAGGTTAAGGTGGGACCTTGGCCACATACCTTAGGCAGCAGCATATTATGTGAATGGTGGTACTACTACTGTTGCTCCTTATCTGAAGAACAGACCAACCATTTGTATCCAAACGTGATGCTTTAGGTGCTGTCAGTAGTTTCAGCATCTGAATCCATCTTACAGAGCAGGTGAAGTATGTGTGAGGGTCAGAAGTCTGAACACTCTCCTTTGACTGCATTTCTCATACTCATGTAGGCTGATGTTATCCACACCCTCCTAAGGCAGCTTTCTCAATTTATTGTATAGGGAATGCAGAGTCTTGACTCAGTGTCATGAATTCCATTTCCTAATGTTGGCACCTGCAAGTCAGGTGTAGTTAAGCCACGTCAATGTGCTCTTCTCAGAATGTGCCCAAGCAAGAGAACCTCAGTCACACCAAGAACACATTATGCTGTACTGGAGTTTGAACTTCACAAGTTGCTGGGTGCAGAGGATAAACTGGAGAACAACTCATCTCTACATACACTTAGCCATGGCTATACTGCTTTCCAAACTATTTTTTTTTCCCTTATACTTGATATTTTGGTATTCTGAATATATGAATTCTGAATACGAAAGGTTTCTTTAACTACCTGCCTGACATAGCCATTGGCTTGCTTTGGGCAGGGAGGTGTTGGAGGAATCTTAGGAGAGCAGCTGTTGACTGTAATATGTAGAATAGAATGTTTAAACCCAAGGGATCCCAATTTTGGTAATTATCATGTAAATTGGTGTTTCCAGCATAAGCACAAGCGCTGAAAATGTGAAAAAAAAAAAATAAATTAATGCGTTTAGATATGTCTCTGAACTACAATCCTTTGGAGAACATGCTTCCCTAAAATGCGTCTCTTGTNTTGGTGTTTCCAGCATAAGCACAAGAGCTGAAAATGTGAAAAAAAAAAATTAATGTGTTTAGATATGTCTCTGAAGTACAATCCTTTGGAGAACATGCTTCCCTAAAATGCGTCTCTTGTCTCTTTAAGGTCTAAGAACTTATGTCAGTTTTCCTGTTGCTGACATCCTCCTTTATTCAAACGGTCTGAGCAATATAATTAATTCAGAAGGGTTATAATCAGTCTGCACTTAGCTTGAAGTTTGCTGCCTGTGTTTCAGATCAGCCAAGTCCTCTGTTCCTAAACACGTATCTGTTATTTCTAACACCATTGATCTAATACATACCTAAAGTCCCCCTAAAATCCTTGCCCTGTGTTATTGAAATTCACAGCCTAAAGGAATCTGTTGGAGATCTATTCTTCTAAGCATTTCTGTAAGTTCTTTTTGGATATCTGCTAAGTAGAGAGAGTTTTCTAAACTCTTTTCAAGATAAGGCATGGGCAATTCTATGTGGGAACTGTCATATAACACATTGTAAAACTTTTTAAAGTTTAAAACATTTCACTGTATCAAGAGGTCAGAAAGATAGGAGATTTGGGGAAAGGAATGTGTTAGTTTGCTTTTAATAAAGACAAAAGGAAGGGCCTGTAAGTAATGCATACTGAAGCTACTAAAGGATTAAAAGGTGCAAAACTATAAATAAAATGATACTATTTAACAGTAATTATATACTCAGTCTTAATGATTTTGTATATTTTGTTCTTTATGTGCACAATAGCAATATATTTAATACTAAAAGTAATGTTATTTTGATAAAAATTATTTCACAAAATTATAATTTAAGAATCATTCAACATTTAGAGATAATAAAAAAGATAAGTAGCAATAGAATCTGTCCTAAATGGCTCATAAAACCAACATCTAAACAAAATAACAAACTTCAGTTCAAACTGACGGTAAAGTTGAATTTGTTTGAATGAGAGGTGTTCAAGTAGCCTAATGAACCAGTAAAACTGAAACCAGCTATTGAATGTATGTCAAGACATCATCAAAAGAACTCGCTAGAACTGAAAGTGGAAGAGACTATCAACGAATTCTGCTTAGGAGTGAATGATGTAAATAGCAAGAAATCCAAACGGAAATGTTATTTATTTTTCTTAATCGGTGTTAATCAAACATAAGAGTAAGAATTTAAGATTGCTGTTTCTCAGAATATATTCAGAATAAAATAGTAAGGCAATCCATCCTTCTGCCTAACAATTTATTTCTTTATTTTCTTCTTCCTTGTTTGTACTGTGGGAGGATCTTAGCCTAGCTCTTACTAACTACTGTACTAGCCCAGACCAGACCGCTCTTTTTCCTTTTTTTATTACGCTGCGATTTAAAAAGGTCTAACAGCTACATTCCCAATCACGTAGCTGTAGTGGAAAAGCTAAGAGAGGCACATGTGAAAGGGAGTAGAGAGAGCTGTCTTGTTCTCGCTCCCATCAAGTAAATGCCATTGTTTGGTAGACCAGAGGAGGAAATTCAGACTGTATGTAACGTTTTCACCCAATCTCCTCTTCAAAAGCATTAACTTAGTTAGCAGAGTTGAAGTCATTCTGCCAAAACACTGTGTATCTTTGGCATTCCCAGATAATCAGACACAGAATATATTCCTGTAGGTATAATTGAATTCTGAAATAAGTACTTACTGTAGTATAAAATACACTTGGGCAGCATTTTCATTACAGCACTTAATCCAGCTGAAATCTGTATGAGTGCCTCAGAATTCCCCCAAAGAGTATCGTGTTTGCAAAAATAGATTTGACAGATGTACAATAGGTCATGAAGTATTTAACAGAGATAACACCTCCAAAACATAATTACTTCCACAATGAAATGAATAAAAGAAAGGTGTAGAGGCTTCAATAAAATAAGTCTGAAACGCTACACATTTTATTGAAGTACCTAAGAGAGACCAATCTTTCCAAGAAAAGAGCTGAACCTTATTCCAAAGCGGAGGTGGAATATCTGCACTCAGGACATGGCTTCCAAAATACCAATTATTTTAATGTGACTGTAGGACTTTTAAGACATAGATTGGTAGAAGTATTTTAGTTGGGTTTTAAAATGAATTCCTAAAGTCTATGAAAATGATTCTGATAATTTATTTTCAAAAACACCACACTTCATTACAAGACATAACAGAATATTTCTGACTAGGCTTTCCATTGCCAAATTGGTTTAAGAACTAAGAGAAATCTGGAAATTTTGGAACTTCTACTGTCTTTCCGAGATTTCAAAATTTTGGAAAGCCATGCTTACAGAGACACTTATTTCCATTTGATCACTTCAGATAGGGTTTCTGTCTTCTTTGCCAAAGAGACTGTAAACTATGAAAAGCATATTCAGGTACACAAAAATGTGCTAAAAAGACAGACGCCTGATAAGATGTCTCATTAAGTATATATATGAATTCCCTTATGTCCAAAAATAAACATTTAATAATATACGAAACAGATGTTCTTGGCATGGAAAACTGTAGAGATTTTATACAATTACCAAAATTAAATGGTATAGCGTCCTTTTTCTGTTTACACAATACCAAAATGCTTCAGTGCTAGGTGTCCGTTCTGCATAACCACTTACAGCTGTTTCTTAACTGTGCAGTTTGTAAATCTGTTGGCTCTTACTGCCAGGTGATCAGAATCGATTAATTTGCATTATTATCATATATTTCTTCTTCAATCAGCCGAATAGGCAGATCTCTACTCAGTGTGAAGCCTCCTGTCCTGAAGCTTTTCAGAAACGTCAAGACCCTCGCCGGCAGTAAAGCTGGTTTCTCTCCTCCTCCCCTCTCTTCAACACAGGCAACCGCCCCCAACCCAAACTAAACCCATGGTAGAATTTACATAAAAGAGAAAGAAAATCTTTTTCTCTTTCCCTCCAGGCCCACCTCCGCCGCAAGTGGAGTCAATGGAAGTTTTGCCAATGACCTCAGTAGGCGCAACACTCTCTAAACTTCCTTTCTCCTAGCAGGCCAATAAACTTCTTATCTGCACAATGACTGCCGCATATTTGTACCACATATTTTTGCCTACAGTTAGACTAACTTAACACTGGGAAAAGTTATATAGCCATAAATTCTGAAAGCATTTAATAGGGCTTTTAGGCATATAACCCCCCTGCAAATCAGCAGAAGTTATGCAGCTGAAACCTGACGTTCGCTCTGGAAGTGCTATTGAGGTACCGTTTTCTTGTATATGGTATGACTGTTAGTAGACATATGGGTTTTTATATCAGAATAATGAATGAAAACTAGACATTGTTTATTTGTAATATATGCTATTGAGCATCTGAATTAATGAAATGGAATTTGTGGATGGATGGCATGTTCAGGGAAGTAGAAAAACATTACTGCTTATAGTTCAACCTTTGACATTTATGTTCAGGAATGGCTGAGGTGGAAGTTTGATGTGTTGCTGGTTTTGTTGTCTCTTACACATTTCAGTAATAATTTCAACTTTGGAGAAGGGAGAGCGAATATCCATGTTACATGTATAATTACAATGGAGAGAAATTTAGGCAAAGCTGCTTTCCAAACACTGGCCTACCTCAGTGCGGATGGGAAAGGGCATCGTAGACTGAGATTCCAGTCTGATACACTCTTTTCTGACTGGAGGAAGAAAAAAAAGGCAACTGTGATGGAGTTGTGGGATGATCACATCTGCCCATTAAGGGCTGGACATCTATCTCTCTTTACACAGAGCTACCGAGCAGCCATCATTTACATTAAAACTCTCAGTCCATTACCAACAGTTGACCTTGCGACCTTAGTTTAAATGCTTCACATCCCATTACTTTCCTCCCAAGTCATCTACTTTCCTAATATTTTACAATAACACACTTCAGCATTGTCACAGGTTTCTGGCTCAAATTCTGGAAAATGTTTCCGTTCAAGAAAACACTCCACTGTGTGCTTTATTTTATTTATCTCCTGAAATTAAAATGAAGCATGCCGTTACCGTTTGCTCTCCATAGAGATAGACTGAAAACACACTTATGTGCTCCTCTCTCCTGTGCTCTGAATGATGGCAGTTATTTTTTCCAGTCTGTTTCAAACAGAAGAACTAATGTAATCATAAATGCATTGAAATTAAATCCTAATAAAGAGTCTTCAGAAGAATGTATATATTCATGTTCCCACTTAAAAAAAAGGTTTATTATACTTGAAAAAGATATTTGAAGCATTCCAGCTTTCTGAAGCATTGCAGTATACTTTTGCAATAGCTTGTTACCCATTACTGAATAGATTTAATTATACTTTCTCTGTAGTAGAATTACAGTTACAGATGTTTTTTTGCTACTGATTGGAACGTCAGTAATAATTTAATTAGATATTATGACAGTTTCCATGGCTTATACGTTAACACAGTTAAATTCTCTCTGTAAACTAATTTTGAGAACAAATGTTTCTGTTCAAAACCTTTTACAGTGGAAATGTTTCAAAGGTAGAAAAAGTTAATTATAAGGCTTTTTTCCTCTTCTAAATCCTCTGAAGGAGCAAGAAGATTTTCCATGGAAATATGGTCAGCCACTGAAATGTCAAAGAGACTCTAACTGTACAACACTGAACGGTATATGGAAAGTATATGAAATTTAAACTACCTTACAATCTAAGTTAAATGGTACTATTTATTTATATAACTATAGTGACCCTCAGTGTGTAGAAGATATGCTTTTTACTGTGTGGTTTTCTTGTATGCGAGAACATTGAATGGCTGCATTATATTTAATTAAAAGCAATAGTAGGCCTGCCCAGATGTTAAAAGGGCTTGATCTGAACAGTGTGTTGACATCAGATGAATAGGAGAGGCCACCTGCTAGCTCCACTTTTGGCTTTGTGGATGATTTGCATTCCTGTGGCCTGTTGCTCTGCATGATTGCTCTCAGCACTTCACAGCCCCATGAACTGTTTAATATCATGGATACCTTCCAGCCATGCAGGCTATCTCCTTTTGTAACATCAGCGCAAAAGAAAGAATGACCACTTGCATGATTCTGATGGGTAGAGCATGATGTTTTCACTTAGCGTATACCACATCAAAGAGGAGGAAATGCTTTTCTATAAACTGGATTAAGATAAAAATTAATCCATTCTTGCCTAAGAGCGCTAACAGACCTTTTTGTTCTCTTTTGGAAAGATAGTGCTCATCATTTGAATCTGAGTACAATTCAGTTCAGACTGTAAGTGGTATCCTTGTCTTTTCACTTGAGCACAGAATGTTTCTAGTGCAAATATGTAAAATCTAAATAATTTGCTAAATATGTGTACTGTCTGAACACTGAGAATCGCTTCAATAGCATAAATGCATTCATGAGCAAAAATGCAATTATTACACTGCACATGCTTTATAATCATTAGACTTCCAGTGCGGTCCTGATTTCTGTCATCTTTCTAAAAAACCTGCATTTTAAAATGAGAGGCAAGAAAAATGGAATCAAAAGGGAAAAGAAATCATTATAGCACTTTCCAGTAGGTAATATTGAAAGACAAAAGAGAAATTTCAGATCCATGTTTCCGTATATTGTCCTCTCTTGAGATTATACTTGCTGCATAAGACTTAGTGAAAGCTTCTGATATGCTTCCAACTTGAAGGTTATTGTATCATCACTCAAGGAGCGGAAGGATGCCATTATCTAAAAATAGTCACTGTTATTTTCCAGATTCCTTTGTATTTGTGATCCATATTTACTTTTGCAGTGATGAGTTGACTTCATCCCTGCAAGCTCTCACTGACATTTCCTTGTAGTTTTATACTTCAATATTAAATAATTTATTTAGCAGACATAAAAATGCATCCTGTTATGGTGTGATAAAAGATACCTTAATTTATTTAAGTTCTAGAAGCAAAATCTAACAGTTACTATAAGTTTTAGTAGACCGCTGAAAAATATGCTTGCTTTCGTGTTTGATGTATCTTTTTCATTATGCAGTATGATGATTTAAGGTACAAGACAGGAAAATAAAATATCAATGCACAGCAGATTTATATACAATGCGCGCGATAATTCAGTTCTAACTTGATGTTAAAAGATTTTTAAAAGTTTGAACATTTTAAATCAACTCTTTGCTATAACCAGACAATGACCTTCTTGCCAAATTATTTAGTTACTTAAGAGCTGGGATAACTGAGATTAAAGCAGAATTTATATACCTAAATGTCTCTTTAGAAGCCTAACTCTAAAGCACAGATTTTCTGACTCCTTACTTATGTACTGCAGTACCTAAAATTCCTGTGTATTTAAGCTTATGATTTCAAAGTTGCTCATGTATCACAAATTTTATTTCTCAGCATATCCACAGACGACTCAGTCTTAATGCTTGGAGGAAGCACAGATTTCATTTTGAATTCCAGAATATAAAGTGTACCTAGAACTGATGAGAAATGTCATTTCAGTTCCCTCCTTTGGCTGAAAGGTTCTGAATCTAACAGTGTTTCTAAACTACCAGACTTCAGAGGTTTCAGGGAATAGTAGCTGTCAGTTTCTTCTGGTTAATTAAAGCTTTTCATTACCTGATTATATGTTTTCTAGTCAGTGGCTGTGATGAAGAAAGTCAGTGACTCCATGGCCTGCTGATCGGTATTACCCCTGGAAAAACAATAGTGATGGTTAGGGAACTTCTGCAGCTAAATACAAGGGCTCAGCTCTGGTCAGGCAGAATGTGGACCACTACCACAGGGCTATTGGCTAAAAAGAAGGTACTTTGTTGTTCTGGTTTTCTTGAAAGAAAAAAATTGCCCCCAGCTTCCAAATAGTGAAACACCATCAGAGAGAAGTATTTCTTTAGTCTGTAATTAAGCATCCTAAACCTAAAAAAGGCTAAAGCTGAAGGTAATGCCCCACATACAGCATTTCAATTTGAGGTGCACTGGGGTGTCCAAGACATCTGCAGCAGGTTTGACAGATGTCACATGGCCTGCAGGAGAGACCTTTACTCCTCTAGACTGGCAGCCAGGGGAGGATGGCATCTGAAATGGCATCCGGTTTTTGTAAGCATGCACGTTAAGCTTAGACAATTGAATCCCAATAAGGGTGTTTAAGCTCCTGTGATAGCAGTTATCTAATCACCACAGTCTAGAGAGTGACTGAATTCACTTTGTGCCTGGAGCTGGGAATGGTTTTTCCAGCCCCATGGACTGCATTGGCCAAGTCTGCACTGGCTGCCACTGGAGCTCATGTGTCTAGCGTACATGGAGGCCATTGTATGTAGACACATAAAAGCAAGTGTCCTAACCAGGCACTGAATCTTATAATTGATTGTGATATTTTCCTGTACTTCCACTGTAATCAGTAAAACTAAAAGGATTTAGAGAACATATTGCAACAAATGCAAATGTTGTGAACCACCCTTACAAGGTGACCATGCAACTTGGACTTCTGCAAAAACTGCAATTATATATGCACATCTTCTCCATAACATCAGGGAAGCGCAGAGTGAAGAAAACGGAGATACTGGTATTATTCCCGCAGTAAGCTGGCTTGCAGCACTGAGTTTAACTAAGAGCTAATGTAGCTCATGTCCACCACGCTTCTTCTGCAGGGGCCCTGCAGTCCTAAAAAAGCTGAAGGACTTGAGACTGGCAGCAAATTAAAGTTTAATATGTACTGCAATTTGTATCTTTTAGAATCCTACATCACTTCCCCGTCATAACTGTGTGTTAACTGCCATTACATCCAAGTATATGAAGTAATAAATAGGTCCCAAGTGCCAAGTAAACGCGAAAAAAAATCTGAGGCATTTCTTCTCCATGTGGGAACCATCTCTAGTGAACTATACTTCTGTAAAAGGAAAGTTATTACTGTTGTTCTACAAGTGTTTTCCTTCACTAGAAAGCTGCTATGGAAAATGACAAAGAGTTTACTCTTTTGTTGAGTGCTCTGTAAATGCTGTATGCCTTCTCCAGATACAGCTTTGCAGATGGAAATGTTTGAGGTGAGGCTGAATGCTTTCCTGAATTGTGACCTGCTATAACATGAGTTTTCTTCTCAGCCTAATTGTCTCTGCTTTGCACTACTCAGGTGCTGCAAAACAGCTGTTGGACTAGCTGATCTATGCAGATTTAAATTCTCCTGCGTGCATAAATCCCCATGTCATGTCATGGTGATGGAAAAGAACTGAAAAGCTGTGTACCAACTGACTTTCAGCCACAAAAAAGAAGTGGGCTTTCCCTGAAGAGGTGTTAGTCCAGAGCATTCCTGCACTCTGCTGATCCCTGTATCTACACACAGATTTGTGTAATTTTCAAGCAGAGCTAACTTCTACCACAGTCAAAATAGTTTCTGCTGAACCTCAAGAACACTAAAAGTGACATAAAGTCATCTTTGCAACCCGTACATGACAGAAGCTTATGTTTAATCAGTAAGGAATTTAAGTAAAAGAGAGTAAGATTATATAAATTTCACTTTTAAAACAAACTAGATTATCATCCCTTTGACCATATCATGGAGACAGCTTTACGATAATATCTCTAAGTATATCCAAAACACGATAAGGAATTGATAGTGGATGTTTTTGTTGTTACGGCAAATGGAGTGGTAAGGCATGATGATAACTACTGCTATGCATTGCTATTGTATATATAATGATGGGGTTGTGGGGCACCACACTCTTTAGGGCTTATCTTTGTCTATTTTTAAGCAAAGTGTTAATTGAGTGCAAATGTGTCTGATTCTGTGATGTAAAGAACTGTTCTTTGTTGACAGTCCTTAGTCTCCTGATTGCTTGTTTGGTATTGGCCAGCTGTGGCCTTGAGTGATGAAATACCTTAAAATATGAACTGTGCTTTCTTCAAAGTATGTATTTTGCCTTCGATACGGTGAAGCAATCAAACACTTAGACTTAGCTTACAGGAAGAGAACAACTTTTCTATAATAAGTACCGGGGGGGGGGCCTCAGTTCAAGGAAAGAGAGGGTGCTGAGGAATGTTAAAAGCAGACACTTATCACTCCCTTTGAGTACTGAGTTTACCTTCACCTACAGTTGCTTTGGATCCTCCCTCTCTAACCTTGAAGAAAGCCTTTCACAAGTATAGTGACATAATTTAAGGAAGGTGTAGCACTGGGGGAGGACAGGAAAGGGAACATCCCCGTCTTCTCTTTGCAGTATTTTTACAGAAAATATATAGGAAACCCTCTGGATTCCACAAACATTTTAAAAGATCTGGCTTCTTGGTAACAATTTATAAACAAAACAAAACTCACACAACCAATCCCCCCACTCCCCCAGTTACCTCTATCCACCCCTAGGAAAAAGTCAGGATAGTTTCATGTATGTTCCTGTGTTTGGAAATTATAAAGTATACTTGTAATTCTTGACTGATACG
Organism: Himantopus leucocephalus; assembly: GCA_003993805.1. Classification (NCBI taxonomy): domain Eukaryota; kingdom Metazoa; phylum Chordata; class Aves; order Charadriiformes; family Recurvirostridae; genus Himantopus; species Himantopus leucocephalus. The sequence goes on along the minus strand of RSEF01000003.1, from coordinate 96,161,929 downwards.
TGCTGACAACTTCTCTCCCTGCTAACTTAGTAGGGAATCAAACCCAGTTTCCCTGATGTTCTGACATGAGATGCATATCATGAATGGATTCTTTTTGAAAAAGAGCCTCTTTGTATCTTTCCACAATTCAAAATCTTAAAATCTCAGGACCTTCCTGCTTATGAAATAAATATAAAGAACTGGCCCCAACCTTGACAACAACCCTTTCCTTCCCCAACCCCACACTCAGGTGGTAACTGAAAGCCCACTGAAGTCTATGGCTTCCCTGGAGGCATAAATTTCAACGGCCGTTGGGGCATTAATTTCAACAGAGCTACTCATAAGGGATGTGAATTCACAGGACTGAACGCTACTTCGACGCTTGTCCCAGGCAGAGAAAACACCTCTCCCTCTCTCTCAGTACAACTTGCTACTTGCATTTTCTCTTTAGTGTATTCTCTGAAGTAAGTCACAACATTTCTTCTGTGTCCTTGAAAAATAAATGTAATGATCATATTTGTGGCTCACACTCAGTCCAGTGGACTTCTGGCTTCCTAGCTCTTCTGAAATACTAGTCACCTATTCCCAGCTCTCTTACCTTCATTTCACGCCACTGGGAAAGACCAAAACCTTCTGTGACTCTCCCCTCTGAGAAGCATTCAGTTCTCTTATTCTCTGCCTTGTATTTCTTACCCGCTGAAGGCAAGAAAGTTCTTCTCTCCTGACTTAATCATTTTACTGGCTACCCTTACTGCTGCTTTCCTTCAACAGAAAAAGTGGCTCCCACACCGTGCTCAGTAGTGCTTTGCAGAGATTCACTGGTGTGGGCACAGGGCAAATCTCAACAGCTGGAAATTGATCGTTATGGGAAGAAGTTAGGTCCGGCTCTTAACTCCCCAAGCTGTGAAAGTCAGATATTAAAAAAAAATTAGTAGATTATGCTTTTGAATAAAAAAGTCACTAGGCAATTGCTTTTTTCTTTGCAATGATCACATGAGTTGGTAAACTTTATGTTGTATACGTTCAAGTTGCAGTTTTCCTCTTTCACATACATGACACATTTATACGCGTATATGAGGCTCCACCTTACACCTGGTAAGATGGTATCAACAATAAAGCTAGATAAAAGTAGTATTTGATACCGTTTTCTTGGTTTTCTGCAAATCTGTAGTTACGGCAGAAGATAGTTCAAGACATTGCTTAGGTAGTTCACTTGAGATCATGATAACATGTTTGTTTCCGCTGGAAATTCAACAGTGGGTATGGTATAGCTTGGATAGGCCATACCCAAGTTTCTTGCAACTGGTACCTGGAAAAGGGCAAAGAAGGAAGAAAAAAGAGACAGGGTTAGAAATGGAGCATGCTATTCCTTTTCCTTCCAAAATGACCACCCACTGAAAAAAGCAACTAGTACTGAGTTTGAAAAAACTGAATTTAAAATTCTGTTATCAGAAAAAAATGTTATTCCTAAACCACTTTATTGTAGTTAATTACCCAGTAGAAATATGTTACCTTTGAGGATTTGATTTTGTTTTTTCCCTCTGCTACTTACATGCACATTAGCAGGTATCCCGAATCTGGAATATCTCTTCTTGAAGCATGATTATGGTTATCTACAGTCCTGAAGCACTGCGCTCTTCAGAGTTAAGAAGGCAGAGCAAAGGTCAATGGAAGCTCGGCTCATGACTTTTTACAGTCCAGCTTTTTCTCCAGCACACAGTCTGAGGAAGTCCAAGCTGTGGTGTTTCAGTCTCATGAATGTCTTTTGGCTTTCACTTCAGCTTGTATTTAAAGCTGGATAACTGTTTTAAAGGGCACTTGAATTCAGTGTCCTTTGTAGCATACTGCTCTGCATCTGTTTAAGAGGTGTTCCATGTGCTTCTGGCAGATGATATTTCCAGCCATTCTGAAATGTTTAAAAAGGCCAGTTTTCTCAACTGCCTTCTGCTGTATATGCTGTAATTCAAATTTGGGCTTTTGAAGTTATGGAAAAATTCAGTATTCTAGATGTACTTTGCTGTGAAAATAATAATAAAATAAAATACCTCTCCAAAATATAAATAGCGGAGAAAAAAGTTAGGTTTAATATTTTTATGGTTTACCTTTTTCAATTTGGAAAATTATATTTTTGCTTCTTTTTGACACTGCTGGGAGCCAACAAAATCAGTTCTCACTGTAGCAATATGGGAGTCATCAGGCACAGAATGTATCATTGCAAAAGAACAACATTGTTAATTTTGGGTAAACAAAAACACTGGGGATGATTCTCAGAATGAGAAGATCGAATCGTTACGAGTTTATAGATTTTGACGCTCCCCACTGCCCCATGGAAGAGATGAGATCAAGACAGAAAACCCGTTTCACCTTGCTGCATTATGCAAAATATATAGCTGAATAAGTAAGATGGGGTGATAGATAGATAGATGCCCTTTCTTTCCTTTCTGTTTTGCTCATTAGGAAATAAAAACAGAAGCTGTTGTGACAGAGCATGAGGCAGAGCTTAAAATTCAGAGAGCCTGGAGCTGCTTATCTTTATGTTAACATTAAACTTCTTGTTAAGCAATTATAGCAGATGCACAGCCATTCTAGAAAGGCACAGGTCACAGTCCCATGTGTTGCCAATCCCACATAAGACATGTGTCATCTCTTATTTCGTATCTGTTAGCCTCATACAAACGTCTCATTAACTACAGTGCTTAAAGGTATCAGGCATCCATGTTTATGAACCTGAATCACTGCCCAGATGAACTAATTGTGAAGAAGCCATAATGGAAACTGTTCTTTGCAAATATTTACAAAGGATGGTTCACTGGTTGTGTCTGGTGCTGCTTTTGTGAGTAAGCAGGTACCATGTGTGTAATTTAGATATAGTACATGTACTTACATCAATATTTGAATACTGGTAGAAATACATGTGAATGCTGTGCAAGTTCATGTCTCAGTATTCATAATAAAAGATACATCTCAACAAGTGTGTGCATGCGTGTGTGCATGTGCGCACGTGTGCAAATTTTCTCCCTAGAAAATATATCCTTGGAAATCCTAATCTAGTGCATTTTCACACATTGAGAGAAGAAACTATTTCTTCCAACTGAACATACATTATTAATATGCATTATGCATCATCCTTCATATACTTATAAAATCCAATTGGGATCAATAGGTATCCCTTCTATGTAGGAACTGCTACATTTATTTAGATGTCTAAATTTACATTAAACAAGGTAGCTAATGCTTTTTTAGTGTAACACAGCATTGTTCTGTAGAACAAAATGGTAATAACACCGAATCTGCTCAGACACTGGAGGTGTTGAGGGATCTATGGACTCGAGGCTTTTAAGTTTCAATAGGTTTCATATAAAGTTGGCATATAGGATATCAGGGTGTTCACTCAAGCCCTGTTATTTTGAGTAATCAGACCTGACGATATAATGAAATGCCTTTCTTTTTGCCTTGCACAACTCCTCATTTTAAAATATTATGTGTGTTAAGTTAAGAGTGCTCAGCACCTCACAAAACAGAGTCCTTAAGCAGCACAGTCACACAGTTGCATTTCATTACGCTAACATTAAACATACACTTTTCAGACTTGGTATCAATTTTATACCGTTCACATGTTACAGTGGTTTGCTGTTTTCAGGTTTGTCGCTCTTGCTTCACAGTAAGAGGCCAGTTTACAATATCGCACAACCGGCTGCACCTTGGTAAAAAGAAATATATTGCAGACATGTGCTAAGCAACCATCCCTGCTATTGCTTTCCCGTTGCACTTTGTTTCTGATCTGCCACACCGGGGTTATTACAGGCCTGAGCCTCTGCGGAGCGAAGCCTGCCAAATGTGCTGAGCTCCGTCAAACTTGCGCGGCAAGCCTCTGAAGTGCTCGTCCGATGCGAGGGAGGTTTCATCCATACGGAGGCTTTCCCCCAAACAAAATGGATCAAATTGAAAGCAGTTGTAATTTGGAGCATAAATCGTACATCAAATAACAGAACTGCAGTTGCCCTGTCATTTTTCATGAGGAAAATATGCATAACTGGTATTTTGCTGAGAAATACATCAATAGAGTTTAAATATAAAAAAGAATGCTTGCCTTAAAGGAAGACTGGTGCTTCATTTGAGAAAATATACTTTATTATTAAGATTAATATAGGTATCCAAAACAGTATGTGTCTGCAAAATTCCAGAATGATTTAAAATAGATTCCCATTGGAGACCAAGGCCCACCTCAGACCGGTTTCCACACTCTGCGATTTGCAGATCAGGGTCTAAAAAGTTTACATCTCAGTGGGAAATGTCCTTTATCTCCTTTCACAGCAGGTGAGTCTGTCAAAGGTGAAGAATGATACCAAGAAGACTCCTTCCAGCCCACTTTATCTTTCAGTCTTGTTTTGCTTTATTAAATTTTTTAAACAGTTCATCAGGTTAGTCACCAAGCTTTATTCTGTCTTATTGCACTAATTTTAAAATGATACTATTTTGTCTGCAGGAATAATGAGAAAAAGTCATTGGGGATCAGCTGTGGATATATATGGCCCCTCCTTTACTCATGCTCTCGTGGGGTGGATTAGTCATGTGTTGGTTTAACACATCCCTACAGGCAATGTCTTATTGCTTAAGGTTCAGAAATATGAATAATAAAACTAGACCATAAGCTATTTAGCTTGCTAGAAATTAAATTTAACAGCTTCAGCTCATGAATCCAGCTGTAAAAGTACATACAAGGCATTAAATTAACAGGAACACATGGAAATCTACAGGATCATATTCCAGAGGAACCAAGTTTTGTGTTTGTCTTACCAGATAATCTGGTAAAACTAGACAAAACAGATTTTTTTTTTTCTAACATTAAACTTCTTCCACTAACAAAATCCTTCTTTGAAGAAACTTTACTGCTGCAGAACAATATTCATAACCCTGATTTGTCCTTCTCTCATAAAACCCCCAAATCTCTCAACCAGTCATATTCTTTGTCCCTGTACCAAAAAAAATGATGCATTTAGGAAGGATTAGTGTCCCCAAGGGATTATCTGGGGTTTTTTTTTGCAAATATACTGATCAATCCCACTAATGATACTGCATCTGCCCACAAACTTCTTGTTCGTATTCTTAGGCCATCCCAGTCACAGCCGTTCTTCTAGTGTTAGTATTTGAGAATATATCCATATAGACAAAAATTAATGACTAAACCTGGTATCTTAAAAACAAACTCCAGTCCAAAGGGAGTTTATTTTTTTCCAAAGTAGAGACATTGCTGCTGTTACTGATTCTACATACAAAGCATTCAAACACTGCAGTAATATGCAGCAGTATAAAATCCCAGCGTAGATACGGGGTGGGGGGTTCACTGATATCATTGTAAGATAGATTTGGGCTTTTTGCAGCAGAAGTTTAATGTAGGAAGTTCCTGTGTTAAATGCTATGACTGCCCTTAAGACAGTGATAAGCGTGGAAGTATGGGTGACAGTGTAGTGGGCTTTATAGAAAGGTAAGCTTTGCATCTATTATGAATATATCAGTGAGGACATATTGGGGTAGGCCAGGTTAAGAGCAAAAGTGAACATCTGGCAACTTGTCTTCCTCCAGACCCTACACACAACACCTGCACAAAGGCCAAATACTTTGTCATTACACAGGATTTCAGGTTTTCTTATTGTATGAGGAAAATAATGTGCTTTTTCTCCCTTGGGGCAAATCCTAATTCTGCTTCTGAGGCCACGATGACTCTTTCTGCATTGCAATTGCGTTTTGGCAGCACAAGTCAGGACAACAGACTTTGACGGTACGTCCCTGCACAGACCAGTGCACAACTAATGGCTAAGAATGGGAGCCAGGCCAATGACCAGCTGCTAGCCAGCTCTCGTCCTTCTGCAGAGTACCGAGTGACACGAAGAATAGGATGTTCTGCTCACTTATCCCACAGCCCCCCAGAAAAGATGAACTGCTATCAAAGTCTTGGGTCATATCTTGTATGAAGTCAGTTGTCCCTTGTTGCCCAGATATTCTCTATGTAATTACTGCTAGGCAGCCTTTTCAGGAGAAAGTTGATTTCATCACAGCCACACATCCATCAACTTTATTGTCTTCTGACATCATCCCTCATGCCCCTACATTGCTGTTGCTAGGTGACATGCTACCTATTGTGAAATCACAGCAGAGTAAGTGTTGTTCAAGTTATAACGGTTACTGTCTTTTCAGCTATTGTAAATGGCCTTATCTTTTGTAGTGGTAGAGATGGAAAGGCTTAGATATGGCACTATAAAAGCGAGCAATTAAGTCTTCCTTTAAAATTACGACCTGATTAGTATTCATATTAAAAACATAACATCACATATTGGTGCACACAATGTGTTTCGTTTACATCAGAAGTATGTATTGAGATACCTCTTGATGGACATAATTAAGATACAACTACACGAGATGTAAGGTCTAGCTAGTAAGTAACCTGTCTCAGGATCTGCAATCCATCAGTTATTATAGGAAATCAGACAGTGACGAATAATTAAATCTGCTTCTGAGTAAAACTCTCTAATTCCACGTCAACTGGGCAAATACTTGTTATATTTTTTAGCCTTTCTTTTATAGCTATCTTTTCATGCATATGGACACTAGTCCTTCCTAGAATTCTGCTAAGCTCTTAGCTTCCATGATATCTTATGCAAAGATAATAATCCCTACTAGTTAAGAATTGCCTAAATACACACTGAAATAAGAATATTTTTATCAGTTTGAAATGTTCCGCCTGCCATGAAATTCATCCTTGGTTTTATGCTATAAGGGAAAAATGTGACATACTCAATTTTAACCTTGGTTGAAAAGTCATACTTTTCTGATTTGTCATGATGACATGTGTTAAGAATCAAAGGAATCATTTGCTTTCTTAATGGTATGGGAATATAATTTGCAGTTTGTTTTTAAAAGCTGAATCACTGTTTTCAGATATCATTCCTCAGGAAATATGTTTTCAATTATACCCCCCTCCCATTTTTCTTTCAGACTAGCTACACATTCTAGTTAAGCAAGATATATTAATTGTTTTTCATAAAGATATCTCTCAAACACTTTCTTTTCTAAGTCTCCATTTTTGTTGGAATCGCTTATGTAATATGTAGAATAATAGGCCACTTATTTTAATGATGCCCAGTTAGTCCTGAATATGCATCTCATTGGTTGCTGACTTTGCTCACTTTCACTTTGATTTGCGCTTTGAAAAGCCCAAATCATTGGTGTTATTCATAGACTGTTAAGACCCATAGGCAGAAAAAATTCCATATTACTTTAATGCTTTAATTAATTCTTGTATTCCATGTCTGCATATAGTACCAGCTGCACAATAATTCATGACAGTACATTCCAGATAAACCACATTTTGAATATAATGCAATAATTACCACCCTTAACAGACCATTTATGCTCCTACAGAAGGATCCCAGATCTGCCTGGGCAGACTAGAGGATTAATAAGGGTGGTGAATTGTTAATAATGCAGTGAATCTGCTCCTTAATTTAGCCGATTGCTTCACATTTTCCAGCAGAAAAGACATTTCAACTGTTTTTGCCTTTTCCATATAGCTCTTTCCAGGGTGCGGCCTTCATCTGTGTTAAAATTTTGTTCTTTCTGGTTAGAATTTTACCTCCAACTTTGGAGACCCCACCTATTAGTCTGCTCCTAGAGCCTGATTTTGATCTCCCTTCTGTTTAAGAAGGGCTCATCCTATTCCCTTTGTACCGTATCACTGTTCAAATGCCATCGCAATGATTCGCTCAGATATCTAACCATGACAAAGATTATTTCTTGGTTTTCTTAAAAAGGTTTTCAACGATGCATCTGCTTCTCCGTAGTTAATATGCTAATTAATAAAATCTAGTCACGACACAGATAAACAGAGAACAGCAACAGATTCTATACTCTGCCTACTGCATTTTCCTAGCTGTTTCTGTCTAAAAGAAACAGGGCTGGCTATTTTGTATCATTTTTGTCAATAAAAGGCTTTTAAAAGCTGATTATTTTCTGATTACCTTTCCCTCCCCATCTTTCTATTCTCTTTAGTCATTTTGATAAATTGGGATAGGAACCATGTTTTATTTTACATCTGGATACAGTCAAGCTGAAGACAAACATGCAAGTATAGTTATATTTTTATGTGTTCGTAATTAGCATCTTATACACCTTAGCTGAATGATCTCTTGCTGGAAATAATTGTTTTAGTAGAAATAAAATAATCCGCAGGTACAACCGAATTCCTTTAGAACTAGCATTCTGCGAATTGGCATTCTGTGAACTTTCTATCTGTGCTATAAAAAACATATGAATCAGACATGCAATCTATGAAGCGCAGCATCCTGTCCGTGATGGTAGCCAGGACCAGATGTTTTACACAAAGGTGCAAAAAACCCCTTACAGTAGGCAGATGTTGGATTATTTCTCTATTAAGGAGGTCTCATCCTAAGCCCTAACACTTAGAGATTGTCTGGAGCCCTAAAGGATGAAGTTTTATTTTCATTCCAGAACTCTTCTTCAGTGTCTCACTAAGTTTTGCTCTTTGAGAGTGTTTGTTGTGGAGTGGTGGCAGGAATTGAGTTGTGTGGGCTCCAGATGTAGGTTCAGCATTGTTTCCCATGCTGGAGCAACATGCAAGAGCAAAATCTGCTCAGGGCAACTGGAATATTAAACTTCTTAGCTGTTAGCCCCTGGCAAACATAAAGGAGTAAAACATAGCTAGAAAATGACATTTCTTAACATTTTAGAAATTAAATCGATATTCACCGGGACAACAGAGGGCATGTTCCTGACTCCAGGCTATGCTGCTGCTAAATTCCAAATTCTTGCTACAAGACATGGAGATGTCTGTGCTTTTAGAAGCAGTTGGACATACTTTTGTAATGGAAAAGCTTTGGCAACTTAAATATAGTGGTCACTACTTCAGGCACAGATGTACCATGGGTAAACACCGCTGTGTTTACAATGGGAACACAAGTTCATTGTCTCATGAACATGTGTGGTGACAACACTAAGGCAAGGAACAGGAAATGGATGTTAATGAGGCTGAAGAGCCAAAGTCTCTCTGGGACCAATTGCGAAAGAAAGTTAAAGCTTCCCTTCCTGGCTGTCATGCACTGGAGCAGTCCTAAACAGTTGCCTGTGGCTACAATGCTGACTCTCCTGTGTTGGGTGTTCTGGTGCTCCACGCTGACCTGTTCCACTTCTCTCCTGTTCCTCAAAAGGCCCATTGAAAGAGGAGTATAAGAACTCAAACTACCTCCATTAACACTACGGTACCTCACATCTTTGTTAGCTCTCTCCTCGAGCTCTGAATTACAAATCTGATTTATAATAATTAAAGCATTGGGTCAAATTATGTTCTTTAACATGGTATGAAACACCTTAAAAATTTTCATGGAAGTTCTGTATATGCAGGAGAGGAAAAAAAATATTACAAAAATAATAAAGAATAGTTTTAAGTCCAAAAGCCTATTTACCTGTTGTCCTCAGGGGAAACTAGAGATCTTTAAGCATCTCTCTGTACGAGGACCAGCCATTCTTAAAGGTCAAAGAAAAGTCACAACTGTAACACTAATGTATTACTATAGAACTTAATGAAATATTCTATGCATTGTTTTTAATTCCTTATTACTCAAATTCCTGGCTGTACAGTGATCCAGTGTCAACATTTGGTTTGGCATTTAGGATTCTCTCCTAGGAAATGGGAAGTGTGGGCTGAATACTCTGAAGGCTTCTCAAACTGAGCCAGGAACTTCATGGCTGTTCCTCTGTGCTTGATGTTTCTTACTGGCCAAACTTCAGGGGCTACCTGTTCAACATGTGGACGTACTGCACTGCCTGGAAGAGACACCTAAGCTTCCTTCATCACAGTGGAGAAGCAAGTCTTTAGCTAAGCTGCTCCAAATAATTCCAAATAACTATGGGTGATGAGCACACCTAGCTCTCTCCACTGACTCTGCAGAAAAATGCAGCTTAGGAAGCCTAAATCTCTCCAAAGGCTCATAAATGCTGCAATGCCTAATTTAAATGCCTAAAGTAGGAGGTTTGACTAATGCTGTCCATACCTATTTTAATTCTCCGCAGTCTCATGCAGCTAAACTGCTGTATTTGTTTGTTGTGGGTTAACCCCTGGTAGGCAGCTCAGCCCCACACAGCCACTCGTTCACTTCCCCCCGCAGTGGGACGGGGGAGAGAATCACAGGGGTAAAAGTGTGAAAACCCAGGTTGAGATAAAGACAGTTAACTAGGGAAAGCAAAACTGTGTGTGCAAGCAAGGCAAAATAAGGAATTACCTTACTACTTCCCATTGGCAGGCAGGTGTTTAGCCATTCCCAGGAAAACAGGGCTTCATCATGTCTAACTGTTACTTGGGAAGACAAGTGCCAGAACCCTGAAGGTCACCCCACTTCCTCCTTATTTCCTTCAGCTTTTATTGTTGAGCATGACGTGATATGGTATGGGATATCCCTTTGGTCACCTGGAGTCAGCTGTCCCAGCTGTGTCCCCTCCCGACTTCTTGCCCACCCCCAGTCTGGCTAGCTGGGAGGACATGGTGAGAAACAGACAGCAGGCTTTGACGCTGGTCAAAGATAGGTAAAACATGGGTTTGTTATCAACACAGGTGTGTTTTCCTCATAAATCCAAAACATAGCACCATAAGAGCTGCTATGAAAAAAATTAACTCCATCGCAGCCAAAACCCTGTTGTACTAGGACCACACTGTCACATTTCCAAGTCATTCTTTGCCATCAGAAAGATGAGAAAATTGGTAATTTTCTTAAGACAATGGCCGATTATTGTGTTGTCACGTAATTCTATGAGCTGACACATACACATTAAAACCCCCAGCTACTAAGTGAAACAAACCCCTTCTTGTCCTGGTACACAAACATCTGCTTTGGAGGTGAATTGTGTTTTAAATTGGGGAAAGAAATCAGTAAGGGTAGTGTGGAATGGTTCATACTGCAAATGACATTCTTCTTATGAAAAAGAATAATATTGTTCTCTTTCACAGAATATTGCTTAAGCAACACAGTGGGTCCCTACAGGTAACAACAATAACGTGTTCTGCTTCACAACATGGCATCAGTATTTTAATTTAAAGGTATTATTGTTCTTCTCCCCCACAGATAAAGCTTACAGAGATATTTTTGTTTGAGATGCTGTGGACTCAAGAAAGTGCTTATTACTGCAACCGTAATATGATGTAGTGCATACTAATTTTTATGTGATTACGTCTTGTATTAGCAACGGAGATAGAGAAAGAAAGGTTTTCCAAGTGTTTTACTTTATCATGGTGTTGCTACCATTATGGTGAAAAGGGAATCTCTGAATGTCAATACCATTCCACTATTTCCTATGTCAGCCTTTCCTCTAGAGTTACAGTATTCATTTGCTTGGTTCAGTCTTTGCTATTGAAGCCAAAAAACACAATCCTTTGTCCTAACTTATGCATGCTACCAAAGAGGATTTTAGATCACAGGACACAGCTGAAAACTGCAATCTGACTCTGAAGTTAAATACAAACAGGGATGGAAGAAAGAAATGATGCACACATTTACTTGATGATCTCAGATTACTTTGTATTACACTGCATGTGATATTTGTTTTTATTCCACATTGCACACTATTTCAATTTATTTTTCATTATTTAGTAGTATGTTGTCCAAAAGCTTTTGCTATGTTGATAATTTAACAACTGCATTTGGTTATTGTGGATATGCATTTTAATTATGCATTGTTTAGGCAAAATGATATGAAATAAATTGAAAAACATCAAACTGCCGCATTAAACACAAGCAGACTACCTTGGCAAGCACATCCTTTATGTGCAAATATAAACTTTGCTTTGTCTGTTCAGTAATACCTTTGCCTTTTTAACTGTTTGGTTGCCAAATTAAGCAAGTTTATACTGCATCAGAAGACTTACTCTCCATTTATTTTTGGCCCCAGGCTGAGTAATGTTGGTGACACGAGAAACAGAAAAATTCTAGTGACAGACAGGTCACTATACTAGAATTTATACTGTTACTATTGCCCTGGAACAATTTAATGCCAGGGATGTAGCAGCTGAGTACTTCAAGTCATTTTTAAAGTACAGTTATATGGCAAATGCCTAAAAAAAAATTCAAACAGTTATTCCTGGTATGCCCACAAAATAGTTTTTGTACATTAGCTTAGTAATTAGAAGAATAAACCCCAAAAGAACAGAGAAATCTAACTTTTGGATTCATATCATCTACATATATTTGTGCTTTATTAGATAATGCCTAATTCATTTTCACTTGCTGGAAAATTTGAAATAGAGAAATTGCGTATTAGGTATATTAGACATTACTATATTAGATCCTAGGGTTTGTAATAAAATCTCCAACAAGCAAGATAGCAACTAATCAATCTCTGTTTTTCTTATGATTTCATTGCCTAAATGCACAGTTCCTTGGACCATCTGGGATTCCCAGAAACACTCCAGTCCTACTCCATCTTCTTCCCTCCCCTTAATGCTGAAATTGCATCCTCCTCTGCCGGAGGGACACACTCTCTAGTTATCTCCTTATCTACCTGCCTCAAAGCTATTACCACGTAGCCTTTAACAGATAAAAAATTTATGCGGTATACAATGAGATTATATATTCATATTTGTAGATTGCGTTTCACTTGTACCTTCCCTTTCAGTCCACTTCTCGCTTCCTTGGTGACTTTTTCTCTGAAGCCAGCAACAAGTTGGCCAAGTATACTGGTTTGAGACTGTCCTTGTCTGCACAGGTAGAAATCAGGTATAGAGTCGAATGCAGTGACAACGTAATGGGCTTAATAATGTTAGCTGGTGTGGGACTCATTCCAGTAAATGTAGCTATCAACGTCTGAGTAACTACTCTAGTCTCTGTATAGTCAGCGAGGAGACAAATGCATATATTAGAATATCATTCATTTGATATTGAAATACATGTTTAAAATAAATCAGAAGAATTGCTCCCTAAGAGAACACAGAAAAGGTGCAGGTCTTTAACTCTTTTTTCCTGTTTGGAAAGCACTATCCCCAGAAAGCAGTGCAGGTACACTTGCCAGGTGGTTATTTTGTGCTGTTTTGGCTAAACTCTGATAAATGCTCTCTACTTGAGAAGAAACGGATATAGCATAAAAGTTGTCCCAGCACCTCCTTATTCAGTAAATATTTCCTAAGGATGATTTATAGTTTCTCTTTGTACTATGTAATGTAAAGTGGTCGCTAGCTGGAAGAGCAAGAAAACTGGCCCCACTGACAATCAATACTGTTTTTTTGGCTCTAGTAACATAAAGGGAGGAAGGAAATCAGAGGTTACTGCATATTGCACCTTATAATCCATATAAGAAATCACATCAGTATTTATTGGCAGAAAAGACTAGGTGGAGAGGAGAGGGAGATCCTAACTGCACTTGTATGAAAAACAGAGATGGAAATGTAGTCTGTGCAACGGTAGGCAAAATATTTGCTCTTAAAGGGAAATATTTTCTCAAATATTATAATAGCACCTTGAAAATCCATTCAGGAATTGGCTCATTGTTTCTCCTGATAATGCCGAGTGGCAGGGCAGGTCACTGAGATGAAGAACTTGCAGTCTAAAGAGTCAGACAAGGGACATATCTGGTTCATCAGCATTTCTGTCAGTTACGGAAATATCTCAAATGGAAAACGTTATCCATAAATAAGCCCTTTCTGGTACAATTCTCTGCTATCTTTGATGCACCTCATAACAATTATATGTAGCTATGTAGCGCTGGCACTTTGGAGATCACCCGAAGGGCTACAGAGTACCGTTCTTACCACTGTAAAAGCCCTTTATAAAGTAACGCAGCTTATGGTACATCCCCTTCTTTTATGGCTCTGTGTACAGGTGTGTAACTGTTGGGATTATAAAACTAGGTCTAAGGTCACAGAATTTCCCTCTTTTCCTATTTAATACTGTCTAGTAGTATAAGAATAAAATTAAAATGTTTCATTTTTTGGTGTGTTTTACATTGTGATCTAGTTGGCAAAAAACCCGCCATCTGACTGTATTAGTGAGAGAATAGAAAAGAACAGGATCCAACATCTGGCAAGACGTAACTTGGACATTTCTTCTTGATTGTGTCTGTTTCAAATGCCAGGTGTCTATCACCTGGGGTGTAGTCTTACTTTGGCAAAGTAATTCTATTACTAACCCTCTGAAGAATGCCGTCTCTGAATGATGCCGCTGCTAATGGAACACTGATTTACTGCCACAACTGTAAAGAATCTTTTTTAACATTGTGTTACACTTCCCATCAATTTAGATCAACCAGACCTACCATATGTGAGAAGTTATCTGCATTTTTCTCCAATAAAACTGAAATGATGAAAGCTTTGCTTTCCCTGAGGTATCATCCACTATTGGTAGCCCCGTTGTTTGTTCTTTAGCCCTCATCTTCTTTGTCAGGGCTGGAGCATATTATTCCTGCAAGGCTTGCCAGAATTCTATGGCTTATTTGTTGTTTGAGACTCACCATATGTGTCTTTGATCCCTGCCTAGTAGGCACCTTGGCCGCTTGCCAGTTTGGCACTTACAATTATCAGCAGTATGAATAGCTCCCTTGCTCCTGATTCTGTCCTTCTTGCTGTCATCAAATCACTCTTTAAACAACTTTCTTATTTTCTTTTAGATGCTTGTAAACGATCGACTTATTTTTACCATGCCTTTCTTGGCCACGGTTTTGTGTCACACCGCAGGAAACCCAACAGCTTGATGTTTCCACTCCTAATGATCCGACTGCCAACTACCTGTGTAATTGCATGGGAACAATAAGGAGTACAGAAACATCTCTCATGGTAATATTTGAAGTTTCTCTGCATATTACACAAATTTGCCTGTTGTCCCCATCTGGTAGGCTTGGTGGCATGACTTTTACAAGGGATTATTTATTTTAGTGAAAAGCATTCCTTTTAATAAACGTTTTAAAACCTTTGACCAGAATACAGCACGAGGCAATGACAATGATAAATTCAGAGGAATATCAGAACGACAAATAGTTTTAAGAGACAGATGGAAAGCCAAAAGCCGGTCATGTGCAATTTCTATTCCCTACCCTAATGTAGCACTAAACACATCTGAGTCCTTCCATGTGTTCCAGTAAACTGAAGTTGTTCCAAAATGCCATTGTTGAACAAAAACTATGCAGAATCAACATAAGGAACAGCACAGGGCATATAAAGGCCCAGACCATGAGAGGCCCATGTGCTGTTGCAGAAAGATTTGCCAGAATTCTCCATTATTCTTTACACGATTTTGCAAAAGCTTTAATCAGTAAATATACTGGTACCACCACTGAAAGTAGACAAGGTTAAACAGCACGTGAACTACCTCCATGTTAACTCACAAAGTTGGGTGGAGTAAGTTTTTTAGCCTCTGGAAGCAAAGAATGGTATTGGCATAATTATGCCTGCCTAAGACGCGCTCTTCTTGGAGTTACTTTCACATTGTGTTATCCCATGTGACTCCTGTTTAGAAATAACAATTTGGTTTAGCTTGAAAGCTTTTAACACACAGCGCGAGTTAACATCCTTCTCTCGAGAAACATGGGAGTTTCAGATAAATGTCTTTTATCTATACATCTCTTGATTTTGAAACAACTGCTTACATGAAATTAGAAGGATTAGTTGAAAAATTCAGTGCTAAATTGGCAAGGGTGGAAAACTCTGATTTCAGGGAGAATGAGAGGTACAACCAGAAAAAAAAAAAGAGAAACTGTTCCACGAGAATCCAGTTTATTTGGGATTACTTTATAATGTATCACTATTATATTTTCCTTCTCTGCCCACCAATGCTGGGATTTCAGATAAAGATGCTCCTTTTCAGTGTATCTGGTGCCACTCTAAGTCTTAAAGCAGCTTTGTGTCAAAGAGCACTCACAGTGGACTTAGTCTGGAAGAGCACACTGAAGCGTTCAGCCCTACAAAAATAGCATTCAGTTCTGGCAGTATGTTTTTATGGTTCTAACAACAGTGACAGACAAAGACACAACGGTATTAGAAGCATTTAATGTGCAGAAGATAACAGTTTGACAGCTAAGCTACCTGCAGAGGGTTACAATGACCCTCATTTCAGAGGTATTTGTAAGAAAGATGATTAAAGGAAATATTAAATTTGACTTCAGTATCGGAGTAACTTGAGAACATGTCAGGTAGGTAGGAGTAGGTATACTTTGTACACATGATTGCATGTTTCAATCTATTGCTACCTTACTGTGAAATGTATAGGAAAGTGCAAATGACATTACCCCAATAAAGTGCTTTTCTCTTTACATGTACCATGTCATAGATAAACTGTCTCTCACTGGAAGACAAAAGAGAAAAGCTGGATTTTGTGGCCAGCCTTTGTATATTTTATCCCTAGCTTTACAGGTAACATGACCAAAGCAAGTACCCAGAGTCAGCATTCAATGGAAAATTAGTGGAATTTTGAACGGTGAAAATATATGAATTTTGAGTTCACAAATATTTTACTGGAAGAAGGCAGAAAAGATACTAACTGCCTCAGATTGCAGTCAGTAGAGAAACCCCCTGGCACTTTTCTGGGGCCAGATTTGAAATTGCAAAGATGCCCACTAGCGATATTTTAAAATAAATTTTAAAACCGTATTTTAAATATTTTATTTCTGAAAAGCTGTCATTATACTTGAAAAACAAAAGTTTCCCGCCCAATCAGTTAGCACCCAGTTTTGGTTTACAATGGCAGTCGGAAAGAGGGAGAGTTTTGGATGCACAGAACGGCAAGCTTGAAATGCAAAAACAGCAAAAGAGACGGTGCTTTGAGAGCATCGCGTCTGTCCGTGAATGACTGAGACAGACTCGGCTGTAAACCTGATGAACTTTTGCAGAAAATGACTGAGGGAAAGGTTAGTGAATTTAACAAAAAATCTCCGATACCCCGGAAAAGGAACGATCCAGAAACAATTTCCAACGCATACGGTATTTCGCTTGAGAGTAGTCTGGAAAGTTGGCTGACACACTGAATGCTGAAGGAGATGACAAAATACAACCTCCTGCTTCTGAGAGAGCTGTTAAAACCTGGAAAGGATTCCATTTGCCATGTTCTAAGTCTCTGCTACGCAAATGAAAAGCCTGAACGCAAGCGTGCGCGTAAAGCCTCCTGCCAAAGACCCGCTGCCACCTGAACGGCCGAGTTGAGCGGGACAGGTTTTATTCCGCATCGTTTGCGCAGCCCCAGGATCCCAAACAGGGCAAGCGGGCTCGGTCTCAAAGCAGCCCGCTCCCTTCTCCTTGCTCCTCTCTTTCCCCTCAAGCCCTCTGCCAAAAGCATTGCAAGCCCAGGCCGGGCCCCATCATTTCCCCCGGGAGTGCGGAGTGTCGGGGACGGCTGGCTGTCCCCCTGCTCGTAGCGCCCCAACCCTGAGCTCTGGGTGCCCGAGTCGCCTCAGGGGGTTCTCTCCCACCTCCGCCCCGCAAGCGGCACACTGCTGCGGCGCTGGCCAAGCCCGCACCGAACGCGGGCAGCCGCCGCCGGGGCTTCTCTGCCGGGCGCCCTCAGCGCCCGGGAAGGTGAGGAGAGGGAGGTGAGGAGAAGCGGCAGCCCCGCGGCCGCCTCCGGGGCGCGGCGGCGGTTGGCGGCGGTTGGCGGGCCGGCGGGCTGAGGCGGCGGTTGCCGCAGCAGCCGCGGGAGGGGGCGCGGCGGGGCTGCCGGCGCGGCGGGCTCTCGCCCTCCGCCAATCACAGGCGCTGCTCGGGGCCGGGCCGCAGCCAGTGGCTGCGGCGGGGGCTGCGGCGGGCGCGGGGCCGGGGGGGAGCCCCCACCGGCCGGGAGCCTGCGCCGACCTTGCGGCTGGCTGCCGGGCGCCCGGCGAGCGCCCCGTCGCCGCGCCATGGGCACGGTGCCGTCGGCGCTGAAGCACTGCCTCAGCTACCAGCACCTCCTCAAGGAGCAGCTGTGGATCGGGGAGCCGGCCGCCCCGCCGCCTACGGCTCCGCACGCCGGGCAGGTATCGCCGGGCGGGGGTGAAGGGATGGGATGGTGCCGGCCCTTCGAGGCGCGGCCGCCGCCAGGGGGAGGCCGGGGCCCGCCGGGCGCGGGGGGGCCGCCGCCGCCCCCTCGATGCCGCCCCCTCGATGCCGCCCCCTCGATG
>RSEF01000003.1:96132509-96143715 GCA_003993805.1 Himantopus leucocephalus | reverse complement strand
TTCAGATACTGGAAGGCTGCTAATAAGGTCTCCCCGGAATCTTCTCTTCTGCACGCTGAACAACCCCAACTCTCTCAGCCTGTCTTTGTAGGAGCCTGTCCTCAGTATCTTCCCAGAAAATCACAGATCAAGAAAAAAAAGTATTTAATGGATGCCTGTATCTTTTGCTTAATTTTTGCAGTGCTGTTCTTTCATTTTCATCACCACTTTTCTTCCTCCAAAGATACAGAAAGATGTCTTCCTCAGTAAACAGCAAACATGACAATTTGCTGCTTATTCTCCCTGTGCACATCGATGTGATTGTAAGCTGCGCAGTCTGCTGAGTCCTTTGACACTAAGTCTGGAATTGGTCACTGTTAATATTTCAGCATTTGCTTCTGCATTACCTGGCTGTGATTTTTGTTAGATTATTTTAATAATTTTCTTCACTTTACATGTATCTGTTCAAATCTCCATTTTTCCTCATATGGATGCTTATGTAAAGGTTTTTCTTATGCTTGAGTTCATTCTGTACCAAGCCTGTTCAAGAAAAAACATGTTCCTTGTTATGTGATCTGCAAACCATACTAGCTCAATGATTGTAAAAAGTGTTTTTTTTTGTTTTGACCAGTGTATGGAAGACAGTTATGGGGGCACCACTGTGATCACATTTATGTGGGTACACCAAGAAATAAACAGGAAAAAGGGCTTAAGGTGTAAGAACAGTTTCCCAGAAATAAGTTAGTGCTTTCATGTCTGATGAAAATAAGGAGTTGATTTTCTTGCTGAAAATTTTCAGGAGTTTTTCAGGATTTTTCTTTAAACACAAAGTAAAATGTAGATGTTATTAGAGTGTTGCTACTAGGGCCCTTGTAAAAGTGAAATAACTCAATTTTCTCTAAAAAAACCCAAATAGATATAAATTTGGTTGTATACTGTGCTGACTAATTTGTAAAGGTCCAGATTTAACCGCTTGGAACTATATCTGAGGCAAAATAATAGGTCCTAGAGTGAGTAGTGGAATGTCTTAGTCTTTTTTTTCCCCTAATTTTCCTGTTTCATTTAGCCAGCAATTTTGTAGTATTTTTACAACTATATTTTACTTCAAAACTTAAGGTTGATCGAGGAGCAAAGTTATTGAAAAGGAGGCATGAAAGTAAAAGGTAAATTGGGATAATGGCTAAATAGAAAGTAAACAGAATTTTCTACTATCTATTAGTAGAGTTTACTAATATGTATTTTACTCTTATTTAGACTAGTCTGTATTATGTAAATTATTGACCACTTGTCAATAGGACACCACATTCCTATTGCAGTGTCTTCATCTTACTGCGTTTTCTGAATTACTTCATCTTGTTTGCTTCAGAAATACCATCTCATGTTTTATACAAGGGGATCCTAGTTCTGCTTCATTCTCTTAGAATTACCCCAGTGTATATGGTTTTTGTCAATAGGTCTGATTAATTTAATATTAAAAGTCTGACTAATTTTACTAAATAGGAACTATAGCTACATGAGAATTTTTTTAAGACGTGGATTTATATCAAAACTGTGAAATGTGCTAGGTTGTACCTAGAAAGGAGGTGCAGTAGATGTTGCAGTATTAGGGAGATTTCCACAGTGATTGAGATTGCTACTGATGGTGACTCATAGCATGTGACTGGAATTTGTAATGTACTTAGTGTTCTGTTTTGTAAAAAGCTCAGGCTGAGGAGCAGGGAAGAAGACTGGCTGTTCATCTGCCGCTGATTGTTGTCCTCTGGCTTAGCGGGAACCTTCTGGCTGGAAAGAGATGCTCTGAGAGTGGCTGACATTGGTCTCATCCTACATTTGACTTAATGTTATGTTTTCATGTAGGTTAAAATGGAATTTTAGTTCATTAGGAATATGCTAAGGGCACAGCAGCGAACAGCTGCATGGCTAAAGAAGGGGTGTAAAAGACTGGGATGAAATTCAAGAGTGCAGAATGATTAAGTACTTTGAAACTAATAATCCAAACTAGAAACTGACATTAGCAGTTAGAAGTGGTTGAAGAAGAGAACCTCGGAATACTCAATAATCACACGAGGACTGTGAGCTGCCACTACAGTACAGCTGTGAAAAAATTCAGATTAAGTCCTCAGATAGATAAGAAATTTCCAGTCATGGAAATGTTAGTGCCGTTGCAAAAGGCTGTATCTGAAGCTTGTTCAGTTTTGGTTAGTCATGTTCAAGAAATTGAATTCCAGCTGTGACAGGTTAGGTCTTGCACTGCGATGGTCCAGAAAATGGAGATGAGATGTAAAATGACTTTGGTTTGTTTGATATCTAGTGTTAAGACCGGGAGGATGGGCAGGCAGGGAGGGAAGAAGACAAAAAAGCTGCTTAAGATAAAGGAATATGTTGCCACACGTAAGCACTTATAATCTGACTGTATATTAACAGAGTAGAAATTTAAAAGCTAAGTATCAATTGGTGGCATTCTTTAGTAGCTTTCTAATCAAAATAACGAGGGTGAATAACCTATATGATTTAGGTTTAGAAGAAGGATTATATGATGTGGTTTCCATAGTAGTGAAATGATTTGGTTCTTAAGAGATTGTAAAGTTTATATCATAAAGAATAGAGGACTAGATATTTACACGATGTGAAATAGAGACAATTCCAAATCCAGTTTTTAATTACATTGCATGGCTTACACTACTTTGGAATAAGTAGAATTAGTTAAGGTCGGAGTGTCAAATTCACTGTGAATACTCATCTTCTGCCACTTTAAATCAAGGCATCTTGCTCTACAAGAGCATAGTGGCTAAACATAGCTAAGTAATAAGATTCTTTCTCTTAGACCATTGTGTTTTAATTTACCACTACCTAGGTGAACTAAGAGGTATAGTATATTAGGAGTATATTAGGAGTTAAATGGTTTGGTGAGGGCTGCCTACATCTACCACAAGCAAAGCAAAAATAAGTCAAAAATAAAACTAGTCTCTTGGTCTGCTGGATGTGACTGTGACTCTAGGAGGCATAAATCTATCTAAATAATGCTAACGTGTGCTATGTTATCTTGTAGGATTTCTGTCACAGGTTTAGGCTGTCATGTGGGATGCAATACCCAGAATTATTAACAATTGTTCAGTATATTATCATTAGAAAGCACAGTGTACGTTATTGTCAGTTTTATAACTGGAGAGGAACACAAATTCTGTATGCTAAATATGTATAATAACGAAGAAAAGCTTGGGTCTTCTAATTTTGACAGCTAACTTCTGTTTCAGTGCCTAGGTTGCAGTGATTAATATGCTGCATGCCTAAATAGCCAGACCTAAAACACACAGCCTAAGATTCTCTTATCTCCTCACTGCATGAGACTCTTGGATCAAGAGCTACACACAAGTGTCTTACTTTTCCAGTTTTAATTTGGCAGTTTAGATTTTGCAGTATACTATCATGTTTTAACCATATGCTAGAAACCTCTCATGTTTATTTTTAAAGTAACTCAAAAATAACGAAAACCACAGTCCATATGACAATTATGTATATTTGTCTTAACCACTTCTTGTGTTTGATGGTTGATTCTTGATTTAAATTACAGCATAAAAAATGAGGCATATGGTATTATGCTACCTGGGAGAAGAAGGCATGACTGTTTTATTTTAATCTTTTAGCTACACCTCAGAGCAACTGATTTGAGACATACTGTATTCCATGTTCTTTTTATCTCCATGTAATTATGTATTCCAGGAACAAATTAACATTTGCAGGCTATCCTTAAATAACTATTTAGATGATTTTCATTTTTGTATTTAATTTATTTAGTTTAAGAGTTACTATAAAAATTTGCAGTCATCAATACTGCAAATGTATTAGTTTAGTATGACAATTACAATATGCAGGAAATACATCATAATTTCCGTTCAGGTTTTTTTATCTGCTGAAAATTACATATAAAGTGTATTTTTAATAGAGAAAAAAGAAACTAGGTGTCCTGAACTTTATGTTGCAGAATTCTTGTTTCTTGTTTAAAAGGATGACATTATTTAAAGACACTTAATGAAATCAGTATAAAGTATATTACTTGTATGGGGCAAAGATCTTGTATCCTTTTTTTTTTCTCTTCCCTTTACCCACCATTCTTACCTCATTCTGTGCTTTAATCCTGAACTTCCAAGGTATTTAGATTTTACATTGCCTTCATGTAATTTAAGACTAAATAACTGGTCACTAAGAGACTTTTAAATTCCTGATTTCCAGTCCTTCATACTTCTCTACATGTAGAGGCCTTGTCAATACAGAACTCAGTAGATGGATGTTTTTCTTGATGAATACATCACAAGAATGGGACTTTTTGTGTTTTGTTGCAGAATCCCAGGCAACATTCTTCATATTTTCTTAATGTTCACAAGATGTAAAGCATGCAATGTTATTCCAAAAAGAAACTAAATAGAAAAACAAAGTAAAGATTTTACTATAACTATAATTTAGAATGAAATTATAAACCCTTAAGTTCCTATCAGCATGCTGTATCTTTTCTTGATGACTTTGGAGATGATAAATGACATTTGATACGTGCCGACACTGGAGGTAGTAAATAAAACACAAAAACACATTCCCAGTGAATTTAACTGGACTAGAGAGAGTTCAATGCTGAACTTTTTCCAAAATTTTCTTTGAAGTCTGGAGGAGTTTCCCATTTAGAAGATCCAGTCAGTGGACTCATGCCAATTTTTTCAGCCAGGTATTCCTTATGCTGCAGAATAAGAGCTCAAGAACATTGGTGGATAAAATTTTGAAGAGAGAATGTCTGAAAAGGCTATGTAGTTGGCTTGTTAAAGGTGCCAAACAGGATGTGAGACGTTAAGAGGCTGATAATAAAGTGTAAGCTTGACCTAAATGGAGTCACTGACTTTTAGTTCTTTTGTGCCATTGGATTGCAAACAGTGGAGAGATAACAGGAGCTTTTTAGTTGATACAGATTTATGCTATATTTGGATTATTATGTGGGTTTAGAACTTTATAATACAGCTGGAAATGCTGTAAAGGATTTTACAGATCTTGCTCTGCAAATTTGGGAATTAAAAAAATGCACAGGAAATTTCTGCTCAGACCCAACATCTGTTTTTTGGTGAGATCCCATTTTTGCCTTGTCTCACCTCCACCTCCTTCAAAGCTCACATATGGGCACAGTGATGTTCATTTCCTCTCTTGCCAGCCCAAGGAAAAACATTAATTTCAGACACCCCATGTGTCAAATCATCATTTTTAAATTCATACGTCTTGAGATCATTCTTCTTAATTCATTTTCTCATTGCCTTGGCTGAGAGTGAAGACTTGCCTAAGATCAACTCGATCCAAATTTAATTCCTACTGAAATAAATGGAAACATTATCTTTGTCTCAGGTTTTAATAAGGATTTTATTTACAATTTGTGGATCTTCTAGCTTCTCGTTTTGGTAAGTAAATCTCACAAGTGCCTTATAAGACTACTGCAAGACTTACCAGTTGCTCAGACACAGAAGTTTTCGTAAAGCAAAATTTTCACTGCTCCTAATTAATCAAATTTCATATCTCTCAACTGTCAGACAAGGTGACTAATAAATAGTAGTAACAGTCATCTCTGTAGTAGCTTGGATCACAAGTTAGTTGTTTTCACTTAGACTTGGCTTAAAGGTGGAATGTTGGGTACTTAGAATGAAGTTACACTTCATTTCTCTTAGTTTTAATACTAGGACCTTTTTTGGTGTTTCAGAGGAAAAAAGGTAGCTCCAATTCTTGCAGCATCTGGGTTGGAAGATTCATTTGTTTAGGCAAGTGTGTGTTTAAATTTCAGTTTCTATGTGAATATCACGCAATGAGAAACTGGTGCAGTGTAGTTACCATCCAGAGATAAAGCTGAAATGAATTCTTGTCACCCCCTGCTCTTTCACAACATAAATATTTGAGGCGTTTAACCAAGGTGATGATTCTCTGAAATTTTAGGAATTGAAGGTTATTGAGATCCTTTGATGTGTCAAATGTGGAAGGAATTATATTTAAAGAAACAGTGGGGGACTTCAGAAAAGTAGTTATTTAGTATTTCAGGCTGTGTTGAATTCTCTTCTATTGTTTAGCTCTCTCATTCATTTAACAAAGATGAAATATTTTCCTTAGCATTCTTCCTTTCCCCCAAATGTATATTTAAAAAGATAGATGAAGTATGAAAGAGAAGTGTGTATTAAAGATGGTTTGTGGTATTGTGAACTTGCTGGGGAATGTGTACCATCTAACAATGTGTGCCAATGTGCATCATAATGCATATGTGGACCTTTACATACAGCGTAATGAAGGACCATCAATTAACCGAACCTTAGAAAATATTGCAACAGAAAAGCATTAATTTTAAGAATGGGGGGAAAAAAAGCTGTCAGGCACAAATTTATAGGAAAAAGTTCCATTTGGCTATCTAATCCATCCATCTTCTGTCACAGAAAAAACTCATCAGGACATTGAAACTCTGAGAAAAGTTACTTTATTGGCTGATGTGGAATTTCTGAGATAAGAGCATGTAATATGATGCCTGTAGCTCCATGATAAAAATCAGGCTTTCATGCTGTGCTAAATACCAGTAAAGCTAATTCAGCATTTTTGGTTTTCAGCAAAAGGGAAATATTTTATTGCTGCTGTATTAGTGTATACATGTATAGCCCTTTTGGGGCAGAAATGTCAAAATGGTGTGCAGTTGAGATAAAAATTTTTTCTATTTTGTAATCTGTTGATAGTGACATAAGTTGTAAAGAATAATAAAGAATTTATTAAATGAGACTGTGAATCAGATTCAGACTTTATTTTTTTGACTGGTCTTTTAGTCAAACTCTCACTCTGAAACTATCAGAAAACTGATAAACGCATGATTTACATTTCAGGAAATACTTTCAGGGATAGTCTTAAGGGTTGCTTTTTAATCTAAGGTGTTAGAGTTGGAAGTAATCAGTTCATGACTTTTCAGAATTTTACTGGGTTAGAATAATTGATGGCAAAGATTTTGATCGTAGTTTGGGACACAATTCTAATGTTGCAAATGTTGATTCTAATGTTGACAAAGATGTTGCAGGTGATAAGAAGAAAAGTATACTTTCTGTCAGAACGTTGTTGTAGCTGATAACTATTTTTAGATAATTCTCTTGTCAAGTGAAGATTTATTTTATGGTTTGGTGTAAATGAATGAAAGTTACTGCAATTGTTATATTCCATTTGAATTTGTTATTTGCATTAAATATACCTATGAGAGTGCTTCTCAACAGCTCTTACAACAAAAAAATAGATTTATTACATGCAAAACCCCCTCAAAGGTGCATTGGTAAAGAACTGTGCTGGGTAGACATTTCTTCTTTGTTTGGCTGGTTTTTTTTGTCCACAGATGTTAGCTGTTTTGTATGGGAATAAAGGTGTTAGTTTATGAGTTTCTTGGAAAAAAGAAGTTTAAAGGCTTTGAATGCATGAGATGTGTGGACTGAAGCGCCAGAGGACATTGGTGGAATGTTAGGTGAAACCCATAGGGAAATAATTCAACAGCAGCATCTGGAAAGGAACTGTATGTGGCTTTAGGGTTTACTTTTAATGCAAGTAGTTAAGATGAGATTAAATATAGGTGTTAGTATGTGAGAAATGGGGGAGCAAAGTAAGTGATGAAGGTGTATCATGTGGAGCATTGGGATTAGGAAAAAGATTTAACAGAATCCACAGCTGATCACAACTGAATTTTTAAAAGCCTGGAAACATAATTTGAATTGAACTATATGTTGGCTTCATATAAAGCAAAACAGCTTACATGAGGAATTTATTGGGAAAAAGAAGAGAGAGGATAGGCAAGTTCCTTGGCCCTGCCATGTCTCCCTTTTGCCTGAATGGTACGAAGACGACAGAAAGTTAAGCTACTAAGCCAACTGGCTGTTGGCTATACAGAGAGGAAATCAACTGGTGATTGAGAATTGCCTTGCGTCTCGGCTGTCTTTTGATATTTGGGACTTGATTTGATTGCCTAAGCACAGTTGTCTGGTGCCATGTGAGATGCCCTAGAGTAGCTGAAATGGCTTATAGGGTTAGCAGATATCAACAGATATATATGGGAGATCTGTGCCCTCTGGCGCGTTAACTGGGAGTCAAGCGGGGTGCACCTCAAATGCACTAGGTGCCTGTAACTAGCCATCTGCCTTGTGCCCTTACTACTCAGCTGAGTTGTTTCATGTGCTTTTGGCCCTTGCTGATAGTGCTGAGAAGTGGCTTGATTCAGCCATCCATGCTTCATTGCTGATGCCTTTTAAGATGCCGTATAACATCCTACTCTACCTCCAGCTGCCAAAAAAGGCACAGGTCCTGTGTCCTACGTGCTGTGTTTAGAGAACCTTAAGACATTATATGTGAATGTATAAATGGACTGTACAGGGATACCTAGCACACCTGTAGACATTAATTTGGAGATACCTGAGTTCAGGTGTCTTAAATTCCAGTTAAATCCTGTCATTAAGGACATTTCAGGACATTTTGACCTTAGTGAGTGGTATGGCTGGATTTCCATTTAGTCCTTAATTATTATTACCTGTCATCAGAGTTTAGAACAATTCTTTGGTCAAGATTATGTGTCACACTAAAATAAAAGTACAGCTAATGGTAATACCATTAGGTATTTTTTACTTATTTCATGCTTAGTTAACACTGGCCCATTGATCTTACCAGTTTTACAACAATGCACATTTCTTTCTCATCTGTTTTATAATTTATTATTCAGAATATGAAGGCTGAAAAAAATCTTCCTAAATTTGTTAAGTCTAGAAGTGGAAGCAATAAAAAATTAGGAAATCTCATGATTCATTTGCCATGACAATGCTTAATCTTCTCAAATAGTCTGAAGTGATAAGATCCCATTTTGGTTTTGTCTTTGTCATAGTTTCTGTGGTACCAGTCCATTTCCTTCCACTTGTTCTACTCCACTGTTTTCAGGTTGGCGTGATTAGAACATGTTAAAATCTTACTACATTACCATTTAATGTAATTGGAAATTTAACCAGATCAGCAAAAGCTGTGACATATAATTATAAAATGAATGTTTTTTAATAAGCTCATAAAAACTGATAAACATTTTTAAATGTTTATTTTTAAAATAAGGCATCATATCTGTCTTTTTTCTAAATTTTGTATAAGGAAAATTTTCAATAGCTTTAATTATTATCAGTTAAATGGGTAGAAAATTATATTTTCTAAATATGCTCACATTTGGCTGATTCCGTTGTGAAAAGGAAACGTTTTTATAACATCAAGAATGGTGTAGCATTCAAGATACCATAATTTCCTTCCTACTATTGGAAAATTATTATGGTAACACTTTGCAGATGTTATTTTTCTAAAGAGCTTTGTAAGTTTTAGATTCTCCTGAAGGACGAGTTGCCAACCGTGGCTAAATAAATAACCATTAAACTACTGTCATTTTTATCAGTGTCTTTTGGGAAGAGAGGTATGGAAAACATAGTGGTGGGCCAGCTGTACTTGAATTAAAGATTTCATTGATCTTTGAGGCACTGCCTTTGGACACAGAAGGTGATTTTGATGACAGTAATAATTGAGAGTAGTTGAATTACTTCTAACTTTTTACTTGAGTTCTTAAAGATCTATGCATAACTCACTTTCATTGACAATGAAATATTTAAAGAGACTTACCTGATAGGGTGGATGAGCTGGCTTGTCAATGTATTTGTTTTTTCCCCATTGATATCCCAAAGCATTATAAAGTGCAAATTACTTTCACATGTTGGTCTTGTAAGGATGATCATGCCTCTGCTTTTTCAATGTGTGTGGAAAAACACAACTTCTTCTGCCTTCTAGAATTCTGTCTTCAGTCTTGCCTGTAAAACACCATACACACCATAATACTATTACCATAAATAATAGTAAAGGAAAGTGTGGGAGGTTTTGGCTCCAGTGTCATCAGTATGCTGTTGATCTCAGTTCTCTGTATCCTTTTCATCCAGCCCAGATGGTAGAGTGTAATTGCTTTTCCAGGCTTTGACCAAGATAGGGATATGGATGAAAGTGAGTTGGCTGCAAATCAACTTGGGTTAATGGAGAAATGCTGCTTATTAGCCAAGGGAAGCATTTAGGGAAATAGAAAATAGAAAAAGGTAATGTATACACCATGTCCTGAAAATACATTTTTAATTTTTGCTAAAGTAGTCACTTTAGTAAGTACATAAGAGGCTGTGTTGTCCTTTTACTAACAACAGAGGCCTCTAGTACCATTTATTATTAATGATTCCATTGTAACACAAGTCTAACTGTGGTTGTCTGTGCTTCTGCTACCACCTGACTGTAGTAAAACATTCCTTTGGTCATTATTTTGCAAGTTTTCCAAAATTATTTGTGACTACAGCACATCTGTCTGCTTTTAGGTTGCATGAACTGTTAGCTGTAATTGACACTTGTATTGAAACCTCTGTGATTCCACGTGCTCTACATTTGTTGAAAATAGCAACAAATGTTTTTTAGAAGATGGCAAGTCAAGTTGTCAGTGATAATTCAGAAAGTTCAGACTCATCCAGGAGACTGTTACTTGAGAGATTTGGTCTATTTTTTTGTTCTATCAGGTTGTGAATGATTTTATGTAAAATACAGATGTGAATATTAAAGAAGGAATTTCTTTGTTTTCAAAGATTGTGAACAGTCTTGTTGGGCTTGAGTAGATCCTTCTGAGTACTTGTCCTGTAATGCTACTACTTTTTTTCAGAGCATCTGACGTCATGGCCGAGAATTGGACATGGTTTGCAGTTCCTCTTAGAACTAGCTGCGCCTTCTGTTAGATATTCAGTCTCCAGTTCCTGAGATTTCCTTTTCCAGGGCTGTCAGAACAGCAGTTTCGATAGCCTGCATCTGCCTGTGGAATTTTCTGGTCCACTGGAGCTTGCATTTGGCAAATTTTAAGCCATGGCTACCAGAAATGTTTGTGTGACTCTCAGCTGACATGTAATAAGTTGTTGTCCTTGGCAGTGCAGTTAGAATGTAGCATGGACTGTCATGATTTTGATGATCACAATTTAAAATAAGTAACTTTATGCAATTCAAGTGTTCACATTTCTTACCTTTGCTTACTAAAGGGAAAGGCTTCTAGGGGTCTGTAACTATTTTCACATCATAAGTATTTTTATGTATATTTTCCAGTATACTTTCACTGGCTTTGTTTAAATTGGAGGCAGCCTGGGCTGCAGTGATCATGCACTGGTGGATT